>CM054117.1:36724563-37924563 GCA_028673005.1 Tanypteryx hageni | reverse complement strand
AGCAAATTATATCGATGGGTTCGATAAATATCGATCGCCAAATGGGTTAAGTGCTGTAGTTTTTGCATTTACAAAGTAGTAATAAGTGCTTCGGCACAAAAATGGGTTTGGCGGACTTTACATCTTGATTTTTCTCACAGATTGTCTCGTTTTGATCGATGTATGGTGGAGCAATTTGTAGAATATTTTCTTCCCTTGAATTCTCGAGAAATACCAAAATATCACTTCTTTATGCTTAATACGTATATTATCTCTCATTGCATAGAACAGTTTTGTCTCAAATGTCTGGATAAGTATTATTTCACCGGAAATTTATATCAGTGAATTATTATCAAAACAAAAAAATCGTTTTATAAATTTTTAGACAATTTAAATTGAAGATTGAAACAATATTGAGGATCAAGTAACAGAATCCAATACCTCATGTAATATCATTAGAAGAGTTTAAAAACAAGTGAAGATATAAAAATAAATTTTTATAACCAACTTTTATATTGTTAATACTTTAATATGAATAAACTCTATAATATAATTATGATAACCTTTCTGCTTGCATGGGCGTAAAAAGATGCAAAAGCGTCTACCAGCTGTTGAGTGATGTGGGGGCCTTTATATTTAACCTTTAATCTTTTTACAGTTGAGAGAATGACAGACAGAAGTAGAGAACTCAGTGGCAAACGTAAGAATGTTTGATATATAAGTAGTAAGAAGTTTGATAGTATCTTTTGTTTCATTAATGAAAATACTGACTTATCCATTCATATTGCATAAAATCGACGAAAATATACTGCTAGTTCAGAGTAATTCAGCTTTAGATACTAGTAGGAGTAAAACTGTTGATCACCAACGAGGTTTTCAATAGCCTTTTCATAGGGAAAACAATTTTCAAATTAATCCTAAATGAATAAAGATAAAAAGTTTTTAAGATAATTAAAACCTACTATCAATAGTAATTACGGTAAATAAAAAGTTACAATTACTAGCAGAAATATCCTTTCAAAAAACGTAGGAATGCTCGTATCAATACTAATCCACATTAAAATAAAGAGACTTCTATTACACCGCGAACAATGACAATAGTTAGTTTAATCTCGTTGCTATGATAGACGCTTGTAATTTGTTCAGATTCGCTTCATCAATATAAATACAGAAAAGGAAATCTAAGGTTGTATAGTACAAATAATGTGATAACTGGTGTCATAATAATGAAATTATAAAAATAAACAACTAAATGAAAACAATTTTTAAAAATATGCCAGTAATACTATATATCTATCTTCCCACGCGAATTCAAATTAATATTTATCGCAGCGCCAACGCGTAGTTCTGATGGCCGAGGTGATTAAATCGCTTGTCTTACGCGATGATTATCTCAGGTGAGGTGGTTCGAACTCTGCAAGCAGCTTTGAATTTTTTCAAAGGCGAAGTTAATATAAAAGTTGGTATTAACTTCTTAATGTACTTACAGTTGACTTTCAGTCACTGTCGTTACAAGTTCGCCCCTGAAGATGCCCACTTGGTGGGTGAAGTGCATCGGGATTTTAGTAAATTTGTATGGCTGAAGGAGCTGTCACACTGATGAAAATTGAGCCATAATTTAACCAAGCCACCAAACTTTACTTACAGAGAGATTAACAATATAAAAATTACCGAATTGATGTATAAAACGGTTTAAGAAGCGCAGTCGACTTATTCCAAAAATCGACGTGAGAAGGAGAATGCATACCAAGTACGAGTATGTAGGTGATGATTAAATATCTCGAGTGGCAGTAAACGTAACGTGAAATTGCAACATTTGAATTTCTGCCTTTAAAGAACAATTTAGGACGGTTAAAAGTGTTAAAGCAACATAGCGACGAGCGATTCTTTAAGTGGAATCGAAGCTTGAGTCCAATTATCAACACGACAATAAAGGAAGAAGCTGGATTTTGTCACGCAGGGTACACACGCACTCACGCCATCGCTTTTAAACTGAAAAATACCTCATTCAGGTGAAGAGGAGGGAGATCGCGAACGAAGATTGCATCTCGCGAGAATACCAATCAAACGGCGATCAAAACGCTATCGTTCGTTATGGGCTGGCATTTGCTCTCGGAAGTGGTGGGACATCGCGAGTGAGGGGAAGAGGAATAAGGGAGGAGGGAGATGTTCGTGAATGGGAGGGAGGGAAGAGAGGAAGGAGATCATCTCGACTCGAGGATCATAAAAAGCGGCGTGTCCGACCGTTTTTCCTCGCACCTCACTTAAGCGGCTGTTTTTATCCTCCCTCACGACACGATTTGAATCGATTAAAGCGCCCGAAACACACGCTCCCGCGGGCGGGCGATGGCGCGCGCGCGCCTGTACGAGAGCGTCGATTTTCAGAGGCTTTCCTCCGGGACCGGAGGCAGAAGAATGGAGAGAAAGGGAAAATAGAGTGAGGACTTTCACCACCTCGTCTTCGCTCTCAGGTGCGATCTCTTTCGGAACAAATTGGATGGCACGGTAGCCACCGATGTTTCTCCGAAGCAGCTCCGCCTATTGGTGATTTTCTCTTTCCTCGGTGGAATTATGACCGTTACGATGCATTTCGTTTGTGAAATAAAATTAAACTAATTCAAAGGAATTCGAAAGAGAATTAATTATCTTTGCTGAAATAAATTCACAAAATGTCTCTTCAGTATCCATAACATAATTGGCGATTCACTGGTGGTAGATTCTAACAAGTAAGAAAAGAGCAGATAGTAAATGGCAGTTTTTTTTTTTCAAAAAAATTAGACGGGCAGACGGTTAACCCGAGAAAACACGTACAACAGAGTACTAAATCGATTGGCGAAAAAACGGTCTCTATCTAACTCAGTTTAGGAGGAATTAGCGCATCTGACAGACAGAGGGACAAACCAATCGCATAATCGGTTTTTTTTAACCGCTAGAGAAGAACTAGAGTCTGCGCAGATGTCTGTTTTGTAGCCAAAATGTGCATCTGATTTTCCCGACCCTTTCAGGGCTATTGGAAAGGCATAAGTTGTCGTTTATAACGAAGATATCTTCTCCGACTCAGTTTCATCGAATCAAACGCCCTGTAACGTCTTACGTTTTCACTTCAAATCCTCGTTATATACCTACTTTAAATTGTTTTAATCCGTTTTGGGTATCGATATCTATTTCATCATTTCACCACCGGTTGGTTACGAAAGATCGCAGCTCTTAAATATTGGCTCAACAATTTATCCACGGCGGAAGAATGAAACGGCGAAAATTTCCGAGCGAATTATCCCGCGTCATCAAGCGACGTGGCGGAAAAAATCGATCTGAACGCGCAGTCGTTTGATCGTCATTTCAAAAAAGAATCAATCGCGCTGTTTTTTGCGACGAGTTGAGTTTTGCGGGCGGATGCGAGAGGAGAGGATTGGAGGGAGAGGAGGCTATAAGCCGATGCATTGTGGGAGGGATGAAGGAGGGTAGATGGAGAAGGGGATGGATAGCATTTGGATGTGAGTCATGGGAAACAGACAGAGAGAGAAAGAGGGAGGAAAGAGGTACATCATTTTAGAGGATGCGCCTCGAGGCAATGGGTTACCCCCTATATTCTTTAGTGAAGAGTGGGGGGAGTGAGCATGCGGATAAGGGTCGAGGAATGGGTCCATTCGATGCGGGGAGATGGGAGCGGGTTAGGATTTTGTCGGCACAATCGACGCACGTGCAAGAAAAGGAGCGGATCTGTAAATTATTGATAAATAGCTTAATCTAAGGCTAATAAAAACGTCTGAGAAACTTTTGATGCGTAACACAAATACGATAGAATTTGTCTTACTTTTTATAACCCATGATTATATATTTCACTCGTAGCTAGCAAAAACCACCTTACTCAAAGAGTTGTCCCAATTTTTGGCCCAATAAAGAAAATCGCAGTCGATAGAATTCGAACCTACTCTTCCAGAGGGAATCGGATTTCTAGTCAGACGCCTTAACCACTTGGCCACGACTGCTGGTCGTGTATATAAAATCTTTTAATTTTGTAGCCACATTTTCGGCGGTTTTGCATAAATATTCTCATTCGTATCACGACATAAAAAGAAACAATTAGTAGCTAAATAAGGCAACCTTTAAAATATCACTTAATCTAGCAATATTCTAACTTCGGATAATTTCCTTCATCTAGGAAAAGTTTTTCCGAATAGGATTTAATATTTACAATTATGCAAAATAGGGGGCTCAAAATAAATCCCCAGCAGTTTGCTGGTTATACTAGTTACCTAAGTATCTGACCGAAGAGGATTATAATAGGTACAAGTTACTTCACGAACTTAATTTCGCAAAACACGCCCACGCAGCAAAAGCAGAATGTACGTATCGTTTTGATAAATCTGCGGGGATGATGCGAGCATGTGATTTTGCTTGCATTTGTGGCAACTAAATAAATGCTTGTTTTAGAGGCGAGAGTTAAAATTGCTGGTGACCATGTAAGGCCAGGCCGGAAGATCCAACCTCCTTCGGGAGACATCTCCTGAAGTTTACCGGACTCTCCCGCGTCTATAGGCGCAAACGAATGGCCTTTCTCGGCTCCTTGTTATCCGAGAGTAAGAAACGCTAAAGCGTTTTCTTTCCTCGCGATTTTTATCCGTTATGTCCTCGTTCTGAAATAAGAATGCGACGAATTATCGTCGGCTAGGAGCGGCGAGGGAATGTATTTATCCAACTGCTGCGCTACTTGAAAATGGGACGTCTTACATCCTCCATCTCCTCCATCTCCTCCCTCCCCCCCCCCCCCCCGTTATGCAAATCGAGATTCATTAATAACTTAGTGAAAGTGCATGAGGCTCCCTCTAGCCAAGTAGAATGGCTGAATCGAATTTTTATCTTCCGCCATAAGAAAGGAAGGATGGATAAAGATCCGTTTCTTTAACTACAGGGAAATAGAGAAAAGTGAATGTTTAAAATGTATTCATTCGATCTCTCTTTCCTCTCGTTCTGTCTGCTTTCTCCCTTGTGAAAGACACTTGATATTTAATACTTTGAGGAACGAAAGTTTTTGTTGTGACGGTGCGGGAATGTGGAGGGTTTTTATCAAACCATAAAATGGCGGACGTTAAGTGCGGAGAAGATAAAATGGGGCGCGGTGTAATCGTGAGTAGCATCTAGTTTCAAATCCAGTGACGCAACGATGCATCTCACCGTGAAATTCGCTTTCAAGACGTAACGGAGGGCATAAAAAGTTGAGTTGTGGCGAACGGTCGGGAGTTGTTCTTGGAATGAATTCAATTGCTCGAGCCATTTTTGCATAGTTGACGATCGATATATGGGAATGAAAATTACTTTGGCACTAGTAAGATGAAAACATTATAAACGGTGAATTCGCTTATATTGATTTGAACTATTACATAAATACACATATGTATGAGGGTGCTGGATTGAATACTTGATTGTTTATTTTCCTTGAGAGCCTACTTTAAACCATTCTGAACTATTGAAATGAGCAACTCGCTACTGTATTATACCGTTTAACCTTTGTTAGACTCACACTTATCCATAGGAGAAGTTTTTAGAGTATTCTAGGAATGTTGAAAGTATAGTATATTCATAAACGTCTTAATTTTTCTCGCATGATTCTTTGTCCATTTAAGTCAAAGTCAGGTAAAATTTTCGCTTTTTATGTCAATATTCTCGCGGATTCCTCGCGTGACTCAATACGTTAGGACAAACTGGATCTCTAGAAGAGAAAAAATGTCATTTTATACCGCAGTTTTTACAAGCATTTAACACAAATTACACAATTACCACGCTTTGAAAGAAACCACAGACATCTCTCGTCCAACTTTTTCGCAATACGAGAGAATCGAGGTTCTCGGCTTTTTCGCTCGCACCGAAAAAAAACAAAGGACGTCTTTTTCCTAGCCAAATCTCTTCGACTCGACCCGTCCTTCCCTCTGCGTCCTCCATCTCCCTTTTCCTCTCTACGCTCCACTTCCATCGTTCTTACCGCATCTCCTCTCGTTTAAATCCTCTCCTGCGGCACGGTGCCGGCTTTTTTAAACGCCGCTTTTCAAAGAGAGCGGCGACATTTTTGAAGCGTAGGATTTTTGCGGTCTTCGTTTTTTCGTGGCGCGCTGCGCTGCGTCCAAATCTGGAATTTCCTCCCTGGATCCCTTTGTTGTGGGTAAAGACCATTGGGCGGAGCAGAGCAGCAACGGGTAGGCAATCTTGCAACGGGGAGGCGAATGAATCAGTTCAGGAGGGCACAAAAAATAAACGAGGGAGAACAACACGGGAGATGATTGGGTGTTTTTTTATATCAGGGAAACAGATGAATCATTAATGTCACAGGATTTCTCGTTTTGAAACAATTCGGGTCATCCTGCGAAACACGTCATTAGGGCGCTGATTTTTCGGAATTCTTAATACGATGTCAACTACCGTTGTTGTTCCAAACGTTGAATTTTTTTACGGAGAGATGATGGAAATTCCCGAGAGTCGATATTTTGACGCCATGTTTTCTAATTTTCCTCTCATTCTCACTTTCCTTCAACTTTGCGCTTGGTTCCATACTAATGTTCTTGTTTTTTTCCATTTCAGAACACAAATGTGGAGGATAGCGCGGGATTTATGAATGACCTTCCCCTCCTAAAAAGTAAGTAAAACGTCTTATAGCATACTTGCTTCCTTAATCACTTTTTCGATCATAAACTTAATAGTATACGAGTATAATCACAGTTTGTGGCGTATACTTTGTGGAATGGATCCATGATAGGACAAAAAATTTATATATAGTTTTTATAAATCTATATAATATCTAACTGATAACTGACTGCTGATATCTGGTGCCTAATCCTCTATTCTAGAAACGTGTCTTTTACCTTACTAATTCTCCGGAACTAACTTGTAACTTTACGCTTATAATTTCATCGGCGGAGTAAATCTATTCCAACATTTCCACTGATTTTTAAGTTTACGTTCCAATAAAATATTTTAAATAAGCTTTTAAAAGTCTGGAAAAAAATGTTTTTTTCTCTCTCACACAATCATTTACAATTTTAATTTTACTGGGTTGCCATCTTGCGGCGATGAGCTTCATTGATTTTTATTTATTTCCGCTACGAGTTTAGTTTTTGGCCTCATTATGTACATCAGCATCCTGTGGTGTTGAGTAGATTTCGTCGCTTCCTCTCTTCCGACTTTCTGCGTCGATTTCCGGTGGTCCTAAATTTAAGCTGGTTTCCTCCGTTAAATCTTCTAACCGGTCGTTCCTCTCATTTCTCTAAAACGCGCTTAAAATTCCCGGTCCATATATGATATTGAAAAATTCCTCCAATTCCTTAAATTCCATAAAGTTATTCATTCGTGTATTTTTCTTTATTTAAAATAAATGAAGGCGTCCCTCCAAAGTTCTTTGACATTTTACTAACTACAACGCTTTGACCCAAATTTATTCTATTAATGACAAAATACCATTTCGTTGCAAGTGCACGAAGCGTAAATGGGCTTAATACGTATATCGTCATGAACCATATGACTGGTTAGAGGCAACGCATACGACCAAACCCTTCGCACTTTTCGACGTATCCTGCGTCCAAATCTTCCCGCCCATGCCAACCCACTCGCGTCAATTGGTTTAATGCGGGTACAATGCTCGAAAAAGTGACTTGCTCCCTCTCCCACGAGAAAAGGGAGAATCCTTATCGGAGAGCTCTTGTATAAGAGGCCACTCTCTCCAACTCCATTCCTGGTCTCTCTTCTCTCTCTCACTTGAGCGAGTGTGTGTGTGCGTGCGTGCGTGCCTTTGGGATTTTTATAATATTAAGCCTTTTGTCCGCGCGTATTAGACCCCCTCGGCTGTGAACTCATGTGCGTGCGGGCAATGCCTCGGGCAATGGATCCCAGAAAAGCGGGAGAGTTCTTGTAATATATTCGTCATATGAAGGTGTAGGTTGGGGATGGGGAGTGAGTTAGGAGGATAGAGAGGGGGGAATGGGAATGAGGGATGGAGAGAGGGATAGGGGGAGAATAAGAGAGAAGAGAGATTTTTGGGGCTGCCGACATGGACGTTCTATTCTTAACACCTTCTGTCCGAGCAGTTGATCCACACACGCGCGCGAATCTACATCTTTCTCTCTGCATTCCTTGCTATCTCCCTCCGCTATCTCTCGATGCTTTTTTCCTTCCCTTTTAGCGTTTAAAATGGCTTTTTTTTTCACGTTCCCATATTCATTTCAGCGGAATGTGTTCTCCTTTCAAGATTACTTTCACGCGGTTTAATATGAGCAAGTCTCTCTTTTCTGCCGGAACCCTATCCGCTGTTTTTCTCCCTCTCTCGTTTCTCTTATCTCCCTCGTCGCGTACTCTTTATGAACTGGTTATATCTTCCATTATACGGCTGTTACAAGCAACACCATGTCCTTCTTACCGTTATCGCGCTCTCTCTAATAAAACGGATTCGTTCGCCGTCTCATTCTCGATTTTTGTCTGTGCTATGCAAATTGAAATTTACAGCCTTACCTGATCCTACGAGACTTCATAATATAGTCCCAATATCTCTATTTGTTAATCCCATTAACTTCCTTTAAGGTGAAATTTATAACAATCTGATTACTAAAGTTAACATTCGTTCCTTCGCTCTCTTCCATTGGCCGATTCAATCACTCTACTACCATCCTGTTTTCTCCATTCCATTCCTCCTACCTCTTCCCTTCAGATCTTTCTCTCTCTCCTCCACTAGAAAATGTCTAGCTCAAAACATTTTTCTAACGGATCTTTATTCCTCCTTTTCTCTCCATGTCCCTTCGAAATTTCTCACTCTGTCACCTCAATATTTTCCCTCCCATTGCTTCTCCCACCTCCTCCTGCCATGTGTCCCATTTTTCTCCTTCCTCCCTAACAGCCGTCTCCCTTCCGTCTCTTTCCCTCCCTCTTCTCTCCTTTCCACCTCCCTCTCTTCCGCCACTCCCCCATTCATTGGTACATTTGCAGCTCCTGAGCTTTGTTCGCGACCTCTACTCCCGGCTCTATGCCCTTTCTCCTCGACCTTTCACCCCATCTCTCTCCTCGTTTTCCCCATTACTCGTTCCCACACCTCTCTCCCTCTTTCCTAACTATCCTCTGTCTCTCTCTTTCAGGAATAATTTACTCTCCGAATAACTTCAGTGCCTCCTCCTGCCATGTCCTTTCTCCATTTTTCCTATATCGGTCTGTCTCGATGCGAGTGTCTGAGTGTTATTGCTGTCCATCCTCCATTTTGGCATGCCCTTTACCCCATAAAATAGACAAAATCTTTACCCCATAAAATAGACGAAATGATGCGTTTTACTTAAATTCGCTCTTATGCCACGATAGGAATGTTGAGGATTACTCGCTCTGGGAAGTGGCAGCTTATTTCGAATCGCCCGATAAAGAAATAAACTTCATCTTTTGTGCTGGCCCGTCGTCACTCAGCCAGGCTTGTTGACTCGTAAAGAGTTTGCAGAAAACTAAAAAGTATTTACTATATTATACTCCATCATAAAAACATACCTTATGGCCAACCATTCGTAGATTTTAAAATTAAACCGAATCGCAGCTTTATTTGTCAATTCTAATGTCTGGTAAATTTCTGCTCACGATAGTTATGATATAAATTGAATTAATTTTCTCGCAAATTTTGAAATTGTTCGTCAACAGAATTTATTACGATTTAATTTTAATTAAAATTACTACTCGCACCATACTTACCTTTTCTTACCGCCATTATAGCGGCAATCAACTCGATTTTTTCGCTCCGACTTCTAAATAAAATTCCGTTTGTTAAAATGAAACTATTCAAATGAAGTCGCAGCCACCGTCTCAGAATGAAAAAATAAACTCGCAGCACGCCTCCATTCACCCTTTTGCTCTGTATCCCATTTCCTTTTATATGTTTACCATTTCAACTCGTGCTCCACCTTCCAACCCCATCCACCGTCCTAACTGTAAAATAAGTACGCTCCCGTCCCCTCCCTTCGCCCACCCATCAATTACCCATCTCTCTCTCTTTCTCTCTCTCTCTCTCTCTCTCTACATCAGCCCTTATCCTTCACCTCATCTAACAAACTCCCCCTCCGCCCACCTACCACCACCCTCCATCCCCTTCCCCTCTTATTCCCACCCCTCCCTTACCCGTTCCCCGCTGTATCTTTTTCAACCCTAGCACCTCCGCGTCGTCGCCTCCCCATTCTTTGTCATCCACTCAGCCAGTGTTGGTTGCGCCCCGGTTTATCCGACGGGACGTTATGGATAATTTCATGGGAGAGAAAGGTGGAGGGAGGAAGGAGAAAGAATGGGGAGGGTAAGGGGGGTTGCGGTGCGGGGGGATATCCTACCTCTGCGGAGGGCCGAGACACAATGGTGGGAGAGGGAGGAAGAGAAGTGAAAGAGGAGGAGGGCGGCGCAGGGAGTGACTGAAAGAGGAGGGCGGAGGAAACACTAGGTCGCAAGCATTTCGCATTCGAGTTGGTTTTCCTGGGCGTGGCGGAGGAGGAGTGTGACGTGCGAAGGGGTCTCTCTTTTTCTGTCTCCATCTCTCTCGGTTTCTCTCTTTATTCTCGCGACATCTGTTTCTGGAACGCCCGGGTTGGAACTGTGTCTCACAGGAGGGTAGGATGGAGGGGGAGTCTCTCTCTCTCTCTCCCCCTCCCCCCGCCCCCCTCTCTCCCCCTCCCTCTCCCCCCTCCCCCTCTCTCTCTCCCCCTCCCTCTCCCCCTCCCCCTCTCTCTCTCCCCCTCCCTCTCTCCCCCTCTCTCTCTCTCCCCCTCTCTCTCTCTCCCCCTCTCTCTCTCTCCCCCCCTCTCTCTCTCCCCCTCTCTCTCTCCCCCTCTCTCTCTCCCCATCTCTCATTACCCCTCTCTCTCTCCCCCTCTCTCTCTCCCCCTCTCTCTCCCAATCTCTCTCTCCCCCTCTCTCTCCCCTCTCTCTCCCCTCTCTCTCCCCTCTCTCTCCCCCTCTCTCTCCCCCTCTCTCTCCCCTCTCTCTCTCCCCCTCTCTCTCCCCCTCTCTCTCCCCCCCTCTCTCTCCCCTCTCTCTCTCCCCCTCTCTCTCCCCCTCTCTCTCCCCCTCTCCCTCCCTCTCCTCGTTCCTCTCCATCGCCCTTACTCCTTGTATTCTCTCTCTCGTCGATGGGAGGAGTGTGAAAAAGGGGTGTACGGCTCAATGAAAATTTTCCGTATTTGATCAAAGTGTGCCGCGCTATGCTCTGGTTAAATCCGTTATTATAACGCATTAAAGTAGGTGATGTGTTTTGTTGCCTCCCATTACGTAGGAATTCATAGGTCAACTGAAATCATACGAGCGGAATGATTTATTACATTTGCTACATCATATTAATTTAACTTGTCAGCCAATTTCTCAGCGTTTTGCTTCAGGATAAATCTCTTATTTGCAATTTATTATGGAAAATTAGAGCCTTGCTTTATCTTGCTCATAAATGTACCAAAAATCATCGAATTTCAAAACCACGTGGACTAAATACGTCTTAAAAAACACTTTTTGTATCAAAGTAACCGGCATAACATTTTTTGCATTTTTAGGAGTATCAATTTTAGTCGCATCCATTTATAAAACGTTGCCAGACACACAGTAACCTTTAATTGTTTTATTTATCAGCGTCTCAATTACAACACCGAGTGCAATTATGATCTGTGATTCAAAAACGACAAGGACGGATAGGTCCAGTAATGCCCGAGGCGAGGTTCTTGCCATCGGATTATAGAAACTGCGAGGAAGATAGGCTGTTAAGAGCGACGCCAAGGCCAGCAAACTACTGAAACAATATCTAATTATAATTAATAGGGATTTCTCGTCAAGGGCTGTATTAACGACAGACCAAACATTTACTACATGGCAGTAGCGTGGAAAATCGAGAATCATTTATTCTCGACCTCCATCCGATAGCTTCTCCCAAACTATATTGGAGTAGCTGTAAATGTCATCAATCATCTGAGACGGCGCAAGAGCGTGAGAGGAAGTGAGTTGCACATAGAATTCGCGGTAATGGATGTGTTTCGACGTCCAATTACTACGGTAAACCATTCTCCACCGAGTTTTTGCCTGAGTAAGACGACCTCGTTGCCGCTCGATTGAATCCTAAATTTTAATTACGCATTAATTTTTTACTTCAAGTTTTCGCTCGCGGAATAATTATCGACGTTTTTATTTTGAATATAAATATCCACTAACTGTGTGACGACACCAGAAGTTAAACTTGGGCACTAAATTTGCCAGTAAATATCAATAGTCGATTATTTTTTAAATGAAAATAAATACTTATAATGATTTTGATTCCGTATTTACCGTATTTTATGCCTCACATAAAATTAGTTTGATTTTTAACTAACTTTACGCATTTAATACTTGATGTGGTTATCGCTTAGTGCGGCATAGCATCGATAAGCGATTTAGCATAAATGTTGATGATTTGACTCAATTTATCTCGTTCAAATTATTTCTTTTTTCTCGATTGCGGTGAAATAATAGCGTCCGCTTTTCTCCTGAAATCCATCTTCACTTTTCCTAAGTTAATTTATAATCAAAGATGTGATTAAGTATTTAATTTTTGAATCTGTATCGAGCACTGAACAAAGTGTATTCCCATTACCAATTTGTATATATGTACTTTCACAAAAACTTGATCTACGTTCTTTCTCTATATTTCCTTCCACAACTTTGAAAAACTCTATCTTGGTTCAAGTGTTGCTTTTGTCCCAGTTCGAAACGCTGCTGATCCCTTTTCATCTTCCATATCGATTGATGCCAGGTCCCTCTCTTGTGGCGGTTCCCCAAGGTCTTCCTCTTCCGAAGTAAGATTTCCTTCTCCTAAATATGGAAGGGATTCTCGAGAAACTCTCTAGGGAAGGGCAGGGCGGTTACACCCCGCGGAAGTTGAGTGCCGCGAGACCTTTGACCTCTCGAACCGCACCCTTCGGCACTGTCTCCCCTTCCTCTCCCTCCCTCCGGACCTACGCCTTCTCCTCCGCGTTCCCTGTTTCGCAAGCACTTCCCCTCTCGCGTTTCACGACTAAGGAAATCCTCCTCCTTTCATCTCTCAATCTCTCTCTCTCTCTCTCTCTTCATTTCTTTTGCCTCCCAAGAGACAATCTCCGCACCCAACTGTGTGAAACGCGTCGTATTATGTCAGCCGAGTGCTCAAACGACGCCTTCGCTCCGCAGCGAGACATTCCTAGCGTGATTCAATCTTTCTCCCATGATCTCTGCCTCTTTTTTTCTCTCTCGTTGCTCTCCCTTGTCTTTTTTACTTGAAACCACAAATAAAAATGGGGTAATCTAATCAATGAGAGAATTCTGTATCATCTGGATTATTTCTTTGTTGTTTATACGTTGGGAGATTTTGAATTAAATTGTAGCTTTTTGGAAGAAATTACCTTTTTTACCGTAACGGATGGAATAAATAGGATATTTACCCCTAAATTCGTAATTGTACTTAAATATTATTAAACCTATTTTCAGACGTCATTACATCGAAACGCTGATCGGACGTGGAATGAGTATTGTTTTGCTTCATGTTCTCCCTACAATAAGAAATTCCAAAGGATCGTTTACTGAAATAATTTAGTTTCGATTTCGCATTTAATGAACGATTTCTTTGAAAACTGATGTGAATTTACATGAAAAATACACCGCAATTTTAGCGAGTTACTTTTATTTTATGTTGCATTTACTCGCTTCAATTTTATATAATTTTCTCCTTCTTAACTATTGTATGTAAATTAGTTTTCCTTCGCAGTCGCATGCGTATATTCCTATCTTTAAACGAAATATCCCTATTCAAAACTTGATCCTTTATTTCACCTTCTTAAACAAAAGCATCCATCTCAAACTCCTATAATTCCTATTCAGTACCAAAAGCATCCCAACAGTTATGTTCCCTGCCATCCAGGAACCGCATTCATGGGGTTGCTACTTAATTATCTATGCCCCATTGATCCCGTATATATCCTATAACCCTCCCTGAACGGTTTTTAGAGCAGTCCTTCCACCGCGTCATAGTCTCTTAAGCCCCTGAACAAACTTCCCAATTCTCCGTCCATCTGTCACCCTTTCCGCCTATTTGAACAGACGATTAGGGTGCGAGCAGAGCGTCGCGGGTGTCACAACTGGATCGTAATCACACTCCCTGACCTCCCTGTCTCTCTTTCCCTGCAGAGCTGCTGCCATATCGTCCCGCTCCCAGCCCCCCCCCCAATCACGCTCACGCCCACACATCCAGCCGTCGCTCGGTCATACTTGCTCCTAAACGTTTCCACGTGCAAGACACAGTGACAAGAATATTTATATCGTGACCAGTCAGCTGCTAACATTTTCGGCGACACCTTTTCCACGTTTGACCATATCCGCCAAACGCTGTATGTTGGCTCGTGTGTCGATAGATGTTTTAATAAATTGCTTTATTAAACGTCCATAAATATGTTAATCTAGAATTTAAACTATGGTATTTCACCGAAAATGTTTTTTAAAAGTGGTACTCATGTTTGTGATTCAGTGACTTGAAAAGCTGAGGTAAGTTTTTGGCCACCATTGGTTATTTTGCAACATGTTTTATAGCGGCGTCGATTTCTTCTCAGTATTTACACTCGTCTCGTACGAAGGAGGTCTGTGTTAAAAGATACTTCGAGTAGCGATATGGAGCCATCTGTCCTGCTTCGGTCATGCCTTCGCGAAGACTCTCGAACAAAAACATGGAGCGGAAAAATAAAGTTAGTTTCTTATGGCTTTGTGACGTCAAGGCCGAAATGTGTGAATTGAATGCTGAGTTTTTTTTATCGAGCCTGGTTTATCCTAGGAACAAATTGAACATCGGGTTTAAAGTCAGCGTCTCGCTGTCTTGGCAAACATTTTATTTCCTGAACTTGCCAACCAAACAAAATGACCATCATAAAAATATCTTCCGTATCTGTACACTTTTCTTTTGAGATAATTTCTTCTTCTGCTATAGCTCTTAGCCACTCTCGGGCGTTCGCTGTCCTTCACACTCCTTAACCCGTTGGTCCTTTCTCCCATATCCTTTTTCGCTCAATTCGTTGTCTACGTAACTGGTGCACAAACTGTGGTTCGTCGGCCACATCCGGCCCGCCATGAGTTTAAAAATTAAAGGACACAATTGTCGTGGACGATTTGTTGCGATGCGGAGAGAAAAATACTCAGGTCAATGCCATATTCATTGATTTCAGGAAGGCGTTCGATAAAGTATCTCATAGGAAATTAATTGCGAAGTTAGGACAATGTGGTATCAATTCGAAAGTTGTCGGTTGGGTGAGAGACTTCCTCTCGAATAGGGAACAGATAGTTGTCATCGATGGGAAATACTCGTCCCCCGTTAAAGTTGCTTCGGGTGTTCCTCAGGGAAGTGTATTGGGCCCTCTGCTCTTCTTAATCTATGTAAATGATATGTGCTCGGTTGTTCGTAGTAAAATTAGGCTTTTCGCCGATGACACCGTTCTATATAATGAAATAAAAAATCAGGAGGACCATCAGTCTCTGTGTGAAGACTTAAGAGCCATTTCAGCGTGGTGCAAAGAATGACAAATCGAAATTAATTATACTAAATGTGCCGCAGTCACGTTCTGGAAAAGTAAGAACAAAGATTTAGGTTTCGAATATAAAATAGATGAAATGAGTATTCGACAAGCTGAGTATGTAAAATATTTAGGAGTAACCATTTGTCGAGATCTTTCGTGGGACATGCACATTCGTCGAGTTATAGGCGCGGCCAACAAGAAACTGGCATTCATAGGTAGAATATTACGGAACACTACAGAGAAAGTACGCGAAACATGCTACTTATCACTGGTAAGACCACAAGTGGAATACGCAGCGAGCATATGGGATCCGTACGAGAAGGGACACATAATTCAACTAGAAAGAGTACAGCGCAGAGCAGCCAGATTTGTAAAACAAAAGTACGAACATAAGGAAAGCGTCACCTCTTTATTGAGCGATTTGAACTGGGTATCACTGGAGGACCGTAGATTGCACTCAAGGTTGAAACTTCTAGAGAAATATAGGTCAGAATGTCTAAAAGAGGAGGTAGTGGGAATAATTGTGGCACCGACGTATATAGGTAGAAATGATCGAGACGATAAAATACGTGAGATCGATTGTAGGACGGAGCGTTATCTAGGCTCGTTCTTTCCGAGGACAATAAGAGATCACAATAGGAAATTTCGAATTGCGTTAGACAATCTTTAGGTAGGATTTGGTGCATTGCACCCCCTGCCACCCACCAACTTGGTGAATTGCAGGGTAACTTGTAGATGTAGATGTGATGTAACATAAAATGAAAATAGAAAATCATAAGAACAATATAGTTTGTCTTTACCCCTCCATTTGAAAAAATATTTTTAATAATAACTTTGGTTAATTCCACATAAATGAATGACAAACACGATCTGTTTCGGAGAATAATCGCCATCATCAGTATATATGGGAATGAGCTTCACGGCACACATACAATGATAAAAGGTAACAAATCTCCAAATGCCGTACTCAAATTTTAAAGTTGAGATACTCCACAAAGAAAAGGGAAGGGGGAAAATTGTTTGAATGTTGAGTGTGTTTATAGGTCTCCCGTAAGCATTGGTTGACTGACCTGCTGTCACTGGCTCTGTCCTTAAAAAGCCCCTAAACGGCAAGTGGAGTGTCTGGTTGTATGGGTGAGGTTTCCTTGTATTCAATTTTTAATTTTTTAAAATTTTTTCTCCATTCCCTTTTCTTAGTAGAGTATCTCAATTTTAAAGTTTTAGTACGGCATTTGGAGATTTGTTACATTTTATCACCATCATCAGGTTTAATATTTTTTCGTATTGTTAATTTTGCTTTGATTATGGAATTCCACGAAGTCCCTCCCTTCATTCTTTAGTTTTCTTAAATTATTCTTCAATTCTATTTTCGGCAGGCGTGGCCCACAGAGAGGGCGAAAGTGGGCTGTATGGCCCACGATGAGTGAAGCAATGGGTTATGAGGCCCTTGAACCGGAAAATTTGGGCTCCACGGGTCTACGTCATCATTTCTCTTCTCCTTGTCCTTATTCTCCCTTCCTTAAAGTCTTCCTCACGTTATCCCTTTCTACCTACTATCACCATTCCTACCCCTAAACAATCGTGCCTTTCCTTTTCTCCTTATCTTCGATAATCTCCTTCCAGAAGTCGTTCACCCTTTTTTGCCTGCCGTCTCCCCACATAACCTCATTTCTTGGTGCTCCCTTCGGGTGGTGCGTGCGTGTTTGTGCGTGTGTTGTTCCCGGGGTTCCTCCCTCCTCTCATCCTGCCTCAATCCTCTCCCTCTTCTTGTTTTCATTCCTAAGCATCATCACTCATTTCTCCCGAGACGGCGTTTTTTCTCGTTTTTTTTAACTCTCGCCCAAATATGTCTCAGCTTTCGTGATCTAAGCCCTTTATTTTGCGAACCGAGTCTTCATTTTGGCCACACTATTATGTGTTTAATGCCATCGTTTCAGAGATACGGTAACTGGGTTCGCACGCCATTTAGACCATCTTTACCGTTTTTTTCCCTCTGGACCAAGAAATCGCCGTTGGTCGGGAATTTTCAGGCTGTCGAATTCTCTAAACGTTTTACGGTCTTGGACAGGAGTTGTAAATCAAGCACGAAACGCCGTGTGTTTTTGCTTCTTAGCCACTTTCAATTCATTACTAAAGATTAATCCCCTCGTTCACGTTCTTGATATTTTATCGATCTTATATTTCTTCCGAGTGAAGAATTTTCGTGCACATTAATTTTTCACGTGATATCGCGTCGCATTATCGCGCGAACGATGCAAATTCTCGGAGCGCGCTGACGATGTAATTCCGCGCACCCATAATACATTTCCTCGGGAGTTCTTTAGAGGCCGATTCGTCTTGCGAATACGGTCGATGTCGGTGTCGTTGATTGTCATACTGTGCGACCGGTTAATGACGTCATCTTCCTCGCGTATAAACTTGTCACCGTCATCTCCGATTCCCTTTCCTCCGAGACTCTTCCATGCGACCGCTCCTCTCCGTCCATCCCTTCCTCTCCCTCCCTCTCTCCCTCCCTCTCTCCCTCCCTCTCTCCCTCCCTCTCTCCCTCCCTCCCTCCCTCTCTGCCTTCCTCTCCAGTGTCTTCTCGAGAAGAGGCAATGCGTCCCTCCCACGCAACATGTACTCATCATTCTTCCCCTTGTACTCTCTCTCCCCCTCACTATCTCTCTCTGTCCTCCTATCTCACTTGCTGCTTCTGCCATGAAAATCTCCCTTCTCATCTATCCCTTTTTATCTTTTTAAGTAAAACTCATCTATTTCCGGTAACTCTCTACTTTTACCCGTTTAAAGAGACGTTTCGGGGAAAATTCAATCTTCGCTTTTTTGCGCGTGCATTCAAATTAATGTTGTCTTTAAAGGGAGTTATAAGATTGTGGATATGTAATTCCTGAGAGATTATTTATATTTGCGATAAAATTATGCAAAGATTAGCAGTTCACATCAGAATTTTTCAGGTTCTCTCTTTTTTTATATTTTGCTTTCATCGCCACTTGCGTTACGTTCCTTCACCGCTATTGCTTTTTTCCTTTTCTGCCTCTTCCATATCTTTCGCCAACTCACCTTCTCTTGGGCTTTGACCATTGAGTTGCTCCTTCTAGTCCACCATCTCCCATTTCCCCTATCTCCTCTTCTTCAGTATCCCTCTTTTCTAGCTCTACCGCCGCTTTTATTTCCCCTGAAATTTGCATCGTATTACGCAGAGAGCCTCATGCCCTCCTCTTTCACCTCACACTACCTCTCTCCTTTACTTTCCTCTCTCTCGTCTCAAGTCATTCTTCCATTGCCCACCACGTCATCCGACCACCTTCCTCTTATTTGGGTCCGCCCCTTCTCCCTCTTAGGCCCTTCATCTCTCCCCGCTCTCTTGCCGAGTAGGAGGTCATCATAGAAGAGGAGAATTTCCTTCCTCCATTTCCTCATTCCATTTCGTCCCCATTCCATCCCGTATTCTTTTCATTCTTCTCTCTCCCTTTTCCTCCGTATTCTTTGTCCTACTATTTGGATACTCTCTCGACTTCTACATCTCCGCGCGATCTCCTCAGACAATTCCTTCTCGCGCCTTAGTCTGACAACCCGTCCTAAAATTGTGATACTCGCCCTTAGCGTATGATTTCATAACTTGAAGATCTGATTTTGATACATGTGGTTGAGAGATTCTGTCCTTCATCCGCGTCTTATCTAGAGGAATTGCTTTCGTGTTTCACATTCTACGGCAGTAACGCTTCAAATGAAATATGGATAGGTCTTGTTGATGCAGAGAATAGTAAACCAATCAATTCGAAGCGCTCAAATTAATTCTTGCTCGCTTCGTCCTTGAGCATTTTCGATTTAATAATTGCTGTTTTTAGGTTATATTTATCAAAAATATTTTATAAGAGTTGCATGAGACAAATCGAGCGATGATTTCGTTACTTCTGCGAATTAACCCAGGGGGAGATGTATTTTCAGCATTCTTGGTACGGTCAAACTGCTTATTTCAGAATATTCTCTCGCATCAAGAATTTAAATTATGGACTTATACTCTGCAACAGTCGCTTTAAAAAAAATCTTGATACTCGGAAAAATAAAAGATATGCAAGGCGATATTCGTAAACACTTATTCGACCTTCAGAAACCTGTGTCAATGCGTACCTTTTGGCATTGATTCTAGTTAAACTTGAAAACCAATTGTTTTGCACATTTACGGAGCAAAAGGGAATTTTAATCTTCCCTTCACTTTTTTTTTAGTTTATGTTTCCACCAATTTCCTATATTGCTTTCAATAATTACTTCCATGTATTAGTTCGACGAGTTACGTTTCATTAAAATTTTAAAGTGAATATTTGCGTTTCCTGCCAATTTGACCGCAGATGAGATCGTTTCGAAAATTACGTGTCGCGAGCGAAGCTAATTGTCTCCTCTCTCTAATTGCGGTCTCGCGAAAATATTATTCATCGTCATTCTATGGAGACGGCGAATTTATCATCGGCTTAATTGCACGGCAAATTAAAACTAAATTAAACCCCATAACCGAGTCGCGCGTGATTCCCGCCTAACCGAGCAGCTTACCCCATTCAATCCCTTCGCCCGTCCCTTGCTCAACAACCTACGTCCTTTTTTCCTCTCTGCAACTTCCCTTAATATCCGTACAACATTTCAAGCGACGCTTTTTCTCTGGAACCATACTGCGATTCATAAGCTTTTTTATGAATACGACCGTGATTGCGCATTTGTTTAAGTTCCCCGTTGTTATCCTCCGATGCCAAAGCCGCTTCCTCCTCCCACCACGCAGAAAATGTACTCGCCCTCCGTAATTAAACTCCGCGAGTTAATAAATGTCAATCAATCAAAGGCAGGCAGGGGGTCATCACCGCCACGGCCCTCTCTCTCTCTCTCTCTCTGCATCTTTCTCCTCTCCTTCCCCTCTATTTATATTCCCCGTCTCTCTGCCTCCCCACAATGTACGCAGAACATTTAGAAGTATACGGATTCAAATCCATCTACTTTCCCCGTCCACTCCTCGTAATTCTCTCCCTCTCCTTCCACTCCATTCCATCATCTCGCCGCCCACCTCTTCACCGACTTCTCTCTCAATCTCTCTCATTCCTTTTCCTCAAACCTTCCTCTATTTATTCATCTCTCGATTCTTTCATTTCGGTGTTTGTTTCCTCTCGCCGTTCTCTCCCCGAGCGCGTTTCTCGCTCGAGGAGGCCTCCAACCATCGGGTGCCTCGTGGTTCTTCTCGGAGAGGAAGTGGAATGGGCGTCTCGAGAGAGAAAGAGCGGGAGGTTGAGGAGGGAGTGAGGTGTAGGGAAGGAGGAGAAGGGATTTAAGGAGGGGTGGAGGGATTTATGCGATTGATTGCTATCTCTCCCGCCCTGTGGGATATTCAGTTAATCTTTCCGGGTTTCCGTGTCCGGACGCCTGAGAGCCAGAAACACCTGTCGTCTCCATTAAATGCTTTAAGCGACCATTCATGCGCGGCTTTTCATTGGGGAATTGTGTGCACTTTCACCCTCTCTCTCTCGCTTTCCTCCCGCTTCCCTTGTGCTGCACGCACGATTTTCATTTATTGTGCAGCTATTTCCTTCTCACTCTTGTTGGGGGAGTGAAGAATAGAAGTCTGGCTTTCTTGCAGCGCCGTGCATTTCGTAGCGCGCCATGTGGTAAAGCTTGCTGGGGAAGGGAAAGATTGAATGGTTAAATTAAGATATCGAGGTTTCTGTATCATTTCTTTGGCTATATATAATTCTGATGACGGGGTTAGTTTATTCTCTATCCGATTTTTTGATCAAATGTAATGATAGGCTCCTCTTGCACTTATCTTGTCTGTAAAAGGAAGAGAGTGATGTTTTATTTTTAAATATTTTTTGGCGTTTTAATGCTTTTCCTCCAACTTTTTTTATCATTTCACAGTTCGTTGTACAAACTTTTCGCTTTGGTTGAATATATTCCAACACCAAAATTCGTCGAAATCGGCAATTCAGTGGTTAATTTTAGAAAAGGCTGACATTCACATATAAACAAACAAATCTTTCAATCGGATGTTCCAGATTAATTGAAATCGAATATCTCCCTTGTGTAGTATGTGAGAGAAGCGTACAATCTGTACAATACTTGGAATTTCATGCATATTAAAGTAGAGTAACAGTTTTAAAAAAAAACGATAACTTACATATCTTTCGTCTCCAATCTTCTTTATTTATTCGTACTTATGCATTGAAAACAGATGAGAGAAAAATAATCTCCGCGATATTAGTTTTTAGAAGACATTTTATTAATATAGCCGAACATATAAGATTATTCCCAAAATAATGAATTGATCTGCTTTCCAATTCTTGTTTGCGTTAATGAATTTCGGTATGGCTGCGTTAATTTTTTGTAATTAATCTAGGTAGGTTTATTTTAACATGTGACACTTAAGATCAGAAGTTGTCTGTCTCGTTTTAGGGACTCCATTTAAAAGCTAAAAAAAGCCATTTCCAGCGAAAAAAATTACAATTGCCCTTTGAAATCGACTTTAATTAATGAAAATTCAGTGGTTTCCGCTACACCATTTATAGTAATTCGTGTTTAAACGGTAAACTTTGCTTACTACTTCCAAAAAGCCTTCGTCTTAATAACATTGCTCCTTTCTTGATATTTCCTTTCATTTTCTTTTTTGTTCCTTTTCTCAACATATGCTCTTCTCGATCTCATTTTTGTTTTTATATATATGCAAAGACATCACACGCGAAATAAAGGAAACTATAAGACAGCGACTAATTTTTTTAGTCGCGTGATTAGCCCCCGTGTTCCGTATTATCAAGCATACGTGAGATATAACGGCGGCGGAAAGTGGAAAAATGGGGAGTCAGGGTTCCCTTCGACAGTGCACAGAGGTTTCCGCAACAGGGGCTTTTGTGACGGAGGGTTTAAGTAGGGAGGGTGCGTTAACCAGATAGGAAGGGGGTGTGTGTGAAAAGGGCAAAATGACTGCCACTCAATGCCCTCGCTCTATGAAGAGCATTGTGGCCGCAGATAATAGTAAGCTACTTACCGCCCCTCCCATCCCCTTACCTTCCCCTACCCACCTTGTCAACCTTCCCCACTTCTCCACTGTAACTAGACCACTCCATCCCTCTCTCTACCTCTCTCACAAACACATTCCGACCCCTCCTCTCCCTCTTCTTCCTTTACCGCTCCGTCGTCTCAGACCAAGGGGAACGTTTTCCGTCCTTGAGAATTCGATTTTATCTTTTGTTATTTATTTCGCCGGTTTTTATACAATACTCTTCCTTTGAGAGTTTCCGTCACCGCTGGGCCATTACGCATTTGTTTTTCCGCTCGTTTTTTACGTTTTTCCCGCTCTTTTTACGAAGAGTTCGCCGCAATTGGCAGGCGAGGTTATTTTTGGGATTGCGTGTGGCTTTTAACCCGTCACTAGAAAAAGTGCCGCTTAGGCTGACTGTTATTTGGCGGAATCTGGATCTATGAGCGGTATTCGTTAGTGGCTGAGGGAGGAAATGGAAAGAGAGGAAGAGGTAATTCCATTTGTCGTTTTAACGGTTCTCGCGGAAGCCATTAAATATCGAGACGATCGAGAAGTTTCTTGTTTCTTTCATTCCGGCCATTCAAATTGTTATTTTTTGTCGCGTTTCCTCGGATGGAAGATGGAGCCAAGAGCCGTTTTCGGGAACATTATTTTCCCCCTCGTTAGGCGCAGGTATTTCTCGTGTTCTCGCCGGCGTCTCAATTAACAAAGGAGCGTTTTTTCTTCGTTCTATTACTTATTTTCACAAAACCTTCTAATTGAATTAACACTTGACCGTCCAAACTTATGAAATGCATTTTGTGGTAATCTTGCAGTAAACCTTTATTACGGCAAGGTCTCCATCGTCCGAGAACGGATTTTCCTTCCAAGAATTTGGTAGTGACATAAAACTGGGAAATCGCATAGCCGTGTGATTTCTTTACACGTTAAGAATTATTAGTGATTTCGCACTCTCCATATCCTCTTCGTTAAAAAGTTGACATTTTTGCGGCCGGAAAAGTACATATTCTGGTATTAAAAGGCGTACACTCGATGAAGATGGTAATTGCGCATGGAGTCATGCACATTCGCTCCTGCTTCACCTTGAACTTCAATAAAATCGTAATTTCGATATATCGAAGAATATGTCCTAGTTGAATGAAGTTCTATAAATCCTTGTTTTGTTTTTCCTAATTTGGTTTAGTGGCTCGACAGTAAATTCATAATTATAACAAAGTAAAAGACGTAGTGTGATATTCCGGTTACTACAAAAAAAATTATCAGCTCAAAGGTAACTCAATGGGAAACGCTCTCGTATATGTATTTTCTCGGATTGCCTTTTACCAAAGTGATCAAGAATAAAATGAAGCTAGAAAGCCTGTGACACTTCGCTGTCACTTTAAGTTGATTTTGATTTTAAAAAATAATTAATTTGATAAGACACATTTATTTGACAAAAAATGTAAACTTCTTTCTTCGTAAGTAGAACAGAAAATTCTATTTATTATTTACTTGTATTAGGATTAAGGATAAGTATAATTTAATTTTTCAATTTTCCGAGTGATCTGCTATATAAAAATAACTGACCTTGCTAAGTTCTTTTAAACTTCTTTCTTCGTAACTATTATATAATAAACAGGCTCAACATAAATGTAAACAAACAGGGGCTCTATTTTAATCTTATAATGTTTAAAATGTTTTTCGCTTGACTTAAAGAAATTAATTTCAATAATTTTTTAAACGATGCTACAATAACGAATAAAATGGTTTTTTAATTAAAAGGGGAAAGGTTCATTGATCCTTCAAAAATGTTCGAAATCCATGTAAACAAACAAAATGACGTAATATCTTCAAGGGGCTCGCGAGTATAAACCCAATACATCTTACCACTCGCTCAAATGAGGTGGCCATGGTAACTGACAAATCTCACTGTTTAAGAGTCGCGTTTTTTCGTATTAAAAACAAATTTTCCGGAATATTTGGAACGTAATTGAATTTTCTTGGTATCCAAAATGAACTTCTTTCTTTTTCCAACACAACCGTTTAGGTCCCGACTTCGTATTTTGATTCTAACTAATTTTAAAATGCGATTTTATAATGTCCGAAACTGATTCAAACGCTTTTCTTATAGAGTGCAGAGGTGTCGGAAAACCCCCCTTAAAAAAGAAAGTATTTAACGTTTCTAGTTGAATTTAGTACCGTTAAAGAACAGGAGATTTCCGCATCTTTCCAAATTATAGATAACGAAAATAGCCCAAACAGCAGCGGAGATATAAGCTTCCCAATAGGCTATACAACCTACCAAAAAGTTCGCCTACGGCGATTACGGTAATATGATATAATATTGAAGAGAAACCAGTCAAATACTAAGGCGAGTATGAAGAATACAATTTATCGCGAATATAATTTTATGCTTGTGAGATTGGGAGTAGCTATTTGGTGGAAGAAGGTTACCGTCGCTGGTAGGACCCTTTCTAGATTAGGATGCCACGATATATTCGTTTGGTGTCAATAGCGATTAAAATATTGAAATCCGTGATTAGCCGTCTCAAATTGGGAATTTTTGTGGTCCTGGGAGTTTTTCCTCCCGTGTACCTACTCTCCATGTAGTCAGTCATTTCATCTAAGAGGTATTAGACTCGAGCACGTACAGCCAAAAGGTAGTTCCATCCGTGATTAGTATTACTGAAATATTTCTCATGATTTTGTGATATTTTGGATATATTTTTGACTTCGTTTGAATACCTGAAATCGATTAATTTCGAACAAATTTATTTAGGAGTGGTAAATAATGGCTAAACTATGGGAAAATTTTCATATATTTTTGGTTTTGTATTAAATATATGGTTATTTTTAAAACTTTCCTCGACTTTACTCAATAAATGCTTAACGATAGGGACGGATAGAGAGATTGTGAAATTCTCCCGACATTAAATGGAAACGCGAACTAAGTGATGTCGGCGTCGATCTTTACGACCATCGCGTTAACGTTCTCGTGGCGCGAGCACCTCCCTCGTCCATGGGCTTTCTCGTTTGCAAATAACTGGCGCAGAGAGAAAGAAACGCAGTATTCGGCGTGTCCTGGACACGTACTGCGAACGCCATAACCTCTCCCTTCTCTCCCCTTCCCCTCGTCTTCCCAAATCCCCCTCTTTTAACGAGATCGTAAGTTAATGCGGGCGGGGTCACAGTTCTTCGCCGCCTCTCTTCTCCCGCTCCTTACTTTTCCCCCGACCCCATCTCTTTCCCCCCTCTGGTATCTCTCCACCCCGACTCTTTACTCCTCTGCCTCATTCTCCCCCCTTTCTGCCCCCTCCCTTCTCCGCCCCCTCCCTCATCCGCCCCCCTCCTTCCTCCGCCCCCTCCCTCCTCCTCCCCCCTCCCTTCTCCGCCCTCTACCTCCTCCGCCCTCTACCTCCTCCGCCCCCTCCCTCCTCCGCCCCCTCCCTCCTCCGCCCCCTCCCTCCTCCGCCCCCTCCCTCCTCCGCCCCCTCCCTCCTACGCCCCCCTCCCCCCTCCGCCCCCTCCCTCCTCCGCCCCCTCCCTCCTCCGCCCCCCTCCCCCACTTTCCCCCGCTCTCAATAGGCGTGGCTCGCTTAATTCTCTCCCTCAACAAATCGCGAGGAAATACGCCCCCGAGCTTCCACGCTTCCTATCCGCCGTAGGGCGTGTCTAAATAGAGGGAGAGCGAGGCAGCGATGCGGGAGGAGGGAGTAGGGAGGGAGAGAGAAGGAAAAGGAAGGAGAGGGGTTAGACGGCTGTGCGAGAGGCTGGAAACAGTGGGACGAATTCTGGAATTGTTTGGGAAGAGGGCTGAAGAAAGATTTTCGAGGGTCAAAACCGTTTGAAGGGGACGTTTTAGGATTATAAATTAGGAAAACGAATTGCGAGTCATTTCCTATGGGTAATAGATTGACTGCGCTTGTAAATTTCTAATATTGGGTTACATTTGTTGTATTGGCGTGTTTTATGGCTGTTCGGGGAAAATTGACTGTTTGAGACGAATCGGGAAATCGATTGTTAAAAATCGAATTTATCATTGGGTAAATATGCCTAAGGGATTGCTGGAAAAAACGTTTTTTCGTTTCCCATATGCGATGTACGGCAAACTCCCGATTAATCGTGCTCCGAATAAGCGGAATTTTGTTAGCAGGAATTTTTAATATTTATAGCGTAGAAGTTTTCTATACTGCATTACGTACGTACATATGGATAGTATTTAATTGTCCTATACATAATAAAGATGTTAGCACGCATTTGAGTATTATATAAGTTTTTTTTAACTGTTAACTTGCCTTACTTTGTGTGTTTACTGTCTTAATATCTACTTTCTGGTGTAAATTCCTGTTGATAACGGGCTCCAGTTATATGAAGAATAGTTTTTCTACCTCAACCTACATTCCAATATTTCTTTTAATTCTTTTGTCATGTTGAAAAATTAATTTTTTCGTCTTGGTCATTTCGTAGAAGTTTTCGGTATTCAGCACAGTGAGAAAATTGTACTCAACTATCTATATATTTTTTTTTCTTACTCCGTCTGCAACAACTTCCACCACGCGCCACCAGACCGTGCCACTGACTGACTGTAATTCTATTTTTAACAAACTTTCCGAGTAGATAGAAGATTTAAATTTGGTAGGAATGTTTGTCTCTTATAGTAAAAGCCATTTAGGAAACAAAATCCCAAAAAAGACTCGGGTTCGACTCCAGTAGACAATTTCTATTTCTCATAAGATAACACGTAAAAATCGATTTTTAGACTTGCAGGCTTTTACTCTTTTGCAAATTAAAATTAGAAAGAATTGAATTACAATATTCGGACCTAGGCCGTTCTAAAGAAAGATAAACGTTTCTTATTCTTATTGACGTATTTTGCCTACGATACAAAATCGCTCAAGTTCTACGTTTAAATCATATTTATTTGAAAATTTTAAGCTTTTTAACGATATGTTGCCTTGCCGACCGTGTCAATATTATACCACGAGATTGTATTGTCGCCTTAATCCGTATACTATATGCGTAAGGAAAATATGCTTGGAATGCTTTAATACAAGAGAGAGAAGGAGAGAGACGGAGAGGGAGAGAGACAAAATTAAATGTTACATAGATTAAAAATAATTTTGGCCCTATAAGAATTGTGTAGCGTAGTGTATTTCTTTGTCATACAATTTCTATTTCCCCAAAATTATATTTACTCTTTGGAACAGTCAATTATGTGAATTTTATACTTATTGCTCACCTTTTAGTGCCTATAAAAGTTTATTTCATTAATTTGTATTTCAATTTTAACCTAATACTTAATTCACGCGTACCCGTCGTATTTTACGGGCAATTACGCTAGTTTTATTCATAATTTGGTTAATGAAGATTTTGAAAATTTAATTGAAGGCTTTAATGTCGCGATCCAAATAATTGTGGGTGCACAAAATTTTAGCAATTAATTCCAATTTGAAGTGCATAAAAAGAGCGTCAAAGACTTACTGACGGATACTTGCGAATAATTATATAATATGATTTTTCATTTGTGAATTATTGTACGCTTAAATTGTACCGGAATATTCGAATAACCGTAATAAGTTAGGTCTCAATCCACACGGTAAATCGGAAATTTACTGTATATAGGAAAAGGATCGTGATCATGGAAATATTTTTTGAATCCGTAAGCCCGAGTTTTCGGGTCTTAGAATCCGTGTTGATTGTTAATGGTTCATTTGACACTTCGGTGTCACCATTTTCTGTCTGAGCGATTCTCATTAGATGGCGCGCCGTCTTGTGAATCAACTGTTTGAGGAGAATCAGAGAGAAAATAAGTGGGAAATGAATACACCCGAATTGCGTTACGTAAAGAAGAGGCGTCGCCATTACCGAAGCGGCGAAGGAGGTGGACGTCGGGAGCGGGGGGTGGTCGAGGGAGGGATGGAAGGAGTGCAGGAGAGGTAGGGGGGAGGGAGGGAGAGAGGAGAGGGGGAGGAAGGGAGACGGGGTCGTCCTCGCGTCGAGAGGCGTGAGTTTCCGGCGTCCAAGATGGCCGCCTGCCCCGGGGGCGATTCGGAGCCATGCGGCGCGAGAGGGGGAGTGGCGGATGGACCAACAGATGCGGTCCTTTTTCTTCCTCCCCGCGCGATGCTCTCTCTCTCTCCCTCTTCTAAACCTCCTCCCCCCGCATCCTCTGCCCCACGCCTCTCTACCCGACAATCCATCCAATTTTCCTTTCACCCCTCTAAACTCGCTCTCCCCTCTTTATGACTCCTACACATTACACATAATTCCACACCTCCATTCTGTCGCGAAGAATACTTCACTGCTCCCCGTTGCGAATTGCCCTCTCTCCTCCCAACCCCTTTCCATTCCAACTCCCTCTCTCCTCACTACTTCCTCCTTCCTTTTCCCTGCATTCGCCCCGTCTCTTTCCCTTTCTCCCTTTCCCTTCACTTGGAAGCTTTTTATTAGATCTGCTCTCCTTTATTTTACTCTTGTCGTTCGATTCTACTTTTATCTCCATTAAAAGCCATTCTTGCGGATTAAAGGACCTTGTTTATTCAATTTTACGGTTGATCGCACGTGGCTGTAGAAATGGCCATTGCTGCATTTCAGCTTCGAATAAGAGTTTTACTGTTTGAAAATAACAATTTAACCGTTCGAGATTGGGAATAAGGTCGGAAGTAATTAATGTACAATGCGGGTATTTAATAAATATTTATTTTAATTTACAATTTGTGGATCTAATAATGTGTTTACGTGATTCAGAAGTAAATTATCTATCTTACCTTATTGCCTGAACTAGATAGATGGTCTACATTACTCGTGTTGCTATAAAATGGCTGGAAAAACTTGACGCGCTTTCCATATTGATAATTCACCAATTTTTTATTGTAAAGACGTAAAACAGAGGTGTCCAATACGTTCTTCACTAGACAAATGTGAGGAATCGGCTACACATATATGGCGAATTGACGATATACGTATTATTTTTATCTAATATTATAGTTTTACTAGAAATTTTCTATTTTGGTGTGCGTAAATATTTTTCCAAAATAAAAAAATGAGTAATATTGACCACACTTGTAATTTTCCCTCTATGTTGGATGTATGATGGAAAAATATTTCATTAACGTCAACATTTAAAAACCCCTAAGTGGCGTAACTATAGGGTGCCGTGGGTGGCCAAATACCACGGGCCCTGGAGGGGCTTGGGGGAGCCCTTGATTTATGTTTTATTAGGGGAGGAGGGCCTCTGGCCCTTCTGCTCCTAGTTACGCCACTGATCCTGCACAGTATTTCTGTATTGATGCCAGTTTGAAACCTCAGGTCTACTTTCAAAATATTGATCATTTTATTTATTTATTGTTATTGCGTATAGGTATTATGTACCACGTGACGAATATATGACCTAGCCATCACAATTTTGGCAAGAATCGGTATCCTATTGGCCATCCCTGGCATAAATGCATCGGTTTATCGAAACCGAAGAGGATGCTTCGTATATAAAATGCACATCTGCTTTGCTCAATCGTTTTATGATTTCTGATATTAGCTCGATAATTTAGTATAGTTACTAGGATTGAAAACTGCAAGAAAAAAATTCAGGGGGCTTCACTTCCTTCCTGAGAAATAATTGATCCTTATGCATATTGAATATACTCTCCGTAACCTATAAATTACTTCACTAGGTATAACGTACTAAGTTTTATTCAAGTGCAGAAAAACAGAAAGTACGGTTCCCAACGGATAGCTTTTCTGCAAGATATATAAAGTACCCACGATTCGTTTAACTCGAAGATTTTCCTTTGTTTATATGTCCCTTATGTTTGATTACCGCACAAGAAAAGCCCTCATCGCCTTTTCACCATTTAAGTGGGGTAATGGTGGACAATACGGAGGTAACTCCTTCTAAACAAATTCCACTCCATTTCCGATTCGCAAACACTTTTTTCCCAGTGTCACCACGCCCCTCCCGCCCTTTCCTCCGATGTCTCACTTTCCCTCTCCGCTGTAATTCTTCCCGCATCTCCCATGTACGCGATTCTTTGGTATCGCGTCTCCAACGTCGCACGGAACCACCGACACTCCCTGCGTCTGCAATGAAGTCCTCTCCCCTCCCAACCCCTCAGACCCGTATTACCTTCTTCTCCTCCTCCGTTTCTCCACTCCAACTCCTTGTCCGCCTCGCGCAATTTTCTCCGCGATTTTACTACGTTCCGAAGACACAACGCTCGGCGTTACTCCTCCCTCGGTTCCCCCGGATTGCACCGACGCCTGAGCAAGTCTTCTCCATGGAGATGAAGTTATTTCCGTCTCTTATGCCTCTCTCTCTCTCACTTTCTTCTTTTGTTTGTTCTTTTTCAGCCCAACCCTATTTCTGTAACCCCTCTCTCTTCTCTCTCACTCCATCTTGTACGATTTCTCTTTTCGTTACTCTCATTTTCCGGTTTTTCCTTCTTTTTTCTGTCCGTCTCTCTCTCTCTCTCTCTCTCTCTCTCTCTCTCTCTCTCTTTGCGTTCTTCTGAGGGTATGCTTCTCTTAGATTATTCTCTAATCTCTCCTATATTCTCTCTTCTATTCGTCCTTTTACTCTCGCACCTAATCTCACTTTTCTCTCCTTTACTCTCTATTTTCGTCTCTTTTCTCTCCTTTATCCTTCAATTCTCTTCTCATTTTTTTTGCACTTTCAATCTTTTTAGCAATTTTTTCCTCATGTGCAGCCTTCCATGCTTAAATTTACCTCTCCATAACTTTTTCTAATCTTAATATCCTGACTCTCTCTTTAATTTGTCCCATAATTATCCGTTCATTTCTCCCTTTCTCTCTCTCTCTCTTCTCCTCCGTTTCCAACCTCTCTCTCCGCCACTCTTTCCCTCACTTAACGAAATGTGTCTTCGGTGGCGGATTGATACCGATGCCACATTCTTCCGATCGGAATCTTATGGTTCTTCGGTCGGAATGACATCCCAAGGATCGCTTTGGAGGACCGCCGTATGTCTCCATCTTTACTCGCTCCCTCCTCTCTCTCTCTCTCTCTCTCTCTCTCCTCCCCTCTCGCTTTTCTCGTATCCGAAATGGAAGTTGGACGTCCGCCGCTCCGACACGATCCCATCCCGAAGTGTGTAACACTTCCTAGCACCATTAGCATGCGAGGTTTAAGATCGCAGTCTGCTGTTGGGAAGTTGCACTCAAAAGCGAGATAAGTGTCACCTCTTTCTCTCTCTCTCTCGGAGTATTTCCACCCTCGGGTCCTCGTCTGCTCCCTCTGGATTTTGCAGCTCCGCGTGACTTCGAGTTTTATTCGTTTTTTCTCTCTTTCGGAGTCCGTGTCGCGAGGTGGGAAATCTCGGTGATGACCCGAAGAGAGCCGAAGGGAAGCCACGGCATAGGAATGACAAATATTTCGCACGTTCTTTTCATACGGAGTTTCCTGTATACTTCTCTTCGGACAAATTTATGTAAATGCGTGCGCGGAAGTAAATTGGCGATGCTGCTTTTAGCGGTGATTTTTGCTCAAGTGCCGTCTCTAGAGTCGAATCTTAATTTGGTTCGTAGATCCTTCGCCTTATGCATGCGTAACAGTACCGGATGGCGCCGCGCGCAGTAAGGACGAAGGGTTTATGCTTCCGATCGAGGCCGGGATCCACGAACATTGGCGCGATCAGAACCGTGTCCTCTCGATCCCATTCTCGACTCGATTACGCTCCGGATTCGATTTGAAAATAAAATTATTCCGCGATGGCTGCCGCATGCGTCGTTTTCAACCCTAGCCCCGCGGAATGGTGGCGGTCTGCGACCATGGGAACTCCTTCCTTCCTCTCTCCCAATTAATTGACGTTTTTCGTCACTTCATAATCCATTCTCTAAAGAACGGTAAATAATAAGAACGAAAGACTAAGGACTCGTTAGTAGGAGCAGTGATTAGTTTAGCGTTTATTTTGTAGTGCGCATATGCATAAATAAATTTTGGGATTAGAGTGAAAACGTTGAAAACGAATATTTAATTTCATGCACACCTATTCCTCGATTTACACGGTACTTGATGTACTCGGTTTCGGTTTTACACGGTCAAGAAAACGCGACCATACCTCGATTTACACGGAATTAATGCACAAGGTTTCGGTTTTACACAGACAAGAAAATACGACCATTTCTCAATTTACGCTGGATCTCTGTTAGTAAATTTGTTTATGACACTGAAGATGGCAGTGATTGAGGAGAAATCTATTGAAGTTTTCGTTAAATATTTTTTTTTTATAATTAAATGTATTTTCTTGCTAAACAATTTTGTATTCCTTCAATTTTGAATTTCCCAGATTGTATGAAGTTTAATATGTGTTAGTTTCTCTAATATTTACTCTATCATTACTTCTGTTCAAATTTATCTTATGAATTTCTTTTTTATTTAATGTGAAGGTTCATTTATATAATGCTTATATTATTATTACATCCGAATTCAAATTTCTAATAAATATTTCCACTGTAAATCAATTCGAGTGAAATGACTATATTTTAATAGTGATTCCATCGATTGTTTATTATGAAAAATACAAAGTCGCTAAATTTGTCGATAAAGGATGCGAGAAAAATGTATTTATTTGGAGAAAAAATGGGAAGACAAGAAATATCGTATACCATTAGGCATTACAATAAAAGTTAAATTGGTTCCATTACTTGGTTTTATTCTCAAATCTTATTTTTTGTCTTGACTTAAAAAACCGAGCAACGCCGGGTACTTTCAGCTAATTGTAAAACAAATAGGAACCTACCCCACAATTTTGCATGAAGTGTTAGTTTCGATTTACACGGTTTTGGTTTACACGGTGATTTTCGAGAACGCATCAACCGTGTAAATCGAGGGATGGGTGTAGTTCACAAAATTGCTTGTTGATTTTCGTCGGCAGGAAGACTTTCTGGCCAGTTTATATTTTTATTTTTTTTAATCGTTCATCAATAGAATGCCGAAAAAATTGTCATACCACTCGCAAATTTATGATTTTTCGACCATTTTGAGTACAAACTCAGTATATCTATGGATACTTGTACAGTGCTAGGCTATCGAGATAATACTTTAGTAGAATTAACAGACAACATATCAGGCAACTATTTAATATTAACACACTCCTAAATCCTATAAAACATTTTAATGAATAAAAATAGTAGCATTTAAGAATTTACGCGCAGAAGACTAAAAAATTGTGAATTTTCTCGGTGATTCGGAAAACAAAATAAAACTTTATGGATGCGGAATTTAAAAGAAGTGCACACATGTTAGAGTATTCCCCACGGTAACGAGAGAGATTTTGCTCACATGATGGTGATACACACTTGTATTTAATTTATAAGCTCGGTTTAAGTAATTAATCTCTAGAAGAAGAGAAGAAATCCGAATGCTCTCCGTGTAAAGAGCCTTTCTCTCGACCAACTTAAGCTCGAGCCGCATCAGATCCTATCACTTAAAGAACGCCAGTAACGAACTTGTATAACGCCATGAAAATCCCAGATGGTCGCATAAATTTTACATTTCTAAAAAACAATAAATCTCTAAACGGTGCGGGATTGGTCGGAGCACGTGTTACACGCGCTTTGTTGGTTATTCTTAGATTTCCCCTATGGAGAATTGCGATTGGGTGGGAGAGGTAAATTGGAGGATTGGGAAAGGTTTCGGAAAGAGGCGAAAGTCAGTAGAGAGAAAGACAAGAGGAAGCGAGTGGAGAGGGATGAAAGAGAGAGGCTAGAGAAATGGAAAGAGAGATGGCACTTCTTAAGGCCCCGACTCAGGACCTTAACAAGTGCCTCTTTGAGTACTTTTCTCCTTCCCAAACCATCGCCCAATAAAATAAATGGGATATCCCTCTTAACACCGTCTTTTTCACACCTACAGCTCAACTCCACGCACTCCCGCCTCTCTCTCTCTCTCTCTCTCTCTCTCACACACACACTCACACACACGAGTTCTATAGAGCCTTCCCTTTCATTTACATATACACACCCTCCCATCCCCTCCTTTCGCCTACTGACTTGTCTTCCCTCACCAACTCTCTCCCTCCCTTTCTAACTGTGCCCCTCTTATCCTTCTCTCTCCGTCTGACTCTCTCTCTCTATTTCCTTCATCCTTTTTATACCTGCCCTTGCGTGAGCTTCGGATTAAGATGGGGACACTTCAAGAGCATGAGACTTTTAAAGGGTAAAAAATGCTCTTTTTCTGAAAATTGACGTTGGAAGGGTGAGGATGGAGGGTAAGTGTAGGCAGAAAGGAATGGAGGAGGCAGACTTGGAATGAGAGCTGTATCTATATCTCATTGTCAGTATAGTAGACTGTCTCTCCCTCTCTGCGTTTCCCTAGGTATGAGAGAGGATTGGCACGGCTGCGTTTTTTAGCTCTGAGGATAGAAAACGATAGAGAAAGAGCCGTAGAGATAAGGAGAGAGGATGACGGGCCGAGTAGACGTCCCGGAGTGGTGGGAGGTTGAGGTTTGAGGTTGAGTATCTCACACCGTCGTAAAAGTTGAAATCTGTGAGGTGGTTTCCTGCTATCTCACCCTTATTCCGAGGAAGGAATAGTCGGCCATCTTGGTTAACACCCAGGCGCCTCTCTTTCGCCTCTCCTCCTCGGAAGGTTGTATCAAGTTACGTGATGAAGTTGGTCCCCGAGCATGAAACTCGGAACCCATTTATTTAGTTATGTTCGTGCGCGGCAAAAGGGAAGAATTTTTGTCGTTTCGTTCCTACTCTCTCTGTATCTATCCCGTCGCCTGTCCTTTCTTATTAAACATCTCGAGAAAGACAAGTAACGGTCGATGCGGCGCACGTACTCTCTTCCCCTCTACCTCTGCCGTGGATTTTTTTTTCGAGAAAATAATTGCTTTAATTCGATATTTTCCGCTTTTACTCACCATTCGCACGTGAACTCGACACGGACGCGATCGTGTTTAGGGCACGGCGAAGATCCAGATCTCGAGCCGTTCGTCACTCATTTCGCTCGCCCCGCGTCGCCTGTTTTTTCCCGCCATTCCCCGTCCCACCACTCCCGCCGCCCTCCTCTTCCGCGAAACAACTCACAATCCTCCACCTCTCCTCTTGTTCCCGTCTAGTGGTGTAAAGCATCTATCTCTCTACATCGCCTATCTCTCAAACTCTCCCCGAACACCTCCAAACTTCTTTCTCTCTCTCGAATTATTCCTCGTCTTGATCTCTTTTCGCTCGTCCAACTTTCTTCCAAAGATGGAAATATTCGTTTATGAATCTTTCGCTTGAAAAAAAACATTCACGGGAAGAGAATGTAGAGATGTCCGGCTAAATTTCAAGAAACGGAGAAGATCACAGATTCCAATTGCTACCATATCAATCGAGAGAATACTTTCGTCTCCAAGTCGATGACAGAAACACGGCGATCATTTTGGATCGTTTAGAAACGACGCTGTGAGTCACGTGAGCGACTAAAAATATATAGTTTATCTTGTCTACGTGTTATTCTTTTGCGAGTAGACTGGCTTAATTTAATGGAGACATCCGTCGTACGGACGCGATCCTTTGGATGGCGGGGTTTTAATGAGTAGCAAGAAGTAAGGGAGGATCCGATTTCAGCCAATTTATTCTACGTCCGAGGAAGACATAAAGCATACTTTCTCTCGTGTTTAATGTGGTAGGCGCAACTCTGAGAGAACTTATCCACAATTAAGCAAATGTAATGGAAAACCTGGCAAAATTCCGTTACATTTATTGCAACAAACGACTCGGGTTTCGGTATGCGACAGAGTCATCGGATAAATGTAAAGCATGTATGTACGTATTATTTATTTAAAGTAATCTGGATGGAGGAGAGAATAAATTCCGAGGGAAATTAGGTAGTTTGGGTGTATATTCAATAATCAGATGCATATTATACATTACGTTCATCCACCACAGACTGATTTTCACACAGGGATACGACCAAGAGGCTGAAAAATTCTTCTTAAAGTAGAATATCTCGATTCTAAATTTGGGAGCAGAATATATCTGCAGATGAAAGTACTATTCCTACAAATATCGTATAAAGTTAAAATCTATAATTCGCAGGAGCCAACTAAACCGGGGATTAGAATATTTGTACTTTCAGATCCTTCAACGGGGTTGGTCGTGTTTCCCGTGTAATCGTTTCCTCGTTTAGGTTCCTTTCCAGTACTCTCTCTCGCGACCGCTTTATTGATATCCACTACCTTTTTTCTCACACTTTTATATTTTTTCCACCTCCTCTCATCACTTGCTAATCATATGTATGAATCCGACTTGATTTCCGGAGCAATCATGATGCTGCAATACAGCGAAAGCTCGTGTTACGACTCTAGTAGAATGCCAACTCATCTTTTCGCGAGTTGATTCGTTTAATTACACGTACGCTGTCGGTGCTCTAATAGAAATCGGCGGTGTATTGTTGAAGGGGAATAGAGTAAATTTCCCTACCTTATTTTTTCGCTCATCTTAGGAAATAGAATTCGAAAGGAAAAAAATTCTCTCCGAGATTTTGCATCATCTATCAATTTTCCTAATTATCGTGCACTTAGTTTCATGTCTACTTATTCATAGACTTAAAAGAAACTTTTCGTGAAAATAAATCAGGACTGCAAAATTAAGCATTCAATCGAATGTCCCTTTGCGGTTTAATATTGCCATTTAATGCACAATATTAATTTGCTGTATAGATTTATTTTTTCTTCCTTCCCGCCGCAATCGAATTGAAATTCATTTTGAGGTAGCACCGCGTCAAGGACCACACAATTATGTCACTCATGTTTTAGGAATGGTGACGATAGCATGTATTATTAAGAGCGCGAAGAAGAGAAAGGAATGTGGGCCCCGTCCCTGCCCTGGACTGGGGACTGGGATGAGGGCGGAAGAGGAGGAAGGGATAAAGAGAGGAAGGCTAGGAATGCGGGGATGGTAGCGAAGGGTGAGGCACGATCGAGGGGTTCAGGGAGTTGTTAGAGGATGTGATTTCTTGTGTGCGGGGAAAGAAAATTTAGGAAGTGGGATCTGAGGGAGGATTTGGAGAGGGATGAGGAGGATTTAGGATGGGAATCTTGAAACAAGGGTTTTTTATTTAGTTTTTATGTCTGGAATCTTTTGCGAATGCGCACTGATGCGCATCCGTCATTAATACTCGTACATTTAATGCAGAGGTTAATTGTAATAGCGTTTTCACGGGAGGAATATGGGAAGTTAAGCGGTGGCCTATCCTGCGGAGTGCTTGCTGATCGTTCCCCTCACCCTTGGATATTTTCATACTAACCTCCTTGATAAGACATTGAAACAAAGGTCCGTAAGAGAATAAGCCCTCATCCCTCCCAAATCTCACTCCTCTCTTCGTAAATATCTAGACTCACCTCCAAAGTTAGAGACGCCTTATATTTAACGCAATTAATTTCCTTCTCAGATTTAGAGCACAAACAAATTCACTTTGGAATCAAAACAAAATTATCTCAATTTACCATCCTTTGTCTAAAGTTCTGTGATAGTATGTATATTAATTTCCCAAAGTTTATCAAATGTAAAAATTAATTTTCTTTGCAATTTTTCTTATCGTAATAAAGTGGGACATCTCCAATCTACATTCCAAAACCTTCGAAGCGCAGTACAAGATTCGGACACAGATTATGGAAAATTGAGACGAACATGTCGAGATATCGAAATGACAGACGACCTGAACTTCTGTGACCACGAAGGAAACAGAACCGGTGAGCAAAACATTACAGATCAGCCATAACATATTGCCATACCTTAAAAGCACCGTGGATAACTCTTGAAAACTTTTCCTTTTGTGTTTTTTTTTAACTTTCCCCTGAGCCTTTTGCTGACTGATGCGTAGATTATACCCGGATAAATGTATTTCTTGTGAATAAAAGGAAGGGTTCCTGTCGAGGACAAGCAGAAGCACAGACAATCTCTGGTAACGAGCCCCGGATTCTAATCCGTGACCTCAATGTAGAGGTAGTTAAAGAGAGATACGATGGTTTGTGTTTCTAAAGAAAGGTCGCGGTTCGAGTTGCGAAGGTGAGAATGCGGCTGGCAAGAGTTTGGAGGGTGATGAACAGGACCGTTGAGGAGAAAATGGAAATAGAGAGTGGGGGAGATAGAGAGGATGAATAATCGGAGATGAGGTGAAAGAGTGCAGGGAGAACGGGAGGCTGCCGGAATGGTAGGCTGATGGAGGCAGAAGCGGCTGCGGCGGTTGGTTCTCTCAAGAGGGATTGGAAGGGGGCAGGGGAGCGAGTTCGGGGGGAGGGCAGCATGCGAAGTGGAGAGGAAGGAGGAGGTTAGGGCGTCTGAGAAGGTTTTCTCCCTTAATGACCGGCTACCGAGTTGAGGGAACGAGGCGCACTCGATTAATACGTCCAGGAGAGGGGGCAGAGGAAAGAGAAAAGGAGAGAGAGAACGTGGAGGTGTATGCGAGGGGAGGGAAGGAGTAGGAGGGGAGGAGCAGGAGGAGGTGAAGAGAGACGGTGGCTGTGTGTGGGGATGGGCGTTTCTCTGGGTGGAGAAAATGGAATGAGTCGGAGGCCTCCGCGTAGGCGCGGGGGGGGGGGGGCGTTGGTTGGAGGAGGCGGGAGAGGGATTCGGGGACGAAGGATGAAACGAGAGCGGAGGCTCAAGCCATCCGTGTCCCTTGATGGAGGTGTGGATGAAGGCTTGAAGAATAGGCAGAAGAAGCAGGGAACGAGAGGCTGACGGGGCGGGGGAAGATGCAGAAAAGATGATTTTGGAGAGGATTATTTTTCGAACTCGGTCCATAGTCCTCAAGGACCTATGTAGTTTTTCCATTACAATTTTTCTCGTCTCTCTCACTCTTTCACTTCTATAGTCTTGCTTTCCAATAAACCACATCTACATATCATTATATTTTACTTTGTGAGTAATCTGATTAATTTTTAATCGCAGCCATCTAATTATATCAGATTGATGTGTATGACCCATTATCATTAGCTCCATTAGAAATGAAATTGAATGAATTGAATTTTTTTGCTATAGATATGAGATATGAGGATATGTGAAAACTACCTCATTAATTTATATATGAATCATAAAAGATTTTTAATTTCGAGTGGTCAAATATTGCTTTTTAATTTAATTTTTTTACTAGATTTGCGAATTATTATGATATAAATTTTTCTGAAAAAAAACGAACAAACATATGAATGCGAAGTATTATCTCGTGTAGCCATGAAACAATTCAATAAACGAACATATAGAACTCCATGTTGCAATTTAATAATTTGAAGCATTAATGCAATGAGGTTTTAATTTCAAAAACAATAATTGAAATCAGCGTTATTTACTTTGCTCTCTTCCTCTGTAAAGTTTCTTATTTTGTTATACATCTGTATTTATTTATACTTTCTAAATTACATGAATTGGTTCACACTTGCCTTATTTAGTTTCCTAGCTCACAGAATTTTTTTCTCCTGCTGTATTCATTTCTTTTTCTTTGCACTATTTTGCCATTGCTACCGTTTCCTCAGACAATTACTAGAACAAAACCACCACCTTATTGAAGTTAATATTAAAGAAAAACCTCGCCCGTGACTTTTAAATCATGCGTACTCATCTCGAAGCACACGTTCCACAGGGCCCGAGGTCCTCACCGCGGCGATTTCGTCAGCCTAGTAGGAGAGAGAGAAAGAGCCCTTTGCGTGGCAACGGACGATGAAGCGGGTTGGTGGAAGCGATGGGCGGGGGAGGGAGGCGAGGATAGAAGGGGGTTAGAAGGAGGAGGAAGGGATAGGGACAGGCAGTTGATGCAGAGGTAGTCTTAATGATAGGTTTTCTCACTCACCTGCACATTCTCCCTCTCTCTCCATCCCCTCCCATTCCATTCCTCCTTTGCCCCCCTCTGTCTCCGGGTCCTCATCCCATTTCCACTCTCCTCCGTCTTACCCCCCTCGTCTCCTCCTTCTCGCTCACACCATTAATTTCCATGATTTTCTCCATCTGACCTGCTCCGCTTCTCAAGAGTCTGCATCATCGTCTTATCTCCTTCTAGCAGCTTTTTCTATGAGCGGAACATCTAAAAGATTCTTCCCCTTCATTTCTTCTAAAGTTAGTAACCGTTATGATATTTTTTGTCGAAATCATCCCGTAATAAGGTGGGATGGCGTAGAACTGCCGAAAGTTGTATCGCAGATTTCGGCGGTTTAGAATTTAGCGAAAGGTTTAGAAAGAAGGCCGCAGATGATTTCTCCCGAATAGTGTCATGATATTGATTTGATCATATTATTTATTTTTATTGGTTATATCTTTTTTGGAATTAGAACAATTATGATTGAGGAAATCAAAGAATTGTAATTATAATTTAATTGATATCATAAAATGTATTACCTTTTATGTATAATAACGCAAATTAAAAATAATTTTGCCAGATTATTTGACATTTATTAAAACTTTTTTCCTCACTCAATATTATTAGAATTTTTCTAACCGGCTTTAAATCGGATAACTTTCAAAATCTCTTCGTATTTGCAGCTCTCTTCAATATCAATATTATCAGTCATTCAAGTAAACCTCTCAATCATATGTTGTTTGGTTGCATCTTTTGGCGAGCGTTTGATTTTTATTTGCTTCCATAAAATGTTTTATCGCGTGAATATTAATTAATCTAGAACGCGTTAAAAGCTAGGAATTCCTTTGTGAGCCAAAATGATTTATATTTACGTCAAGTGCACCGAAAACTTCAATCTTCCTCTGAGAAGGCTCCGAAAACCAGTCTTTAATAATTGAAAATCCGTTCGTTAACTCTATGCTTCTATCGCCGTCCTTTTCGCGTGCTGCCCTGGAATTTCGTCCCCTCCCCTCTTCCGCCTCACCCTCCTTGCCCCTCCATCCTCTCTCCCGTTTACTTTTGTCCAGCAGCTAAAAGGGAAATGGCGTTGCGGAGGCGATTGGTAAATTTTGAGGAGGCGTAGCCGTATCTTATTTTCCATCGCTTGAAAAATCATTCTACAGGCGACCAAGAGATGAGGGAGCTACTGGCAAACCTGCCTAATCCAACCCATTCTCCATCTTTCTTAAGTCGTCGGATAGAATAAGTCTTCGATGTCCTTCACCGCTGTCTGCGGTTCGCCAAAATGGCAGAAAATGACGCATTTCTCTTCGAGAAGACATTTCCTCTCCTACACTTCCCACTGTACGCTTGCATCGTAATTATAAAGGACTACTAAGGATCATTTATTTTAATTTAACAAGCGCTTAAGATCGTCTGTCGCCATTGACTCTCCCTCTCTATTTTCCGTGCCCCTAACTCTCAGCTCTGCTTTCCCCATAGCCTCTCTTTGGTCGTTGTTTTTATGTGCAACTGTCCGCCAACAGAGACTTTATTTTTCAACTCTGTTCAATTAATCATTGTTTTGGTAATCAATACTAACAAATATTCCTCACAATACGGAAAGAAATCATAAAATTTAGTTCGTTTCTGCTCAAAATACCTCATTCTCCCTCTAAATTTAAACATGTAACATCATAGATTTGTATTCTGTTATTAGAGCTTTTCAAAACCACTTTAATTTTGGAAAAAAATAAATTCCACACTAAAATGTTTCTTACCTCCACTAACCGACTCGGACCATTTTCGAAGGAATTATTCGATTTACGCCAAAAATAAAAAGAGATGCGTAGCATACCGTGGTAATTGGAGTTCAACGTCCTACTTCCTTAATCGATAAGGCTTTTGGCTCAGCTCATTTTGCCTTAATCTAGAACCTCTTCTTCGCAAATCTCCTCTCCTCTTCCTCACGCCCACTCATCTCGACCGCCACTCCCACTCTTTCTCTCCCTCCAACTCCCTCGTCGTCTCCTCTATCACTCCCGCTCTCTCTCCCTGTTCCTCATCACGGTTCATTCTCGAGAGTCTCTCCCCAATTCTCCACCCTTCTTTCTAGTTTCTCTTCCACATCTCATCTAAGACCCACGTCACTCGCATAAACGATGTCAGGTAGCGAGTCCTCCCCCTCTTACATCAGATTCCCTCTCATTTCCCTCGGGATTTTTTCATACGGGTGTAATTTTTTACTTATCATTCCTTTTTCCCCATCGAGATTGTATTTTCATTATTCTTTCTTTCCTATTTTCTTTGCCATCGCCGCTATAATTATCGAGCATGCATGGTAGTTGAAACCTCCCCGCCGTGTTGCTCCTACTCTCGAATTCTTTTTTTTCCACCGTCCTTCTTTCGGTACCGCCTTTTTATACCGACTACTGTGTGGCCCGAAAGCACTTTTTATTCTCCTCCTCCGCCGCCGCCCTCTTCCTTCCTCCATTCCTCCGCATTCAATCCACTCCCACACACAAGCGCGTGTCCCTCCCATCGACCTTCTCTATCGTCCCCTTTATTCCAATCTATCTCTCGAGCCATCTCTATACCAATACTCTCGTTACGTGCTGCTATTCAGGAAAGGGTTAACCGCTCGCTCGCGCGTTGAAGTCTCCATTGAGATGTTGCGTTTTGCCTCTCCTCGATCTTACTAATCAACTCGAAGTGGCGAGAGCACTTGTGAGCCGAGTCTATGACACGAAGGTTTTCCACTTCCTCTCGGTCTCGAGTTGGTTCAACACTGCACGCGCCTGTTCCGGAACTATAATCGCCGACCTATTTAGCTGTCTATGCGGCAACCCTTTCGCCTTCTTTTACTAGATTCCATGTCGTAAAAACTCGGGTGTAATGGCGCCGCCGATCAGGTAGCAATTAACGCGTAGAATATGATCGAGTTGAGGTTTGTGGTTTCGCTCTCAGTTGCAAAGCTTTCATATATCCCTTCTGTTAAGGTTTTGCCGCTTATATATTTTAGCGGCAAGAATTAGAAAAGATGGATTTAATACCGGATCCTTTAATGTTTGCGTAAAAAGTTCCAGAGAGAGCAATAACTCTTTTTCACCGTATGCTTTCGCCATTTCAAACAAAAATAATTAAAGGAATGTTCTTTTTTATTACGTACTGGACTTGTTTCAATGAAGCGGTATTTAGAAGTTCAACTTATAATTTTATATTTTCAAAATTTCAAACACGTGGTTTTTGTATTAAAATAAAAATACCGATAGGAATGAAGGATAAAGAATCAAGTTTTATGTACAAATTGATTGATGCTATCATAAAATATTTACGTCAGTTTAAGTCTACCAAGTTAATTTTATTCAATGCTCTTCTTGGATTTATTAAACCCGCTCTGCCACCTGAACAATAAAGCAGCGCAATTCAGACGAAAATTACTATTCCTCATTCTTAATCGCACCCACTACCTCCTTGGTGCATCGGGCGAGTCTTCCACTTACTCGCCTTCTCGTCTTCAAAAGTGCCCCTTTCTCCCTCCTCCAACCTCATACCTCTTCAAGTCACCCTCCCTCATTCATTCCAACTCGAGTTCCTCTCACTCTCGCCCGCCCTATCTTTTCTCCTCGACAAAACACTCGTCCTCTTTCCTTCCTCCTCCTCTTCCCCACCGTTTCTCCCGCCTCTTGTTTCCTGTTCTACCTCACTCGTCTTTTAATTTCTCCCTCTCCACACTCGCATTTTTTCCTCCCCATCACACACAATATTGTTGCTTTCTACCCCTCCATTTACCGCGAGACCTCTCCTTCCCTTTCACCTCCACCCTTCCTTTCAAATTCCCCCTCCACCCCCCAGCCTTTCGCATATTTTGACTCTTCCCTTTAGAGTGGCATGCTCGCTTATTTCTTCTACCCACCTTGCCATTGAATACCTGCGAAGCCTCATCCTCTCCCCTTCTCAGTCAACAAACCCTCCCCTCCCTTTTTTCCCCTCACCTTCGCCTCCGTGTTAGACATTAATTTAATCTCGCCCGACATCCTCCATGCTGATGATCGCTTTGTCTAGGCTGAAGTTAAAGTTTGAGATTGATTGTAATGGCCGCAATTTACGGTTGCCGGTGAAATTGTCTGGATTAAGGGTGCTTTTCTGGCATTAAGGTTGGAATACGTCTCGATTCCGAGACATAATTTTAAAAGATGCATCGGGTTTCCCAAATTATGGCAAAATTGGAATTATAAAAATGTTAAGTCGTTTTTTGTATCATATTATTACCATTTATGAATTTTTCAAGGAATGCGGAGATGAATTTTTGCCTCTAGTGGTTGCTCAGAAGGCAAAAATTAAAATATAAAGCGATCATTTATAACATATACAGATTATTGGATAAGAAATAACCTGAGTAGAGCGTATTTTTTGTTGTAAGTGTGGAGGAGAAAAGATGTATCGTGAGAGTCGCTTAAAATATTGAGGTAAATGAAATATAGTGTTGCTCGTAAGCCATCAGCATTCCGGTTGGAATTTAAAAATAATTAAAGTGCGTGAAGCGTTTCATTTATTCCAATGACAAATCTAAGAAAGCCATCTTTTCGACTAATAGTTTGAGCCTTAGACGGTCTTTCTTAAAGATGTGCTCAACTTTTTAGCCTCCCCCTTCTTTCTCCCTCATCCGGAAGTTTTCATCTCTAACTATCGCAATTTTTCACCTCCCCTTTCTTCTCTTCCTCTTTTCTAACCTCCCTTTCTCATTTTCTCCGTTCCATTCCTCTCCAGCTCTCTCATTCTCCTCTCACCCCCCTCTTCTTCCTCCCTTCCACTATTCCCTGTTCCTCCCTTCCACTATTCCCTGTTCCTCCCGTGAGCTCCTTCCATCGCCCCTTTTTTATTTTATAATGATTGAGGACGGCCGATGATTACGGAGTTTATGATCATTATTAGCATGACGGAAGGTCGTGCACGTAGGAGGAGAGCAAAGAAGGAGAGAAGAGGCGTGGGGAAGGGAACGTGGTAGAAGAGAGGGAATGAAGGAAGGGAAATAGAGGGGAGTTTTGGGGAGGGAGGAATGGGTAGGAAGGGAAGGAGGAGGGATACGGGAACGGGGAGGAATAGAATTGATGGCTGAGAAGCGGTAGCCGGGGAGATTCTTTTGGTTATGAAAAGTTTCGTTTAATAAAGATGAGTGTTTTGGAGGTGGAGGGCGCTTCAAAATGGGGCGGGCGGGAGGAAAAGTCGTTATAAACTTCGTGCACGAAGTTAATCGCCGTAAGAATGAGGACATCATTACATGCGGCCACTTTTGGGTGATTACGCGCTATCTTAAAGATACGGGATTCCCCGTTGTTTATTTCTGATCTAATTCTTCCTCAGAGGAGCACGTTTAAAAATATTCGATAGCTCTTGGAGATAGACAATCAATAATTAAATATAGATTTTAAATTGATCTTTGTTATTACCACCACAAAAATATTTGCATAAATACTAATTTATAAACGCGCTAGGTGATAAACGTTTCGAAAATCACAATGAAGTAATTAATGTATACGAAATTTTTTTTATATTTATCAATAAATATATTGCTTTGAGGGGATTTTGAGTTCATAACACCTGTCGGATACCAAATGCTTAAAATAATTATGTATTTCGAGTAATATTTGAGACCTAAGTAGCGAAATACATATCTGAAAATTATTCTCTTTAGAAAATATATCGAAACGGTATACCTATCAATTATACGCACTTGCCGAGAGTGAATTTTAAAACCAACCAACCGTGAAAAATATGCTAATGTTGAACGTTTTAAGCAATTTGTAATGCTGACCGTTGAATTTATTAAGCATCCAGTCCCGGAAAACATTTATTCATAAATTGAAGTCGAACATATTTCATTCTCCAAATTATAAAATCGTTTCTCAATCGGCTCACACAGTCCCACGGAGCGCAAGAAAAAGAGCTTTATGATATCTCGCATATTATGACCTTTCCCATGACGGCAGTTGACCGGATGAGGGTTATAAGGAGGGCCACTACCGATTGGCTATCTTCTTGCCTCTCCGACCTTTTTCCATCCTAATCTCTTCGCTCCGACCTTCCATCCGTTCCCCTCATCCCATCCGTTCCATCCTCCTCCTTCCCACCTCCCTTCCTCCAGCCACCTATCCTGCCGTCTTCCTCCTCCTCCCCACCTGGATATTCCGGTTCGAGTTCTCCCTGTCCCGCTTGATTACCGAATTACCCTCGTTATCTGGAAGCTGCGAGTTATGGGCAGAAGGGCTCTCCTTCTCTCTCTCTCTCCATCTCTCTATCGATAGGATGATTTAGGGGACATCGGATAGGTGCGTTCGTGGCCCGGGAGGGTCTCTGTCATCCACCCACGCATAACCACCAACCGACAACCCTAGCGCCGCCCCCGCTTTCGAATTCCCTTCTCCAACTCTTGCTTACGCTTTTCTCCGTCCCCCTCTCTCATCTCCCGTGCTGTTCTCCCAGACTCCACTTTTCCTCCCCTTCTTCTATCCTCCGCCACTCTGATTAGTAGTCCCCAATCTCTCCCTCTTTCCTTTGAGTTTCTCGGATTCGCGAGGCCTTATTCTCCTTTAACCAAAGCGTCTTTTCGTTCCCGAGAAGAGATACAAGAGAAGATGAGGAAAATTATGGCAGGAGTTCAAAACGCTCGAAAAAAAGAACATTTCATTGATTCCGGAAGAGTATTTACAAGCGCATGACTGGCGATAATCTAGATTTATTGGTGTCACGATGGAGAATTTCTCTCTAAAGGACGCAATCTGCTAATTTTTCGATTATGGAATCGCCTGTTTTCCTTCATAATTATTTCAAATCTATCGAGTTTTATTTTACTCTCATGCCGATACGCGCATTCGTGCGTATTTTGGTGTGTCAGAGATTTTTGTTGGCATTTAGAAAAATTGTCATTTATTCTAACTACAAATACAAACAGATATTTCTTGTCAGTTTATGAGAACGTGAAGAGTAATTATTTCTCATATTACTATGAAGCTTTTTCTTTATTACAAATACGAGTTGTCGGTGCTTGCGTACAGCAAGCGTTCAAAAAAACACCATATACCAAGATATAAATTCGTAAATAAACCAACGCGACAGCATTTGAACTACACAGAGCCCATTTCTATAAGATAATAGTTTTCATTTTCTGCGAAATTTGGCCATCTATCCGGAATTTCTAAATTCTCTGGCAATCGGCTTAGCGTCCAAGTTTTCCAATTTCAAGTTTCATAGCTCAAATTGCCCTTTTTAAGCAATAAATATAATCATCATTAAGACAATAGCTTATATTTTACACTAAAATTTATGTAAAAATGAGGTTATTTTGTGTGTTAGGATTATGGTTTCATCATCCGTGCCTTTTAGTACGTATCTGGATAAAAAAAAATAATTTGAAATTATTACTTCATCATATGTATACGTCGTTGACTCAAATCAAATGGATTATAATGTAGTCGAAGCATTAAATCAATGCTCTTAAAGTATGGAAAATCAATTCCCATTGAAAGGCATTGGAGTCGTTGCTAAGGTCAGTGGCGGATTTACGCCTCCTGGGGCCCCTGGCGCTAAAGATTTGGGGGGCCCTGGCGCTAAAGATTTGGGGGGCCCTGGCGCTAAGTAGTCGGGGGCCCTGCAATCTAAATATATAGGGAAACCGCTCCTAAGAGGCTACCCTCTTTTGTGACACCTCTTAACGATCGTTTTTCTACGGAATCATAGAGAGGTTCCACTGATTTTTAAATTGAGACATTTAACATTTCTGATATTATATACACGGACATTTTTTCGAGTTCCTTTACTTCAAGGGGCCCTTGTTGCACGCTAAGTACGACCCCCCTTAAATCCGTCTCTGAGTGTGAGGGAGAAATTCAAGATTTAGGGTAAATGAGCGGTAGCGAAATCTTGCCTTTTCCCCCATTTTCACTGATCCTCATAGAACCCCAAACTTTTGCGTAGGGTTGCGCGTAACCCAATCTGAGAAACACTGCCATACGTCACGGGGCCCCATACTTCGCGGGGCCCCTGGCGCACGCCATGCACGACACCCCTAAAAGCCGCCGCTGGCTATGGTAGTTAATATTTTTCATTGTCGAAGACCGAAACAATTTCATAATTTTATAATTAAAATCAAATGTTTACGCAAATTCAGCATGGATTTGAATTCTGTTTTCAAGAAAAATAAACTTCATTTTTTTCACACAGTATGGTACATGTCCCGACTTTGTATCTTTATTTTAAATAATTTTAAAAAGCAATTTTATATAGCCCTACACAGTTTTCAACGCTTTTCTTATTGGTGTTTAAAATTTGGCTTTTGGGTCAAAAACACCCCTTAAATATAACTTTTTTGAAATTTCGGATTTTTCCAGAGGTTATACCCAATGACCTATATTCATGCCAAATTTCAGCTCTGTAGCTCTTCTAGAAGTACCTTCGGTTTTATATGATATATATCCTACATATGTAAGAAGAAGCTATTTATAATGATATAATATAGTTGTTTAATTAATTACTTGATTATACAGATTGAAATGTTTTAAATTATGATTGCTGTGATTATTAATAAATATGTTCTACTCCTGCAAAAGCCATATTTTTTTGTAAATGTTTTGTAATATTTTTCTATTATATTTATTTATATTTCCTAACCGTTAGAAATACGAGCATCCACGTATAAAGACATGAACTATTGAACGGTGGATGAATCCCTTAAGGCAGCTCCTTGTGCGTATCTCAAGTAACGCCTTTCTAAACACTTCATTGATCTAATCCACTAGGGAAGCCTTAATTGTGTGAAATTCCATAATTCAAAACAAATGCTCCATTCGTCATTGCCATCCAATTTCATTTTAAATAAATTAAATGCAGAATTATCTCGGCACGGCTTGATACTAATTTATCCCTCGAATAGGCATTTTGATGTACGGTTTTTACAGCTTTTTATATTTTAAGATTACAAAACAGGCCATGGATGATCACGCTAACTCCGCTACCAACTTCCGGCGATCTAGCTGCATATATTAAAATCTGTTCTGGTCTGGGAATGGCGAGTCGACGCCAATTTTGGTTTTTCCTAATTTCTCTAGCATCCGTCTTCTCTCCGTGGAATCTTTCAACGATCGATGCGCCACTATAATTCCATCTCGACTCTATATTTTATAATTCCGCTCCCACCTCCCAGCCTCTTTCCCTCGGACCGATCATTTCTTTTCTCTCCCATCCCTTCGATATTTTATAACGCGTCCAGGATTGTCTCCGGTCGGTGTTTACGTGAACAGTAGCTCCGAGAGTTGTTTGGAAGGCGTGTTTATACCACTGACCCCCCTCCTTCACCATTATAATTATTACTTGTGCCCTCTTTTCATTTCCTCATTCCCTTGTCCAACGAAGGAGAAGTAGAACGGACTTGGACGGGTAATTTGGTCCTCCCATTTAAGTATATGCTGCGAAGGTTATCTGTCTTCGACTCCAATGTGCTTTTGTTTTCCCACTCTTTCGCTTCTCCCATTAATTTTCGTCTTCTTCCCTATTCTTCGCGGTATTTCTTTTCTCCTTATCTTGCGCAATGAAATTCTTTCGGCTTTCCTCGACGAACATATTTTTCGCTCGATTATAAACACCTCATGGAGGAAGGCTGATGGATTTTGGGTAGTTCATGCGATATTAGAAAAGATGAGCGAGAAACTTGCATGGCCCGCCCAGGGAAAAAGCCGTCTACTATATAATCACGATGCTGTTGAAGCACAAATCTTGAAGTAGAAAGCGTTGAAAATGTCTCTACACATTTTTAACCAAAATATTCACAACGTATTGCATGAATTTAATTACCAATGATATCAAGGGTGGTTCCTAAAATGGCCCCGTGCATTATTGGGATAATGCCACACTGTTATATTTACTCGAGCCATCTATTCACTCCAAAACGATTTTGAGTAAGTCAAACCAGTTAATGTTTCATAAATCGCCGCTTGGGGTTTTAATGCCCGCATAACGCAGTGAATAGGAACTCTTGTTGCATGATGAACGCTCATGCTTTACGTCATTGCCGCATTCGAATATATTGCCGTTTCTCCTCATTTCGTCTGATATCGCTGCTTCTTTCCCATTCCGTATCTCTAGTCGCCCGCTTGGATCTTGGCGACCCGCCCATCAAATCCCATCCCCTTTCCGACCCCTTCCTGTCTACTCCCTCGATCTCCCGTGTCTCCGTCTGCCCACATATTTGGACCACTGCCTGCATTTCCCGAGCTGAATGGTAGGTCGCCCCGCTATGACTGCTCGCATTGATTGCTAACGCCCCCAATGAGGACGGGAGATAAATCAAAGGAGCGCTCCGTTCCCCTTTAAGTCTCATCCTATTGCTTCGAGCTGTGAATGCTGTTTAAGATGAGTCTTCTAAGATACGCTCCCTCGGGGTTTGAGTTTCGCGATCGATTATGCATGTTTTCTGTATTTTCGGTTTTAATTTGAAACACAAACTAGTGAGATTTAAGCGTATAAAAGTGAAAAAATGTCGTAGTGTTTGTATGATCTTTTTTCCGGATCAATTGAAGTCAAAATTTGTAATCGTATCAACGAGATAAGAATTTTTAAATTGATTTTTCCGCTTTTTTATTTATTTATGCATTTGATCGGTTATATTTATTCGGTTCTCCTTCGGATTTTTTATTTAATTTATTAAATGACTAGCTTTTTTCAAACCGGTCTAGTTTACAACCCGACATATATTTTTAATTTAAAATTTTTTTATTGCTCGTGTTTTAATTTTATTATACAAATACGTCCTTTGTATATTCTCCCTGATGAAAGGTCAAAACAAATATGAACGAAATAATAAATTATAAATTCAATAATCTCTTTAAAATATCGTCATATATTGGATACTTCAATGGCCACACAACAACATTTCTCCCAACTGCTCTCTTATTCGGCGGTATAGTCCCGTCAGTTGATCCGATTTCAGCGATATCCTCTCCCTCGCTTCTCGCAATCATTATTTCTGTTTTTCCCCTCTCCTCCGCACAGTTCCGTTCATACTTGGTATCCCCCTGCCTCCTACTCTTCCCCTCCCCTTTCTCATTCCGATCGAGAATCTTGAGCTCTTGAAAATATTCAACCTAATATTCCTAAAACTTTGGCTGAAATCTCTTCAACCCGGCGTGCTATTCCCTCCAAAACAACCTCCCCGTCTCCCTTTCTCCCCTTCCATCTCTTGTCCTTTCCCTCCTCCATATATCTATCTTCCTCTCTCCCTCTATCTTTCATCCACATATCCAAGCTTCTTACGCCGTTACTTACCTCTTTCTCCTCCAATGTTCATTTTTGTCTCTTCCTTTTCTTCCTTAATACATTTTTTAGTATGTTCTAACACAGTGGCGTAATCGGGGGGGCGGGGGGGGGTGCAAAGATGCATTTGCACCCCACTAACTACTCCAGATAATATGAAATTTATAGTGAGTTAACCAACGCAGTAATAATGTTAATTAAAACGCGACCGTAGTATCAATATTAATCAATAGTTCTTTAAAATTCAATAAATTATTTGTGTGAGTATTAACTTATATATTTTTATTATTAAAAAAATAGTATGGTGCACCCCCAAACCAAATTTCTGGCTACGCCACTGGTCTACCATATTTTTCCCAAATTTCATCCATCTCTAGAATATATTTTCATAGCAATAGCCAATGGTATTCCTATTCTTCACCCATTTTATCGTTTATTTCAAATTTCACCTTAAGTATTTCAAGCAAAATTAAATATATTTATCGACATATTTATTACTTTTAGTAAATTACTACCCTTTTCTAATACCTACATATATGTATAGCGATTTATTACTTGAACGATTACTCAGTAAAACTCTTGCGACGTTTTTCAGTGTGAAATCCAGCAATAGTTGAAGACAATTTTATAAGTATAACATGTATAATACAAAACCTTCTAGGGTAAAAATAAATTGAAATGTATGAGATTGAACACAATTTCTGTCTTTATTCTTCCTTCTATTTCTCGTGATATTTATGATATAGACTTCCACGAACTTCTCTTCCTCGTCTCTTTCCTCCCTCTCCCCACACTCATGCTTCCTTTCTTCTATAAATTCCATTCTTCGCAACATTGATGAGAATCTCTTGCGAGGAGGGAAATTTAAAAAATCCCGATATGGTTTCGGTTGGATTTTTGTCCGACGAGAACGCTCCCTGACCATGGGATATTGAAAATTGCCATTCCTTTATCTTTTTTGTTCTGGGTTTTAATAAGACGAGATCGATCGAAAAGGGAGGAGGAAGAAAGTAAAATATTTCCAAAGTGTAGCACTCCTCCCCCTTTTAAAGCGATGGAGACTTGTTTATTGTTTAGTTCTTGGAATAGAACCATGCATGATATAGAATATTTGAAAATGGGTTTGATGTTCGGATCATTGATATTCATCATGATCAGGTAGAAAATTCTCTATCTTTATAATTAATTTTTACATTTATTTTTTAAAATATCTTTAAAATAAACCTCCATAAAAACTCTCGCGGAGAAACTTTTTAGAGTATTTTTTAAGCATCGAGAAGAAATTCGGACTATATTTTAGTAAAATATCACGAATCGGCTATGCAGTGGTAATAGTTTATACAGGCTACACTCGAAGATTTTTGTTAATAGACATTTTTCGCAGTTATAAAGGGGACATATCTTCTGATAACCTATTTAGTCATACAAACTCATAACCGGTATCTAAATACTACCTGAAATCCGAGACACTCTATAAATATTCAATTTTTAATTTTGTCTTTAAATTTTTATTAAACACCAAACTAACCATGGTATCAAGCTGTGACTGAAATAGCATGGAAATAGAAACCCAAGCTCTATTTTTATTGTTGTAAGAATAAAATTTATTATTTATTGAAGCCTGTAAAAACGAAGTCGGAGATTATATTTGCTAAGTGAGTTATTGTTAACACTTCGAAGCTTTGCAGTGTAATTAAGTCTGCGTTTTAACTCCTGAATACCATTTTTCTTATTGCAATTCAAATTCCTCTGAAAACAGTCTTTAAAATTCGCACACTTCTTTTGAACGAGATTAATATTTTTACTGCCCCATCATGAGGTATAACCTAAGGTAGAGACCGCCCTTTATAAAAATGGTGCAATTCCTCAAATACTACAGTAGAAACCCTTTTTTGGGAAGAGACTCGAATAATAAAATATCGACGACTATTAGCCAATCCTTCCGTCCATATTTACAAAAACTCAACGTACATTCTATTAAAGATAACGATTTTTAGTCGGATGTTCAACGGCAAAGGGAATACAAGTGCGTGGATGTGGGATAGCTGAATGGAATCTTTAGAGTCGGAGGGATAATGGCGGGGATATAGGACCAGGAAAGAAGTAAGGGGAAAGGGAAGAGGAAAGGAATTGGGTAGCTGATGGGTGGAGGAGAGGAAGCAAGAGGGGCTTGAAGGGTTCGGGTATATAGAAATTATTTTTTTATGTCCTCAGCGGCATGAGGGAGCGTTGGCGGTTCTGACATTCCTCTCAGGATAAGTCCAGGATGTTTGAAATACTTAGGATGGTCGGGGAGTAGGGCTTGCAGGGAAAGGCTGGATGCAGGAGGGGAGCGGGCGTCGGGGGAGCGGAATGGAGAGGGGAGTTAGGGGTGTATGGAGAGAAAGTGGGAGATGACGGCAGGAGAGAGGGCGAGGGACGAGGGAGAGGGGAAAGAGGGGGAGGATTGCGTGCGTAACGTTTTAATTAAACACGCGTTTATTGAGAGACAAGATAGGAAGAGATGGTAGGTAAAGAAGAATGGTATGGACTTGGAGAGGGTGGGATTCAGGGGATTTTCTATCGAAAGTCGGAAAGAGAGAGAGTGAGCTTTGCAGAATTTTTTTGATAGGTTGCGTAATCCAATCCAAGTTTAAAGGGAACGAGAAAGAAGGAAGGCTTAGATATAGTTGCGAAAAACAGACTCCATATAGCTTCTTCATTTTTTCTCAGGACTGCATTACGAATAAAGGAAGTGTATGAGTGAGTGGAAATAGCACAGAACACGAACTTATATTGTTCGGTGACTGAATTAGAGAAAAATTTAAAAAATTTTAGTTAAACTATGAAAGTGTGTTTTCATGAGTATTAGGCATTCAAAGGTATATCTTCTCATGTTTTCATTGTCAATATTGCGATGTTTTTTTATTTCCCTGATTTACAAATAATTTAGATAGACGTAACTATTAATTATCTCACATAAATTTATTTTATGAATTATAACTTTATTGTTTATTTAAAACCTGTTTAATTGTGATCCTATGGGCAACATCAACTTAGAGAAATTTATGGATAATATTATCCCGATCCTTAAACTGTATGCCAAATACGAGTCATCTTGCCTCTAATCCATAATTATTCATTTAAATATTAATGCGAATTGAAAATCACACACGATCCTCGGAGAGATTCAAATCCGCACTTAACCAGGAAAGGTATTCAAAGGGCGCGCGACGTAATGCGAGTGCCTCATATCTCTGCACGCTCGACTTTAGTCGCGCTCTACACGGGAAGGCACTCTGGAATTAATTCTTTCTGCCTTTAAAATAAATTCAAAGGTGAAACCTTTTAGCGCGGAACAGCTCCAGCATTAAAATAGACATGTTAACTCAGTTGTTCTGTTAAACCGAGGTACGTTTATTGGAAGTATTTTGAGAACGTTTGCTCACAAAAGTGGGGAAATGTGACGAATTTAAGAGCTTTTTAGATGATTGAATAAATTTTATTCGAACAAAAATTATGTATTTATAGTAAAGAAATAATCATGATCTTGAAGAAAAATTCTATTGATTGGGTTGTAATCGTTTCATATCGGAATCACAAGTAGACCGTATTGATAATTAAAGGAATAGATTTTTTTCTATCCTTACTGTATATATTCAAAATGAGTAACTAAAAAAATGCTTCCCTATCTGAAAATTTGTCATATGAAACACAAACACTTTGTTATAATTTTCGTATGGTTTAACTTGTCGGATGTCGCGTGTTCTTCTAATTTTCTCAGTATCTCGTGCAACATTCGAGGGGAGTAAAGGGTTTATGCAAAAGACGCGAAACTAAATCCTCCAAGTGTTACCCAGTCTTGAATTTACATATCGGTGCACGAAGCGGCACCCCGTGACATTTTAAAAACATCCACGCTATGCTATTTTACTACTCACGAGTGACGCATCTTTTCCCGCTTTCAGGCATGAAACCTCGGCATGACCAGAAGGACATGCTCCTGGGAGGTGTGGGCGGGGGAGGTGGAGGGGGAGGAGGGGGCGGCGGAGGCTCATCCACCACCACCGACGTGTTCTGCAGTGTCCCGGGGCGACTCTCCCTCCTCTCCTCCACGTCCAAATACAAGGTGACCGTAGGAGAGGTCCAGAGACGACTGTCACCGCCCGAGTGCCTCAACGCATCTCTCTTGGGAGGAGTGCTCAGGAGGTGAGTGTCCCATTCAAACCCAAACCACGCGTTTTCTATCTCTTTTTCGATTTTCATGTCCGCCTCTCCACCTGTTCTCATTTCCTCTCGCTTTATCTGTTTGCAATGCAGCGACAAGCGGGGAAGCAAGCGTTTTAGAAAGGAACGTGTGAAAATAAGGGGTAAATTTTATGAGATGTTAAATTTACACAAATTTAATAGCGTCAACCTTTTCAAACTGGATTTCGTGAAGCTTATTCATAAGAGGATTAAAGAGAAAATGAGTGTATAAAATTTAATGGAAGGTTTTATTTCTATTGGGGCAAATAGACATGTTCGATTAATATGTATAGGACCGCGTGGGTGATTAAAAAGTTGAAGAAATTAAAATGAAATGCTCCCTTCTCAACCTGATTAGAAATTTTCAGATTTTGGCTTTCTACCAGGTAGAAATAATTAATGGGATTGACGTTGTCCATTGTCGTTACGTTAAAATATTCACCGCGACCTAGGTTCCAAATATTTTAAACCATCTTCAGGCAATAAGTGAAAACCAGGTTGTTGTCTATGTTTTAATGACGTTGTAGTAGACAATATAAATATTTTGTATTGCTTCAGGATGGCAAAACTCTACTAAAATATTCCTTTATTTTCTTACTAGTAATTAATATTTCACCAATATGTTTTAGAAAGTTATTCAGAATCAGATATTTGTAAGTTACATTTTATTTTACTTATTTTATAAATATTTCACGGAGAAGAAGAATCACTTTGATTCAAAGATATAAGTTTAAAATACCCTAATGGGATTACTTTTATTCATAACTTAAATATATTACGGTACCGTAAACCGGGGTTACTGTGTGACACTTTTCGAGGTTTTTCTTATTTATCCAAAAATGTATTGGATTTTCAAATCTAATAGGTATCCTGTTATAAAGACCCATCCTTCAGCTACTTGCTTGTGAAATGTTTTAGAATTTATCTTAATTCCAACAATCGCCAGTCTTTTATTTTTGTCACCCCAGTTTTCGGGGTGACTTTGTGACACTCTACGTATCCCTTATTATGAACCAAGGTCTTATTGACACAATTTCACCCTATGGAAATATTTTACTGGATCATTTACAATATAAAAAATATTTTACACATACATGAATAATAAACAATTACACAAAAAATTAACCAGAAATGTTAGCATAACCTCAAAAACCATCAGAAAGCAAACAAACGACTAAACAAATTAAAAGCACAAAAATTTCATAGTTTCATTCTAAATCATAATAATTTTTTATTTCCGGCACCTCAAAAATACCCCTACGACAAAGTTGTTTAGGCCTTTTCCATTTCCAGTTCACCGTTCCACTTCTCTGCATGGCACTTAATTATCAATGTTCCGTGCAGTTTGTGTTACCTTTCCTGGATAAGTTCACTGTCATAACTCACCAAGGCGTAATCACCGAGTGTAAAATTCATGATATTATCTTTAGTTAAAACTTTTTGAGGTTCAGTGACTGGGTTTTCTTCGAAGTCACTGAACCCTAGCTATCCTTGGAGTCTTCATACGAAATTTCTTCTGTGCCACTTCTGGAGTGACTTTGTGACATGCCAAAGGAAAATATTGCATAACATTACATTATCACTAGAAATATTAAGTCAATCAAAATAATTTTTTCAGCTTAAGGCTCCTGTTTAAACAGTATTTGTAAACCTTTGCTTTTTTGGAAACAGTTCAGCAGTTTGGTGTGGGCAGATGAAAGTTTGCAGGTAATATGTCACCACGTGCAAAGTAGGCTCCAATATAAAGATGACTGGGAGAAAGGGAAATAGAACCAGTCATTCCTTAAAGCGCCAGCACGTTGCAGCACAATACAGTGCTTCAGGCAACCACACTATTTTGACAGAACTACAGGCCACTAAGGCGGGGGAGTTGATATTAAGGAAAATTATACTGTGTCACAAAGTCACCCACCCTGTCACAAAGTAACCCCGAATTACGGTACATCATAAGGATTCAAACATATGTAAACATGAAACGCTGCCGTTTCGAATGCTTTGGCTCGTTTTCTTATTTCTCAATGTATTGTTGAAACAATAAAGAACGTTTAGATAAAAGTACTGTTTTTAAATTAAATTTTAAATTTTCTTTGCATAATCTTTTATGTATTTTTTCGGTAGAGTATTACTTTACATTCAACTGTTGTGCCAACAATATAAATGAACATTATAGCATATATGTATATACGTTTCCACGAAATCAATTAAACATCGCCGCAATTCATTATTTTTCAACTTCTCACGGCATTCCTTTACTCCAAGGTTTCAACTTGCATTATAGTTTTATCTATTCTCTTGACGTTGAACGTTCCACATATGAGGATGATCCTTCTGGAACGCATTTTATTCGAAATTGTATAAACCGGCCATTCCTTCCTCTTATCTTTACCACCCATTAACACGCCGTTACCCATCGCTTTCATCCATCCCTTTCCCACTAGCACCTCCTCACTGACTCACCCTCTCCACCTTCATTATTTCTCCTTCCTTTCCGCCTCCGCGGTAACTGTCCATCAAAAGTCCAACTTTCATCACTTCCCTCCGATTGTTTTCTCTTAATGCATTAAGCCTTTTCATTCCGCCGACTTTTTTAGCGTTATTTTTTGTTCCGAAACCTTCCCCGCTTGCACACGCACACACACTACTCCTTTCAGCCTCAACTTATCCCTCCCCCTCAGTACTCTCTCTGTCTTTATCTCGTTCTCCTTTCTGAAGCTCAGTCACTCGGCTCACGGAGCCGACGTAATCGAATTTGGCGGAGGATGAGGTCGACTCCCAACATGGCGGCGGGAGGGAAGGATTTAAGGAGAGCGAAATTTTTCTCGGAAAGTTTGAAGGGAGAATGCAGGGAAGGAGGGAGGATGGGCGGACGCGAGACATGTGGACCGGATGGAAGCAGAGAAATTTTGCAGAGATAAGGGTTGATCAGGTGGGCGTGGGACGAGTAAATGGGGAGGGGGGAGGAGAGTAGGAGGAGGGGGTCGAGTGAAAGGGGAGTGGCACCGATATTGCAAGATTTTCTCCACCGCTCCTCACCTCGCGGGAGGTGGAGGGTGATGGAAGCGGGAGGTGGAGATTCCTCTCTTGGCAGGATGAATGAATTGGCGGAAAATAAGTAGGACGCGAGGGTATCCTTGTTTTTCATTTCGGGCGTAGGATTATTGGGGCGCTCTTGACGTCGACCTCTTTCTCACGGCGGTTACGCGGACTAGGGGCGACGGATGGACCCCGTTCTTCCGCTTCGCGATGCACAGGCAGGAAATCGAGGGGAAGCAAAAACAAAACACGGCCGCGACCAATTAAGACCGAAATTACGTCGGCACCTGGCGGCTCATGGCTCGGTTCGGAGAGGAGGTGAATTTCCAATCTCGTGAGAAAATGCGAGGAGCGGTATCAAAGCGAAAACCGTCTCGACGTGAAGATGAGGGAGTGTTGGTGGCGGCGGTGTTTTTGTCTAACTGTAATCGTGCGAATCATATGGTAAAGTGGAGCGTTTTCCGAGAAAGTAGTCTTTGTAATCGTTCGAGGCCGTCTTAAAATTTTGTATCCAAAGGTGGAAATATGCGTTTCCTAAAACTCAGATTGAAAAGCAAATGCGCATTTCCTATATAAAGGAGCTCTCATCATTGGTGATTAACCTATAGTATACCTTAAAGTTCTTTATTATAAGAGACAGCACGTCTCTTATAATAAAGAACTTGAAGGTATACTATATGTTAATGACCAATGATGAGGGCTCCTTTATATAGGAAATACGCATGTGCTTTTCCATTTCAATGCCTTTTAAAGAAGAATGTTCCATCAATTAGATTCAAGCAAGAAAGCGAGCTCGATAATTCTCCATTTAATTAATTTTTGCAGCTCTTCATTCGAATTTGGAGGATAAAAACAGAAAGTATTTGTAATGATGCAAAGTAGACCCATCGCTGACCTTTGTAAAATTCCAATGCGACTTCGTACTGTCGGTATTAAAATTAATACATCGCCAGGAAAGCTTGAAATTGACGTAGTAAAAGTTAAATTCTGGCATCCACGGTGGCGTAGGTCGTGCTGCACCGTGCTAAGTCACGCATAAAATATCGAAGCGAAGTGGAAGGGTGGTGACCATTGGTTTCCAATAACTCAACTCCTATGGCAGTAGGTGGTGGTGCTCGTAGTGAAGGGAGGGGTCTTCGGAGAAGGGACTCACGGGTCGGGACCTATGGACCTCCCGCCGCTAACCGATGGCAACGCTAGGGCGTTCTCCAAGATAGAAGGGAGAGGGAGGGAGAGTATAAGAGATAGAGGATAGAGAGGGGGAGGGGGCTAAATAGATTGGAAGAAGTAGAGGAAGGTAATGCCAACCTTTTTTCTCTACTCGCCCACTCCTCTCTCGTTTTTATTTCCTTTTTGCTTTCGTTCTTTCTCTCTGCCCTTCCATTTCGCTCTCTCCCACTACCTTTCTCTCTCAATCTCAATCGACAGACCCTTTTCGCAAGGGTTGCGTTCTGAAAAATTTTGTGATCAATAGCTTCGACTGGAAAGGTGCGCCACGCCTTGGAATTCTCTCTCGGTTTAATTGATGCTGGGTAAGTCAAGCACCTCGCGAAAGCACGTAGCATCAATTAGGTTCTGACAACCACCGCGTAAAGAATGGATAAATCATTGCCCTAGTGACTTGAACTCTCTAGGTATTAATTATTATTGCGCGTGTGACAATTGAAATCGCTTTCTCTTTGAATTTCATTACTCTCCAACCGTTTTTAATTAATTTTGTCGTTCGGAATGCGCGTATTTCTCGGAATAAGCTAACCGTAGATCAGGTAAAATAGCAGTTATTAAGTAAATTTTGCCCTCGTTCGTTTGTATCGCGCGAATCCAATTAAAATTGGGTTTTATTTGATTGAAACGAATCGATGCATCATCATAGTCATCATAATATGTCTTGGGCTTTTCGACGACACTAAAGTCATAATTAATCTCTACTCACTATCTTTCTTCTTTCTGAGTGCTGTTGACTTGTATTTACCATAGAGTGGTACGCTTCACTATCGTCTCTCTTGCTTAGCTTTCGTCCTCGCAACGATGCAAATGTCAGTCTATCTGCAATACCTACAGCCCGACCTAACTTCTTCACTCTTCTTCCATTGTAATATGAACCCTTTCGTACATATCCAATCCCTTTTTACCAGTGTCCCATGTTCTCCTAACATTTTTTACACCCTTATCCATATTTATACGACTTTGCATGCTTTATGCCCGCATCTTTTCCTTTTAACGACCTCGCTTCACCTTATTACTTTCTCCATATACGAAATATAGAGAAAGTAGTGTTTTCATGAAAAAAATCGACTTCGAGATTTCAATGGAAATACATGTTTTGAGGTTCCCTGAACACGTTTTGACCATTTTCTCGATGATGTCCGTGTGTGTGATAGCTTTTTTGCGTGTGCTCTAACTCAAAAAATATTCATCAGTTCAATGCGAAATTTTATATTTAACATTTTTATGAAAGTCACAGGAACTGATTAGTTTTTGGTAAACATCGGTCAAACGGAAGTGGGTGTTTACTCTTGTCACTTATCCGTTATTTTGAAATATTTGCTTTAATATTTGATAAATGTAAAAATTTACTAGAATAAAAGTTGTAGGAAATATTATTTTCTACAGCCTTTATTTGATACATTTTTCCATATAATGCATTGTTTAAGAGATATCTTATACTTTTAGCTGCCACCACCACGCCACCTACCGAAGACTATTGTTAACAATTGACGCTTAGTTACGTCTTAGTTAGTAACTCTCCTTTTTCTTTTCTTAATTGTCAACCGGAAGTAATTATTGACAACGATCCCAGAGCTAATGACATGTAATTTGCCATATAAATATGGAGAAAGTCATGTGTTGCCCACATCAGTTTATTTCCTTTTTTATGCATTTTTACTTCTCCATATCTCCACATCAGTTTATTTTTATACATTCTTTGTAACTTCTCAAAATGTGTTATTTCGTCCATATTTTTAAAAAATGTCCAAGTTTTATATTCCTTAAATTCTCCAAACTTGTTTATTATGCGTGACTTCCTCTTTGAGTTGTAGGATATATGGTCGCTTTGGGTTTGCTAGCATTATTGCTCATGTCAAACTTATGCTGTTTTGAGTGAGATAAAAATCGCAAAATTTTTATTAGATAAGATGGTATTTTGGTTTCAGTTTCTCTTCCTTTCTTTCACTGTAGTACCCTTCGAGTAAAAATTATGCAGGTATTATAGAGAACAAGGGAACTGTCTTTTCTCTTCTGCAGTGACTTATTTTTTAAAGTTTATTATCCCTTATTGCTGGTTAAGATGCATAATTATATGGACGGGGGTAATATTATGCATTTTTACGAGGGTCATAGGCATCTTGTGTCTTACAAGGAGAGATTGCCATCCCATTACAAAACTACCTTTTCCAGTGGATAACACCACACAGGTACACAAAAGGGAGGAAGAAAACCCGGTGCCGTCATTAGCCTACTCTTTCGAAAAGCACCAAAGAGAAACACTGCTTAACGTCCCTTCTGAATAATATAACCACCCACAAACATTTTCCAAGGCAAGCTTCTACATAAACCATTAGTTCTGCCGTTTATCCCACTCAAAGTTTTTTTTTACTCTTGCGACTTGGAACAGATTTTCCTGTAATTTTGTTGCATTAAATTTATAATAGGAGATCGAAAATTGCATCTTCGAATTCTTCCTGCCAAATCCTTTTCTTTATTGCTGTCCCGCCGTAGGTGATGAAAATCTTTCGTGGTTTTCCTTATCTCGGATTTTTTCATCGAGAGATCCATTTGTTCTCTCGCCACATCCTGCACATTTGTCATTGTTCCAGTTCCTCAAGCATCCCATTCCGAAGTACTTCTTTCGCCTTTTCAGTTTTAATTGCTCGTTGAATTTTCTTTACATCTTCTCCGTTTCTTCCGCGTTCATTTCCTTCCATTTTTTCTTTCCCTCTTATTTTGTTAGTCATCTCCTCCGCTATTCAAGTTTTCTGACCTCTAATTGATGACTAAGAAAGACCAGCAGTTGGAGCTGTATCCACCATTGTATAGCTTATTGCAGGTAGAATGCTAGAACGGATTCAGTCACGAAATTATACTTAGATGTCTTTATAATAACATCATCCTTGATTCACGTTTCGAACGACTAAACTTTTGTTCCGTGAATACGAAATTATTGAAGAAACTTTCTATTTGTTCATAGCTCAACTTATCAATAAACGAGTAATTCTTTCTCATTTTTTTGCCTTGTGCCTAAAACGTCTTGAAAATCATTCATAACGTTGTGAAATAATTTATCAGCCGCTATTCACTCTCAGATCAGTAAAATTTAATCAGACGAATCCGTTTTAATCCTATTCGAGAGAATAGCGTAAGACCTCGGATGCATATAAATGATAGCTACTCGAGAAAAACGACCGTATTATTAAGGAACGGGATCCGATCGTTTTCGACCGACACTGCATAACCGGTAGTCTTTAAACAGAGGAGAATCGAAATCCCGACGAAGTGGTTCTCTTCTTTGACGCCAATAACTCGCCAACTTCCCCACCCTCCTCCCACCCACCTATTTCCAACCACCCTCGCCACCCACTCACTCCGATTAATTCCTTCACTCACCCTCTCTCCTCCACTCCCTCTCCTCCTCTATTATATCCTTCTCCCTCGATCGAGGTGAAGAATGCCTTCTCCATTCCTTCTATCTCTCTCACCTCCCCTCTCTTTTTCTCTATCCACTCGGATCGTAAATGAGATTGCGCGTTTATTTCTTCAGAGCGAGGTGGACGAGAGAGAGAGAAGTAGAGAATGGGTTTTACGGCCCGCAGTTGCCTCAAAAGGCGGTGCAATTAATCGCTCATTATCTCTGAGGCATCCCTCACTCTCCGTCCGAACTCCCATCGACGCCTTGGAAATATCCCCTCTATGCCGCCGACCTCCACCCGCCGCCAACCCCGTCTCCCCAAACCCCACCCATCGGAAACTCACAACTCTGTCCTCCTTCTGATTGTGACTACCCCTCTGGAAATTAATGACCGTCCTCTTTCAGTTTATTACTCCAATCGTCTAAATTTTATTTAATCCTGTTTCACCTTTGATGGAAATATATATATAAATATATATATATATATATATATATATATATATATATATATATATATATATATATATATATATATATATATATATGCACACACATACATACATACACAACCAGATGTATATAGGCAGAATTTCCATCCCGTTTGTAAAAGGGAAGTGTAGGATGTGATCTTTTACTGCTTAGGGCATCTCAGATAAGTTATTGCTTTCGTGTAGCGTGTGGACGTCTCGAAAGGGACCGGTTTCATTGATGAAGGAGAGATCCCACGAATGGAATGCGCACATTTCGATTGACCCACGTTGCTTTCCGAAGAAGTTTTCTTCTTTAGGTTCATGCCATTTCTTGGAATTTCTCTTCGAGGAGGAGAAATAAGTGTTTACACAAAGGTTTGCACATCTGTTCGAAAAGGAATTTGAGCTTGTTAGAAGAGACGAAAAATTCTCTTTTGAGGTGGACTCAATGCAAAATTAGTGGGATTGTATTGCATGTAAAAATTTAGCAAAAGATATTAGAATGCCTTATTTTTTGTTATAAATTATTAACTAGGCTGCGCAACTGCACATGTTACTCCGTCTTAACAGCTAATCATGCGTATTAATGTGTAATTATTCCAATAAATGAGAATTTATTGGTTCGTGGCATAAGAATGGATTTTTTATATCGTTATGTAATGAAGTTCCTTGAGAACTAAAGTTTTACATTTTTCCACGAACTGATAATTTTGTTACGGAAAGTTAACTATAGATTCGGTTCGCATTCATTCCAAATCACGATACAAGACGTTTCATTTATTGGCATTATTTCTTTATACTACTGCAGACGTAATTTCCTGAATTTATAAAAAATACTATTAACCCTATCACTGTTATACCCTTCCCATCTCTTCTACATTTATCTTGTTTCGTTTTATCAGAATAACATCACAATTTTTAGGCCAAAACAACTGGCTTTTAAACTTGGAAGAAACTATCGTACATTTTCGATCTCTTAGCCCGACCATGCACCTGCAGAACCCTTTTACAATTACAATCGAGTTCTCATTGTTCGATTGTCTGTTCGAATTGGCTATTTAATTACGAATCTTACTCACCCTCTCATATCCTCCTCTCCCTTTCTCATCTTCCCCGTTTCTCTCACTATGCTCTCTATTCACGAATCTCCACCTATCGTTCCTTATTCTTTCAGCTTCCTGCTTTCATTTCTTTTCTCTTATTGCACTCACCTTCTAGCCCTTTCTTACTCTTCCTCATGTTTTTCTCTCTCATCCCACGAGGGCCAGATTGATGCGGGAACTCCCTTGTCTCAATCTAATCCGAATAAAGAAGGTTATCTATCGATCTTATCTAACTCTCACGCTATTTATCTCTTCCTCCTCGCTTAACTCCTCGTCTCTTTCATCCTCCTCTCTATATCACTCTGTCTCTTCCCTTCCCCATCACCTCCCCAGCTTCCTTTTAAGGGCGCGATGGCCATGTGCACACTTCCATGCGTAACGGTAAATACGAAGAGAGAAAGAGAGGCATCCGAAGCGACTGCCGCAACAATTTCACGGCGAAATTTAACGGCAAGCCAAACAAAACATTTTTATCCCCTTTAAGATGCGATAGATGTAGGAGTCGGTTAGGAGACGATTTTAACGGTCAATACGTCAAAATTTATCAATGCTCGATCTTCGACTCATCTTCTGTTTAGTTGGACCTAATATTATCGGCTTATGAGAGAGCACATGCCTATAAACGCTAAAGACGGAGGTATGGCGACACACTCTCCGCTGAACGTAAGCATGGAAGTTCCGGCTCGTACTGAGGATAGCGGATCGAAAAGTCCTAAATGACCGCAATGCAGGAGTCGTTGCAGCGTTTGTGGGCGCTTCCTCGCTTTCGCCCACTTCCTTCCGACAGAGCAGCTTATTTAGCGTCTCCCTTCGTCGCAATTCCCAGACCATTTTTAAACCGGTTTCCGTCTCTAGGAAGCGCATGTTTTAGCGCCGATTCTCGATGGCTTCGGCAAATATCGGATGGGAATCAAAAATGATGCCGCGCGGAACGCCTACGCGAGTCCTCAATTTGGCAACGCGCCACTCACCAAGTGGTCCACTCCCAAGGACCGAAATTTTCACCGATTCGGCTGCATCGATGACGCCAGAAACTTTCGCGGATCTCTTGAGTCGCGAATAGTTTTGGGTTCCCGGCGATTTTTTTCCCCCGGGAAACGGGAATTAGATTTTCAAATATCCCGGGAATCCCGGAAACCCGGGAATGAGAATGATTTCGCATTTTTAATATTTAATGCACCATTTTTCATTTAAACGATATTTATTATTGATACAACGTGAATACGTAAGTCTCCAATAAATCCCAATAACATGTGACACATTATTTGCGACAAATTGTTAACAGAATCAATATTCAGACGTACTTGGACTTGCGCAATCGTTCTTTCCTCGATGTTGACGATGTGGAGATAACAAGAGACCAACTACTAATGTATCCTATATTAAAATTCCCTCAAAGTTAAAATTGAGGGTAGAAAATGTAAGGAAGAGGTTTAAAATCAATCTAAAATCTTTAAGAGCCTTCTTCTGCCGCTTTGTTGCTCCCTCTGTCACGTTATAAAAATGCAAATAACTCGATAGAGGATCGAGATACATTTTTTAAATTTAGCACGAATGCTCGATTTACATATTTTAAGGTGATGACGAAAAAAAACTTGGAAAAAGTCTTGGGTTCGACTCCAAGGATAACGTTTCCTGTCCCCATAAAATAACACGTAAACATCGACTTCTCGACTTGCAGGCTTTTATTCTTTTTGAGGTCCAAATTAGAAAGTATGAATCTAGAATCTTTGATTTAAACCATTTTAAAGAAAAAATTATAATATTTCTTATTCTGTTCATATTTTTACGCCTACAGTTCGAAATCCCTTGTTATACGTTTAATTCACATATTTTGGGGGAATCTTGCCATTTTAACGGAATGTTGCCTTGTCTACCAATTACTTTCTTAAACCTCGGAATCCAATTGTTATTTCATTTCCTTATGGGTGAAAGTGTGCTTTGAATGTTTTTAATATGAGAGAAAGAGGAGGAGAGGGAAATGGTTTTCATAGCAGCCAATGTAAACAACATTCGTTGCGTTATATTTTAATGTAGAACATTAATCATTCGCATATTAAAATCACTTAGAATCATATCAGTAGTTAGAGATTTAAAACAACGAACGCCAAAAAGAACGATAGTTTGTTTTCCTGCCATCGATTTTTAATACGCGTCGAGTCGATCAACAGATGAGTTTTTAACGCGAGAATTTGACGCATTCTTAGTGATTTGCATTGTTTCCGGTTTTGTGTAATTGGGGTACCATTGATTTGGATAATAGCTTCGCGTCGCATCTATTCACGAAATTTCATAAAAAACTTTTCCGTTGAGTTTATATATTTCACTTGGTCAGATCTGTGGTCTATTAGGGAAGGAGGGATGGGGAAAGGAAGAAGAATTGGAGGAGAAGGTAGTTCACTTCAGCGTCTACTTTCAGATTCATGCAACATGCAATCATTACTTTTGGACCTTTTCTACTAACGGCATTCATGGGCGCGAGAAGAAGCCATTTTGACATTGTATTGGCATTCCATTAAAATTGAATTAATAGCAACGCAACCTGATCCTTAATCTCAAACTCCTTATAATTCAGTTACTTAATAGTATTCACTGAAAAAATATTTAGTATTCATCATAAATTCTATTGGTGTGCATAAAATAAAAAAATAAAAACTAATTTTGATAGTTTTACATTGGGGCTGAAAATCGGAGGAATATCTAAAATACCAGCTATGAAGGAAATTCTGGAAAAGCTTGACTCGGCACAAAATTCAAACGAACAATTCCCGGGAATCATTAAAAATTTTCCCGGGAATCGAGTAAATTCCCGGTTCCAAAACTCTAGTCGCGAACAAGCACGTATCGCCTGGAAATTTAAAAAAAGTTTTACTTCGATGTTTTATTTTAATGATGATGACTTTATTCTCGTCGGATTTGATTGATACATTACATATCACTGCTTTTTTTGTTTTTTTTTAATTTTGTACCACTGTCCTTATTATAGTACATACATTTTTGATGTAAAATAGCACGCGGGCCCCTGAAAGGCATAGTTTCATAGTTTGATATTTTTTTGCTATTTTATTTTTCAGCAATGCCATAAAATATTAATATAGCTTACTCTTTCAGAGCTTTAAGCTTTGAACTAAGATTTTAATCACTTCGATAATCAAAATTACAGCATCGTTTAAAAAATTAATCTTCCCTCATCTGTCCACCTTAATTGCTTTATTAATTTAATTTGAAAAGGACCTATATTTGGTGGTAAATTGTAGTAAAACGTAAATATGAAATAGAAGTTTTATATGGTAGCATATAAATTTCATATTTTATCTCTGTCTGATAATTTCACCAGAATATATATTGAATACTTAAAAAGATATTAAGAAATCGGCATATGACTGCATACTGGGCAGGTCCCACGTCCTCTTAACAAGAAACTCCATAATCTCGATTCCTTAAATAATAAAACCGACTTTTTACCCTCCTTTCTCTCCCTATTTCTCTCCATCACATGCAAAACTTTAAATTAAGAGCCTAATGGGCTCACTGAAACCCCTTTTCCCCAACCACTTCCCTGCCACACACGTCTTTCTGATCTCTTACGGTGTCTCTTGCTTAGTCATTTCCTACTCTTAAGAGAGCTCATTTTTTTCACCTTTCGCAAAACTTTGAATAGCACTCTGCTTGCTCTCATTTCTTCCGGCATTAACTCTCGCGGGAGAAATGGCCGGAAAGGGATGGCGACGAGATTTTTTGCCCCCAAAGAGGAAAGCAAGAGGCTGGAGAGGACAGGAGGCGGATTGGGAAGGACGAAAGGGAATACCTAGGTAGGTTAAATCGACGATATGAACGATAAAAAAAATTCATTTTAGTCGCCAGGATATCGAAGAAGTGTGGCCACGCATGAAAAGATGATGGTTAGCGAGGATGGTGGGTTGGAGGCAAGATTTACGGAACAGTTAAGCACTTCAAAGACATCGCAATCAGTGATGATGAGCGTGACACGCATGGAACGAACTTCAATGAATCTTAAGTGCAAAGTGACGGAAGAAGACAATTCAACTAATGTCAACGTGATAGATATTCAATCCCGAGCCGTCGAGTGTGAAGAGAATAGACTGTGATTTTAGACGCCGAGCCCGCGAAGGAGCGGATGTCCACGGTAAATTATTTTTAACGCCGTCGGAGGAGGTGAAATTTTTATGCATTTGCCCCGGAAATAACGTCTATATAAAAAACCGGAGAGTTTGAGGTCGGAATATCAGACGTAGTTACTACTACCAAACCATTCGATGCATTTCACGGTGGGCGTTTCTTTCGGCTCTCGACACAAAAGACGTTTTTCTCTCCATTTCTTCTATTTATTCGAGTGTCAAATCGCTCTTAATCGAAAAAGGAACCCTGCCGTGGTTTTTTACCCCGCGACGCAATGCTTAAAACATACAAATTGTTTAAGCGGAACGGGGATCCTTTTTTTCCCCTTCTTTATCCGGACGGATTTTTCCGAGGTCTATTGAGGAATCAATTGAGAATTGTGAGAACCGCTTGGGGGTTTCGGGGATTGAAGATTTGCCAAAGAAACTCGTTCCGTGCTCCCCGATGTGTGTCGCATCAAACAAAATTACTCCATTTCTTGCGTCGTAATACTTATACGGCCTCTTTGAACCGGTTTTAGTTGTTTTTCTTTTCATTTGATCACACTTATTAAAACTGGCGTCTCATTACACCTTCGATGTATCCTCTCTTTTTCTCTCTGCTAGTCTCCAGCAGTCCATCGCATCTTGATCACTCTCGCGCATTTTTTTCTTTCGGCGGAATCTCGATCGAAACGCAAGATAATGACCGAGGAATTTTTCCAAAGCTCGCCCTGTTCTTTCGCCGTTAGGTTTCTTTTTTTATTCATTTATTCCCCGATCCAGCCAGCCATGGATGCTTTTATCTCTCCCGAAGAATATTCTATTCGAGAGATTTTTTTGTCGCCTCATATTGACTGCTTAATCGAACGGATAGTTACGCAGTTGGATGGCGGAAAACGTTAAAAGGAGATGGATATGTATTTGTTGCTGGAGTCGTGTTTCATGCGTAATTTTAGTTAAATAAGCTATTTGTTAGTCTATAAATATAATTTATGGTGTCTTTAAATTCTTCCACTTTGCTTCTGGTACTTTTTGGCTCCGTTTCAACCTAACAGTAAATCTATAAATGGGTAGTTTAAAATCGCGACGACACGTCAAAGGGCGACATTGAATAGACATTGAATAGTAATTACTATGCCGCAATGTTTTACGGATGTAAGTTTTAATTTGTCTGGCTCGACGCATAGATCGATGTCGCGTAATTCTTCGACGAAATGATTTTTTAAAATATCCCGATCCGATTGTTTTCCTCGACGATAGTGACGCTGCGAGCGTAACCACCGTTCTGCCAATGTAAATCTTAGGTACAAATCGACCATTAAAAACCATACCACTTGCAAAAGGGATTGATCCAATCAGAACGGACTGATCTTTTCCTTCCCCATCGCCAACATAATGACTGCCTCTCTCTCTGTCTTTCTCTTCCTTCTCTTTCCTTTTTCCTCATTTCGCGAAGAATTTAGCGAGACCGCAAGACAAGACTATCGGTACGCGGCTCGATGCTCATTTTCCGCGATCAACTTTTGCGGGCAGTCCGATTGCGGGATTGGAGAGAGAGAGAGAGAGGGAAGGAGGGGTTAGTGGAAGTAGAAACGGTCGGAAGAGTTTGAGAAGATGGAATGAGCGGGAGATGGGAAATTGGGTTGGGTAGCGTAGGTTTCTGTGAAAACCCTTTGATTGCGCGCCGTCCGCTGTAATTTTGGCGCCTCCCGCGAGTGGTTCCGGAGTGCAAGGGGGGGAGAGATAGGGAAGGGGAGAGGAAGAGGGGTTGGGAGGAGGATATGCGGAGTAATGGTCTGGGGGTCGCGGAAAAGAATGGTGTTCTGGATGCGTGATTGGAAACCCAAGGCTCTCCTTCCATCCATACCTTCCTCATCCCTTTATTTCATTCCCTTCTCACCTTTCCCCCTTTTCTCCTCCCGTTTCCTTCTCTCCTTCCCTCCTCCCCTTTCCTTCTCTCCTTCCCTCCTCCCCTTTCCTTCTACCCTTTCCCACCTTCACTCTGCCTCACCTCGCGTCATTCCTCGCGAAAAATCTTCGATGCAAACAATAGACAGCGAGACGAAATCGAACTCGGGGATGGGGAATGTGGGACAAGCTCTGGCCGCCGCCTCCACCTCCTCCTCCCCCTCTTCAGCCGCTGTTTGATGATCTGTGAAACCTCAAACGGCATTGGGATTGGAATTGCAAGGGGTATCGAATTCCTCGGCTGGAGATGTAATTTGTGACATCACGCGACGTGATTAGACGTTACGGTTGTAAGCAGGTTGTTGTTCGCGGGGGAAAAGGGGGATATTATCATCCTGCGGGTTCGTGAACGGACGGGATTCGCCTTAAATTTCCCGGTTGGAAAGGGTATGGGAAGAGAAAAGGATTGTTACTTTTCTCAGCGATTCGCCTTGTGTTTTTATTAAAGTATCCATTGCTCGGGATCCGATCTTTATATTCGGCTTGTTGCTCAATCAAGGGTTTTTAAACTCTATCTCATATGGTTCTGCTCTGCTACCCGAGTAAATTTTCCACTTTCTGGCAATTATAAGACACATCGAAGCTAGTCATTTCATGGCTAAATATTTGCACTTAAATTTTAACTCCCAATTTTACTCCTGAAGAAATTTACTTCGTTTCGCTATCACTTTTATTTCTGAGCCCGTGTAGGTATTTCTTTGCAAAAACTTCCATAAACTTCGATAATTCTACCTTGCTTCGCACTTATATCGATTTGACAATTTTAGAGACTATTATGACTTCAATCTGATGTTTTATCATTGAAGTAGTTTCATTTCATTATCGTTAAAGAATCGATGAGGTATTTCAAATGAAGTTTTTCCAAGAAAACTTATGTCGGTATAGATTTGTTAATACTTATAACAAAGGAATACATAGTTATTATATTTATCGGATTTCGTCAAAACACCACGACCACTATACACACATTTATATGATTGTATGTGTAATGTAACAGAAAAGTTAAATAATTTCGTGGTGTTTTCTGCTTCGATATACGAAATTAATTTGGCATTCTCTATGCAATGATGACGTTAATGTCTTAGACATAAATGTTAGAACAGAGCCAAATAAAAGTTGTTTACAAAAAGGATTTGATTCATCGTTCAAAAGTTTAAAAACAACCGTTCGCATGGCCCTTTTTGGAGCCCATAAATGGATCGCGATTTAGCGTGTTTCCGCCTGACCGTGCTCAGATTCCTCCTCACCTCGCCCATTCTCATCCCATTCCTTCAAGAACAACAGGTTACGGAAGGATCATTCATTGCCCTTCGGGGCCGCGGTCGGCCTCACCTTTGGGCTGGGGAAGTTCCAATGTTTCCATTCATCTTAAGCCATTAAGGAGCGGATCATCATCCGGAGATCGCAAACTGGAAGTAGTCTGTTGGTTAAAAAAATATATCTACTTATCCCGTTAAGTGCGAAAAAAGAAACAAAAGCTGTTTGAGAAAAGATAACGCAATTTTCAGAGATGTATGTTTCTTTCGTGAGGAGTTTTATAAAAGAGGGGAATTTTTCCTTCTCTCTCTTCCTCTCTTTTTTCTCTCTCATTCTTTCTTTTTCTTTTTCTCTCTTCTACCCTCTGTATCCTTACAATCCATCTCATCTACCTCTCTCTTTTCCCTTCCTTTCTCTCTCCTCTTTCTCTAATTTCGCTTCTGGTGAATAGGTCGATCATCGGACCTCAGATTGGGCGGTTCTATCACCTGCCGTTCTTCTGACGTACGTGTTCCACACCTGGGTTTACTTTCTTACACATTATGGGTTTCTCGAAGACGGCGAGAGAAGGCGAGGGGTAGTCTAAGGAGTGGTTTGAGACTTAATATGGGGGTCGTACTCTCGGTGCGTGTAAATGAGGGAATACCAGGAAAGAGGCGAGCGCGCTCGGAAAGTCGTTTCCCCTCGATCACCGGAGCAACTCCGACCGCACAATCCCGCGCCTCGATCTGAAATGGATTTCCCCCCCTGCATTCTTGTTGTCCCGGATGACATAACCGCGTCTCCCACCTCGTCGATAGCCATCTATTCTGATTTTTGGCAGGTGTTTCGACCGCTTTTGAACAGGTGATTTCCCCAAAACTAATATTTTTGCTCGCGGAAAAATTCGATTTTTTTTGTTTTGTCGGTTTAATTTTTTCTTTTTTAACGGAAAAAACATTAGTTTTTGTGCGTTCTTTGCACGAAGTGGGCGCATATAGGGGGGGTCGTTTCCGTCCGTCCATCCGTCCGTCCGCATGTTAAAACTCGAGAACTGCTGGATGTATTTTGATGAAATTTGGGAGTTTTAGTAAAATTGGTCGACCAATTTCAATTTTGATTAAAATCTGACAACAACAATTACGATCACTTTACATGAAGAACTACATGTAGTTTACAACGTACCTGTTTCAACCCGGGAACCGAGGGATGTATTTTGATAAAATTAGGCATTGGGCTGTTTTACTAAAATTTGTTGATCTCAAAGAACGCATTTGGAAACTGTGTATTCCGTCATGGAGTACACCTTTCCATACTTGTTATCTTCTGGAATTTTTGTGATACGGAGTAATCTTTGTAAATTTAATATTTATCGTAATAGTTTATTCTAGGCATTTATATGTTTCATGAACGCCCAATAGCGCGGCGTTTCTTAGTTAAAATCGGTATGACTGTGCATTATGTGACTCATACTTATAGTGGCGTGTTTCACGTAAAGATCATCAATCATTTGGTTCAATGGGGGCGGCTGAAGGCTCGCCGTCGATCACCGCTCAAAATCAACTAGTTAGTTCAATCGCGTCATTTCGTTACGAAACAGTTTCTTATAGACTCGGGGGACTTTTCCGATTACTTCATCAAGAACAGGTTCTACATACTGATGCGCACAGTGTATCACATTTATCCACTTTTATTGCGAGGCAATCAATTTCGGGACGTATGTCGTTGTTATTATTTTTAGCGGTTTCTAAAGCTATATCCAGCAATACTCCGCGCGTAATCGTTCGTAAAAGGAAAGAGACATTGTAAGGTTTATAAAAACAAGTCGTTGGTTGTCATAAGATGATTAAAAAAAACCTCTCCATATCGTTTCAATTATCTAAGGAATGCAGGTTTGTTGTGAAATAATTCCAGAAAGTCTAAGTGGCAACATTTAGATTAATGTCATATAAAAACAACAAAATAAATCTTATGAAGGCATCTTATTAAATGGCGGCGAAGAGGCTTGTTTTCCTCGTAAAATGCGGATAGTGGATTTTGCACTTTCTGAACGTCTCCAGGATGTTTGTATGAAGAAATACGACCAGTGGCGAAAGAGCTTTATAGTTTAATTCTTGGAATGCCTTTTTATCGTGAGGATATTAAGTATGAACCAGTTTCTCATTTTCGAATAAAACTTGAATCTATTACTCGACACACTTTAAATCCGGAAAAACTGAAATTTTGATTTGCGCTCTTTTTCCTGTTTTGTTTTTCTTTTTGGCTAGGATTGTCGAAAACGCAGCCCATGGGCTACATACGGTCCGCCAGTTCGAAAACTGTGGCCCTCGTTAATTTGATTCCACTACTGATAGGATGAAGAGAGAGGAGACGATCATGTTACACAACTATAAGTAATACATATAAAATGTATAATGGTGATGAATTGTGCGATTAAGTTTTTATATAAATACATATTTACTATCCTTAGGGGTGTGTTAAATTTAAAAAAATAGGCTTGTGATTGTTACACGCTCAATACAATATTAAAACACTGAGAAGATACATTTTCAGTAATTTTAATCTCATATTTTTTGTGATGACTGATGTTCTTTTCAGTGACAGTATGGCTCCCTTACTTGGCAATGGCATAGGTACCTACTATCTTGAGCAATATTAAACGTCGGAGCCCTAAGTATCTAAATTCCTATATTCCTCGCGGCTCTGCAGAATGGAAACTGGAAAGGCGAATGGAAAAGGGTTAAGATTAGGAAGGTGGTGAGGGATTGTAATGATGGGTGGAGAGAGGGGAGGGTGGAGGAGAATTCGTGGGCCGGACACGCCCACTTCGGGAGCGCAGATCCGGTGTTTCTGCTTCCTAACCGCTGCCCCAGCAGAACGATGCTTGGCACACGCAAAGATGCGGCGCGCTTTCCCCCGAGGTAGCGATTTCGCGATCCACGCGCCCCAGGGATCTCTTTCACGCGTCCTCCCTTCTACCCCCTTCCCGCCAAACTCTCCCCCAACCCTTCTCATCCCCCATCCAGAGGGCAGCGAGGCGATTTCATCGGTGCATACGCCCAAACGAGGAGGTCATCGTCCGATTAGATCCGCCTCTGCCTCCCTCGCCGTAGCCGCAAAATCTCCGCCCCTCTTCTTTTCCACCTCCCCCTGCCTTCTCCCTCCCCCTGCCTTTTTCCCCCTCTCCCCCCGACCCACCTCACTTTTTTAACCTCTCTCGTTTTTAAGAAGATGCGAACTCCAGACAGGCCGAAGCGAATGCGTATGTATGACCGGAATGAGTTACGCGTTTTTCTATCGAGTGTTGATGGAACCTTTTTTTTTAATTTGAAAAATGTATGCACTTAATATCGCATAATTAAATTAGTTTTTTTCGCGTGAAAGTTTAACCTTCTAAAAACGGTCGAGATGGTTTTGGTATAAGTGCATTTATAATATTCTGACAACTATAAACTTTTTATTTGTTTAATTCATCTTTCGCTTAGATTTTTTTATCCATTTCTCTCGACATTCTCTATTTTCTTTCGGAGGTACTTGACCAACGGAACTTGAACATGCATTTGCCAGGAGAAGGGCGAATGAAATATAAATTTTTATCAAGGGAATAAGATTGGGTTTTAAGTGAGCGAGGAGTTGGTTTTTAGTTGAGGGAGAAGTTATGTTTAGATGAGGGATAAGTTTAGGGAAGAAGGGTATCCCTTATCCCATAATGGCGTTTGTAATTCATCGCATGCGAAAAAGATTGAAAGAAAGTGAGAGCGGCTCAGTAAACATGAGAAATCTTTGAGTGAAGAGTTTTGAAGAATAAGAGGAATAAGTGGAAATAAATAATTCTGGTGAAGAGAAAGAGGAGAGACGTGGTTATGGTGTAAGCAGTCGCCATAAGTAGTCTTGGGAGATTTTGTGGAATGACAAGGGATACGATCGCTTTATTTTTCATATCTTAAAAAAAGATTTCTCTCTCTTAAATTCTTTGATGAATCGATACGGCATCAGATAAAATTATGTTGCCAATTTTTAGGGATATTTTGGCAATTGCGATGAAAAGTGAGTTCGACAAATGTTTTGGAGAATGCAAAAAATTAATCGAATTGATTTTAATTGTAAATCGCGTTTTGAAAAATCGCACTAATTTAACTTCATTCGAGAAAGCGAGAAGTCGCAGTTAATGAATGATGTTTTCACGCCAGGTATTAATCATGTAATCATTTAAAACTTAACATACCCACCTTTCTGGTCTAACAATGGTTGCAGAGAAAGAGATTATCTTTGATCCAAAAACTACACTCGAGCAATCTATCGATATCATCTCCTACGATTGCTAGAAACATCTCATTGTGTCAAAGATGTAGAGTGATAGGTCATATTGGCATGAAATATTTGGTAGTTTAGTTGATGGAATGCGCTCCAAAGGAGATCTTCGTGATAAGAGAGATATGAAGGGAGAGAGAGTGGGAGTGTTAGATTGGTGCGAGAGAGGAGAGGGGAGACGTCGGGGGAGGGAGGATTGGGGAAGGGACGAGGAGTTTGTGAGGCCAAGTAGGGGAAAGAGGAGAAGAGTGACAAGGTGATCCGACCGGTGATGCAGGCATGCGCTCTTCGTGACCACCCGCAAATCTCACTTGGCTTCGGCCCAGATCCGGCACACACCCACTGTCCTCGGTGAAGATAGAACCTCTTCCCTCTTCCATGCTCCCCTCTCTCTCCCTCTGTTCCCTGGTTCCCTTCCCTTCTTACTCATCTCACATATTTCTCTCTCCTCCTGTATCCTGAGTATCTCTCTCCTCTTGCCTTGCCTTAACCCTTTTACTCCTGCAAAATACGCACCTTCTTCAACGCTCTCTCTCTCTCCCTCTCTCTCTCTCTTCTCTATTATTAATTTATTGAGTTCTTTAAAACTGAATATTTCTGCATCGATATTTTTACTTTTTTATCGCTTATATAACGGAGACCTCATTTCTTACACATAATCAGGAAAAGATTATTTTTTCAGAGTAGCGTATCAGTACAATTTCGCATATCTCCAGAAGCGGAGGAAATAATTTGGAGTGATTTCTTGTCTTGTTTAGGAAGCGGATCGGCTGTCCCTCTTCTCTGCTGCCAACTTGATTCGATAAAAACATGTTTCGTTTTATCCTGGTTACCGGCTGAGTTACTTGATCTGCTATAGAGCTCTCCGATGTATTTTGAGTTCAGTTTTACACTCGTGATGAATCGAGATTTTATTGATGACACCTTAAAAAATTACTCATTTGGCCAAAATATATTTTTTAAACTTCTGGAATCTTTCTCTCAGCACATAAAAGAGTTGAAGTGTATTATTGAGATACCAAATCAAAAATATACTAGAAAAATGATTTTATGGCAAATAATGTTTTGCTTTGAAAATGTTGTTACAATTAAAATGTTATCATTCCTTTCTCGCGTCTTCAATCTTTCCTGTGGCATTCCTCCTATTTCTCCTTTCCCCTCATCCTTCCGAAACTCCGTTTCCCTTGAGAATGTAATTCTGCCTTTTATCATTATATATAGACGTTCCTTACAGAGGAGGAGGAGGAGGATATAACATATAGGAGGATACTAATGTTTAGGCACTTCCAGATGAGCTGGAGATTCGAAATTTTTTCTTAGGTAGGATTTTTTGCAAAACCGACTAGAAAAAACGAAAATCTCGAAAAAGTGCAACAATGCGGCCGCTATAAATTTGCAATTGTTTAAACAAATTTTCAAGGTTTATATATTTCCGAATGTGCTACGGAGCTGAAATTTTTTTTAGAGGTAGGATTTGTAAAATAACGAAAAAGGGATTTTAGAAATTTTGATATTTTAATTTGTTTGGTAGTTAAAAATTCTTAAAATTTAAACAAATAGGTCATTGTTTAGACACTACGCGGCAAGTTAGGGAGCTGAAATTTTTAATTTATTTAGAATTTAGTCTAAGTAAACGAATAAATATTTCAATGTATCCATGAATTCGTTATTGCGGCCGTTAAAAATTATTTAAATTTAAACAATTGAAAAAATGTTATTTCACTTCTAATTGTTATAAATTTAAAATTTAGCAGAAATGTGTGGCAATATTAACCCAATGTGGGAAAAGTATAATATTCCTAAAATTGTACAAATTAGTGATTGTTTAACTACATTATTGTTCCATAATGAAAAAACGAAAACCGGTCCCGAGGAGAAATCTTTAGAATTAAAGAAATATTTCTCATGATGAAATATCTCTCTGAAAAATTAATGTTTTTTCAAGGTGAGATGAAATACTTGCAGTATGCAAGCACCTTCTACTAGTATTACTATACGAGGCGCCTTTTACACAACTTCCACCTTCTCTCTCATCATTCTCCTCTCTCCCCTTCTCCGCCCCATCTATCCCTATCCCCCTACCTCCTCCACCCACTCCTGCGACGCAGCGCTATCAAGCTCTTACGACCCACACGGCGCGCAATATCTCAGAGTAAGCGGCGTGCTATTGGAGAGTGCCTTGAAATTGAAAAGGTACGGTTGGTCTTAAGCTATCTCCTTTCGCATCGTTCTCTTCAAGGGATAGTTTTTTTTAATTACCTTATCATATTTTCCCATTTCCTCTTCGATTCTTTCTTTCTGTCCTCCCTCTCCCTTCCTCTAATCTTTGCCAAAGATGCCGCCACCCGTTCGTTTATCAGAATTATATTGCGCACTGGTCTCACTCATTCGCCTCTTTGTTCTAGATCACGTGACCTCCTATTCCTCCCATTAACAATCGTAGTGTATTCCCTTTATTCATTTCCCGCCTCGATATACGTATATACAATGCCGGCACTTGTCGCTACTTTGAATAAAATGAGATTCGTTATCGCCTTTTACCCCCATTTCTTCTCTCCTGGTGACCTACACATCGCATTACTACTCAACGTCTTTGCCAATGCGATTCCGAGCTCTCCTAGCCCAGGTAACCGAAAGACGAATGTGCCAAAGCTTTGCACCAAGAATGGGTTTCCCAACTCAATCGATAAAATTATCGACCCCGCTTTTATACGAACTCCCGTTATTTCGTCGAAACGCACTCATTATATATATACTGTGGTCATAACCGACTCGAGAGGACAAAAAAAAATAATTTGTCTCGAGAGCGGCTCGTTAACATTTTTTTCTTTATTTTTTAGCTCGATAATTTGTTTTACGCGGAATAGATTACACAAACGATTTTACGTGTTAGTCATGCACAGCTGCTCAGCGAGAAGGAACGCGAATTTTTTCATCATTCCGGATGTTTGGATTTGAGCACGGGGGGAAGAGGAGAGGGAAGAGAAGAGAGATAGGAGAGGGTGGCAGAACAATGGTAGATGATAGCCCCAACGTAGCCACCGAAAGTAATAAATCATGAAACAATCGATCTGTTATTCAATCTTTTTTTCTTCCCTTTATCACCCATCCCTCCTCTTGATCTATTCCTCGGCGTCGTACACCGAATGCAATCAGTAACGCCGTGCTGGAGACTTTTACCGTTACGGAATCCCCCCACCAACTTCCTCGCACATACTTACACGCCCTCCTCGTCCCTCCTCTTTATCTCCTCCTTCATTACCCCTCCCTCCTTATACACCCTTTCTTCCTCCTCTCTCTCTCTCTCTCTCCCTCTCTCCTAACCTCCCTCTCTTCTCGTTCAAAGCCTTATTCCCATTCTCCCTCACGGTATTACTTAAGCGAGCGATTAAATTTACCCAACAAATTCCATGTAGTGTTTTAGATGTAATTTCGCCTTAAATGGATTCTTAATCCCTGTAATAATGGTGATGAAGGACGGAGCACTCAAAAAAGGAGCTTTTGATTCGGGAGATAGTAGGATGAAATACAAGTCCTTTAAAGAGTGAAGAAAAATAAACAAAGTGATTGTTTAGGAAATGTACGAAAAATTAGTCAACAAATAGCGTATTTATATTAACGTTTAATGATTCCAGAAGAGCAGATGGTCCTATATATAAATGGACATATTAGAAAGAAAGAAAGTTGGAGTCGACAATAAGAGATATCAGAGGGGAAACTCAACGCAAGATTCTGTTTTTAAAAAATCACAAAAAATTTGAAGATGGATGGAGCTGGAATTAAAATTTTAAGTTGATGTTCGAGCCTGACATAGAATACAAATAAGTTAATCTTTATTTAAATTTAATTTGTAATAAAATAATTATAATTTTGAATAACAAGTGCTATAAGTGCAGCATTATTGTTTTTAATTCCTCATATACAATAATCTCCATATCGATGCATGAACTCCTCCGCCTCGCTAATTGCCAAAAGTTGACTTGAGAAGATAGTGACTGATACGCCAACTTAAGGCAGAAAATTGCGATTTCATCCTTAATTCAGGAACGATCTCATTTGTTTGGGAAATAGTCTGCGTCCGGCGCGGAATATTTCTCGTTCACTAACACACGAAGTCCCTCATCGCTACATATTTGCGAATGCCGCATCCTTTAAATCAGGAGACTGGCGCATAACTCGAAATCCGTCGTGGAGACGAACAGGTTCGAAAATTCGTCCAATCCATCTTGTTTTTAAAAAAATCGGTGCAACTATCTCCGCGATTTCTTCTCCTACTTCCGTCGCCGCCTCTTCGCTCATCTCTCTCCGCCGCTCTCCTCCTCCTCCTCCACTGACCGCGTTGGCATCCAACCTTCTCCTCGCCCTCCACCCCAATGCTTGCCCTCCGCCTCCTCGCCCTCATCCCCGCCTCTCCCCCGAGCGAAACCATTGATGAAAGGGGAGCAGGGTGCGTGGGGTGTGGTCCACCGGAGGAGAGACGGGTGGCGGCAAAAAAGATGGTTTTTAGATCAGCGCCTCCTCATCCTCTCTCTCTCCTCCCCCCAAACCTTCCCCCTCCCGCGCTCACCCGCACCCCCAAACGGACCGGTTTTTACCTCGCATTACGTACGGCCAGCCACCTTGGGACGTAAAACGGTGATAAAACAGTTTATTCCCTCACCTAACCCTCCCTCCTCTCGGAATCTATCTGCATCCCCCACTTTGTTCCACCCCCCTCTCACCCTCCTTCGCCTCCAAACTCCCCTCCCTCCACCCAAACGGTCGCCTCACTCCGTCTCGGCATCTTCTGCGCATCCTCGATACCCGGACTCTGAGGAGCAACCCGTTACAATCCCTTCTTTCTCCATACCACTATCTCTCTATCCCTCCTTTCTCCCATCTTTCCCGTGAAACTTTTCTCCCCACTCTCTCGCACTCATTCCTATTCCACCTGCAGGACTCGGAGATCTTCGCTTATTTTTTCTACGCCCTGCAATTCCGTTACGTCATCGTTAGACATGTTTCTCCAGAGCGTAGTCGGAACGGTTAATTACGTATGCTGGAATTTTGGGTTCAACAGACGGAAAATCCATATTATTAGGTTCTCTAGTCTCTTTTTTGTCGCTCATTTGAATATTCACTCTTTTCCAGTTTTTTCAGAACTTGACGAGAAATAAGGTTTTTGTTTCTCCATGCGGCATCAAATTTCATTAAAATACTACGAATTCTCTATTCGCAGATTCAGATGATCGGAATGTGTGTGTGTAATGTTAAACAAAAGTCAAATAATTGTATGGTACTTCCTTGTTTGATTTGCAAAATTTATTTGGAATCCTTTATGTAACAATAGCCTTAAAAGTTTCACATCAAAACGTTCGAACAAAGCCAAGTAAGAGAGTTGTTTACGAAAAGAATTTGATTCATCATTCAAAAGTTAAAACCGTTCACATGCAAAATTCTGTACGTTCCCATCTTTTAACCCTTTATTCACCTTGTCCATTTTATGGGTATTCAATTTCATTATTTTAATAATGTATTATGCATATTATAGGCACAATTGTGGACAAAAATTATATTGTGGAGTCCATCTCTTATGACCTAAAAATTTAGTAAAGGAATTGCTGATGTATTGAGAACTAAGTTGCTAGTCCAAAAAATAAAAATGTATTCTCTCAATAAAATTAATTAATGGAAGGATTAGAAAGAATCACTTTTATATGCGTACTATAATAACTAGGTACACATGTAATGGTCTATTATGAAAGGGCTTGTCAACCCTGAAGAACAATTTAACATTTCATCTCGTAATATGAAATGGAATCCAGACAGGAAGGAACTCAAATAGAAGCGTCCCCATATTTCTTATTTTATTCCTTCTTCTTTTCTCCACTTATTTCTCTTCATTGTCCACTGTTCCTCCTCTCTGCCTTGCACTCTTTCCAACAGTCATTTGTTTACTTCCTCCACCCGGACGCGTACCCCGCATCATCAGTCTTCGTCTTTCTTCGCTAAACGTCATCCTCGCCTTAACCTTCTCCCCCCCCCCCCTCTCTCTCTCCTCAAGCCCTTGCCTCTACCGTCTTCTCCCCACCTCTTCTTCTACTCACTAACACTTATCTTCACACCCTTTCCCACATCCTCTTCTCTCTCTCATGTTATCCGTCCACACTTCTCCTATAACAATTCACTTTGCAAGCTACGTGAATATAATTACAACGCGAAAGCATTAGAAACGCCTGAGATTACCTACGCATCTAGTCTCTACGGACAGATCCTATTGGCCTTATGAGTCCATTGACCGCGTAATAGGTAAAGAATTAATTTAAGAAGCGTAAAGCATAGAGCTCGTGATAGCCGGATCCTCCGGTCATTAAAATCTCTTTGTCTTTGGATTTTTTGGGCGTCCTGTTTTAGTGTATACGTTAGATTGATTTGATCGACCCACTTTTATCCCGATTTCTCTGCCATGCCATGGCCTTCCTCTACCTTTCGTTCCACTCTTCTTTTGCCAATTAATGGTTCCAAGAGGCAGCGTCAGCGTCCTTCCATTAGTAATAAAATTTTCATGCAAACTACAACTTCAGAGTGTCTTAAATGGTTTTTTCCTGGTCCATATTTTGAAAAACGGGTCGCCATTTACTAATTTATCAATAGTGTGAATCACAGAAATATTTTCAGATGCTGTGGAATATTCTGCAATGGTTTTGTGCCACGCATTTGATTAATCTAAATGATCGTTTTATTTACGCAGATGCAACTCCAATATCGTCTTATGTCGGAATTCATTGCCGAAAATCTAATTAAAGCGAAACGCGCTGACTTGGAATAAAATTCGATAAAGCCCCCCCATCCTCCTCAGGTATTCGGAATTACATGCAGACGAAAACGAGAATGAAGACGCGATTCTAAATTACTCAAGAGTAAAAAACGTTTCCAGGATTAAGTTTCCTTTTAGAATGTTTTATTAGTCAGCATTTTCGCTCCGTTCCGAGTCCGTTGTTCTTTTCATGCGACCGTTTTCGCGACATAAGGCACCCGGACACTCCACCTGACGTCGAGGGGGCATTAGTTAACATCATCGTCTCGCTTTTGCCCATCTCTGAAACGCGGAAGAGGGAGAGAGATAGAGAGACCTCTTCGAGCGTCCATTAACGCGCCTTCAAATTCACTTGTCAATCCGTGCATTATTATCCGAGGGAGAGAGAAAGAGTGCTGTATGTACCTCGGGCACTTGGCGCCGTCTTCTCTCCTGCAACAGCAGAGGGCGAGACGGAGCCTATTCAAGCCCTTATATGAGACTCCCATTGTCTAACGTCCCATTCTGCGGTCTTCGGCGCCAACGGGTGATGGGACGCAATAGAGGAAGAGCGGGAGTGAGGCGACGGAGTAAGACTCTTCCTCTTACGGAATTACGTCGCGAGAAAGGTGCTAAAAAGAGCGGATAATGTCCAAACCATTTGATTTTTCGCTTTCCGCATTAAACCAGGTTTTATAAATAATGTCGATACTAACGAAAGACCTTTTTTATCAAGGCTTTCAAGGAATTTCAAAGGAATGCTGTGTACCGCGTACTCCTAATACATCTCAGGTTGGAATGTTCGTCGGTTTCCCGAGTTACAGGGCTATTTGAATCGCTCGCTGCGTGTATTGTCTTTTGATTCCTCTTCTATCCCCATGTAGTTATCTGAGTCTTTCCTGGGTCGAATCAACTCTTATTTTCTCCCTCTATCGCCCTTAGTTCCTTTAATTAATGCTCACTCTCAGGACCGACATTTCTCGGCATTCCGCACTTTGCCTTTTTCTCTTTACAGCAACGAGATTGTGGATACAGTTGCATCTTGAATATTTCTACAGAATTCCCATACTTTTTTAACCGAACGAACATGGGTTTGTGGTTATTTTTTCACTCTTCCGTTTGCAAGAGAGGTCTTTCTCTCCTGCCTGTAGGATGACACGCATACACCGCGCGACTCCTTTTCCTACCTGTCCCACCCACGGGGCGACACGTCGTCGCAGAAATACCCACAATTCCTCCAATATTATGCTACTTTCTTTAAGCTTTATCGTCGTGCTCACCAGCTGTTATAACGTAAATCATTTCGAAGTCCATAATATCCCTCCCAATGGTTTCTCGGTCCCTCTATCTCTCTCTTTCCCTCTCTCTATTCTTGGCCACCACTGCCTCCCCCTCACCTCCCTCTCTCCTCCCTCTCTCCTCCCTCTCTCCTCCCTCTCTCCTCCCTCTTTCTCTCGTCATTTTCTTCAAACACCTGTGGCGCTGGTGCAATTACCCCTTGGGACGCTGCGTGAATTGTCTGCGTTTGTGTGACGTGATTGCGAGAGTGTTTGGTCATTATGATTCCTGCGAGTGCTTGAGAGTCAGGAGGCGTAGGGACGGAGGGTGAGGAGGCGGCGCGCGAGGAGAAGAGGGAAGGATGTCGATAAGGACGAGGAAAATGGATTTAGAAGATACTTTAGCAAGGAAAATTTTAATGCGAAGTTTTGAAGTCTATTAAACTCGATTAAAATTTTGAATTCATTTGTAGACGTATTTTTATGTTTATGTTAGCTGTAACATTTTTAATCGTAATCTACAGCTTATCTTTTATTGTCCTAAGCGATTTAAAACGGGGTGCTGCCGGTTAATTCGTTTAAGTATTGCCATTGCGAAGTATCAGCTCAAGTGACTGAAGCTAGTCGTCTTGCTGTATGAATGCAAGGAATTTCATCAAGTCAAACAAAAAATGAAAAGGTAAATCAGAAAAGGAGGAAGTAGGTAAAAGAGATGGCGATTTTGATACTCATTTAGTATGTACTTGATCTCCGAGGAAATTTTAATGAAAAATTTGGTAAGATTGATTGTACAATTTTCATACGGCGTTATTTAAACGTTGTTTTTCAACTACTTACGAATTCGGCAAGAGAAAAATAAATTCACATCGATCACAAAATTGGAAATGTTACAATTTACAGAGACAATTTAATTTCGAAATTTGAGGAGAAAACATCCTGCACGTGACCGAGAATTTTTTCTTCCTCGCAAATTTCAAATTCCTGTTAAGCTTTATTCGCTCGTGCATAACATCTCAATTTCTCCAAATGCCATCTTGTTAATTAAATTTCGTTTATCTCTCTGTAGTTCATATAATCGCAAAATAAGCCAGAGGGCAGCAGCGTCACGATTCATCGAACGTTGGAAGAGCGCCCTAAAAACATAGCGGGAAGGCGAGTGACTAAACCGCGAAAGATAATTGAGAAAAACCGGCGACCGCTTTGAAAAGTGGATATTCGCCGGACCGTGCCAACATTGAAATGATAAAGAATTGCAATATGCAAAAGAGAAATTGAATATGAGACGTGTACAAATATTACACGAAAATTCGAGAGGATAGGCGGCCGAGGTGGGCCAAGGGGGCGCAAGGCATGTCGGGGTACGTTTTATCTCTCCCGGCCCCGATTTCCCCTCCCCTAACCTCTTTCGCTCCCATCCATCCCCCATCCCATCCTCCTTGTCCTTCCAATCTCTCTGCCGTCCCAGTGGGACCTTGATTAATGGGAGTTAGGACGGGGAATGCAAGGGCCAAAAAGTAAATGATAATGTGAAAGAGGGAGATGAGAGAGAGAGGAGGGCTTTTTCTTCCATTGTATCATGTGGCGGGAGAGACAATGGGCAGGAGAAGGAGCTGTGGCAGGAGGGACGGGTGGAATGGGAAGTAGGGTCGGGAGATAGCAATAGAAGGGAGATACGGAAGGGAGAAAAACAAGAGGGAGGGTGATGCGGGGGAGGAGGGAGGAAGAGGGGCTAGGTGGGAGGTATGTTAGGGAATCGAGGGTAGGTGAGGAGAGGGGAAGAGGCGAGTGGAATGGGTCATGAGAGAAAGAAGCTGTTTTGAGAATGTTGGACGAAATGATGGGGAAAGAGTGACATCGGAAGGGTAAAAACATCGGCTGGACGTGGATATTATTACGAGAATAATTGGAGAGATAAAGTTGCGCTAGAGGTTGGAGAAGTGATAACGTCGCCGAATTTTCGATTCCTTGAAATCGCCTCGCGCTCCCTTTAAACTGCTAAACAGTTAATGTTGATATATTTACTCAATCTCTTTTTAGTTAAATATTTCTTAATTTTAATTTGTTTCGAATTATATTTCGGATTTCACTCCTACCCGGTTATAGTACGTATTCAGGGGTATTACTCCACGATATAATCGAGGACATTTCATCTTTTATGATTGCTGCGAAAGAGAATACATACAAATTAATGCCGAAATCAATCTGCAAACTGTACTGTAGTCAGTACAGTGAAATTTGTTCAAGTTCAAAGTAGAATGTCGAGGAAGTAAGGAATACCCGCGCATATCCGAATTCGCGCTGTTGGCGATGGCAGGGAGCGCTGTATCAAGCGCTCTATCAATGGTTTGAGGACAGGTATCGTTGACCGTTATGAAACATAATAATAAGCATCTTCCTGGATAGTTTTGCATTTCTTACATGTAAAACATCAGGCTTGATATGTAATATTTAATCGCTCTCAACGGTTTTCGCTCGAGAAAAATATCTTTGTTCTCGACGAAATAGGGGTACTTAATTTTAAAAAAATAATGCCGTGAATTTTAATCTCCTTCGTCATCCATATTCAAAGCTGTCAGAGCGGTTACGGAGAAGCGCCTCATCTTCTCCTGGCCACGCGTGAAAAAAGAACGAGGTCGACCTACTCTCCTCTCGAATCGACTCGAAAATGGTTTAATACAAGATTGACCAGGAAGACGCCGCGTAAAGGCGGAGCGAAATGGAGGGAGTTAATGACTGGGGAAGATAAAAGGAGGGAGGGATGGAGCGAGAGGGGGTGTGGAACGAAAAAAGAAGAGGGTTGAGGGTGGAGGTTCGGATTACGTGGGTGGGTTGCGTTATAGGAGGGAAGCCGGATGAATAGGCCGCCGGAATGGACCCCCGAGATTGCCTTATAATCCCCTTTCCCCTCGCCTCCTCTCCCTCCTGGTGCGGCCCCTGACCCGCCTCCGACCGCACCGCGCTGTCCGGAGGCGCGCGGCGCCGCAGACGCCCACGGGGAGGAAGGGGCCGCGGGGTGTGGCCGCACTAAAAATCGCGGGCCAATGGCCTCCCGAAGGCGAAAAGAGTTACCGGTCAGTCTCTCGGTCCTCGGCGGAACTCGGTTGAGGTGACGATCTGTGCGGTCGCCCTTGCAACCGACGCACGGCCCAAGTAAATCCGCTGTCTCTCGGATGAAAGGATTTTACAGTGGATTTATTTACGCTTTACTAACGGCAGTAAATACTATCTGAAGTTTTATAACCTAAAATTCGCATGTTCTTTTCTTTTGACTATAATAGGCGGATTTTAATAAAGATAGACAGATATACGGTCTTGTTAGGTCGAGATTGAAACTAGACAGTCTCTTCCTCCATCTAACTAGAGTTTGGAACATATAATTGCGGGCAGAGTTGATATTTTGCTTTTTATTCAACACTACTGAAGCAATATTCATGACATAGTTTCTTTTATTATGATATTCGCTCATCTTGATCTTGGAAACCATTTTTCTAATTTTTTATTTTTGGCATTAAAGAATTTTGCCGCGATATAATTCGGGAGAGCATGATTAATCTCCAATTTCGAGGGAAGTTGCCGTTATCTTTTCAGAAATCTTCTGGAATTTTAGCAGCGAACATTTTGACCAGCATCCCACACTCACATGCAACCATTCCATAGCACTTCTCATCCCACACTTACCTCACCCGGCCCATCCGCCTAGCCTTCCTCCTCATCAACATCACCTAGCTTTCTCAAACCACCCGTTTTGCCCCCGCCCCCTAAATCCACCCGCAACCTCCCCAACCAGCCACCTCATCTTACCAAACCACACACCTCGCCCTCCTCATTTAACCCGCCTCGTCGTCCCAACCGATCCGTCTCGCCGCCTATACCCGGCCACCTCGCCCTCCACACCTACGCTCCCTCACACACTACTCTCACACCAAAACCCATCTCCTCCTTTTCACATGTCCATCAAACTCAAACGATCTCGAAAATTTCTGTTCGTCAGCCGACAGGTTTTGTGTTTGTACCTCGCGCGTTGAACTCTCCGGAATACCCACCACAACGTTCGTTCCTTCGGACGATCCTCTCGCCGCTCTCCTCCCTCTCTTTTCCCCCTTACATCATCTCCATCACCTCTACTCCTTTTATTTTCTCTTTTGTGTCGATCCCGACGCATTCAGCCAAGGCGTCAGCAGCACACGATCTCAACACAACGCACTCCGCAAAGGAATACCTAAAAGAGAGAGAGAGAGAGAGAAAGAGGCTCTTGCCTACGGAATACAGAGTGGATAGAAATGACTCCGTGGACGAGCTGAAAAGAGCTGCGCTTCTGGGGAGTCTTTTCACTGCCTTTTCCCCCAACCCACCCACACTCTCACACACATACACACAAACAACGCGCATACACGTGCAAAAGGGCCGAGTGGTGTCACAACAGAGGGAGAGAGGGACCTTTAAGCGTGCTTGGAAAGCGGACGCTCGAGGAGTCCCCTTCCCCATCCTCACTGTCCCCACCCCCACCCTCCCCCCTCTCTCTCTCTCTCTCTCTGAGGTCCCAGTATCCACGCTAATGAGAGTGACTCTGCGATTTCCGGATCTCAATGCGGAGCGGTCACGGGTTTATCCGCTCGTACGTGCTCTTTTAATGGCGCTCAAACAAGGGAAGTCCGCTGCCCACACTCGTCTTTGCCGCGAAGAAAGCTACTTTAAGCCTTTCAGCTGATTCCTTATAGGAAGGGGTTAATATGAAGAACTCCGGAGTTATCCTTCCGAAAGTGGAAAGTAAAAGTTCACTTTTACCCTCCTTTTTAGAAAAGCCGCCGAGGGAATATTCGCAGTAAATCTTACCTAAACAGAAACAAGATGATAATTGTACAGCTGAAGTTGAATTAAAAGCCAATACTTTGTATTCCAAGAGGAAATTAAATTATTTCAACATCACAGTTGGACTGATATTACAGTTTGATTATATACCATGTGATTTGTTTTGAATGCATTTCATAATTCATATCTTTATAAAGCGTAAGTACAGCAAGCATCCGATTTACCAGTTATCTCGATTAATATATTCCGTTTGATCGGTGTACCTATTTACCCCTATCACAATACACAAAATTGAAAATATATATGTTGTGATAGCAAAGAAAAGGCTAAAAGAAAAATTAAGTTAACATTGAAGTACTAAAGTAATATTGAACTGCCTATTAACATTGGACAAATAATACCGTGCGCATGTAAGTACGTAATGAGTATAAAACACTTTCAAGTTATAAGTTTCAAAAATTCCGGTTATGCGGGAGTTTACCTGTAAAAGTCAGGCGCTTATATAATCCAAGGAAAAGAGTTCTCTTCAGCAGAATCCCTTAGTAATTTCGTGGTATTTAGAGGAACCTAGTTTGGCAAGACGTTATTCTTGGAAATTTCCTTTCGAACTTCGATGTCGCAAGTCCGTCCGTTCTTCCTCCTGCCTTAATGCTTGCCTACTGCTCTCCATGTTATTTTAGTTCCAGAAATACCCATTTAGATTGGAAAATCAAAACATTTGTCGTTAGAAAAATTCTCTTTTCTCGCTCAATTTGCGGAATATTCGAGAGGCGAGGTTTTCTCTTTCAAATCACACAGAGAGCTAGGCGAATAACTGCTAGACCGTTGAATTCTTCATAATTTTGCAATATATTTGGCCGCACAATTTAAGATTCAATGACGTACCCAAATTCGTGGACAGTTTTTAATCAACTAGCATTTCACAATTTACATTATAATCCTGCCAACATATAAAAAATATAACCATTAAAAAGAAAACTCGATAAGCCGAGTCCGGTAATTAAGGATATCCGGCGACTTTTCTTAGAAAGTAATTTAATGCGGCTATGCCGCTCAATCCAAGTGAAATGAAACAATAGACTTCTTAGAAACCCGAATAGGCGAGAGAGGCCAATCCCATTGTACAACGCCTCCATTGTACCACTTTAGATTGGCTCTCAGTATCCTTGCAAGTATATTTTCAGGCGACGTTCGTTTTCTCCCTTCTTATGCCAAGTTTCAGCTGAATCATGACGGTTTCATCAGATCATTGTCGGTGAGCGACCTATGCTAGACCTACCCAAGCGTAAATTGAGGCGACAATTCCACTTCCGTAAATAAATGTTTAATCTTTCTCTGCGACGCACGCCGTCGTAAATACTAATCCATTACCGGCATTCCGTGAACCATGCCCGGTATGCATTTAAACAATATGCGATGACTGAAAAAATTGCAATTTCCTTTTGACGAATAAAAGAATTACAACTTACGCTATTTATGCAAAACACTACAATTTACTCCTTGGGCTTATAATTAGGGTATGGATTTTTCGGACTAAAAAAAATTTCATTCGGAGGGTAAATATCGGGTTTTATTATTTTCCTTTTCATTCGGGTTAAAATCGGATATAATTAAGTTGCAGACTTTTCGAGGTTTTAATAAAAGTTCAACCTCGGGTAATTTTCGGGTTTTATTATTTCGCAATTCGGATTAAATTATTTTAAAATAAAAATCTTTTTTAAAATTTACAAGTTTTATCAACAATCAAAACTTTTTACTATACCTTAAGTATGGTTAAGAGTGATATTTTGCGTTAAACGCCTCCAGGTGGAGAGGAACACCTCGCAGGCTGCGCAAATATCTTGCTTCCCGTTCAACTTCTTTTGAAAACACACCAGATATTAGTGACATAATTTTTCTTTCGTAGTGTTTTCAACTAACGGACACTTGGGCTCCTTTTTCCTTACCCTATCAAAGATCTAACAGCGACTAGGTAAGACGCGTCTTTGAATTCATGGCGCGAGCGAACCAAGGAAATTAAGATTGTGTTACAAAGTAAGCATACGAATAAATTGTTTACGAAGAGAATAAACAGACTGATCACAGACATCTCGGACTGCACTCAAGTGCTGAGGTGCCTACAAGCGCCAGAATAGAAATTCTGTGACCATTTATAAAAAAAAATTGTTTAAAGAAAACTAATAATTTCGGGTCTTTCCGGGTTTTACCCGAAATTTATAAAAAAAGGCAATCGGAGGGTAAAAATTCGGTAAAACCCGAAAAATCCATAACCTACTTATAAGGAATAACTAACATTAAATTTTCCATCCTCCATATAAGCGAATCTCTGGTTTCTTAAGTAATTGCGACACAACTCCAAAAAAGATTTCTGCCTGGCTTATTTAGACTTTTTAACTTATGGTCGATCAATAAGCGGCGCCTTTTTCTTGTCGTAAAACATAATGAATCGTAAGAAACAAAGATGTCTAGTTCCCAATTAATAAAAATAAAGAGGATTTTCTAACTTCTTTGGAGAAATTCTTATTGTAGCCGAAGCTAAGTAGATACCGTCTTCTTTTTTCATATTCGCCCTTTCTCCCTTCACACCTCTCCCTCTTTCCATCGAAGGGTTTCATAGGTGGCGCTTCGGTCGCGCTGGCTCGAATAAAGAGGCCCGCGTGCGTGTGTGTGGTCGCCTTTCAATTACGCGAGACCATAGAGGAGTTGAGAGGCACAAAAGGGAGCGAGCCGTTCATTTTTCTCTCCGTCGCGTTTCCCGCCCGCTCTCCCTTTTGTTATTCCCCCGAGCGCCCTTTTTTTCCACCCCCCCCCCCTTAAACGACAGTGTTTTGTTGCCTCGCACTTGCGCATGCGCATTGTTTTCTTTTGCGATACGCGCGACTTTCTCGCGTCTGAGTGGACGGCCTCTCTCACAATATCTCTCCTTTGTACGATGCCCTCCCCTTCTCTATCCCCTTTATACTCATTGTAGTTGTTTTCGCCTCCCTCCCTCCTTTCATCCCTCCTCCCATCGCCACTCCTTTTCCCTCCTTCCTTTCTGTTTCACTCTCCCTTATCCTTTCTCCTTTACGTCTCGTTTTTATCACTTTTTCCTATATCTTACATTGTATCTTTTCCTCTTTTCCCTTCATTACTTTCTTTCTTCCTAATTATTTCCCTTTTTTCTTCTCCCTTTTACTATCATTACCTCCCCTCTCACTCCTTTCGAACCGGACTTCTTTTCCCTACATCCTGTTTCGTTTGCCCTTTCTTCTCCTTTCCCTTTCCTCACCCTCTCAGCACGACTAGGCCTATTCTTCTGAGCGTCTTCGTACAAATTAAAAAGGGCGATCCGCGCCGAGTTCCTCTGCTCCTCCGTCTCTCCTTGCATCGCCCTCCCGTCGCGACAACATCATTTGTGGCTTTGGCTGTTAACGCCCCGTTCTCAGTTTCTACTTCGGAAACGAATTCCTCCGATTGGATTCCTCTTTGGGAAATGTGACATTAGTCACTTAGTGTATTTCCAGTCCTGCGATGTTGGTCATTTCCGTTAGATAATCTTGTACCGATATCATTATAGTGATTATCTCTGCATTCATACTCATACGGGCTAAAAGAAGAAATTGTTCTTTCTGTGGAGTTTCCGCCATTTTTGCAGAAAAATTTTATTAGAGTTCCTTTCGTTGTAAAATGGAGGCTAAAGATAATTGCAGTTAATGATTTTTTTATCCCTTATGATGAAAAACTAAGAAGTTTCCGATTTAACATTTAATTTGCGCATTTAATATCGTGTGCCCGAATTTATTCTTGATAAACTTTTTGGCCTCTATCGTCGCTTTTTTCCTTCTCGATTCCTACTATTTCATTCTTCCTTCTTGCAACCCTTTATAATTTCCTCCCTTTTTTCATCCCAGCTTTTTTCCAATAATATATTATTTCTCATCTCATACTTTTTTCTTTTACCGCATACTTCATTTATTCTTTATCCTCTCCTTTGACCATTCATTTTTTCACCATATCTCATTCTTTCGCGGTTACTGTTGTTCTGCTGTCAGTACTTCAATAGAACTTTTTGAATTTAAACAGCGTCATTTTTTATCTTTCGGTCTAAATTAGAAAGATTATAGTAACATAAACTACCCGACTTTATATGATGAACCAAAAATTTCCTCTCCTTTTTCCTATTCCCTCAACTCGATAATCTGACCGGTACCACACCCTCGTCCTTTTCAATTCGCATCTCTCTTTCTAGCTTTTATATATCCTCTCTTTCTGTTAACATTTATTTTTTGTGTCATCAATGCCCATCAATTTCCTCTTGACCCCCATCAACAGCGGTATGACCCTTATCCAATGTTTCCAATCCTTTCCCATTCCAATTCCGCTCCTATTGTTTCACAGCGAATGAACCCTCCATTGGCATCTACGTTTGGTGAGAGAGGCAATGGGCGATTTTTTAAGACTGTACTCGCTTAATTATTTATGTTGTTTAAGAAGCTTTCAATTTAATTAAATTACGAGGTTATCAATTTAGCGTTCTCCATATTTTAATTTCTGAACGGTTATATTTAATATAGATCTGCATTCACCATCTGTACTTCATGGATGTCAAAATCCGATTCTCTCGTGGTTAAAATACAAATTTATTTAAATATGAATTGATTGCTCTACGAAGATCTCACAATTACTTTGAGTTCTTTTGAAGACTTTCAAATCGAAAAAACTCATTCTGCAGCAAATATTGTTGTAAAGCTTGTAATTGAATCGTACAACTAACTAGTTTATCTCCCTCAATTGCTGCTCGTGTGTAGAAATTGACACATTCTCCGAAATGTTTCAATTGAAAGGGTTACTGAATATTTCATCAATAATTCCGTGACATTGGCCTGTCCGTTGTAGATGTCTACTTCGTCTCGTGATTTTCTTTCCTCAATTATCGAACGCCATTTAGGCGAGCTGTCCGTGGCAGAAATTCGAAACGTTTGTCACATATCGAAAAGATGCTGTGGAATAAAAACTTCCTCTTGCCGCGCCGCAAAAACATATCCCGCAACCGCTGACCGGTCTCTCTCTCTTTCTCTCTCCTCTCGTGTTTCCATTCCCATTCTTGCCCATTATGACAGATCCGATATCACGAATTCGCTCCCCGCCCTCCATCCTCCGATGCCCAGCAGGAGGGACAACGATGGATTCTGCCCTCTCTCCCTCCTCACGCCCTGCCTCCCTCACTCTTATAAAAGGGTCATTGTGACCCCCTCGTGCGCTGCCTAACCTCGAGACCCACCAACTCTACAACCGCACCACCTCTTCTACTTTTTCTGCAACTAACAGCGTGCTCTCCCTGACTCCCATCCACTCCAACAGACACCTCTCTGCCTCATTCTCTCTCAGTAAGCCCCTCCATCTGTCCTCTCTCCCTCCCTCCCTACCTCCTTCCTGGCAGCATAGGTCTAACCTCCCGTCGTCATCTCACGGAGAGAGGGATGGAAGAGAGAGAAATGGAAGAGAGGGAGAATGAAAGGCCCTACCCTCCCGACACCTCCCTAAACCTCCCTTTCCCACCTCAGCCTCACAAGAGGAGAAACTCCCTTCCCCTCTCCCGAAGGAAATTGGCCAGTGTACGATTACCATTCTCCTCTTCTCTCCTATTCATCTCCCTTGTTATTTTTTTGCGACGCAACTTTCATTCTGTCCCTTTATTTCGCTGCGTGACCCTATCTCCCCGTTCTCTGTGTATTCCCTTGGTTCTTTCTCTCCTAACAGCTATCCCTCTCACTCCCTCCTCACCAATCCCTCTCTATCTCCATCACCTCTCAGTTTGAGTCTTTATCCTTTCTCTTTTTGAATTTTCTTCATGTTTCCTCTTTCTGCTCCGATCAATCATAAAGAGGAAATCAGGAAATGTGGCATTGTGAACGTATTTTAAATCGGAATATCCGAAGGTGATTCATTAAAAATTCCATTAATCTTTACATTCGATCTGAAAACCGATTAAGCTCGTTAATCGAGTGTTCGAAGCCCCTCTCAAAGATTTTATTCTTCCTCCGAGTTTAAAATATTTAACCGTTTTTGAAACTCGATAAAAACGTACACCAATAGGAGGAAAATGGCGTATTCAATATTCTCTTTATCTTCGAGCGAGGATAATTTCGTGTTCGATCTAGATATTATTGGATAGTATTAAAGGATTTATTCGACAGCAGTTTCTTCATACCCTTTTATCTCGCGAAACGAGGTCGACTTTAAACCGAATACATCAAGGTGCGGCATTTAACTATTTATAGTATAAACACAAGTCAGGGGGCGTGTGAGCACCCATTTTATGCCTTTATTCCGCGAGTTTATCATTCTCCTTTCGAGCAACGCCCTTCGCATCCCCGCGTTCGCAATCGCAAAGATCGTTCCAACGGATCGTTTTTTGGGACGCGCCGACCAAAGTGCGAACGCTTTACAAATCTCCCGCATCCGCCTTTGCCATATAAAGCGGCAAATTTGTCCCCCGCGTTAAAAGCTCGCCTCATAATCACGCCGTGTCGACCGCAAGAACAATCGCATACCGCGCAACTACCGAAGCGACGTGTGTATCTGGAGGCGGAGCAAGCACATGTGCCACCGCCTCGGGACAGTTCAATTGCTCGCGAGAGAGGCGGAGTAGCGCATTGCTCGGCGAGAGCGGAATGAGAGTGGATTTTCCAATCACCTCTCCTCCCTTCCGCCCTTTACACGATTCCACCTCTCTCCCTCTTCCTCTCGCCTCCCTCACGCGTTTCCTTCACCCTCCTCCATGCTTCGCCCTCCATACCTACTTCGTCCTATCTCCCTCCCAACCAAACCCTCCGTCTCTTTCCCTCGCACTCCTCTCCTGCCTCCCGGAATCCGATGCATGGACATACACAAGAGGATAGGAAGACGTAGCGGTTTGCCTCCGCTCATAACCCATTCATCATCGTGTCTCGGAGGAGTTGATTGGCGTGTTCGAGAGATAAAAAGGAGTTTGTCCCTCCCCTCTGACCCTTAGCCTCGCCTCTCTTCTCCCGTTACCGATCTCAGTCCCCCTTCCCTCCCCCCCTTTCTCTCTCCTCATCTCTTCACCTCCCCCAAAGCCCTTCCTCTCCCCTCTTCCAGAACTGTCGAACCAAACCCCAACCTCTCACTCTCCCCCTTTTCGCCTTGCATCCGTCCTTCCCTTAATAATGTCAGCCTCTTTTGCTGTCAAACCGCCGTGAATAGAGATCGTGTTGTTGTAAAGTCCAGCTCATTACCATTAAAATGAGAATGTTTAGACTCCTCCCCCTTCTCTCATCCCCTCTGTCGCTTTCTCCATGAAGAATGCTCCCCTAGATAGTTTCCTTGCATTATTATGTCTCGAGACCGACTTCTCCCCTCTCATGCTTTATTTATCACAAATAAACAATTTAATTTTTTATTATGAATATAGCGGAGCTAAAATCCACATTAAATCCTTAATTATGTCTTAAACCACTTGGCTGTGATTTAATTTCCCCAAAAGTCGTTCTGCGCACAAAAAAATATTAGTAACATTAATTCTCGTATTTTACGGGAAAACACTTCGAGATGGAGAGTTAATGGGCGATTTGATTTTGGAATGTATTTTTGCGCGGATTATATTTTAAAAACGTTAAGCTCTTGAGAAATGCCTTTTTTTGAATATGGTAAGAAGCCCTTCACGGAACAAAAGAGAGGACTACGCATTAAGGGAAAGTTGTAAACACTTGTTTCTTTCGAATGCGTTGGTTTGCCATTCTTAAGTACTCGTTGCGACCAATTGAAATGTTTTCCGTTGCATTTAACACGCATACCACAACGGTTGCACTGAATAAGAAATTCCGTGGAGCTTAGCATCCTCGCTTCGTTAAAGTGGTGGCTAAAACCGTGTTCTTTAACGAAGAGGAAGCCAGCTAGACTACCTTTTGACGAACGCACAAAAGCCTCTCCCTATTCCTCCTCCCACCACGCCACGAAGATGAAGCTGTTTCCATCGTGCCATGTATGCGATTGCCTATTTGCACAACTCTTCCTCTCCTCTTCCTCCCTCTTTATCTCTCTTCGATTCTGTCCGCTTCACCTCTCATTTATCATTTCTACTTTCGTACTCCCTTTCCTACGTCTCTCCATCCAATTCCTCCATTTCTCTTCCAATAATTTTCTTCGTTTTTATCTCTCCACCTTTCTCTTTCTTCTTTGCTCTTCTCCTCCAATTCGTCTCTCGTCTCTATTCTTTCAATATTCCCCATACTTTTCCTTACCTACTCTCTCCCCCATCCGATTCCTTCCTCCAATTCCTCCATCAAACTCCTCTTTCCAACTCCTCCATCCAACTCCTCATCCAACTCCTCCATCCAACTCCTCCATCCAACTCCTCCATCCAACTCCTCCATCCAACTCCTCCATCCAACTCCTCCATCCAACTCCTCCATCCAACTCCTCCATCCAACTCCTCCATCCAACTCCTTCATCCAACTCCTCCATATCTCTTCCAAACATTTCCTTCGTTTTTCCTCTCTTCACCTTTTTCTGTCTTCTTCGCTCTCGTCTTCCACTTCGTCTCTCGCCTCCATTCTTTCAATAACCCCCTTTACTTTTCCTCTTACCTTCTCTTTCCTCGGTTGTACTTATAACTTTTTCGCCCATTTGCTCACCGCCACTCGTCCTCTCCCTCTTTTTTGCACTCCCGCGAGCATTCCTCTCCTCTAACAGACCTCCCACCATGAAGCAATCAATCACTCCTCATTTGAGCGCTCATTTCCCGGTTCGAATCCGAAAGTATTTCTCGTTACACCGTCGCCGCGTTCCGCGAAAGCGTGCTATGTCTGGGAACGTTCTTCTTTTCGCCTCGTCGCAATTAAAATGGACGGTTTTCAGGATTCGCTTACTAAAACCTTTAGTTCGAACATCGGCGAGTTTTTGCTTCCGTTCTAGGTCTTTGGAGAGTTAGGTGGTTTCGATAGAGAAAATATACCGGAAATGTCAAGAGCTCTAAAAAACCGAAATGGAGGCGATTGCACCAATTTCCTCAATGACTTGTGATCAATCTGTCATCCATCTTGGTGGTCGCCCACGCTTTTTTCTCTCTTGTTTTTTCTGCTAGGATCGCTCCTTTACTGTCGATCGTATGCAGCAACAGCTGCTAATTTAGATCACCGCAGTAGGCATGAATATGTTTGGAACTCTATATGCACATAGTGGCTACAAAGCAGTCATCCTCAGTGAATAGTGCCTACCGATAATAGGTTCTAAAATGTTCTTAGAATCGAAATAAATTTTCACGAGAAAGATACTTTTGTATAATTTTTAAGTAAACACTCAGGAAATAACGCTATTTTGGACGAAAAATATAATGCATTCAGTAAAATACCACTCATCTTTGCTCGTGATGTATTCTCATTTAGAATCAGCTCCCGGAGGATCATTTAGGAAGGATTTATCTTAGACAGACTGCGCATCTGATTTCTCCAATAATTCTCTAATCACTGAGAAATATAGATAAATCTTTTCTCAGCAGAAACCGTTGTCTTTTGCCCTGTATCGTCTCTGCTACCTCTCATCGGCCTGTACTGGCGAGTGAAGGTCCTTTCGGACAAGATCGCACGAACAAAAACTGACCTCCAGGAGAGAATCCGAAGAGAGCTTTTAATACGAATTTATTCTTCGAGAAATTCGGCAGTTCCGAAGAAGAGCTGAGAAAAATAGAGGTAAAGGTACGCAAAGCTAGAACGATAAAGCGAAGGAATCATAAATCAATCGGTCCAACAGAGTCCCTCCGACTTATCATTCCAATTCCTCCCTTTACTTCAAAAGCAATCCCCAACTTCTTCCCCCTCTCCCTTCTTCTCTCCTCTTCCCCATTCCTCGCACATCCCCACCACTTCCCTCAAGCTCTCCCGGCAGCTTCTCACTCCGTCATTCCCCTCTCCTCTCTCCATCTCTGGCTTTAATATCTTATGGCGCCCATCTCCACCCCTTCTCATCTCATTCCCTCGGAAAAATAATAACAATTCGGGCTTTATTAATTCCCTCCGCCTCCGTCCGATCCCTCTCTCCCCCCCCCCCCTTATGCTTCCCGCTGAGGTCCATCTTCAGCCCTCTTTCACCCTTGCTCCCTTTCCATCCGTCTCTTTCCATCCTTTGTGCCCCCTCCTTCCCGCCAAAAACGTTCACCTTTCTATTCTTCTTTCGATATTATCTAACCGTTTTATTTCTCTTGGTATTCTATTTTCTCCGCCTTATATTTTATTCCGTTCCGTAAACAATTTTCAATTCTCATTGTGTGCCTATTATGTTTTCAATGCTCTCCTTTTTCAACTGCTGGTTTTTGCGTTCTTTCGCTTTTTTGTGCCCTTCGTCCTTCATTGCATTTTTAGCGTCGTTATCTTGTTTTTAAAGTCCGATATTTTATTTTCGCCTGCCTCTCTCGTGTTTGAAAATAATTATTTCGAACCGCTCTGTTATCGGTGGTCATTCCCGTGTGGCACACGCCGACCTTGAGAGTTCAATTTCAAAATAACTAATGCACCATGTTACATAAACACAGGCGTTTTTTTAAATGTGGTTCATTTGTATTCTATTTTCGTCACCGATTTACAAATCTCTATTCTTTTTCACTCCTTTCTCCACATCTCTTGTGCTTCGTCTTTGCTACCTCTTTACCCTCTGCCTCATCCCAAATCCTCCTCCCCACACCTCTCTTCGGTTTTCGTCCATCTCGAAATTTTCTTCGGCTGGCTCTCCCCCCTCCCGCCTTTCCCAACTACCTCCCTCTCCTTCAATACACCCCATCCCATCCTTTTCCACCCTCCCAACTCTCATTTAGCATGGTTTCAACCTATGCAACAAGTCTTCATTCCCTCCAACTTAATCCTCCAGATTTTTAAGTTCCGCCTCTCTCCCCTTCTCTTTATCTAGTCCTTTCCCTTCCCCATCCTTTCCATTTTTCCCCGTCTCGATCTTTTTTTTTGCTTCCTCGAAAGATCAATAACAACATCCTACGTACTTTTTTATCCGCTATAAGTCGCAAATGCAAGTTCTGGAGAGCGCGGAACTTTTGAAAAATCAATTTCTGCTGAAGAATCCGTTGGTTTAATAAGTTTCTCAAATTCTCGAGAGTAGAACATATTTTTATTTTCCTCGCCCAATTTGAAGCAGCGCTACGCGAAATATGTATTCTAAATCAGCACAAATCGACGGGAAGCCGATTCAAAAATATTCGAAAAAACATCCGTTCGTCCGACATCGTGTTTACTCTTTTAAGTGTTTCGCCAAAGCACGAATCCCGCCCATTTTCATTTTCCCATTGTGGTTCCATATCTGCTTTCCCCATCTCTCCTTCGAATGGCTTCGCCCACGACCTCCTCTATCTGGACAATTCCCTACTTCCTATTCTCATTACCGCATTCTAGGAAGCATATCAGCTCTCCTATTTCTCGGCCCTTTGGTTTCTAATCCAGCTCTTTTCCGAGTATCCTCTCGCCGTCCGTGTCCAACAATCAAACCGTCGTATCTCACATCCTCTCCCTCCCAACCTTTTCCGACACCCTCATTTGACCGAAACTCCCTCTATATCCTCGTTGCTCCTTAACCGCCCTCATCCGCCGCCACGCCTTCTTATTTTCATCTCTCTCACTCTCAGATCGATGTCCCATTACCAGCCTCCATTAACCTCCTACTCCTCCGCACCCATCTCCTTTGTTAAGTCCCCCGCCACCTCCCTTCCCATCTCTATCTGCATTCCTCGCTTCTCCGTCCCCAATTCCTTCCCTTCTGCGAACCACCTCCGCTCCCGCGATTCCTCCACCTCCACCCCGAGACCCCTTTCCCTTGGATCCTCTCTCCCCCGCGTTCTCCGCAGACCCTGACTGATTCTCCCATTTCCACAAGAAAATCTCCATCCGGAAAGTCCCCCCTTGACGATCGCGCCTTCCCATTTCCAGCTGACAACGCTAATCACCTCTCGAAACACTAACCCCGCCGCCGTCTCTTTCTCCTCGATCCGCCCCCACGCCGCCTCCCCTCTTCCCTAACTCCCACACGTCTCCCAACCTCTTTCCCTTTCCTCGCTCCACATTGGAATTATCACGACCCTCACGCTCAACCTCTCTCTCTCTCTCAAAGCCGAAAGACGATGCGAATGAGGTTTCGCAGTCGAATCATTTGCTTCCCGGTGAAGCATTAAAGCGGAAGATTTTTGGATCTTTCGAGGGAAGAGGAATTTAAAGACATGATTGTTAAAAGTCCTGTGAGATTTTAAAAAATCGATGGGTTTACCAATGCGAGTTTGATGATTTAAAAAAAACTGGTTTGATTTTTATTGACGAAGGAAATTATGTTTTAACTTATTTTTATGAATGCTAGATATTTATTGATAATAATATTCAATATTTTTCACTTTGAAAAGAAAGGTATACTTGAGAAAATAAGTTGATTTTTGTGAAAGCTAAATCGATCACTGGAAATTTATAAAAGCAGTGCTTATATGTTGTAAAATAGCAATAAATGAATTGTAACATTAGCAAAAATCAATTATGATAATGTTGCGAAAAAGGTAACCTTAAAAATATTGTAAAATAATAAAATAATCTTTCTGTTATAATTCTGTAAAAAATTCACCCGCGTTATATAATTCTAGATAAACTAATTTAACTATTACAAAGGTACATACGACATTCCCTCATGTGTAAAATCTAATTATACTGGTACACGCCCCACGAAGTTAGCGCAAAAGTTACGTGCGTGAATTTTCTACCAAAAATAAATAAACAGAAAGCATAAGAAAAAATGGATGAAATTATTCTAATCAATCGGCACAACACGAGTTAAAAGTAAACCACACATTCATCTCGAATCGATGCTAACTTACTCTAAATATATAAATCAAATAGGACTAAGCTTAAGGCCACGACGAATGCCGAAGGGAATAGGTGCGAGTGAGGACGGTCAAGGAGGGAAATGGAGATGAGGAAGGAATGGGAAGGAGATGAAGGGCCTGAGGGAGAGAGGAGGAGTCGTTCGATGTTTTGCTAATGCGATGAGAGTCGAAGGAGGAGGAGAGGGCGAGCGGATGTGTGAGTGGGCGAGAGTAGGCAGATTTACAGTTCTGGAGACTGGACAACGTCCGCCCCGAGGGACCCCGTGAGGAGGAACGGCGTGTACTGCCGGAGGGAGAAGCTGGGAGAGACGGTAGGGAAAGGGGAGGAAAGAGGATGAGAGATTCTCTCCTCTAACCCTGCCACCCACGTCTCCTCTTCTTGCTCTCCTCATTATGGTTTCTGGCGGGGAACTGCTCGAGCGTGGAGGCCTCCCTTATTCATCTCCTCATCTCTCTCTCTCTTCATCCGTCCCTATTCTTTTCTCTATCTCTCTTTCTTCCCCTTCCATTATCCCCGTCTCTTCCATCCATTTTTATGCTGGTCCCTTTCTCGCAACAGTTTCCTCTCTCGCGTTTCCTTTTTTTCCCTTCACCAGCTTTCCCTTTTATGGCAACTGTCTTCCCTTGCCCTCTCTTCGTGATCTTTATTCTTCCCACTCTCCCTGAGGCACGAGCACGTAGCTCACGCTGTAGGAACGCTTCGTACGATCAAACCTCAAGAGTCGCCATGGACCCGGTAGCATGCATCCGTGGACAAGGGAATCCGTTCCTCTTCACCCGCCTCTTTCACCCCTGCCTCCCAGCGCCGCCCAGGATTACACCGACTTCCCTGACAAGAAAGTGATTTATAGCATCCCGCGTTAATTACAAAACTCAGGGCACGCCACGGGAATTTTGACGTTCGCAGAGGTCTTAATTTGTCCGTTGGTGTTGTAATTTTATGATGAAGCGGGACGAATTTATCTAGGCTTCCAACAAATTTGTCGTCATATAGATGTGTGTGGGAGTTGAGATTTGGATGGAGTCCAAACGGTATGCGTTGATGGATTTCATTCGGAAAACCGTACAGTAGTAATGCTAGAGAGGAGTTAAAATGCGAAATATTCTGAGATGATAAGAACGAATTAATTAATTTTCATGTTGTTTAAACATACTTTTGTTTTCTCTTGCTACTTTTTCTTGAAATAACATCTAAAAAAATTACAGCTGAATTTATTACGGTTTGCTTTATTTTTGTCATTCGTCTCTTGATGATAAATAGAATTTAATATTGTTTATTTTGTCGTATATTTAATAAGTAACCATATATATAGCTATGTATGAAGAAGAGATTAAACGCAACGATAACAACTCGTTGCGTTTGATCTCGCTCGGGAGTTTTGGTTGCATTATGCTCGCCTGTTACCCCTCCGCCTGGCAAATTCCCACACATCCTCCAATCTTATTTTCGTATTTTAAAGAGTCCCGTCAGAAAGAAATCGGCGGCCAGCAATTGTGATTTTGTATCGTCCTATCGGTTCCCAATTCAATACAGCCCATTTAGTATACTTTCCCGCATGCAATTTCATCATCGCCCGAATATTCAGAGCCCTTCGCTTAACAGTTGGAACGGATTCTCTCTCGTCGTCCTCTTTCCTCGCCATCTTCGTCGCCCCAGTCTTCTCCTCAGCTTCGCTTCCGGATAAAAATGAAACCCCAACTTCAAGTACCTGCGTCCTATTGCTAATATGTCCGCGTGAGTTCTTAATCACTCGTTATTACTGCTTCGCGATGAAGACTGAAGGATAAGCTCAAATAACCAATCGATAAATCACCCTTTTATCTCTCCACCCACATACCACCCTATCTCATCCCTCCCTCCCCCTCTCTCCTTCACTCTTTCTCCCTCTTTCTCGTTCCCCTTCACTCCCGCCATCAACTCTCCTTTCTTAGCTTTCCCGTTCCTCCCGGAATGATCTCCTCCGAGAGAGATGAGCCGGTTTCTATTCGCGAGGGCGTGGAATCAGGCGAATAATTGAGAGACGGAGAAAGAAAGAGGTGTTGATGAGGCTTCTCTCATTGAGTGGCGGTGGGTGTGGCGTATCGAGCGGAATCTAGGAGCAAGGAGCACGAGAATTTCGAGAAGGATGCGTCTCGGATGAGGGTACTGCAGCATCGTGGCGCAAGGGACGGCGGAGGAGGGGGGTTAAGGGGGGAAGGGAGGGAGCGCACGCTTTCGGATCTTATCGTATCCTTCGTGGCCGCGGTACTTCCGACCGCCCGTTGCATCGAACAAGAGCAGCGCCCTCTTCGAAGGGTTCGCAGCTGTTGTTCTGAATCCCTTGTCCCTCTCCCTCCACTCCAGCTCTCTTCTACGCCCACCTCCTCCTCATCCCGGTGATTTCTTCGGCTTTTTCGCGCTCTTCGACCGTGTCAATTACGCTGTGCGAAAAGTCGAGAGGAAAGTTGTTTGGAGAAGGGTCGGGGATTGGTGGATAGGGGGTTTTTGGGGTGTGAGAAGAATAATAAGTGAGGGAAAGGGCGGAGGGAGGAGGTACAAAGGAGGAAGGAGGGAGAAATAGGAATGGTAAAACGACTACCCAGAGAAGAGTGAAGTAAGCGAGCCTTTAATGATTGGGATGCGGATTGAAATCGATGGAGTAAATACAGAGGTCTCAGAGAGTTGTTGAAAAGGCATGGATTCTTTCCTTTCCGGGGAGGATTTAAAAAAACCACATCCCGGTGAAATTATGATTATACGTGTAACGGGAAAGCTCGTATATTTATGAAAATAATATTTAATCTTATCCAGAATCACGGCTTTTTTTAAATATTTAAATGCCGAATAAAATTTAATTGCATGACACTGTTACCAAATGTAAAATACACCTTGAGCGTTCGGTTATTAGTCACAACTGGGACAACTATATATCAAATACAGTACATCTGCAATATAAGTTTGAATTCAGAAAGATCTCCGTCGGTGAGGAAAGAATTTGTGGCGTTTTGAAATAGAGACATTCTCCGAATCTGATTGCTAAAGAGTATCCGAGCGATTTTTCTTCTCGACGCCGTGCTCAATTGGGACGGATTGTTTAGAAACCCTTAAAGGAAGGGGACGACTTCTCTGCGCGGAGGACGATCCCTTCGTCACTGAAAATGGAACTCAGCTTAATCAGACACGGAAACCTATGGGAGTGGCTCCTCAGACATTTCGAAATCCATCCATTTCGAGAGAAAAGAAGATAAAATAACCTAGGTTTCCGTTTAAGAAGTCGATTAATCTCGGCTTTTCTCTCGAAAAAGTCTGCGATTATGAAAATTTCGGCGTTTTTTTTTGTAATTACTCGTTTCCAAGGTTAATCCGGTGAAATGCGACGATAAAACGGAGGCCGTGGACTATTTTTATGAAATTTGATGATGCCCTATTTTTTATTTACCGAAACAACGATGATGGTTGATGTAGAAATGTGAGAATTCGGGCAGCATAATCGTCCATTAAAGTTAAATATAAAATAAAACGTGCCACCGAATATTTACGTTTAATGCTGGTAGTTATTTTTCGGGAGCCAAAACTATTATAAAAAGTTGCCTTTCTTTAAACACATCCACGGCAAGGTTTTTAATTATATAGTCCAGTTTCAGCGAGCACGGGAGGTAGTCGTATTATCTAATTTTTTTCTTGCTCCTGCCATGAGTTCAAACGAGCACATCTAATTAACGCTCCTGGGTGTGGTGAACTGGATTTTAATGCGCGAGGATTTTTCAGTAGTCGAGGCCGACGACCTAAACTCGACGTGATTTCACTTTGTAACTGCGTTATAACAAAGTTACACGTCTTCCAAAAGAGAAAATAGGTCGGGGAAGATGGATGTTTTCTCAAAATCGTTTCATCGTCCGGATTTTTAAAAAAGCGGTGAAGTCAATCGTTATTCTAACTTCTTTACTGTGCTTTTACTTGTTTAGCTTTTGGCAATCCTACGCTTAAACGGGGACAACCCTTTTGAACTTTTAACCTTTTTTCATGCTAAAATATCTATTCATTTCAATTTTTTATATTTAAGTGTTAATTCTTGAATGGGATAAAATATCTTAAACAATGTGTTGGCACATAAGAAGTACCAGATTAAAACATTTTTTCTCTTTCTGGTATTTAAACCATTCTTATTTTTCTTCTTTCAGGGCGAAGTCTAAAAATGGGGGACGGTTACTAAGGGAGAAGTTGGAGAAGATCGGCCTCAATTTGCCAGCGGGTCGCAGAAAGGCGGCGAACGTCACGCTCCTTACGTCGCTCGTCGAAGGTAAGTCTCTAATTTTCATATTATCCCCGAATACCTTACTCGATTTTACATGCCTTGGCATTTATTATTCTCGTATCCGTTAGAGCAGGGGCATGCAACCTTTTCAGCCTTGAGGATTGCGGGCGCCAATTGGAGGTACACAGAAAAATAAAGCTAGAAGAAATGGGTTAGATTCTTTTTTATTTTCAAACAAAAATATTTTGATTTGAATACAAAATTTATTAATAATGAAGAAGGTGAATCTTAAAAATAAAAATGAAAAAATTGAATTTGTACTTCTTCTGTATTATCTTATTGCACCTCCCCAGCAAATGACTTGCCATAGCCTTAGTAGCGAGCGCCAAGGAATTTTATGAAGAGCGCCATGGCACCCGCGGGCGCCGGGTTGAGAGGCCCTGCGTCAGAGGTTGTGGGATCGAGGAAGTCAAATTTAACACCAGATAATCATATATGTCGAGGCGAAAATTACTGCCTGCCGCGGCATTTTGCCGAGGCATCAAAGACAATTTATTTCAACCCTGATGTCTTGCCGTATGGAGTGAAAACGGCAAGCTGTAGTTGTCATTCGAGGTGCAATTGGACGACACCCTTCTCTTGTCAAAATTTAATTCAATGGACCGCCTCCCCAATTACGCCCTAGTATTACTGCCATTTGCATCAGACTTTCTTTTCGAGCCGTGCCCACATAGCCCATTAGCTATTTGCCAATCTTGTTTTCCGCCGGGACAGACAGGCGTTAGACACATGCGATGAAGTGCTACTCCGATGTGGAGTTTGAGACCTTTTATTTGGGTGTTAGGTGTGTGGAGGAGTGGATGGGTAGAACTGGTCTCTGGAGGATATCGGTTGGAGCGAGATCTACGACCCGGTCGTAATTACGGAGACACGCTTGACAAGCAGAGAAAACGCATTAGTCGTTTCATAACAAGATGGAAAAAATGAAAGTTCGGGTCAATGGTAATTCTAGAGCTTTTCACAAATGCAACGTGTTGCATGTGCTGGTATATCCCGATTTACGAACTTTCGGTCTTATGAACAGGAATTTTTACACCACAATTTTCATTTACGAACTCAAAACTCGATATTACGATCTTTTTCTCAACTCCAGCAGCCTGAAAATGTGATAATTTAACAGTTAAATTGATAAAATTGTAATATTTATTTCCGAAATGTATGTATTTAATCTAGGTATATTATGCATATACAATATAGCTCAGAATCTAATGTGTGTGTGTGTATGTATATATATTCTATGTAATTTGACTCCCGATAATTTCACTCCCAGCATTTTCACTTCGGTAATCTGACTCCCGGTTATTTGACTCCCGGTCATTTTCAATCCCGGTAAATTTCACTCCCGGTAATTTCACTCTCACTGTCTTCATTATTTTTGTAAATCAGCACTAAATGTAATATTTATATAAAACTAGTGTATGATAGGCTTAAATACTAATCATACTAATTGCCCTTAATCTGAATTTGTTAAAACTATTGATTAACGCAAATTAAAAGTAGAAAAATTGAAAAGGCAATTATTACTGATTGGTTAAGCTTTTAATTTTTAAAATCCAATTTTTCGCATGGAAATTTAGTAGTGATTCGAGAGTTGGTGCTTTAATTTAACAGCTTGAATGTTATTTTTATTTATTTATATTTAACCTTAACCTTCCCGGCCGCTTCTGTGTCTTGTTCCCTGTTTCACCTTGCCCAGAATATTCCTTCAAAGTGGTTGATATAGGTTTAATAAAAAAATAACACTAAGTTACAGGTTTTAGCTTAAAGCAGATCCTGCATGCATCCGAATATATGGACATTAATTTCAACTTTGAACAAAGAAGAGTGTTTGGCTCAATTAAAAACAAGATGATCTAAACAGAACTAATGATGCCTACTTTCCCAAATTTCCTAATTTATCGTTACAAAATATTGCAAATGCATTAAAACAGAAAACTAAATTGATCACGCGTATTTGTGTGGCAAACATAACGTGATTGAAAAATACGGTCGCTACACAAAATTCTACGATAAAAATTATAATCTCCATTCCTTTTCTCAGAGATTAGTACAAATCCCGCTCCGATATTACAATTCTAAGATATTTGTGCAAGAGAAAATTACCCTGCACGACGGATTTAAAATTTCCCATGTAAATTAAATGGGAAGGATAGTTCCTAGAATCTAACCCGGGACTTGCAATCTTCGCAACAAAAACTACCCTTGAGAGCTCAGCCCCAGTTGCAAGAGATTTCGATCAAGTGTCATGAAAATCGGCCTATTGGTTCAAAAGGTAATAGGAGGGATAGACAAACACAACGAAGGAACTAGTAAGCCTATTTCCATTCTGGAAAGTAGGCTAAAAATTCAATTTGATCGAGGTGAAGTGAACGAAAAGAAGAAATACAAGGATGTGAACAGAAGGCTTAATGCGCTAATTGAAAAGTACGATCCGAATAAATAAATGGACTTTTTAAGAGGTATTGCATGTAATTTGCAACAATTTTAATAATGTTTTTAAATCCATGTTTTCCCACCTTTTATTAGCCGCGGATCACTACGAAATCCCACAATTTCTGCGGACCCCTCCCCATGAAATGTTCATACATTTTTCATTCATTGACTCGTTTTTTTTTCACTTTAAAATATTAATCAGAGCTATACGTGGGGTCAAACAATATATATCGTATATTAAAATAAACATCATGCCCTACTCAACTGGCGGACCCCCGAGAAATAACGCCTGGACCCTTGAGGAACACTGGCTTAAATTATACTTTTATATCTGCTTAGTAAATTTGATTTATAATGGCTGTAGGTTCCTAATATAAATGCGTTTTTAAGCTGACTTGTTAATTTCGCATTCAATGTTGGCTACATCCCCAAATAAATGTATTTTTTAAAGATAATTATTGCTTTTAACATTCAATGTTTATTTCTTTAATCTAATTAGTGCACTTATCACTGAATGATTGCAACTTATTTAAATAAATGTATTTTGGCTATTAGTATGATTAGTATTTCGCCTATTACACTATCGCATATAACACTAGTTTTAAATAAATGTTACATTTAGTTCTGATTTATAAAAATAATGAAGGCAGTGGGAGTGAAAATGACAGGGAGTCAAATTGCCGGGAGTCAGATTACCGGAGTGAAAATGCTGGGAGTGAAATTATCGAGAGTCAAATTACCGATCACGTGTATATATATATATATATATATATATAACAACTTACGGAAAAGGAAAGGTAAAATGAATATATGGATGTCAACAAGGTGTTGGGATGAGGAAACCCAGTGAGCACTCACCAATCAGACGACTTCAGGTTGGCGAGGCCCCGGGGATGTCGAAGCGACACACGTAAAATAACACAAAAACACAGAAACATCACAAACGTAAAGCTTTCGGAACTACTCCTTCTTCAGCTACAGAGAGAGAACTGATCTCTCTGTAGCTGAAGAAGGAGTAGTTCCGAAAGCTTTACGTTTGTGATGTTTCTGTGTTTTTGTGTTATTTTACGTGTGTCGCTTCGACATCCCCGGGGCCTCGCCAACCTGAAGTCGTCTGATTGGTGAGTGCTCACTGGGTTTCCTCATCCCAACACCTTGTTGACATCCATATATATATATATATATATATATATATATATATATATGGATGTCAACAAGGTGTTGGGATGAGGATGAGAGTTCTCTCTCTGTAGCTGAAGAAGGAGTAGTTCCGAAAGCTTTACGTTTGTGATGTTTCTGTGTTTTTGTGTTATTTTACGTGTGTCGCCTCGACATCCCCGGGGCCTCGCCAACCTGAAGTCGTCTGATTGGTGAGTGCTCACTGGGTTTCCTCATCCCAACACCTTGTTGACATCCATATATTCATTTTACCTTTCCTTTTCCGTAAGTTGTTATATATATATATATATATATATATATATATATATATATATATATATATATATATATATATATTCTGTAATATTACAGTGTAACTGAGGTATTTTCTTGTCGAGCGAGCATAAAACTTGATATTTATCGTACAGAAATATTATTTTAACGAACTGCTCATTGCTATTACAACCGAGAAATTTCACGAAAGAAATACGTATTAATTGCATAAATAAATCAGTATGACATTCTTTAGAGCGTGTAAAAAATGAAATTGGATTTTTCATAAAATTTTACATAAGTACTCCCAGTTTACGAGCTACTTTTCAGGAACGCATGTTGTTCTTAAATCGGGAGTTTGATGGAATACAACAATATCCACATTCGCAGCGTTTTATAGTCAGGAAAATACCGTAACTTATGAATTATAATTTTTGAGCTAAGTTATACTAGTATAACAAAAATAATTATGGGTCTACCGCGATCAAAAGAACATTTTGGGTGGACTGTGGGAGTGGCCTAATCTCTCACTCCACTTGGCACCCTCCCCTCTCGCCCTTCCTTACCGCACGGACTATCGCTGTCTCTGTCCTTTTCTAACTACACTGTTGCCAAATATTCGCACAACTTCGTCTATGCAGTCAACTGTAAACAGTGAGAACTGACAACCTAAGGAGGAGAAGGATGAGCTAGCGGTGGGGTGGGGTAGTCAAGGTGACAGGGGGAACTTCCCCTCCGTGCGCAGCCGAAATCCGTGCATGTTCTTATGAATGCGACAGATCTATAAGTGATTTTTATTATGACCACTTTATTTTCAACGTAAAAATTCGTAAAAATTTTTAAGTTTTGTCTGGAAGTTATTATCCATTTGTGTGGATATAATTAGTCAATAAATTGCATACACACAAAATCGAATCTTAAACGACAGGCGATGACAGATTTCGACCGTAGCAAAGAAGAAATGCGACGATGACTTCGTTCTTGGAGAATCGTACGAAGTAGAGCAGGAAGAGAGGGAAGGGAGAGAACGAAGGATGGAGAGGGAGGGGTGCTAAGCGGCGTGTCTCTGGGTGACGAATCAATTGGCTTCGAGTGACGAGTGATCTCGAGTACGCTGTTCCTTTGGGGACCGCCGATTAGGATGGATCGACTGGCGGAGGGAAAAGAGAGGGAATGGTTATGGAGGAGGGGGAGAGAGGCGGGTTCGGAGCCCTGGGTGGGGGACACTATTCGGTCGGCGGAGGGAGGGGGCGGAGGTAGGGATGGGGAGTTGGGCCCGTGTTGGGTCTCCAGGGAGGGAGGGGAAGAAAGGCAACAATGGAGATTTGAGGAGTGGGATTTGCCAGGAAGTAGGGGAGCTTGGGAGACAGAATGATTCGGTTGTTTGAAGGCTATTTTGGTGAAGGAAGGCGGATACATCTGCGGAATCTTGATGGTGTCTTTCTTCAGCAAACCGATTTCAAATCGATTACCATCTCCTACCAGTCAGCTGTTCGAAATGAAAGAGAAATGATTGGGTATATTTTTTGTGACGACGTGGATAAAATATAATTGCGTCTAGGATAGCGTAATGCAACACATGATATAAATGAAATGGTTACTTTTCAAGATTAAGCTACTTCTTATATATTAACCCTAGACTACTATACTTTCGCCTATCAGACTACTCTAGCTGCTAATTACTTCCTATTATTTTATATATTATCTTAAGATATTATCACACCCTTTTGTAAAATAAAATATAAGAATTAATAAAAACTTGATCAGAAAATAAATTTTTGAGAAAAGTAGTCTAATAGACGAATGTTTAGTACATATTAATGTCCCACCTTGACCATGTTTAGAAGTCTAGGGTTAAAAAGTGCGTTATTAAAGGTGTTATTTTTAGCTCATATTTTTCCTTTAGCCTCGTTTATTTATTTATTTTAATTAGTTAATAAGCGGCACATCAATGACCATTTTTCAAAGAGCTTTTTAGACAGTAGCAAAGACATCCATGCCCTAAGCAAGATTCGAACTCACGATCTGCATTGAAAGGAGACACACTAGACACCCTTCTAATTATTATTAAATTAAATATCATTTAATAAATAATACTGTGACTACGGTATGATTTATGATGGAGGAGTCCTTAGCCGTAATTTTGATGTCATATAAATATGTATAATTCGTTTAAAGTTTTGCTTGTATTGTATGATTGGGTTGATTGATCCCAATTTAGCTCAAATGAAAATGGGAGATCGTACAATTATCATTACAAAGCGCTCTATTTGCTAGACAGATGCTGTGTATATTCTTGAATGTTTCCAGCCATCGAGATGCGTAATAAATACCGTATGCTAGTAAAAGTGCGTAATAGTTTTTCTGCGGTGTCCCTCAGCTATTTGGTCCATTCCGAAAGGCGTTTCCCGTTTCTAAGGGTCTGATAAACGAAATATTAAGAGGTCGAGAAAAGAGGCGCGTGAGGCAACGGAAGGGTTATGGGGTGACCTGAGGGTGAGGAAGAACTAGGCAGCAGCACTTAAAATGGTCTCGCTAAAGATAGAAAGAGAGAGAGAGGCAATAAAGTTACGGTTAGGAACGTTAAAAACATTGCTTTTGAGAGTGCCCGAGGTGCAAATGGGGATAATATAGGATTGCGGCAATTTCGCGCGTTGGTAGAGAGATGGGCCAATCAGAGAGGAGAGAAGGGCAAAGTCACGTGGCATGAGTGTAGAATAAGTTAAAATCGGACTGGGCAAGTACGCATTAGTTGGGTGTAAAAAAATCGGATTAAATTGGTCTTGGAGATGGATGAGTTATAAAGTAGGTGAGGAAGAAGGCTACAGTTGAAAGAGGAAGGCGGAGAATGGTAATTGCTGGGTTGATATGTTTGGCTGAATGGAGAGAGAGGAATGGTTGCTATAGAAGAAAGAGAGAGAATGGCAGAAAGAGGGCGAGAATGTAGAAGAGAGAAGTAGATTGCGGAAATGGGAGGAGCAGATTGTAGATAAGAGGACAAGCTGTGGACATAAAACAATTGTGGAAAGGCACCAAGGTGGACGATGCTATAAGTCAGGTTTTCTGGAGATGTCGTAAAGTTTTATATCTTCTTGTGAGCGGTACTAACTGTATTCTTGGACTAAATCCTTTTTTGATTTATTTAACGGTGTAAACATAAGTGGAAGATAAAGAGATTTCATGCTAATAGAGATGGGAAGTGGAAGCAGAGATCAAAGGAATATTCCTCGAGATTTGAAAATGCACATAAATTGGATTACCGAAATTTTACGATCAGAACACTAATTTTTTTCTTAAAGTTTCCATTCTGAGAAATGATATTACGTATTGTGAACTGCGGCATATCCAAAGGAAGCAATAACAATTTCCGGAATATTTATCAGCGATAATGCCTAATTATAAGAAACTCTACATTCTGATGATATCTCCGTTTTAAGGATACTGTTGATAAAGATCGTCATAAAAGCAATTTCTGGATTCGTTTACTTTACACCTTGACAAAAGATAATATTTTAAATAAATTACCAATAATCTAAGTTTTTCAATACTTCCCAAATACTTTTATGAATTTTGGGTAAATCTAAAACTACATTTTAATATGCTAAGCTGCAAATCGTTTCGTTTGAAACTTTCAAATTGCAAGTCTCACTTAATCGCTACTCTGAAATATTTTGCAATCTCCTATATTGTCTCGAGTTCTCTCTCTCTTCGCCAACTTAAATTCCATCGCCAACTCGTAGGATTTTAACTGGGAAATGACGAATGCCGAGTTTTCGGCCAATACAACTTTTACGATCAAACTGCTACGGCGAACGCTTTGGTAAAAAATGCTATTGGCGCATTACAAATGGCGATTAGAAGAATACGATGATTCAATCGTGACGGCTTTGGCACATAATATATTCGATAGATAGTATCTGCGCCTTAATATAACATTATGTTCCTGTCGTCGTAATAAAAATTAAATGAATGATTATCGTTGAAGCGCGAACCTAAGTTTAAAAAAAATGTGTCAAATTTCAAGCGGAAGGTAAAGAACGCAAAGGGAAGGTATTAATTTTGGTGAGAAGCAGAGGAAGAAATACGATGGGCGGAGTGAGAGAGAGAGATCGAGTGTGTGTGTGTGTGTGGTGGGAACAGAAACCTAGCCGTAGCTGTCAGGTGAATCTATTTCGGCACTTGGGAAACCGTACATCGGGAATAGAAAACCGTTCGGGAAGCCGATAGCCATCTGCTCTTCGCCGGTCACATGCGTCTCTGTGGCCTTGAAGACACTCCCTCCCTCTTCACCTCTCCCATCCTACCCACTCATGTGAGTCCGTGTTTTTGTCCTGCGAATGTCGCACCTCGAGCTTTCTCTGAAATTCTTGCCTTTGTTCGACGGGCAATCGGTAATGAGCTGAATGTATATTCATCGTTGCAAGGTCGGTGAAATTGACGAGCAAACATCGTGATTATTCGTCTTCTATGGGGTTTCATGTGAGCGTATTCTTTTTAAATGTGTTTGGACGATTAATCCTTAATATTTTATCGTTAAATATCAAAGGATTTGTCTTTCCTTGCATTATTATTAATGACACGAATAATATATCTTTTCTGTTTAAAGGCCCGACTCATTTTCCAAAGAGCCTTCCCTAAATGTTTCATTAATAGAAAATCTGAAATGGACATCGTTACAGGAACGCTGGCTGCAGGCTAGATTTAAACTACCTTTATGTCGGAGGGACTAGCGAATGAGGTAGTAGGACTTATCAGAAGCCCGACGTATCTCAGAAGGCAGGACAGTGAGGAAAAGATTCGCGAGATCGACTGTAGAACGGAGAGATGTAGAGGATCGTTTTCCCCTAGGACGATAATAGGAAAAGATAACGTAGGAAAACTATGGACACTTGGTGCACTGCACCCCCTGCCATCCACCATAAAGGTGACTTGCCGGGTATCATGTAGATGTAGATGTCGTATATCAATAAATCTGGCTCTGGGGTCATCAACGCTCCCTATTCTCATTTCCGGCTCTTTCCTCTGCTCTCTTCCCTTCCCACTCTCTCTTCCCTTGCGATATCCTCCCCCACCACATTTTCCCCTCCCTTTTATCCAAACCCTTGAACAGCCGCAGGACGCTGTCTCATAAAATAAGTTAGAATGCCGACTGCTATCTCTCCTCCCTCTATTTCCTTGTCTGAGAAGAAGCCCACCTCTTTCTCCTCCTTCCCACCCTTTCTTCCTCAAGTCGACCCCTCCTCCCCATCACGCGCACGCCAACTCTCCTTCGCACGTATACACACCCCCATCCCTCTCCACATTACGGTTTTGACTTCGGTGTCCTATTTCCGCGTTGACATCTGCGTCGAATTCCGTTCACATAGTGCAGGAGCACCTTCCTCCGTTTTCCCCACCCATCCCTTCCCTCGCCATGGACGTCTCTAGAACAGCAGTTCCCAAACTTAATGTATCTGCGACCTCCTCTTAATGCATCTGGCCTGATCCGCAATCTCTTTTACTCCATCCACCTACTAACAAATACAAAATGCAATACAAGTTTCAAGATATAAATATTTATTTTATATTATGTATATTATATAAATTAATTGAATTTTAAATATGCCCATGCATAAAATTCATTAATAAAGCAAAAATAATCCATCTTCGCGACCCCTCTAAAAACCTTTCGCGACCCTCCAGGGAGTCGCAACCCCCAGTTTGGGAATCATTGTTCTGGACTAATTACACACGCATGGCTCGATTTTCATTAAGGGCGTTTTTTAAAAAGGTTTTCGTTTTGTCGGAGCTGAAATTCTCTATTCCTTGGATGTGATTAGTGGCGGATTTCCTACAAGGCGCGCGCTTAGGGTCCCGCGCTTAGAGCCTCGAGCTTAGGGCCCCGCTCTTTAAGGCATCCCACGCTTAACAACGGACTATACTAATTAACTACATTTTGCCGACGGCACAATGTCGTCGGTAACCGAAGGTACCATTCATCTTTCCTTTTTCAGAAAAAATGCGCCTATATTTATATAGTTTAATTTTTTGTAAATGGCACACATTCTTTTAAACTATTTTTTCTGCAAAATGAGTAATAAAAATGAATTACTATGTGATAAAATGCCCGCGCTTTTGTCGGGCTTAGGACCCATCATTCTGTTGCCCATAGGGTCCCGCGCTTGCTAAATCCGCCACTGGACGGAATGGATTTGTTTAAACTCGACACTTACGGATTGATTCAGAATGGAATTGTCGATTTCGCCTTATGGCTGTAATCAGATCGATAAATTTTTTCGCATCCGAATTCTGTTTCCCCGGCATTGTCATGGTAGTTAGAACGACCCGACTTAGCTACTAATTGTGGATCGAGATACAAATATTCCTGTCGTCTTTCGCTACCTTCATAAATGCGGGGATCGAGCGAAGACATTGATCTTTCGAAGGCAGGCGAGGTTCGATGGAGGTGCGAAGAAGGGTTTCGAAAAGGAAACTCTCGTAGAGGGAGGGAGATGAGAAGAGAGTCGGAGGAGGGAATTCGCCCTCCCTTTGTTACATTCCGCTGATGAATAGGTAATTACTGAGAAATGGAGAAATGAAAACCTCGCGCAATAGCAATGAAATCTTAACTGCCTCCCCCTTTTAACAACCCCGCGGCCTCTGCTTAAGAGCGCCGTGGTTGGACGCCGCCGACTTTAAAATTCGCTTACTCATTCGCTCTTCTATCAACCCTCACTCGCTCCGAGACGGAGAGGGAACTTATCTCCGCGTAATCTCTCTTTCTCTCTCCCCCTTTCATTTTTATCCGCCAACCGATTTTTTTATCCGTCGGTTATTAGGCTTCCTCTATAGAATGCACCGACTGGAGGGGAGATAAGCGATGTGGGATGAAAAGTTGCATTACTGCTACCGAGGCAGAGAGATAGAGAAGAATGGATATGAAAGGGGAGGATAGAAAAAGGAGAGAGGGGAGATAAAGAAAGGCGAAAAGGGGAAATTAAGAAAAATTAAAAGATATACATTATTTAAATGCGAAGGTTGTAGTGTATAGGAGGGTGTGGAGAATGGGGGCAATAGGGTCGTACGTATTTGGGATAAAAGAGGAGAGAGCGGGGAGAAGGAGGCAAAGGATCGGCGCCGCGGAGATGGAGCATTTGTTTGTCGATTGCCACGGAAATCCGTCGCCTCTGACGAAAGGGAGAAAGGGGCGGGAGTCGCATCCGGTGGCCACTTGGCCCCTTCGGTGACTCGCTGGCATTTTCGCAGTGGCCAACGGCTTCGCAACTCATCTCCCTTCGCCACATCAAACCACTCTCTCTGTCTCGCTTAACCTTGCCTTTCCGGTATAAGGGGTAGGTTTTAAAATGTGCCAGCATCCTGCGAATGGAGCTCTGAATCATCCGTGGGAACGCACCGTTAGCATTTCTCCACTCGGGAAAACATCGCCACTTCCTGGTGATGAGTAATTTTAAAGAATCGATCAATATCTTATAAAAACTTGATACGCCGATCTCTTTCCTGATTCCTAAAATTTATTCATGAATGAATCACCTGCATTAAGTTCTCATGCTTAGCGTTATGAACGCATAGAATCGTGTTTGTGCTTATCAAGTTAATGACTTGCATAAACATGGTAAACTAAATAAATGTAAACATTTTTTCTCCCCTTCTCTGCAAGCTCCAGAAATTTAATCAGGTAGAATTGTGCATTTTGTTCACCGAACTGTGATTTCATTTAAACATTTCCTTTTGCCTTCAAATTCCCATTGAGTCGGAATTTCTAGCTCCATTTTTTTGCTTAGGTATGCCGATAAATTTAACCTTTAGTAATGAACGAACATTATTGCGTTACGAACAGCAGAGAAAAATCCTACTCGAACGGTGCTATTTTCTGTTGGAAGAGCTTGGAGTGATCAACAGCTTTCCCTAGTTTTGGAGATCCCACGGAAAAGACTTTCATTTAGAAGAGAAGACAAATAACAAACGACGTATTATGTGACATTTCCTGTCCGCTGGCACTCCTCTTTTTCTAATTTCCATCTCGTTTTAAACAAGGAATCTTCTCTCTTGTGATAAAATGTGCTAATTTTCACTTTTAAAAAAATTCTGGTTTTGTCTAGGATTTCAATTAAATGTAGTCCTCTTAGTGTGAGAATATTTTAAAATACGATTTCTGAATGAATAGCATTTGCCATTGTCATGGATATGAGGTGAAATTACTTGGAGAATTGAGCTCGAATTTTTAATTTTCTTCGATTATCGCCTAAGTTTAAAGGTGTGGATATAGGCAAAGTTAGCAGTGTAATTTTATGAAAATATAGTCGATGACGATGACGCTAAGCGTCGAAACCTAGGTCGTGAAATTATATTTAACGTATAGTGGAAAAGTGGAGGTGTTTTATTTCTTAATATGGAATTATTTCACAAAGTTACACCAGGGACAGTTGAGAAAATACTTGAGATTAAAAGTTAAGAATGTTCGAAGAAAATTTTATAATTGACGAACGACTACTGAGGTAGTTTTTAAAGAAATATATCGTTTCTTGTGTATTACCTTTACCTTTAACGCTGCATGAAATAATTAATCTCGTCTTGGAACGCATAACTGAACTAGGTATTTTTATTTTCACGTTATTGTTTATGTCAGTTACGAACATCTGTTTAGATTTGCTTGTTTCCTTTTTTATTTATATTATACCATGGTTTAATCGAAAAATTTTTGCTGTTTAATCGCCAACCTACCGTAATAGCGAAATTTTTTTCCCACCGCGTGTAATGATCGAGTCTCTCGTTTGAAGGCTACAGTGTTCACTTCGCATGGCGCATATTCAATTTTTTGCCCCATCGCGCCATTATGCACTCAATGCTCCATCAGACCGCCGTTAAAACGTGCTCTCTTCGACCCGTTCCCCTTTCGGCCTTTCTCTCTCTCCTCACCGAGAACGGAGACCTATGCAATATCGCTTCGCAGTTTACGGCAACCTCTCATCCTTCCTCTCTCTCTCTCACTCCACTTCTCACTCCTTGTCTCTTCGCTTCTTGCACGGCACACATTGTTTTGGTCATCGGCACTTGTTCTCTCTCCCTCCTTCTTCCTTCCCTCCCCCTCTATCTCTCTCTTCTTCCTTCACATATTCTCATCAACCCATCCTCCTAACTGCTACGATCTACCTCCTCAACACTATTTTTTCTTCTTCCTCTGCGTATCTCATTCTCTCTTCGTTATATCTTTTTGTCACATCCTTTCTTTCTATTCACCCTTCTCTCCCCACCTTACTTTTTTGACGCTCTTCTCCTCGCCCTCCCCTTTCCCTCCCTTTTCTCTCCCCGTGTCTTCCGCACTCTCTATTTCCTCCATAACACTCTTTATCTTCGTTAACCGCCCACCGCTTGTTTCACTGCGTAACTCTGGCAAGTGCGAAATCCCTCTCTCCATATCCCCATTCCATTCTTTAAGTTTACGATCCTCCTTCCGTTCTCTCTTCCTCTCCCCCGCTCTCCTCCAACTGACTCCTCGTCCTGCAATAGCACCTTAGCATCTCAAAGCCCTTTTTAAAGCGCTAGTCTGGCCACTCAGACGTGTGTTTGCTTTCTTCACGCCTTGTTCTCGCGTTCCCCGGGACTCCTTTTGCTCTCAGCATGCGGAGGAGATTTTGCCAAAGATTTACCGTGAGCACCTGTAAATTACTGCGCGGGGTGGAAATATCCGAACCTTATTTCTCGCCACCGCAATCCGCTCCTTCTCTTCTTCTCTCTCCATTCTCTCTCTATATTCGCTCCCCTTTGCCACCCTCCCGAGGACGAAGCATCCTTGCGTGTGGTGGCGGTTCTTTTGTTTGTTTTCAGTGATGCGGTTTAACTGGCGGCCTTAAGCTGGGGTTTTAAATCCTGGTTATCGATGAGCATTTAGTGCAGCGGAAAAAAATCCCCATGTCCGTTTACGCATGTTGGACTAAAGTTTTGTAAAATACTCGCGGAAATGGGGTAGGATAAATAAAGTCGGAGATCTTCGCGAGTAAACGGCGCAGCGGAAGAATTTACTCAACGTAATATAGAATGAATTATTATAATCTTTTATTTTTTAAAGTGACGGCAAATTTATGCTCCTATCTTAGGCAGAACGCAAGAACGTTTATGGAATTCGAAGATTCTAACGGTAATGAAAATAGAGCTCTTCATCCCATCGAGTTTTTAAAAGAACCCGCCAAAAATAAAAATGGTTCGTGAACGTATGTTAAGTGGAAAAAGGCAAAAAACAGCTATTCCTTTATCGACAAAATACCGATTTGGCAATTTTTTGTTATCTCGATAGAATGTGAGAAGGAAGCAGTGCTCTAGTGCGTAAGCAATTAAGAACGACATTCCGTGAGAAGGTTCATGGAAACGCATCATGAAAGATATTTAAAGCAACTTCAAGCGTCTCTCAAGCGCTCCTTCAATACGAAGGATTCGGAGAGGTCTTTTTTTCTCGATCTCCCCAACCTCGCTACCCCTCTCCTCTCTGCCCCCACCTCTCCTCCACCCCCACCCCGATCCTCAGATGTTCATGTTTGTAAGGACCCCTTATCCCGCTGCTCTTAGGAGAGCGATCGAGGCGGCAATCAATCGATCCTCCCCCGCTCATTCCCGCCGCCATTATTGCGATCTCCCTGCGTGGTCCATTAGTCCGGCCCCTCTCCTCCGCACCCTTCCCTAACTCCACGCCCTCTCCAAACAACAGTCGGACGCCGTCTGAGCAAAAGGGGCCGCCGCCGAGATGAAACGCGAGTCGGAAACCACGCGCCTCAGTCGGCCGCTTGATAGCAAAAAAAAGAGAAAGATAGGCAGCGTATTAATCAAACGGATTCTTCCCTTCCGGCATTGTGTTTGAAATTGACTCGCTGTTTTTTTTTATTCCCCCTTCATTTGCGCCGCGATATCTTCTGCCGTGTGAGAGGACGGGGCCGCCTCTTCTTTTATGATCGCATTCAAAACGCTCTATGGATGTCTCTCCGTCTTTTGAAGGTGCGCCTCGATTGTTCTGAGAGAATGTGTTGGTTGGATGGGCAGGAGAGGAGATTTTGCGGTGGGGAGATGGGGGAGGGGGGGGGGGAGAAGTGGGCGTTGTGAAGAAGGGCCGATCAGGACCCGCGTTAGGGTGAGCCTCAATCAATCCCCGCTATGGGTCCTTAACGATTTTCGGGCGAGCAAGGTGACCGCAAATAATCTCCGACACCTTCAGATGGGCACATAGAGAGAATGTAACTCTCATCCGTGTGTGAGGTTTGTGTGCGTTCTAAAATACCACGTTCGCCGTAAGCGTACTCACCCGCGAACTGCTAGGTTTATGCTCCTTTCATGCTATCTAATAATTTGTTTTACCAGTGGCACCAGGAGAATACTTATAAAACTTTCAAGATACTCATAACGATAAATACAGGTTAATAGTATTTTCCCTGAAAATTGGGGAATAAAAATGCCCGTTAATTTTAACGTTGTTTTTGGTTAAGGTGACCATAAAATAACATTTAATTATTGTTCCTAAATGTTGATTCAGAAGAATGTATTATCGAACGAAATCGTCAGACTAAACGCTTAAAAGTATTTTTTTAATGTAAAAAAGGACCTCAGCGCAGAATTAAATCTTGAATTTTTTATTTAAATACAAAAATATATTATAACATTTTAATTTTAATTTAGATAATTACTACGAAATTTTGTGGAGAAATTAGAAATATATTGTAATTTAAATAACATGCTGCATCAGCGTTTAAGCGTGCTAACAATTAGCGGTTTCCAGGGTCATGCTGACATGTCAGGGTCAGTCCTGCAAAGAGTCAACGCACCACGATTTTTGTTCGAGGTTTTCTCGGGAAGGATATTTTGCGGTAAAGCGGGTCGACTTCGCCGGGTATATTCACAGAGCGTTTAGCCTTTCCACAATGAACAGTAAACATTACCCACGTCTCTGATGCTATCTTAAATTTAGCCTCTTTGCTTACGCGTAATATAAAGTTGTCTCTCTCCGACCTGCGTTCGGTTCCATAAAATAAACCGGAAGGAGCGTTAGTGCCGCCGTCCGATACTGCATGAGACCAAGGGAAGCGGAGGGTTGTGGGAAGATGCAGAGCTGTAATAGCGAAAGAGGAAGAGAGAGAGAGAGGAGGAGAAAAAGCGAAGGAGGGACGAGAAGGGGGTGGTATGCGGAGAGAGTGAAGGTGGAGAATAGGAAGGGGACGACCCTCGGGATGAAATTTAATAAAGCGAAATAAGTTTCTCCTCTTTTCCTCCCGACCAAACCCTCCCTCTTCCTTCTAAACTCCTCCTAAGATTCTCCCTCTCCCCATCTTGCTTCCGCTAAAGGCATGCCGGGACTGCAAGGGTGACATCAAAGGGTGAATGCCGTCGGGGAGAGAAGGATAGAGAGGGGGCGGCGTGTGGAGGGAGGGAGAAGGGGGAAGTTTGTTCGTCACTATTAAAAGTGTGGCTTGAGAAGGAGGAGACCGGTGTCGAGGGCCTCCCTACGCCCCCTCCGTATTCTTCCCCTATACCGCCCCTCCCTTACCCCTCTTCCCCCGCCCGCACCCCTCCCTTTTGCACTCCCCGCACACATGAGAAAGGTTAGAATATTGTCGTCGCTGCGCCAACTTTTTTAGACAAGGTTGGTCTCCTTCTCTCGTATCGCGACCCGAACTTGTGTCAATATTGCGGTTATTAAAAAAACGAATTGAAAAACTACGACGTAGCTCCGGATGTTATTAATATCTTTGGAGCGAAAATGATCCTATTTCTCGATGGCGAGCGATGTTTTCCACGTCTGATTCAAGGTTGCCTTTCAAGGAGCAATATGTTCGGAGGCCAAGATAGGCACGTTCCTTTAGAAGCCAAAACGATGGAATGAAGTTTCCAAAGTGGAACGTTTATGAAAGGTACGATATGTTTCGAATTCCGTCGTTGACCGTGTCATCGATAACGAAATCGCTAAATTCTTACGAGAATTTGAGGATAAATGAGAAAAAGATGAACATGTGTTACGTAAACCACCGATTATAGTTTTAAGTCTCGCCGAGTGCGATTGGACGGATGATTTGGAAGCAGGAAGTCGAACCGAAATGATAAAAGAAGCGACGCCCGTCGGATCGAGAGTCTTTCGCGCCCGCAAATCAACGGACGCACTTCCTTTGTTGGTTGCGCGGCAGCGGCGGTCGGTCTACCAGTGCCATTATCCCCCGGATTCCAGGATCGCCGCAGTGGCGCACCGAGAGCGGTGGCATAACCTCGGGATGCGCCTCCCCTCCACCTTCCCCTTTCTCCGACCCCTTACGCCTCCTCCTTTCGTCTTGGAATTTCGCGTCAAGTATACTCGCAAATGCCCTTCCGTCCTTTCATCCCCTGCCCACCACCCTAACTATCCTTCGCCCTCCGTCTCGTACCAATGGTCGGTGTTCAAGGGCCGCTCCCGCTGCTGACGCCGCTTGATGTGTGCCCATACCCGCGGGGAAGGAAAGACGCGCTCTTGTGGTGGTCCCAGCGTGCATCAAGCCACCGTGTCCGATAGAGACCGACGTGGGCGACGGTCCTGGTATGCCGGGTTAATCCATGGCTAGACTTAAAACGCGGGGGCAAAGCGGATGCTGCCAGAGAGAGGTAAGGAGAAAGAGATAGAGGCGGCGAGGGTAGAGGAGGGTAAAAGCAGATATGGAAAGTAGGAAGTAGGGAGGCGGGAAATCATCTAATGGACTAGGTACCGCACGTCGAGGTAGGCACTTTGAGCGGGTGAGTAAATATGTTTAAAGAAAGCACGACATGACCTCTGAAAGCATTATTGTACCTCTTCACTATCAGGTTTTTTCATGCCTGATTTGACATAAGAATTCATGTATCCATTAATAAGGTGCATCTTTAAAATTAATAATAATTATAAATATATCATTAATTTTAGCTTATAAAAGAGAAGAACATCAACAGGAGTCGAATCTTAATGTTTAATAAAACTACAAAAACTCCAGTATTTACGCGAAATTCGAAGAAATACAATCGATAAGCAAATTTCTACGATAAAAATTAGAATCTTCATTCCGTTTCTCGGAGATCAGTACAAATCCCGCTCCGATATTACGATTCTAAGATATTTTAATGTGCAAGGGAAAATTTCCCTGCACGATGGATTTCAGATTTCCCATGTAAATCAAATGGTAAGGATAATTCTTGGAATCGAACCCGGGACTTCAATCTTCGCAACAAAAACTATCCTCGAGAGCTCGGCCTATGTAGCAAGACAATTCTACCAAGTGTCACAAAAATTGGTGTATTGGTTCAAAAGTTAATGGGGGGGGGGAGACAGACGCAACGACGAAACTATAACCCTATATCCATTCTGGAAAGTAGGTTAAAATTATGGTTGGTTCAAAATCTATACACCTAGACGCTTTAATTTTTAAAACTTAGTGCAGCGTAATTATACATGTACATAGAGCAGTGGTTCCTAAACCGTGTGCCGCGGCATGCTGGTGTGCCGCGGTAGACTTTTAAGGGTGCCGCGAAAAACTTTGTTTAGTAAATAAATCAACATTTTGCTTGTGTTGGTAGGTAATTAGGGCAATAATTTCTATTCTAATAAATTGATTATGTAGGAACATCAACAAATGGATGCGTCCAAAGATTGTAATACCCGTATCTAAAAATATATAGAACTTGTTTCAAGGCTTGGATGTCGCGAAATCCGCTTTATCTTTGAAAGTGTGCCGCGACTCAAAAACGTTTGGGAACCACTGACATAGAGGTTAGGAGACTCATTTCAAGATTATTTTAACCGTTTTCGGATGTTACGAATACTCGTTAGAACGAACATTTTTATGAATTTTATAAATTCTCGCTATATCGAGGTTTCACTGTACCTGTTTACGTATAGACTCATGAAGCAAACATTCTGCTACAGAATACAATCTTAGGAGATAAATAAAAAGTTGTATCGATTACACATTGTTATTATTATTATTTATTTATTTATTAATATTATTTCAGTACAAAATTAAATGTAGAAGAGAATATCGAAATAATGGTTGTAAAAATCCTATTATCTCTTGTACTTATATACGATTTCTCTATTATATATATTGATATATTTTGAAATTCTCGATTCATGATACTAATCGATCTTTACAGATGTTCGTCATTATTGTTCAGTGAAATATTTTAGCACCTAAAATTTCAGAACATTATTGCAGCTCGGTATGCACCAAAAGAAGGTTTGAATCTCCCGACAGTAAATAGATTCATTACACGATTGATAAGAATCGTAATTTCTCCGAAAATAATTCTGCAACGGGCATATGATATCTCGCAGGATGTAGTCACTCACGCGGGTGATCCGTATATCAAAACTTCAAGGTTCTATCAACCACGAGGGCATCTCGAGGGAGTATCTCCAGGAGACTACCGTCCAAAAGAATGGCCTCGCTATCGGCTCCTACTCGTAACGGATCCATTGGTGTCTTCACGCGGATGTGCGGTGGCACATTGGAGGGAGAGATGGGAGCTAAAGGGAAGATGGGGCGAGGAGAGAATAAAGAAAGGAGAGCGAGGGAGAGTTGGAATAGATGTTACCAAACAGGGTGGGAGTATTAAGACGCAAAGAAAGAGATGAGGGAGCGCAAGTAGGGAGGGAAAGATGGAGTCAAAGCAAGACTTGCAGAAATGGAAATGAAATTTAGTCAAAGGAGAAAGGGAGAAAGTTGGAATTGGAGAGAAAGTCACAACGTATTGGAAGGGAGAAAAAGAGGAAAGGAGGAGGAGGAAGCGAGAGACAAATGAAGAAGAGGAGGTTGTATTGGCGTAGAGAAAAATCCAACCTTCCAACTTCGGTCTTCATCTCCGGCCTACCGCAGTTTAAAAAAATGACCAATATTAGTAACCATATAGATTTTCTCCACCACCCCCCAAAGGAATCTCCTCCGTCTTTTCGATCATTTCCAATCGCTTTCCTTTGCTCTTCTTCCTCTTATTCTTCGCCAATCGTTCTTTAAACTACTCCTTGATTCTCCTCCTTGGTCGTTCTATTGCGGTTTTATTAGACCACGCCGGCCGGTCAGATATTCATAGATCAGCCATGTTACATTACTCTGTTTATGGTGCGATTATTAGGGAAGTAGTAGTATTATCACCAAACATTGAGGAGAATAGCCACACCCCAATCGAGGATTATTTTATTAACTCATAAGGCTGTATTCCTGCTTTACATAGATTTTTGTACAGTTTTTCTTTCTTCAAGGCATAACGTAGAAATAAAATATTTGTCATAACATTTTAGATTAAATATGTTATTTTACATCTCCATATAAGGAGAATCTACCCATCCTTCTGATCCCTTGAAATTTGAATTTACGTTCCTCCAAAGGTCAACTCCCGTTAAATCGGCGTCCAATCCCAACATCGATGACTACGTTAGCCTCCATTATTCCTGGAATACACCGTCTCCTTAAGCCGTTCCACAGTTTGCCCGCGGGAGTCTTTTCTTGGTGCCCGCGGCTACATATAAGGCGACCCTTTATGCTCCCGATATATGCAACGTCTCTCTCTTCCGCGGCTTCTCACAATTCACCGCGCCGAGATTCGAATTTCTTGCATTCCGAGTCGTTGATCGGTAAAAGGGTCGCTTGAACGTTTCCTGCAGGCTGCATCATTTTTTCCGCGAGAAGCGAAGGCTGTCGTCGTTGCCCACGCGTTGAATATTGATGGAGTCTTACCATTTTTTTCTCCCGCGGGGCATCGCTTATCTCTCGATATCTCAATCGAATGGCTATGCCATTGGTGTTATTTTCGTTGCGAGAAAAATTATTTTATTACGTTATTGTGCAGAACTAGGAATGTTCTGCTTCCGGAACAAGGAACGGTTTCAAAATGGTTCCTGTTCTGGATTTGGAACTGGAACAGGGACGAAAAAATTGCATCGGAACTGAAACAGGAACAAAGGCGAGCGTAATTTCGGTTCCGGAACGGCTTCTTTAAGAAATGAATGAATTAATATTAATAATATGTCAATTATTATTTTTGTTTAAATTGTACGTTTCAAACAATTTTAATTAATTTTCCGGGGCGCGAACATGATGAAAATTCATAAGGAATACGGAAAGACGTATGTTCTTCGAAAGCCAGAGTTGGTTTGCCACTCTTCATTTCTAGTAACCTTTTTTTGCTTGTGGACCCCCTGAGTCCTAACTTTACGTATGTGGACCCCCATATACGCATATGTAATATTCCTAAATGAAATATTTATTTGTAGGTTAGTAAAAGCTAATAATTAAACAATTCCTAAATGAAATATTTATTTGTAAGTTAGTAAAAGATAATAATTAAACAATTCTTGTGGACCCTCTCAAAGCTTCTATGGACCCCTGGGGGTCCATGTGGACCCCGGTTGGGAAACGCTGCGTCTAGTTAAAGGCGTATTTGCACGGTGCAATGCCATTGAGCAATCCGATTGAATCGGCAGCATTGAACTTCCGCATTAAAATAGAAGTTGTTTACACGAATCAATGAACTTGATTTCACCAATTCAATTCAACATGACGCCAAATGAAATCGTTAGTGCGGGAATTCGCATTATTGTGATCATTTAATACATGAGTGCTATAAAATACTAACAAAAATTAAAAAAAGAAAAACTCGACGTTTTTGTATAAGAAGATGGAACATGAGACGAGATATTTTAGGAGCATCGGAATCTTTGTTGAGGGAATGGGCCGTAGAAGATCGCGAGATGATAAAATATCATCTCAGAATGTCTCCGGAGTCGTTTGAAGAACTCTTGGATATGGTCTAGCCGTTAATTCCAAAAACGAGATACCGTAATGAGAGAAGCTCTTAGTGCCAGGCTGAAATTTCCATCTTGGCCTTCACGTCTTGTTCCGTCACTCCCGGTAAATTTAAATCAGAAATTAAATTTTTAATATCGTTTTCTCGGGCATTCTTAATTTTATAATCACTGTTTTTGCTATTCCACAAGCACTCGTAATTTTTTATCAAGTCCAAAAACAACGGCGTATGGTCCTCGCTCCACTTAAAAACCATGATTCTTCTGTACAATTCTCGGAACGAACCAACACAACTCGCTTTCTTTAGTTCACTTGTCACTCACGGCTTAAAAACCAGAGCATCTGTGATGTCTCGAGACGAAAATGCTTTCAATGCTATTGAAATTCACTGTTTACACGAATCAGTCATTGTTCAATGTGGGCGATTCATTCCCATTGCTTCCATGGAATTGAACAAAAGTAGAGCTCCACCCTACTTCTTGCAATGTTCAATGCGATTGCTCGATGAAATTGAATTCCTGTTAACACTTCAATTATTTTTTCAATTTGGATGATTCAACCGAATTGTTCAATCGAATTGAACCGTGTAAATGTGCCTTAAGTAAAAATGCTAGGCGTTGAAGGATGTCTCGGCGTTGATTAAGCGACAGATCCTACGTCACGCGTTTTCCAATGGTCTCGGTCAAAATATTTCAGCATGATGGATGGTCTCTTGGACCTGAAAGAAGTGGGTGGTAAAAGAATCGCCCAGAATACCAATGAAAGGTAGGTGCCGTTAATTGACTCTTATTTTGTTTTGTTTCGGCAGGTATTTAGAGAGGGTATAGCGATTGAATTAAGAGAAATTGCTATAATAAAAGAGGCGTCAGAAAATTGAGTGGAGATGGCAAAGTGAATTTAGGAGGAGTAGCGCGTGTTAGTATGATGACGAATTTAAGGTAGAAAACCAAATCTTTAAGTGACTAAATGAGTATAAGAAAACGATAAACGTATACAGTGGTATCTTGCACAAAGTGGGGGCTACCATCTTGAAAAATGCCGTGTTGGACGAAACCGCGATGAGCATATTTAATGCGTGATGGAAAAAAATCACGTTTTAATAGTATAGTCTACGAGCACTCTTGTGCCAATGCATACGTAAAATGCAGTGAGCACCCAATTTAGGACTGCGTTTAATTAAATTTTGTACTTGTTAAGTTCATACATGTCACATATACTTAACCGTGTATAACAAGACCCGTGGTAGATACGAGCCTACTGTAGTTCACCGAAGGAAGAGGTTATATAACGCTTGTCGAGAAGGTTGGTGATTTGTCCATCATTTCATCTGTAAACATACGACAAAGGAAGTATTGGTAAGAAGGGTGTAGGATATCAAGAGAGTGAAGAAGAGAGAGAATGCCCAGAAGATGAGAGGGAAAGGGAGAGAGAGAGGGAAGAAACGGAGGGTAGTGTGGGAAGTAAGAAAGGGTGGGAAGAGTGGGCGAAGAAATGGTTGTATAATTAGGGAGAGAGAGGCGAGAGGGAGATGGGGGAGGATATGGGAAAGGATTTTGCAGTCTCCGATGTCCAGCGAGTCTGCTCTTGCGGTGGATATTAAGAGCGGGTTTGGGAAGGCATGGGGAGAGAGGAGGGTCGCTCGGATAAAAATGCGAGGTTGGGGAAAGAGAGAGCGGAATGAGATGATGGGGTTGAAGGAAAATGAGGCTGGTTTGGAGGTTTTGCACCAAAAAAATACGAAGGAGAGAATAGAGCCTAATGTCTGCTCCTTCGTCCCAATTTTCTGTTTGATAGTTTTTGTTTTGTTTTAGCGTATTTTACGGGAGGCTTTTTTCTGGAATTGCCAGCGAATGCCGCCCTAAACGACGCAAAATAACACTCCACGTCTGAAGCGCATTAGATTTATGAACTTTCTTTCCTTGTTTGCTCTGCGTTTGCCAAGTAGGTACGTAATATAGAAAGAGGTGTGTACATTGGCCTAGATAACGGGGAGCGTGAATTATTTTCCCGAATAAAAATATTAATTTCAATGATTTAGCGAGTATTCTACTGCCTTCTAATCTGTATGAAAGTTTCTCCGAGACATAATCTTCTTGGCACATTAAGCGAGGATCGGGCTGCAAAAAGATATGATACTTTTTATTCCATTTCTCTATGAGGACGAAGCGCGAGGCATCGAAATTCTCTTTTTTGCATTATTTCCTTTTCTGATTGGTGAGTTATAAGTCCCTTTCTTTTACCAAAATCATTCAATACATTAATTTATTCTTCTAATTTCGAATTAGGCATGACAGATGCAATTTAAATTATATAGAAATATTTTTTGGCGCGTTCCATTATAGGGACCAATTCAGAATGTTGCCGTTATGCCGCGGCTTTCAAAAAGAGAAACAGAATTTGCCATTCGATATGAAGTGCCCGAGAGTAAATTGTGAGGAGAAAGAGTATGCATGTGTCGCTGTTGGAGCAGAGAAATGCAGAAAAAGAAGGTAAAAAGATGGAGGAGAAGGCGACGAGTGCGAAAGAGGCGTTGCTCGGATAGGGAGAGAGAGAGAACGTGCGTCGAGTCTTTTGGCGGAGAACATGGAGGCGAGGCGAGTGAGAGGCAAGTGGGGGAGTGAGACGGGAGGGATAGGAAATGGTGGGTGAGTGGGTGGGTGAGTGGGTGGGGAGATTACGAGGACCGAGGTGGGAGGGAGAGATGAACGAGAAGAGGATTATATCCGGTCATTCAGAAAATCCAAGTAATGCAGGCAAAGGAGGAGGCAAAAAGGAGTTGACACGAAGTGAAAGGGGAGACGAAGGGAGGCAGAAAAGGTGGAAATGGAATCATCTCTGTTTAGAGCGACACACGAAGGCTTTTTTGCCTAATCACGATTAAGAATTTAGCCATAAGTACAGAATTAAAATTTTCAAAATAGTACATGATGAAGCCAGTTGGATGAAATAGTAGGCATTTCTGTGGAACAAAAAATACAAGGATACGTGTATGCGCGAAACCTTCCGAAATTAAATATCCATTAACGGAGAAATATTTGGAAAATCTGAGCAATCCTAAAATGATTTACACATAATGTCAAAGTAATGAGGAAATTTATTTTACACCAATTCAAAAAGGCGTTATCATTGGATGCAACCAAATAATATAATTTCTTTGAGATCCGGAATTTAAAGAAAAAATAGCCATGATATAGTCAGAACGTTTCAAATATAGCACAACAGGGGAAGATATGAAGTAGTTTCATTTGTTTCAGAAGTTAATGGTAAGGTCATTTCACTGAGAAAATGAAAGGGAAAAAGTAAAAAAATAATGAGGGGCGAAAAGAAGCGGTACAAAATAGGCGGGGTGAATTGGAAGGTGAGGGGAAAGAAATACAATTGAAGAAAAGAAACAAATGTTTCCTCAGAGAGAATGAAGGTTGCTGTAAGATGAAGCTAAAATTTCATAATGAGGTAAAGAGAGTAACGAAGCAGAAGGGAATAGAAGAGTTTAGTGTGCCGCACATGAGAAAATGACATGCACTCGGCAGTAACTGAGACTTTTACGATGGTAAATGAACGAGGGAAATTTGACCAAAACTCTCTCTCTCTTAAAAATTTGCTTTGAAAATTCTTAACTCAACAAGTCGGAGACCAGCATTTTGGAAAATTTTATTTGTAAATTATTTTGCGTTATTTCAGTAAATATTATACCTGAATGATCTTCATCGGAAAACTGTTGAAAAAAATTCGAAAATATATTCATGTACAATTAAACGCCGCCACTCAAAAAATAAAAGTGTTAACTACTAAGTTTAGACGGGTAATATTTAGTATTTGATTATTCTATCTTTCGGTGTTACTAAGAGAGATTTAATAATCGATTCATGGGCGTTCACTTCGAAATTCGTAAAGCAGTGTTGTGTTACGTTAAAATCAGTTAAAATGTAGTGAGGATTATAGGAGTTTCACGAAGCGAAATATAATTGATAGTCTAACTTTGGTTTTTCGTAAAATGTTTAGAAACATTCAAGTTTCAAGATTTATGAGAATGTGAGTATGTCATTTATATGTTAATCTTTTGAAAAACGCATTCATTTTTAAGCAAGATAATTTCCATGTATTTCAGTATAATGAATTGAAAAATCGACCAGAAACAATGCCATCGGCTCGAAGTGACGTGAACAATATTATGCCCTAAATTTTCTTCCATTTTAATATTCTGGAGGATCATAAAATATCCCAAATAACTATCACAACTTTCTGCATCAATTTCATACGATTAAGTTGTAAGCCTACTTTCCAGTGTTATTCCATGCTTATAGTTTCTTCATTGTGCCTGTCTGTCATTCCCCCTTCCCCTATTTAATTTTTGAACCAATAGACCGATTTTAATTGCACATGGTGGAAATCTCTTGCTACTGGGACCTAGCTCTCGAGGATAATTTTTATTGCGAAGATTGAAAGTCCCGGGTTCTATTCCAGAAACTATCCTTCCCATTTGATTGACATAGGAAATCTGAAATTCATCGTGCAGGGAAATTTTCTGTTGCACATTAAAATATCTTAGAATTGCAATATCGGAGCGGGATTTGTACTACAGATTTCCCTCTCTTTATGCGGGTTCGCTTTATGCGAATTCGCTATTATGCGGCAAACTTATTGCTACCGGAATTTCTTTTTATGCGTCTTTGATTCGCTCTTATGCGGTTACGCGGCCAGTGCAATACAAATGCAAGAAAGTTCTCCACTATACCACAAGGCGACCATTCAATCTCTTGTTGTCTCTTATGCTGTGCGTATTATTACTACAGTAAAAGAGATGAGAGTGGAGAGGATATTGTAGAGTGGAGATGAGCCGGAGATTTCGTGTGATACTGTTTGAGTAAACTTGAGGAGTTTTGTCTCATTGGCTGCGGAACTTGTGCTGGGCCAAGACAAACCCTCCAGCACTTTTAACCTCCACTATTATGTCACTCACAACAGCCACCACTTGTGCTCGTCTGCTTCCTTTTATTGGCGAGTATAATTTACAGTGTTAATTGTTTTAATTTTGTAATTAGTGCATAAGAAATCCTTATGGAGCAAAAGAAGAGAGTCTTGAAGGGGAGTTAGAATTGCTTGTGGAACGTATCCCTATCTTTTACATGTAAATATGGGTTCTGTTTATGCGAATTCGCTTTATGCGTCACTTTCCTGGAACGCAACCTCCGCATAAAGAGGGAAACCTGTATTCTCTTAAGGAAAGGAATGGGGATTATGATTTGTATCGTATAATTTTGCTTATCGATCGCATTTCTTCGAAATTCGCGTAAATACTGGCATTTTTGCGATTTTTATCACTCATATAAGAATGTTACCATTGCAACGACAATTTTTGGACCCGATTTCTGTATAGTCTAGTATATACACGCGTTATTTGTGCCACACAAATACGCGTGATCAATTTAGTATTCCGTTCGAATGTATTTGTAATATTTTATAACGCTAAGTTGTGATATTTGGGAAAGTATGCATCATAAGTTTCGTTTGGATCATCTTGTTGGTTTGTCATATAGAAATGCTAATCGGGGAATATTTTTTGGATCCTTCAAATCAAACGATAGCTCGTGCTCGATGTGTCGTTGTCAGTTCGGCATCGTGGTACCGTGGCACACTTAGTCACTCACGGATAACACATCAGATTCCGACACATCTCCGCACGGATTCGACTCCGACCCTCCCCCCGCCCACCCAAACAAAGAACAGTCGCGTTAACAATATATTCTGGTCACAGTCGGTCCTTTTCATTCGCGCGCCGTCGCCTCCTGTCCGAACTGAGACGGTGGAATAATTTTCAGATCGTTTCGACAAGGTGTGCCGCGTGGATAAATCAGGTTGGGTTTGAGGGCTTTGATTGAGACACCGGATGGGATGTGGGTGTGTATTCGGGGAGGGGAGAGGGAGGAAGGGGTTGAGGGGGAGGGAGGAGAAGGAGGTGGTGGTGGTGGGCACGGCAAGATAGTGAGTGTGTGCGTGTGGTGGGAACAAGTAGTGTAGAGAGAGAGAGAGTTTGGTTGGGGGAGAGGAGGTGGCCGAGGACAAGCGAGAAACAAGTCCCGCGTCTTCACCGACGTTTCACATCCCACACGTTCTCCCCCTCTCGTCTCCCATTCCCCTCCCCCGCCCCTCCGAAAGCCACCGTCCATCGCCTCTCGAGAGGACACCACTGACCAGCAGAGGTCGATCACCACCTGGCTCCCGAGTCAGAACATGACCTGACCCCACACCCCTAGCTCACCCGCGCCCCCTCATTCCTCCATCAACCCTCTTCCTCTCTCTTCTGTCTGTCTCATTTTCTTCTCTCTGTCTGGACATCCTCCGCGAAAGAGCGGCATTACGCGCCGTTTCTTTCTTTCTCTTTGGTCTTCCGAGCTGTTATCGTCGCTTCGGTCGTTTGATGGGCAAGTCCCGATTAGGGAACTAAATGGTCAGTTTTACTAAAGATTGCATTGACCCTAATCAGAGCCGTACATTGTAAGCTAGGATTCGGAAATTTTATTCTCATGTATAATTAACATATTAGATTTGTTAAAAGTAAAGTACTCCTTTAGCCAAACAATTAGAGAGTTACAACAACCCTCTAATTGTTTGGCTAAAGGAGTACTTTACTTTTAATAATCTGAGCCAAAGTTATTGAGCTACCAACGATATATTAGATTTGGATTAACCGAACTCTTTAGCTTCGGTAACTTGGGCGAGTCTCTTGTTTCCCTCAATGAGATAATCTATAAACTGTAGAAGCATATATTTTATAGCTATTTTCAATAAATTTATGAAAAATAACTTTGTCCCTTTTCGTCGTACATCATTGAAATGTGTGTGGAATACCATTTAAATTTAAGCATGTACTCTTAATGTCATAACTTAAATCTGATATCTCGAGATGGTCGCTCTTGAAAGAAGAAAACTTACGTTTTATTTTAGGTGCAAAACGTTCTATCGAATGGTTCGAATCTCTCCACGTTCCACTTCTTTCCGCTCCCACTCTCTTCCGCGCCTCATTCTCCCTTCTCGTATCCGTGATTATAGCGCAGCCTTTACCTCCTCCCCCTACCTACAGTTCCCCTTTCCCTCCCCCTTCCCTCTCCATCTCATCTCTCCCTTAATACATCACCTACACGCATTCGCCCACACGGAAAATGTCCAGTGTCAGGATGACATATCTTTCTCTCCTTCCTATCTCCCCACCCTTTCTCCTTCCCTCCTATTTCTTCCCGGCTCTCACCTTTCCCTCTCTTCCTTTCTTCTTCTCTCTCTCTCTCTCTTTCCTTCTCATTCTCCGCCAGTTCTCCCATACCAATTTTTTTCCAGTTTGTGACCTTCTCTTTTGAGCATCTGTTTTTAGCGTTCTTTTTGACAAACGAAGGTTGAAGTTCTTTCGTCCTCGCGTCACGAAACGGGAATTCTTTATGCACATTTTAGAGACTGACGCGTGTTATTTCAAACCTCGGCGTGACTTTCGAAGTTTTTTTCTCTTTCTGCTTTATTAAAAAATATTGCTAGAAATAAATAAAGATTTCGTAGTCATTTATGTTATTTTTATAAGATTTTTTTGCAATTAATCCAAGATTTCTAGGAAAAAAAGAAATTAAAACGATATTATCGATGTTAATGCGCGATGAATGGCGTCCGTTTTCATTTATCGCTAAGTCTCTGGTATTTTTTGTTAATGAAAACCATCGTGCGAATGCCCCCGTGCAAAAAAGAAAATTTATTTTCGACTTTTATAGGTCCGATGTGTAACCTCAGTGTTGGTTACATTGCGTCCGATTTCTTACGTCCGCTATCTGTCGTAATACATAAAAGGCTCGAATCTGCGCACAAACGTATTTTTTTACATCAAGATTATTTCAAAAGTTTTTTGTGTACGTAATTTTATAGCATACGTGCGACAAACTAAAAGCGGTATTTTTTCATTTCGAATGACAAAGTTATTCGAACACAAAGCTATAAACCTTCCTTAATTTCGTCCTTCCGCAATTAGTCTTTAACGCTTCATTAAGCATTCTGTTTTACGATTGCCTCAACAACACCCTCTTTTTCTCTAACCCTCACCCTCTCCCCCTCCCTCCCTCTCTTTCTCTCTCTCTCTTTTTCTCTCTCCCCGCATCAACAACACCCCCAGCGATGATGCTGCGCAGTTATTGTTCATTGCGAACCCTATTTCCCCCTTTGAGAGCGTGTGTTCCTTTGAAGAGTCTCCCTTAACAACCGCTGCCCTCAAAACATCCTCTCTATCTCCCCCTGCTCTCCATCTCCTCCTTTGCGCTCCCTCCCACCCAGTATTCAGTAGCTTTCTCTCCTCTTCACCTCTATTCCTCATTCCATCACCCTCGTATCCTCATTCCTCTATCTACCCCTTCTCTCTCCACCCTCTCATCTCACTCCTCGCCTCTCATTCATTATTTACTTTTATTCCCCACTTCTAATCTCTTTCTCTCACCCCTTCCCTTCCTCTATCTCTCTTTTCAGGTTCCCCTCCTCCTCATCCCCTCTCCGCTTTTCCTGATTCGCGAGAGGCCTTCGGAGTTTTCAGTTTTCTCTCATATTTCTGAGAATCTTCGCACCCGAGTCGCGCCGCACACCTCACCTATCGAACGAACATAATTGCTCCTTCCCCTCGCCCTCTTCTTCCCCCCCCCCCTCCTTTACCCTCTCGACTCTCTCAGAGTGGCGCTTTTCGCGCGCCCCGCCCCCTCCCCATCTTCCCCACACTCCTCCCTCATCTTTTCCTTCTTTGGAAGGAGCGGCAGAAGGGGAAGGAGGGAAGGGCAGTTCCAATTACACCCGGCAGAGGGGAGGTCATTGTCCTCCCTTTACCTCCTCCGTGTTCTCCCGCCACCCAATCCTCCTCCCTTCCGCTCCGCTCCCGTCCTTGCTGTCCTTCTTCTTCCCCCTTCCCTCTCTTCCCTCTATTACAGACACCCTCGCCTCTATATCCATCCCCATCTACTCCCCCGTTTTTTTTTTGTTTGCAGCATCCTCTTCCTTTTTACCGGACCTTTGTCTACAACTCCCTCTGTCTTTACCACTGCACACTTGAACAGTTTTTCTAAAACAATTTCCTCTTTTTTTCGAATTTTATCTCATTACGCGGATAATTTTTGTGTAGACGCCGTCCTTACTTTTTGGATCACGTAGGCGTTAAAAAAAGGCTTAATCTTTTTAGCCTCGGAATAAAAGTTTAAAAAAAGGGAGAGAGAGACTCGACAATCTCATTCTCGCTCACAATGGAGGTGGTTTTCTTTCATTCATTCCTTCTTTCCCTTTCTACCCTTTGTCGCCGTTTTACGTCTCTTTTTCCACCCACCTTTTTTGAACTTCTGCCGGGATCCTTTCCTCGATCTCTCTCCATCCCTCCCTCCCACTCCTTTTAATCTCCTTCTCTCCGAAATTCCCTGCTCTCACGCCGTACGCGAAGTTGGCTCTCCTTCTCTTCCTCGTCTCTCATTTTTCACCGCTCGCCAGCCGCCTATCGCTATTGTCGCTGCAGCATCGCCCCTTCGTAATTCTTTTCCATATATCTCCTGTTGATATCGCGCGACGTCTCTATCAAGTATGCGTAGCGTTATTTATGACGTATTCTGTACCCTCGAAGAAAGTGGAAGCTTAACCACTCATTCGGATTCCAAGTTATTTTTTTAGCTTTTCTTTTTAAAGGTGCCTCATCGTGGCCTTTACACGCATGAAAAGCCGCTATTAATATTTTACGGTCATTTTTGAATCGCCTTTAGTGAGTTATTATGTTTATAAAGGGATTGCCATTTTTGCTTTCAGTGGTGATAAATTACGAAGCGTGTTCTATGCTAACATAAACCCGGTTACAAAGGAAAACCGGAAAAAATATTTGATTACATTAATTTCGACAAGCACCCTTACCAGCAGCGATGCCTCATCAGAGGATTGCTTGGCAAGAAAATTTGCTAATACATCATCGGAGGATGTAGCGGAATAATCCGAGGTTTTGAGCATAATCTATCAGTCTGTATTACCATATCATTTTGACGATACGACGTTTCCTATGCGTTTTATTTAGTCAATTTATATGAATTTGAATTGGCAATAAACAAAAAATCGCTAATATCGTAAGTGATTGAGAAAATGTATTTGCATGTATACAGACTATTGACATTACTTTTCTGTAGTTGTGGCCCTACAATGATGTTGATAAAATGACGTCATTTTTACCAATACCGAAGGCCAATCAATACAGTAATCTTTATATATAATTACTCAATGTCTGTCCGTTCGGCAGTCCGTCCGTTCCCCCTTTTATCTCTTGAGCAGTTTGTCATAAAGAAATGCTGTAAACGTAATTTTGTTTCTGCCAACTAGGAGACCTCGGGAAAACCATTTTCGTATACAGAAGTGTCCCGGATTTGACTCCGGAAGACGATTATATTTTTCCATACGTTTACACAGGAGTTTCGATTTTTCAAGGTGCAAGGTTTATTTCTTTCATTCATTAAAATACGTAAATATAAACCGAATTTCTCCTTTCCTTTATTCGACAGCTAATACTATAAAATATCTTAGTCCTGCGATGTTTTGATGTTACACGGAATACTTTCTCAGAAACACGCGTTTATTTTCGAAATTTTATGGCTTTTTTGTACTCTTTCCGGGTGTTGCCAAGGCGATTCAATCAGCGTCCATTAACTCTTTAAATAAACGAAAGAATTGCGTTATTCGCTTCGCGCTTTTTATGAAGCATCGAAATTATAGTTGTAGTCACGTCAAACTTAATAGATTACAACGTTAATAATTAAAGATTATTATTATTATTCAAAAAACTGTGTGTGGACTGTGGGCATTTTTAACGATTGACCAAAAGAAAAAAATCTTCTTTCTTTATTTCAATACTGGAATGTGACCTTTTTCGTATGGGAGAGACAAAATTGCACATATATTCTATGAAAACAAACGACATTCAAAATATCAGTTGTCTAATTTTATAAGGAGAAATTGGCTATTATTACTTTTAAACATGCAGATTTCTGACCGACTTCGCAAAATCTTTTGCGTGTACCACTAGTTTATTATAATAGCGGTTACGTAAGTAATAGAGAAAATTGCAGCGTATATCACTTGCTCACAGAAATACCATTCATACCATTTTCCAACCCCGTCTGCCCTTTCTGCCCACTTCCATTACCCTTCGGTTAAGAATGGATAGGCGTCACTCTAGCCAACAGCCACCCTACACCCCAATCCCAATCAACCCAACAATAAAACACCCTTCAACTCATCGCGCTCCTCAAACGCCCTCTTAAGACCTTCCAACGCCTTCTCTCTTCCGTACACAAACTCTCCCGAGAAGGTATCGATAGCCTCTCAAACAACTTTCTGTAGGGGAACAACGCACCCTGCTTCGAGAAACTGCCGAGAAAACAGATATTACTCGGGGGACCCCGGTTTGGTGGATTCCATGCCGGTCGCCGACCACTATGGAGAGTCGATACGTCACCTACTCTTTCCTATTCCGTCTTCAGCCAACACTATTTGTTATTTACATTTGTTAATTTTTTCTGTGTTAGCCCGGTTTTTTAAGTTTATTAATATTTTTTTATTTTTTGTTAGTCTTTTATTATGGTTATTTTTTATTTTTATGTACTTTTGTTTATTATTAATTTAATTTTTAATTTTTGTTAATTTTTATAGTTTTTATATTTTTTGGTGCACCCTGCTCTTTCACTTCCTGCTTCATTCTCCTAGGAGATTACCCCCTCCTGCCCCACCCGCCCCTCCCTCTTCGCGTCATACCGGAGCAACCTTGCAACCCTCTTTCTCTCTCTTTGTCCATCTTCCTCTTCGGCTGCACCTCGTGTCCGTTAATTCTGCCTTTTCTTCTCATCTCCATCAATCCCGCGACCGCTATTTACCCACCCTTCATTCCCTCCTCTCTCTCTCTCTTTGATCTCCTTCCCTCTCCTATTTCCTTCCCTCCACTCCATTTCCCTCCTCTCTGTCTTTCCTTCTCTCTTTCCACTATCCGCGCTCCATTCACAGCCTCTCCCCCGCCCACTCATCCATTAACGCATCCCTCCTCCTCTCATTTCCTCCCTCCCTCTCTCCTCATCTCCCCTCACTCCCTCATAGCCACTCCTCCTCCCCCCTCTTGGCCTACCTGTTGCGTAATTCTTGCCCGGGTAACCGTTAATCATTTCCTAATTCCACACTCTCAGAAGAAGCAGCATCCTCTTCTTTCTTCTCTCGCACTCTCTTTCACCCTATTTCCCTTCTCTATCTCACCCATCCATCTTTAGAATTCCTCTCTTCCTTACCTTTCCACGAGATTCCGCATCGTTTCCCTCCCTCTTTCTTCCTCATTCTCTTTGACTTAATGTTTAATCCTCTCCCTCACTTATTGTCTTACCTTCCCTCCTTCGTCCACGCTTTCTCCGTCTTTTTTTCTTCAGGACTAGTCTTTTTCTTTCATCCTCCCATAGCTTGGCTTTGTTATTCTTCTTCTTCCTTCCCTCCCTTTCCCTTCTCCCCTACACGCCTACTTTTCATACTTCTCACTCTCTATTTCTCCTCTCGCTTCCTCCCCTATTTTCCCATGCCTCGGTCACCGGGCTGGCTGCTGGCGTGACTACTCCTGGACCACACTATGTCCCGAGATCGATTCTCGATGAGGCGAAGGATATTTGTGTTACACGAATTCATTCTTCAGCTGCTGTCGTCTTTCATGATGCCGTAGTCACGACGAAGAGAAGAAAATAACCTACGGTTAAAAATAAAATGTTAGTGCGTGTGTATGGAGATACATACACACATTGAGGTGATAACTCGATGGAAAGTTTATTGACGTAAGATGAATCGTTCTCTTCTCAACGGAAATGAGGTATAAGCAGTTCTTAATATTAAGCTTTCCCACGATCCTTCTGGTCATCCTCATCAGCCCGTGCTGATGGCTGTATCCTCCTCGTCCTCAATCCACTTCCTATCTCACATTCTACTTATTCGCCGACTTTCTCTTCTCTTTTCCTTTTCAATAAAAATGCCAAAAAATCTATAATCAAAGGATTTCCGTCATTCGCTTACGTGAAGAAACTTCCGGAGTCTGACATTTATGTTAAACCTGACCCCAACACCATAGGGCATCGTGATATAAAGCAAGAGAAAAAAGCATGCGCAGTCTTAATTCATCAACATTTTAACCTTTCTCATTGGAAAACTTTTTTGTTTTCAGCGTTTTGTGGGGTTAAAAAAAGGTTATGTGATTTTTAATGAGCGTTCTAAGACTTGTACGTTGGTTCGTATGAAGTTCTGCGCATATTTTGCATGGTTAAACTTCCTCTAGGCGAGAGGGATCGTAGAGGCGGTTGTGTGTGATAGCGGGGCGTGGTGAGGTGTGGTCGGGCGTGGCATGGATCATCAAAAGCACTTTTTCCCGTTGACCGTAAAATTTCCGACTCTGAGGTTGTTCTGCTCTTCCCGGCTCCCTTGTCGCAGATTCCATTCACACCCACCCATTTTTCTCTGGAACCATCCCACCGCTCTCTCTCTCTCTCTCTCTTTCCATTCTACTCCCCCGCCTCTTTCCTACCACATCCATCAACCCTCGTCACCTTCCCCTCCCTCCCTCTCACTCCTGTCCAACTCGTTGAGAGTCCAACAGGTGCATTGGCGCACCACTCCACGTTCATTAACGCACGCTGCAAACGATTCTACCGCATTCCCTCCACGGCAATGCCTTATACGCCCTCTCCTACCTCCTTTCTCCATCCTTTTCCCCCTCCTATTTCCATCTCTCTCTCTCCCTCGTGAACTTCTACCTAAATTTCTCCTCCATTACGTTATCTTCGTCCTTTCTATACAATTTCGTTGCTTTTTTATCTTTTTCTACCCTTCATGCCTGTCTACTCGTCGCATTTAACTCTCTTCATAATGAAACTACTTTTTTCCGCTCTCATTCTCATTGCCTTCACTCCTTATCTCGTTTGGTTTATCGCCCCATCCATTTCTAGTTCAGCCCTCGCTCATCATCTATTCCCGCCCTCCATCTACTTTCTCCCCCTCCCTCCTTCCGTTCCATCCTCTTCTTGCCCGGGGCATGGGCGGTGCGTGTGTGTATTTGTGCGAGAGGCATCCACTCCGGCGGCCGCCTTTCCCTCCCACCGCATTCCCGGCCCTCGGCCCCCGTGGGTCCACCGTCGAGGAGGCCTCTGGGCAGCATCACTTCTCTTTCTCCTACTTATCTTCTTTTCCCCGCCTCCTCTCCCAGTTACTTCTTTCGCTCGCAGGACACAGAGAGAGAGAGAAAGAAAGAACCGCTCGGCGGACGCTATTAGGCGATAGACGCGCGGTAATGGACCAAGAGCTTCACTCGCGGGGATCTCCCCTTTTCCGTTGCCTTTCGCGTTCCCATGGAGACGCGGGTGCGTGTATCGCGTAACCCATCTGGGCTTTAAGCACCGTGTTTAAAGAGCGGCTAGCCGGTCTCCGCCACGCCCGTCTCCCTTCGCGGCATTGTGCGCTCTCTCGCAAAAGGATGGCAATCTTAATGCCCCTTTAGTGCCACCAGGTAGGAGAGATCGATTTTCGCGGAAGCTCGCCGATACAACAATAATGCATTTTTTGCCCGCTTTTTACCCTTCCATCTCGTGACAGGCGATGTGTTATTGAGATGTTTGGCCGGCGATAGCGGAGGTTGAGTGATGATCTTTGGCGCCGCGAAAAATCTAAATGGCGGTGGCGCAATTTAGAATCTTTGATTTTCAATTTGCCTAGCCTGTTTCGCTCCAACCTAAAAAGATGAACTGTTTTTTGTTTTGTTATATAAGGAAAACAAATATCCCGTCGTGGCGGAATAGCTCCTGAATCGCATCGGATGTTTTCTTTTTTCAATTTTCTCACCTATCTCGATAATTTTCTCCATGTGTGCGCGTGATTCATTCCATTAGTCGAACCATTGAAGGGATGTTCTGAATCGTGAAGGAGATCACGAGTTTTCTGCTTAAAATCCTAAAGGAAGGATGATTTTTTTCTCGTGTTGTTGATTAATTTTTATGACATATATAATTCCAATCAAGATTTATCTGTAAGAAAAATGAAAGGTTTTGAGAAGAGAACTAATAGTATCGATAAGAAAATAAATTATGGTCCAGCAAGGGGATATCTCCTTCTTCCCTGCTGTTCTCATCGTTTATCATCTCTCACCGCGATTAGACTGGCTACCAAACTTGGGATTCTTAGGGAACGTACCATCTTACGCGACCAGAGCGTGCTGTTGCCAATAGATACTTTCTCGTTCCCACGAAGCGGATTCCCGATCAAAGTTAACAATGAAGACGATCCTCAGCTTATTTCAGATTCATTTCCTTTTTTGTTCCGTGCCATTGTATTCCCATAGAACTAGACTGCCTCTCTTATTCCTCAGGACCATCGGTAGCAGAATTCCAAATTGGGATACTAGCGACAGGTCCGTTGTACACATCATTATGTAAGAGGAAAATGAGAAAGAAAAAGTATAAAGAGATGTGGAGATGGGGAACGAGGGAGGTGAGGAAGATGGGAATAGAGAGAGAGAGAGAGAGTATGAGAAGAGTTTGGGAGTGAGAAGAGGGCAATTTGGGAGGTTGAGCTGTCAAGCGGAGCCAATCAGACCCGTGTTACACGCAAGATTGCTCACCAACGGGACACGGAGAGGATTCGACGAAACTTCTCTCCGAGTCACGCTCTACGTAGGATTTTGAGGATCGAAAACATAAGCAGAGAGGATTTAAAAAAGTCGATGGGATCAAAGTAATTCGTCTCGGTTTATATTTGCTCGTCGGAGGTCGCCCTCAGACCTTTAAAACGGATAGTATTTGTTGCGTCCGCTCCGGGAGTTGACTTACACGATCACGGTACCCTCGGAAAAAATATTAAGGTTCGACTTATTAGCGCCGCGCAAAAAATAACAATTCACGATTAAATGTCAGTTTGTTCGTTGATTTCATTTTTTCCACGAGAGAGGTCTATCATATCGCGTTCATTAATTTCTTCTCCTTCGTTCCTGTTTGAATCTCGACAATATTCCGCTCTTTTTTTTTGCTGTATCTCGATGGAAAGCGGATTTCATTGTAAGCTTTGCAATTTTTGTTCCGCGCTCGCACACACACACACATACACGCATGCTTGCGCGCGCGCACACACACGCAGCAGCGCCCTTCTGCCCTATCCCTTCCCTTCCGCTCTGCTATCTTCTTTCAGGAGGAAAATTGCTTCGGCATAATGGAATCCCCAAGTGTCAGTTAACCCACTTTCAAAACCCATTACCAATTGCATGGCGTGACCGCAAGACCGCGCTCTTCGTCGTCGAATCGAGAGAAGGAAAAAAAAACACATCCCGGTAAAAATGAGGTGCGGAGAACATTTCTGTTGATGATTGTACCGAAGGCTGTTAAATCCGAAGCAGTTGAGTTTATTAAGCATCGCGCTATGTTTTTTCTCTCCCCTCCCTCTCCCCCCCCCCCCCCACCCTTGTCGTGGCTGAGTGCGTGTTCAGTTTTTTCTCGCATCCACTCGAGAAAGAGTTCGTAAACGGATACTGGGAAATTAGCAGTGGAGCTGTGAGGAGAGCGGCACAGAGGGATGGGTAGGAGAGAATGCTTCGAAGGGAGGGTGCAATCGAAGGAGAGGCTGGGAGTAGATAAGAGAGATGGATGAGAGAAGCGGAGAGAAATATAGGAAGCGAGAATGACAGAGTGGCTGTGGGAAAGGAGAAGTAAGGATACAAATAAAAATATGTGTATGGAAAAGATAGAAGGAATTAAGAGAGAGAGAGAGAGAAGGAGAGAGAATTTAGAGAGAGATAAGTATTAGGATGAAAAAGAGAGAGAGAGAGAGAGAGGAATATAGGATAAAAACTTATACAGGTAGGAAGGATGGGCAGATAGGAGATGAGAAAATAGTAGAAGAATATCATGAAAAAGGAAAGGAGATGGAGAAAGGGAGAGATATGAAAGGAGGAATGCGAGAAAGGGAGGTAGCGATAGAGGAAAAAATGGAGAGAGAGAGTTGAGTAGAAAGAGATGGAGTCTGTGGACGGGAGAGGTTGATAACCCGGTCGCGGCGGATGATTAATGAAAGTCAAGGATTGAAAAGGGACGATCAAGAGTTTCGTGGGATTGATTAAATCAAACATTTTGCCCGAACATGTTACGTGGGGATGACTGGGCGCCCTAAGACATTAGATCCCATCCGACGCGATAGGTCTACGGACATCTCGATAAAAGCGATAAACTCGCAAAAAGAAATGAGATAATAATGAAGCGTCGCTTTGCGTGTGTGTGTGCGTGTGTGCGTGACTGCGTGCTTGTGTGCTCCATAACCGCACGTAATATCGCGGTCTGGTTTGGTCGCTCGGGCGGCTCAATCAAAGCATTTTTAGCGCCGTGGCTGCGCCGTCGGGACGTGAGCTCTTCCACGTTAATACGGGGCAAGCGGGATAGACGATGAATGTGCCACGCTGGGTTTATTTCCCCGGACATACCAATGCTCTGCCAGTAGGAGCGCATGAAATGGTATTTTCAATTGCATGTCGACGTTTGATTTTCCATCGAGAAGGAGGCCAATAAGAAATCCGCTTTTTTATTACGCTCTCCAAGATATTTATTTGTTTTTCAAAGACCGGATATTGTGACATAAGCCGCATGTATATCTCCATACGTGCCACAACCGTCTTAAAATGCTGAGAAAATGCTTCGGTTGAGAATTAAATCGTTCGAGGATTTATTTATTCGTTCAAATAAAATGAAAACTGGAAAGGTAACACTTATTCTATGTCGCCTTTATTAAATAAAAAGTCTGGTCGAACATATCTTAGATGAAATTAAAATCTATTTTCCCTACAGGAAATTTTACCGGAATATTTTTATGCGGAGCACGATAAAGGATTGCATTTCATTGAGTTAAATTTAAATGGTGAATGATGCAAACGGGAAATGACTCGAGAGTTTTAGTTTTACATTATTGGCAATTGATATTAATAACAGAATTTATCTTCGAGGAGCCGTTAAAAGCTTGAGAGTGCAGATTTCATCACGCACAAATTGTGGAATCCTCAGCCAAATTTTTGCCTGTATTATTATATTAGTCATCAAAATAAAAATTATATTATTTTATATGTAACATGATTTGGTTAGTATTTAGAAAATTTAATTAACGAAACTACATTTTCCATGCCGATTTGGTTTTTTGATAAATTATCTATCGCGAAGTCACCCTTGTATCCTGACTCTTATGCATCCCCCACGACACTCATGTTTAACTGAACTAAATACATATATAAACAAATGCTTAACTTTCAACCTGAACATTCATAGTCACTTACATCGCGTCAACTCTCCGCACGCAAAAGCACGATCAGCGGCGTTAGGAGTCGACGTTCCACCCACGTACGCACACGAGTTCTCCACCGCCGACGTACCGAACACAAGATATTCGACGGAAAGGTCGAGTCGAACATAGGATTCGACTTTCGATTAATAGGTTATGAATCCCTTAACCTGTAACGAGATGTAAATTTCCTCGAGCGGTTCGGTTACGCATAATTAATCGCTCCAGTCATTGGCGGAAACACGAATGCCTCTCTGTGTGTTTTTTCCGCTTTAGTCGTCGCGAGGATCCGTGCGTGCTATGGCATCGCGTGTCCGCGGTCAGTGTCTGAGAGGGAGGTTGTGAGAGTGTGGAGGATGAGGAAAAGGAGGGCGAAAGAAGAGGTAGAGAGAGCAAAATACTAGAGAGAGGATAAATGTATGAAGGGGCCTGAAAAACGGGAAGAAGATTGGAGGGAAAAGGGAAAACGGATCGTAAGGGGAATACACGGGAAGAAGGTAGGGACACGGGTTCCTGCCGGGATGGGGCGCGCCGGACCACGAACCGGTTTCATCAGAACGGTTATCGTGCACGAATGCTGCGCGCGAGTGATCTTTCGGGGGCGACTCGGAGGGCTTTTTTTTCTAACACCGCTCATTTTTTCCCCAACGCGGGTGTTTCGTTATCTCATCCCCATTCCTAAGCAAGGAACAAGCGGAAATAGAGAGTTAACCTTTATATTTGTTTTTATGGATGGTGAGGAGGTGCGAAGTTATTTCGCGGGGAGAGGGGAGTTTCAAGGGGCGGGTGATGGAAAATTTCTCCCGAGGACGCTTCTGTTCGATTACCTCTCAGACGCGTCGCCTATCACGACGAGACGCTTCGCGGAAATGCAACGGTCCGGATGCGTGCGCGGTAGGCGTTGCGATTTCTCGCAGTCGTGCGTATAATCGCGCCCGGCCCGATTTTAAACTCGCGAAAGGCGTGTCTTTCAGCTCCATTCCTCGCGGCGGTAGACAAGTCTCGTCCAGTTTATCACTCCTTATTGGGCTGATAATCGGATATAGGTTTGGCGGATGCCATTTTGCCCATTCCGTCCGACCGAAGTTTCTCTGATGTCGCCGGTGGCGTAACCTCTGATTACATAGATAAATAAGACTTTCTCTCTCTCTCCTATTTAACGCAGTTTCGAATATAATTTAAATGGGTTGTACCGGTCGTGAGCAAATAAAATACTATGAATGGGGTGATGAACGAAAGCGCAAAAGTGAATTGTTTACAACTTTTCTTTCGAAAGCATATGCGATTTGCGTGCGATTTTTTAAATTTGCGATTGATCGTTGTTGCTGTGCCTTTATTCACTGTTTCTTATTTTATGCTTATTTACGTTGCCAATTTCAATCTGCATATGCGGAAGGCCGAACTCATTTCCCGTGCAGCATTCCGTGGGTGTGGAAAAGTAGAGAGGGTGAGAGAGGGAGGGAAGGAAGGAGGAGCCTCCCTCATCAGAGAACCATTAAGTGGAACAAGCTGTTTTTCTTTTTCCTATCCAGAGAAGGTCTTAATTCGCAATTTATTTTCTTATCTCCCTCCCTCTCCTTCTCCCTACACGAGAAATAAACGTCAGTCGGAGCACCGAAGAAAAACCTCGATGGTCAATTGCGTCATAGACCGCTGCCAGTCGGCAGGGTAATAGAGAGAGAACGCGATTTCAAATCGCTCCTCCTTGGCTCGCGTTCCTCTTTCGCGTTCCCCCTTCCCATCCCTTCTCTCCCATATCCGCTCGCGGATAAAAAAAGCCGCAAAAAACGTTTCGATTCGAAACAAATCTCTGTTTGTGGAATCGAATCCGCGAATTGTATTGGTCGCGAGTTCTGTTTGCGTGACTCGTAGAGGTCGGAGAAGGGGGAACGGATTTCTGGACGAGTCCGCGCGCGCGGGAAAGTTGGAAAAGAAAGAGCGGGGATGGTTCCCTGTTACGCGCCTTTCGCTGTTACGCGGGGCGATTTACGGGCACGCATCACGCCATCGAACCGATCACACACCTCTTGCCCGTTTCTCCTTCCTCCAATCTGGGAGTGCCCATCGCGTCACCAGATAAAAGAAAAACAAGCGAGCGCTCATGCACGCGCAACTGAGCCACTCTCGATATCGAAACCGTTTTCGATAGCTTCCAGCGATTCATATCGAGAAAAATACTCGCCGTTGCACGAGTAGCCCAAGTATTTCCCTTCTATTTGCTTCTTGTTTTTTTGTAGAGAGAGGGAGGGGGGATGAGATAGAGAGGTATAGTCCAATGAGAGAGAAATCGAACCGCCGAGTAAGGCAGATTGAGGTTGCGTGTGTTCATTGAGAAGTTGTGTAATTAAAATAGTTTTAACTCCGTCAAGTGCTTTTACTATTACCGTTTATGAAGAAATCGTAGTTTTGATTCTATCCTGGAACTGTTATTTCTCCACTATAAAAAACTACAAATTCATATAACTGAGATCCTCCAGATAAAATGAGCTTTGGTCATAATATAGCCTTAGTTTATATCAGAAGAATTAATTCGATTGAAATGATTGCTTTCTTCTTTTTCTTCTTACCAATTAAAATATCTGTTCGTAGTATTTTCTACACTTTATATCGTTATGGTATAGAGCACATAAATCGACAGCTCATTCCTGCATGACTCTATCGCATGGCTCGAGTACCTATATATCAGCCATCTTGAATATTTAGACAACTCGCTTTATGCCAAGTTCATTTACTTATCGACGTTAGCCATCTAGTAAGCGAGAAAACGGCGATAAAATATTATTTCCTAGTTCAGAAACAACTTCCTAATGAATACTAATGTTGTATTTGGAAAATATGAGGTTTTGTTTTTGAAGATTGAGGTGCTGTCTACGAGGACTCATATTGTGTTGCCTTAACTAATCTAACCTTTATACAAGTAGGTAGGTATATATAAATACAGATTTTATTGATCTTTGTTCACCAAAATCTTTCTTTTCAAGGACATATTACAAAAAGTAACACCAAAATAAGTCTTCAGTAAAATAAATGAATGCATATTTTTAAAAACTGAAGATAAATTATGCGTAAAACTATTTAAAATACCTAATTTGGATTTAAACCCTTCTCATTTCGATAGGAATAGGTTAATAGCATTATTAGAATATAAGACGCGGATTTTATATGCAATTATATTTACCACAAGGAAATTAATATTATGTGCAATTATTTTAATCACAAGGAAATTAATAATCCATCATTAAACATTAGCCTAGATTAGTAGAAGGATGATTAGCATGTGTAGCTACAAATGCAAGGGTCGCGGGTTCGAAACCTGCCGAGGGCATGGTCGTGTGTGCTTTTCATAAATCTGTTATAACACATGACATTGCGGAAGCATGATTTCGTTAAAGAAAATATAATCATCATCATAATAAAAATAAAAGAAAATGTGTATTTGTGTTTGTTTGTTAACGCTGTAACTCCAAAACCAAGAAACTTAAAACTTGGTACACTTACTAATGGTACCATGAGGATGTGCCGGAATATTGATTTTTGCGGGGAAGGGGGAAGTTCCATTTCCCATAATATAACACGTAAAAATCGATTTTTCGACTTACAGGCTTTTACTCTTTTGCAAATTAAAATTAGAAATAAATTACTTACGATCTTCGGGCTTGGACCATTTTAAAGAAAAATAAATAAAGTTTCTTATTCTTATTGTCACATTTCACTTACGATTCGAAATCGCTCAAGTTATATGTTTAAATCATATTTATTGTAAAAATTTAAGCTTTTTAACGATGTTTCCTTGCCGACCGTGTCATTGTTAAACCTCGAGATTGTATTGTCGTCTCAACACTTGTACTATATGCGTAAGGAAAGCGTCCCCTGAATGTTTTAATACGTGAGAGAGAAGAGAGGGGGAGAAAGAAGGAGAGAGACAGGGGGAGAGAGAGGGAGTGAAATTAAGCCGTGTTAAAATTTAGACAGGTTTCATCTAAATATCGGTAAATTTCCCATAAGATAACCAGTAAATGTCGATTTTCTTGGTATGCAAGTCTTTACTCTTTATCATTTTAAAATTACTTTTGATCGTATGAATTTGGGAGCTGAACCAAAAGCCGCATAAAATAATGAAAATTCATTTTCCTGTTGTCGATTTTCGTATATGCTTTGAATCGATGCCTATTTTAGTTTTTAACGTAAAAATTCGAATTTTAAACAATGGCTTGGTAACGATAAGCAATACGGCGGTAACTTAAATAAATATGTTATTAGTCATTGATGCTGTGTTGATGAGTGTTTATAATTCAAATGTTGTGATTTAAATTGTCGTACGTCTTAAAGAACATTTTCTGCTAAGGTAGAAAGTTTTGTATAAACGAGAAGAGAATAATATTGATAAACTAACAAGTTGATATTAGTGCTAAAATTTAGACTGAAGTTTTATCTAAATATCGGTAAGTTACCCATAATATAAGACGTAATTGAAATTGTGAGAAAACGGTAGCACATAGAGACGCGTACAAGGGTTCATTCGAAAACTTACAGCTGTGTGGGGCCGGGCAAATTATTGGGAGTAAAGAAACGAGAAAAAGAAATGGAAGAAGAAGAATAAAATAATTGATTGTAGTCAATTATAATGTGTTTAAATATCGAATTAAGCTGTTATTTTTTTAAATTTATTTATTCTATTATAATTATTATATCTTTTCATTATCTTCGTTTTTTAATTTTATATTGTATTATGTATATATCGTGTAATTAATATAATTATATAATATTTATAAATGAAATTATGATTATTTAAAACATTATAATTTATTAATCTGTTCACCTCAGTTTCTTGCAGCATTAGCTGCAACAAGTCACTCGTATTTATTTGAAATTTTTAAGCTTTTTAACGATATGTTGCCTTGCTGACCGTGTCATTGTTAAACCTTGAGATAAATCCTTACACGGGATGCGTGCTTTGAATGCTTACTCAATAGTTTTTGTCTTGACTTAAAAACGCCGAGTACTTTCAGCTAGTATGATAAATAAAAATATTCAACAGGGATATATATATATATATATATATATATATATATATATATATATATATATATATATATATCAAAACCCCAATGCTCTTCAATTAAAGAAGCTTTGATAGTATTTACCATCAAATTTATGATTCTACTTAATTGCTCTCTACCATTCCAGATTCTATCCAACGATTTCCCTGCCCAACTTGCATTCCCAGGCATTGCTCTATTATTATGCTCATCTGATGCTTTTTCAATAGTAAGGTTTTCGTATTTCATTAACTCTATTTTCCGTAATGTATCCCCTTTTTACGAAAACGAGGTTATAAAACACAAATTTTTTATTCGGGAGACTATTCACAAATTACACAAAAAAAAGACTGCTTTGCGACACTCTCAGCCCTTCCGCTCCCCCTCTCCCCTCTTCCTTTCCCCTTCTCCGCCTCCCCCTTCCGCCCCCTCTCCGCACCCACCTTGGACAACTCGTATTCCTCCTCCGCTCTCCACTCGCCACAAGATGGAGGACCACATATATTCCCGTCCCTCACTTCCATTAATTTTTCCGTCACCTACATGCACCACCTATTAACTTCCACACTCCTCTTCACATCCCGAAATCACGCGTTTCCTTCTCTCCCCCTCTGTCTTCCTCTCTTTTCTACCAATAACTCTTTCTCCCTTCCTCCTCTCTATCCCCTCTCTTCTCCCTCTCTTTCCTCCGTCTCTCCCTCCTCCTCTCTGCTTTTCCCTCCTTCACTTAGTCACCACTCTCCCCTCATTCCTTTCTCTGTACTTTGTTCTTCCGCAAAAATCTACGACGTCCCTCTTCTCTGCTTTTTCCTTTTTAGGCGTTTTTTACCAGCAAAGCGGTAGTAGCAGAACGCCTTATGGGCACCTCTCGCCCGTCCGTCTGTTGTAACTTTCGTCTCCTAAACCGCTGGACGGATTTTAATTAAATAAATGAATGAGTAATCGTTATTAAAATTTATTTTCCAGTTATAATTTTGTCCTGCATCCGTCAATTAGAACTTCCACTTTACATTATTATTATAATAAAAGCCTAGATGGTAGGGTGTGTGAGTAACGCTGACGCTGACTTTTTAACGCGTTCAAACACCCTATTTTTTCCCTAGCTCTTATATGATCTGTAAGGTATAGATTAAAATTGTATTCGGATAGAGAACAACATTTACTACAAAAAAGTCCCCGAGACCATATAATTACGAATTATAGTTTTGGAGATAAAAATTCTAGAAAATCTCGAGCAAAACATCGCATATTTTGTTTACATCGATCGCTAAGACGGTTTCCTCGGCAAGCAACAATTAAATATCTATATTTTTCTCTCCCGTGATCTTGTATGATCTGTGAGGTATAGATTACAAAATAATTCGGATAGAGGACATCATTTACCACAAGGAAGTTATTTATATATAGACTTATATTTTCGGAGATAAAAATTAGAAAAAATCCCAAGCGTAATATCGCATATTTGGTTAATATCGATCGCTAAGACGGTTCTATCGGCAAATAACAATTAAAAATCCATATTTTTCTCTACCATGCTCTTATATGATCTGTGAGGTACAGATTAAAAATTTATTCGGATGGAGGACAACATTTACCGCAAAAAAGTTTGCGAGAACATATAATTACGACTTATAGTTTCGGAGATAAAAATCTTTTGATACCGTTTTATACAAATTCCCCATAAAGAACGCATTTGAGATCTGTGTGTATTCCATTAATGGAATATTGATCTCTCTTTCATTCAACTTCTCACGAACATTTCTCCTATTTTTTTGCTTCTTTCTCTCTATCCCTCTACCTGCTGCCCTTATCCGACTGGAAATTCCACGGAGAGCGTAACTGTTTCAACGTTGTTTTAGCGTCTTTCTTTTTACCAACTAAGTTTTGGTCTCTTCCCACTACGGACAAGCTCCGTCCGATTTTTCTATGCGTGTAATTTTCACCGAAGCTGGTGGTCTCGATGGGTGTGAATGGGAGAAGTGGTAAGGATGTGTGAGAGTGGATCGTGGGGGGAAGGAAGGAGGTGGGGAAGTTGTCGGGGAAAGGCTGGCTGGCAGGGGCGTGAAATCGGTCCGAAGAAACGTTGCAATGGCAGCTAATGATTAACTCTTAGACAAAAGAACGTACGAAACGAATTAACGTAGCAGCGGGTGATGACCGCGCTCTTGGAGGGAGATGTTGAGTACGAAGGGAGTAGGGGCGAGGGAGCTTAGGGGGAGAGAAAGGGAGGCGGAAGAGACCGAAGGAGGGAGGGCATTTCGGAGGAATTCTCTCTCTCTCCACTTGCTCGGTTTTCTTTGCGTCGTGGTCTTTCATTCTCGGCTCGATCGGAAGTAGCCTAATTTATAGACGCGTAAATAATCCCAACTCCATTATAGGTATGAGCTAAACTTAAAAATAGTCCGCAGAAAATTTTATAGAAAAAAGTATATGCTCCCAATACTCAAACGATTAACTTTCATGTCGTGGAATTCCTCCTTAACCTCCGGTTAAACTTCGCCGTTGTTTCCAAAATTACGGTATTGTCAACATCAGAACATTTTAAAGCAAGATTTTGTGATGATTATCGAGTTTTCGGGTAAATTTACTTTAAATATTGAATATCGATGCTTAGTGGACGGTCAAGGCATCTCTTAAAGCTGGAAAGAGGTTGGACGTATTAGATGCGCAATTCGGCGACAATGTAGCTATCGTGGAATCTAAAAAGAGCCATTGGCAATACATCACTAAGGATGAATACTCTCGTAACTAAAATGCGTATCTCGATAATAGATTTTTCGATGTACCACTTCCTTTTAAAAATATTTTGTAGCAAGTAACGGTCAAAATAGTTGACATCCTTCACAATCTACTGACTGCCGCTCAAACTCTCAACCCTTTTTCCAATGTATGTACATAATCTCTCTTCCACTGCTCTTATACCCTCTTCTCTCTCTCTCTCTCTCTCTCCTACTTCTCTCCTCCAATCCTCATCCTCTCGTGAGTTTCCTCCCCATCTTCTCTAGATGAAGAAACCATGCTTGGCCGCCTTCATGAATGCGCCTAATAACTTTTTCAGGCTTCATTTCCCAAGACCGTGTGTGTGTGTGTGTGTGCACGCGCGCGCGTGTATAGCCTCACGCTTGCAGAGAGGAAAGTTCGAAATTAATAGAAAGTGCATGTGCACGCCTTAGCACATTAACGGAAGCGACGGGGGATTCGGTGGAAAATATCGTCCTTAAAGATGAAAGGATGCATTGTTGGTGTTAAGGGGTGGTATCCTTAGGCATTAAAGGAAGATCCTTTGTTTAAACTGCCCCTCCTCCGATCCTCGCCTTTTATTTCTTTATTTTCCTATTGGGCTTCCCCCCTCCAACTCCCATTCCTCCTTCTCTCATTCTTTTCACCTTCCCCAGCTTCTTTTCACCCCTTTCCATCCGCCTTCACTTTACCCCTTTCCACCCCCTCCACCTTACCCCTTTCCATCCCCTCCACTTTACCCCTTTCCATCCCCTCCGCTTCGCCCCGTCCTCATTTTGCTTGCCCTTTACTCACACTCTTATTTTACATTAGTCGAGGCGATGTTTTCCGTTTTATTTTCCTACTGTCTTGACAAATGATTACGAGAGGTCCTCCCGATGAATCAATTTTTTCGCCGCAATGCAAAACATTTTTAGCGTTAGCCATTCGCTAAAAAAAGACGAAGGTTTACAGGCCGCAATTTAATCAGTAATTTATTTATAGTTGAACCAAAATATTGTTTTGTATACAAAATAGGCTTCTAGTGCTTGGTAGGTAACTTGTTTTTATGGTTAACACGGGCCTTCTTATTTAAAAGGAGCATTTCTGAGAAGCTTATGGTTAATTATAGATCTTATACAGTACAGTCAGTTTTCAGCGCTACAGCTCTCTCAGGCAGAAGTAATATGTTCAGTACTTCTTGTAGGAATTATAAATAAACTATGTCCTTAAAAATATATTTTTCGTCTAATGCGTAAATATTATCACATATAATCATCATAATATGTGAACATGCTGTCTTGCAGAAAAACATTTAATTTAATTTATGGAAAATTTCTTCAACATTAAAAATTTTTTGTTGCTGAGTCTTACATTCCAATCTACTAATTTTTTTTTGTGATTGCTTTCTCAGGAGAAGCCATTCATTTGGCTCGAGACTTTGGTTACGTTTGTGAGACCGAGTTTCCAGCAAGGCAAGTTGCCGAATATCTAAGTCGCCAGCATGTGGATCCCTCTGAGTCATATCGCAGGAAGGAGGTCATCCATGCCACCAAGTAAGTTGCACATTGAAGCCGCTGAGAATTAAACCCTGGAGTTTGGTGGTGAGATGTTTCACACCGTTGTTAAAATGCCAAACCTCTAAAACCATTTAGTCGAGTCGACAGCAGTATGCACATTCAAATAAGATATTTTTTAAATCAACAATAAGATGAACATGCCATTTTTATGGAGCAAATCCCATATTTAATCAATATAAATTACTTTTGTGTTCTCATATGCCACAACTTATTAAAAGCATTCAGTGAGAGAATGCATTATTATAATGCAATTTGGAGCTTTACTTCCATAGAGGTGATGGAATCTAATCTAACTTAAAAACTTATTCAACTTATTCCTGCAATTTGATTGGAATCTCATTTCCTCATACTGATATACTAAAACCTCTGATTCTTAAATCAGTTTCTTGAAACTGTTCAAAATGTTTACTACTTCTTTAAATTCTTGGTAAACATAAGAGATATGTGCAAAAACCTCAGTGTTGTCTTGAAATTAATGAACTGAAGGTGGTTGATGCTAAAATTGTTATAATAATCACCCTATAGCTTAGTAAATATCATAATGAGCTATTTCTATTTGCAATATTTGATTCCATAAGATTAAAAATATCTCTACAGCAATTAATCTTAATTATTTTTTTTTAATGTCTACAGGCAAGTGACCAAAGAGTTAATGGACCTCCTCAACCAAGATCGATCACCATTGTGTAACACTCGGCCTCAGATCATCCTTGACCCAAGCATTCAGCGACATCTAACACACTTCTCTCTTATCACCCACGGATTTGGGAGCCCAGCAATAGTAGCTGCACTCACTGCAATACAAGTAAGGCTAACCTTAAAATCAGTTGCATTCTTAATAGTATTTTTGTCAGAATCTACTTAAATCGATCTAAATCATTTAATTTTTCTAAGGATATGTGGCAATGAGAGTTATTTTTATCATTTCTAACAATAATCTAAAAGACTTCATTTAAACTCATTAGTAACCTTTTTAATTGATGATATTCTAATAATTTACAATTTGAACAAATTTGATATTTATGAATGTGAACTGGCGCTTGTAACTACTGCAATATAAATAAACAAATATTCTTCTTGTGATGTTTTTCAGAATTTCTTGACTGAGTCCTTGAAACATTTGGAAAAAATGTACCCATCAGGAAATGCACACGTCACCTCTGTCACTTCCTCACAGTCAATGGACTCAAAGCCTAAGGATTTGGACAAGAAGTGAAGTTGGTAGTTCTTTGGCCAGGCACTTGCTGGTCAGCTGGCAACATTATAAGTGGCTAGCTCACAGTCATCATATGTCACACCTTGCCTTGTGCCTCCCCATGACTAAGCTACAAAGAAGTGGACAATTTATAGCCCATTGGACAATCGAGATTATTTGCCTAAATATTCTGCTGTTGTGGTGATGGGTTGAGGTGTTCCAAGGAATAGACAATCGCACCCTAACAAGAGTCACAATTGGCAAGCAGACAACATCATGTCTTTCTTAAAATTGTACAAAGAAGGGCACATGGTGATCTCGTGTGGCAAACAGACTTGGTTGCAATAATTGTTGTTGACTCGGACTGATAAAATTGGGACAAGTACTGCATTTATGAACAATGAATGCTGCACTCAAAGATCCTCATGGTTCAGCTCAGTACAACAAGGTTGACCTTTGACAGAATAGTCAACAAAGGTTTATAGGACAAAAAACGCTAATTGCAGCATTTTGAAGGTGTTGTGAATATGAGTGTATGTGAGTGTGTGAGTGTATGCATGTATATTGTGGGGAGTTTATCTTTCAGGGTTTTTATTTCTTAATTAGTGGTAAAGGAAGGTAAAAAAATACTTTGACTGTGTACTTAAATGTGAGATCGCTGTTTTGGCCAGGATGGTCTTTTCATCTCTTATTGCTGGGTTTTTTGGCTACTCATGACAGTGGCTTTCCCAAAAAAATGTAACTCCTATAAACAATTATCTTTGTCTCCACTACTGTCATTTCTCACTTTGCATAAGTTTTAATTGCTCAGACATGCACTCCCCCTTTTACTCAATAATCACAGAAACAGATTCCAGAGACGAAGAAGCACTAGAGTAAATGATGATAGTTTCCTGCAGAAGATTAAAATGGAGCAACTGTACAATCGATTTAATCCTTTCATATATTAAATTCAAACAAATTAGAAAACATTGTAGCTTCCACTCCACATTTCTTTTCCTCATCAGAGAGCTAATCCCAAAATTTTAATTTGCCATTCAGTGATCCTTAAGCAAGATGAAAAACAAATTTGAAGCAGATTTTTGACATTTTAAAATTCATCTAAATGAAAAATAAAAGGGAACTAGGCAATTTAAAAATAGCATAGAAATTCTGGGTATTGTAAGAATTTAAAAGTGATGGTTATTTAGATTTAGTTTCTCAAATAGTATTGTTAGTTTGTCAAATTACACACTCTCCATGTTTTTTTCCTCGAGATAAAATAAACTTGCTTTTTAAATTATTATATGGTCTTTTTTGAATCTTAAAAAAAACTTCATTTTAGATTTGGGATTGGACTCGATCAATAACTGAAAAAATTCATCTAAATAATCACGTTGAAAATCTTTTGCCAGCATGTTTTTGGCCATTTTAATCACATTTGCAATTGTTATATTTTATGGGAGCTGTTTTATTACTTTATAAATCTACCGAAACTTTGGTTATGCCTTTCACAGTATTGATAATATAGATAAATGGAAATGTCTTGTTACATTGTCTCATTTCATGTCTGGATGGAATTAATTTATGAGGGAGATACAGGATGGAAATCAGCTGCTTGGTGAATCATTTCAAAGCACTGGAGGATAAAAATAAAAGAATCTTAATTTTTTTTAAGTCAAAGTATTCTCAGAATGGGTAATGCTTTAGTATGCAAGGTTTATATTGGAGTTTGTACAAATTGTATAAATAGGATTCAAGCAGAAAGATATTGGATTTTTTTCATGCTAAAGTGGAAGTTAAGTTTCATCTTCATTTCAAATCATGTGCACACCCATGACAAGTAACAAAATTATGGCGTTGCAAAAGACATCAGGTATACGTGGTGCTCCAGATAAAAAAAAATGATCTCATGACCTGTGCTCACCAGAGTTATGGAATGCTTCAAAATAAACTTCTTCCACAAGTGTATATTATTCTTATAAATATTGGATATATATATATTTTATTTTATTAGTTTTATCGATGCTAATGAATGGTAGATTCCCTTCATGTTCAAGGGTGTCTACCCAAAATTCCTATGTTTGTTTTTATTTTTTTACCAGTTTAAATAACCGAGAAAATGCATGTGATTGTAGGAAGTTATGTGCTAATGAGCAATAAAGCAAAGGAAATCATTTCATTTATCTTTGTCCTATACGACTCATGGCATGTGCTTTCTCCTGGCTCTCTTGCATAATCCCACCCACGTTATGAATGATAATATTATTTTATTTGATTGAAATGAGATTCTTCTTATGTTGTTGTTTAATGTTTATTATTGTTTACTTTATGTTTGCTCAAGTAAATTACTTGTTCCACTCATGAATTGTAAAACATTCATAAGAGATTGTTCGGTGAGATCTACCTCATACATCAGCAAATAAGGAAATTGATTTTCTGAATGTCATCCTGCACTGCAGTTTCAATATTTAACGAAAAAAGGTTATTTTGTGCAGCTTTAAGATATGGTTACAGTTTATTGAGCATGACCATATGCTTGGGATCTACCTATGGAGTGGGCATGTATCGTAAACCTAGAAATCAATGCTAATTTTAGCATCTGAAATTTTCAAACTGGATTCAAGGTGGTGTATATTTCTGTAGGTGTATTAATAATTGTGACTTAACTGCTGATGAAATTGAAGAAAGAAAGAATGTAATGAAATTGTAGATGCCATTGCATGCCCCATGAATTATACTGTTCAGATTTTTTCAATCAACTAGTGATCTTATGTTAAATTGCATTGGTCTGAAAGTAATTTTGATCAGCAGTTGCAAACAATATGAACAAATATTTTACAAAATAGGATACTTGTTTTCATAATTATGAAAAATATGTGGTTTTTTGATAGCTAATGTTAAAGTTCTGTGAACTACCTCTGCTCCATCTAAAGAGATTTTTGTGGAAATCTTAATCCTGAAAACAAATTCTGTCTGTAAATTTCAATGCTTAGCAAATTAAAATGATTTTCTCCTTGTGGAACAATGTGCTAATTCCATTTAATTAGAAAATTTTTGGGTAAAATAAAATGTACAGCTGATTCTTGTCCAGTTATGAATAGGTGCTATGCTGTATTATGGTATGTGATAATTTGTCCAAGATTGACAATGGACTGTATCGGGCATATTTATGCAATAAGCAGCAAGCAACTAACAGCATTTCTGTGATGTTGATAGTTTCTGCTTTGAATCATTAGGTTCAATTAAGGAACCTGCCACATCAAGAAAACATGGTCTCCTTATATAATTTATTTGAAGTGCAATCCTTTAAATGTGAAATTATGGCAATTTCACCATATCCTAATTTTATCTACTATAATCAACTTTGTTCTTTCATGTTGGATGGGAGCTACCTTTAGGTCACAAAAAATTTCCATTATATCTTGTAAACAAGAACATTGGATATGCACATTTGTCATTTTTTTACTGTTACAATTTGCAATTGCTAGTTTTCTTTATATCTATAATAAGATTGCTCTGTAGACCATACATTTGTCGACTATTGTGTAGATCACTGCTAATAATTTAAAGCACTTCCAAGACCCACTTGTCACTTTTAGTAAGACAATATTGTTGGTATATTCTTTTGAATGTGAGTGTACATTAAAAATCGCGCATGCCATACATATCTGTTAATCTTTACTTTAAGTCAAGAAGTTTATCATAATGTGTGTATTTCTATCTATGTATGGCAATGATTTCCTTAATAATTTAAAGAATGCTACAATTCGATTGATTTTTACTTTGGAAGTGTGTATATCTATACCTGGAATAAATTCCATTCCATTCTTAAAATAATTTTATTTTATTTTATTTTATTTTTAATTCCTACATTAATATATGGATATCAATTATCTTCATACAAACTTAAAATTATATAGTTTCTCAGGATTTTTGCTAGCCTGAGGTATTTTAGTGCTCTCATCAAATGGGAAAGTAGCCAATTATGGAATACCATTTTCTTTTTGAGTGATATATTTTTATTTATTACAATGAAAATTCTTATGAATACTTGAATATACTTCAAATCTATAGCTCCTAACATTACAATTTTTAAAAATAGCTAGTAAAGTCACAAGAAGAAATAAGAAAATGCCTTTTTGAATGTGAATAAAAAGGCGTTCCCATTATGGAATACCCTTAATATTTATTTGCAATTAATTATTTACTTGCAAAAGTTGCAAATGTCCTTCTCAGCCCCACTGCATGCCTCTGTCACCACCCTTGACAAGCAACACATTGCACCCCCTTTTACATATTCTGAAAACTTTTTTTTTTAAAACAAGCATTTTACATCTTTGCTGCTTGGTGGTATCAGATGCTCAATGTCAAAATCTTCCAAAGATACATCATTCCTCACACTCATTTCCGATTCAGATGTTTCTTCTTCATCTTCTTGTGTTTTTTTCTTAGATTTTTGTTTCAAGCCACTACAAGATGCTTGAGAATCTTTAAAAAGACATTTTTTGACTGGTCTGGTGCCTTTGCCTCTGCTTTTCTTTGGCAGAGACATCTATGAAGCTGGCCTCTCTTCCAATGATGCTTTGTAAGGTGATGCCATTACCATAGCAGCCTTTCCAGGCACCATTCCTCATTGTGGCCCTTTATTCCTCACAATAGAATGAACATGAGAAATTTTTTCAGGGCTCACAAATGCATTAGCAGGACATGGAGTAATGTCTTTTGATACCTTGCATTTGGCCTCAGCTGCTATGAAATTGCTCTCCTCATAGATGTTTCTGTTGGGAGGGTAGATTCCTGTAACTTATAACCTCTTCACAGCAATCGCACCAGTATGTACTTTAAGATAGTCTCTCGGAAAAGTTCTGTAATGTTGAACTGGGTAGCTGGCTTCCCTGTATGTCTAATATGAGCTCTGATTTCCACATTGTAGTAGGCCTTTAAAGGGCTCATTACTTTCTTATTGAGTGGTTGAATTTTGTGTGTTGAGTGGGGAGGCAAACACAAAATGCTTATGTGGTTTCTTCATGCTAATTCAATCACATCGAGATCCCTACTATGGGGAAATTTCCATCAGCACAGGGTCTTCCTCACTCTTTTGATGAAACTTTCTGCCCATCTCGTAAAGAGATCTGCCTGAATCCATCCCGAGGGATGACAGGTAGAAATTGTTTCTGGCAGAGCACCTTTCAGAAGCAAATTGTTCATATATTTCTGGGGGAAATCATCATTGGTGGAACAAAGTTGCCTCCAGCACTCATGTAAGAAACAACAGTCACTAACGATCCCTGTTCAGCTGAAGTTAGGATACCAACTTGTCTCTTGCCTTTTGACTGCACGGTGGACAGACCAGTCTCATCTATGTTAAATACCCTGTCTGCAGGATATTTGTGCTTGTAGAACTCTCGTTCCAATAGATCAAAACAGTGGGATATGCTTTCCTTATTAAATCCTTTTCTCCTCACAAAAGACTTTCTTAGCCAGATTTTATCCTTATGATGGGACATAAAGAGTTTGAACTATTTTGTACCTGTTGTTTCTTTTTCAATAATTTTCATTTGGTGTAAAACAATGCCCCATTATCATTTTTCTTTTTGCAAACAAAAACTGGGCATTGTCTTACATCAAATACTAAATTATCAAAACCAATTTTGTGATGAAATTCGAGAAGTAATTAATGTAAATAATTACTGATATTTCTACAAAATGTGGTTCTAAATATGGAATACTATTCCATATTAGGAACCCTAATTGGTCCATATTTGGAACCTCACCAGGTTGGATTTCAAAGACGTGTAACAACGAAACTAATGAAGTGCATGCAATTTCTTCACCAACAGCTTAAAGAACATTTCAAATACTTAATGTAAATGCCAAGATTGAAAAAGGATTCAATAAGAAAATCTACAAAATAAAGCAATGAATACATATCTTTAAAAAATCTTTGAAATGCACTAAATGAACTTCAATAAGCAACAAAAAACCAACCAACTGATCTCTGTACTAGAATGACTTGGCTGACCCTTTCCTTCAGTAAAATCAGTGCTGCCACATACTATACTTGAAATATTGGGTATTCCACATTAGGAGACTATTCCATATTTGGCTACTTTCCCCTACATTCCAGCACCATCTATACTTTAGATAATTTTTATGAAAACATTTCAATTAATTAATTGCTCTTTTAAAAAATTAAGAAATGCTTACTCATTGAACAATGTTTAGTGCTTGCTAAAATCTGTAATATACATACTTGCTAATAATGTATATAGAAAATCTCAAGGAAGCAACCCCTAAATTTTAGTTTCTGGAGCTGCAGCCCAGCTTGCTAGTACCTCAGATCAGGTCTACTAAGGTTAGTTTAGAATAAGACCAGTTTAGTGGCATACGAAGTATTTATTGTAAAAAAATGTATTTGCTGTTAACATAATTTGTAGCCTCTATGGTGATAGTAAGATTTAATGCCAATTAGAGCCGAGTTTTCCAACAGGATTTTGAGGATAGCCATACCTGTGACAAATGGATCTCCATAATTGCCTCATAATACCAGATATATGAAATATTAATTAGGATTTAAAATTCTTAACCTTTTAAACAGGTCTCAGGTTTTATTATTTAGTATTAACTATCATTTTTACTTTCTCCATATATGTAGTATAGGGGAAAGTATTGTATTCATGAAAAAAATCGACTTCGAGATTTCAATGGAAATAGATGTTTTGAGGTCCCCTCAACACATTTTGACCATTTTCTCAATGATGTCCGTGTGTATGTGATACCTTTTTTGCAGGTGCTCTAACTCAAAAATTATTCATCAGATCAATGCAAAATTTTATATTTAACATTTTTATAAATGTCACAAAAACTGATAAGTTTTTGATAAAAATCAGTCAAATAGAAGTAGGTGTTTACTCTTGTCACTTAACCATTATTTTGAAGTATTTGCTTTAATATTTGATAAATGTAAAAATGCATTGGAATAAAAGTTGTAGGAAATTTAATTTTCTACAACCTTTGTTTGAAACGTTTTTGCATATAATGCATTATTTAAGAGATATCTTATATTTTTAGCTGCCACCACCACACCACCTACCGACTATTGTTAACAGTTGACACTTCGTTACGTCTTAGTAATAATAAATAGTGTTCTGCATATCTGCAGGTTCAGGTGCTCCTCCTCTACCTTTCTCTATCCTGTGCCCTTCTCTTCATCTCCTCATACTCTCCTCCCTCCCTTAGAATATCCAACATTTTAATTCTTCTTCCTCTTTTCTTTCTTCCCTCCACCATTCCTTCAATAACATCCTTCAGTAATCCCTCTCTTCTCAAAACATGTCCTATCCATTTATTTTTCCTAGTCACTATCATGTCCATCAAACTCCTTTCCTCTTCTACTCTTCTTATCACTTCCACATTTGTAATCCTGTCAGTTCATTTAACCTTCAGCATCCTCCTCCACACCCACATTTCAAATGCCTCCACCCTCTCCCTATCTCTCTTCTTCAATGTCCATGTATCCGACCCATATAGAATTACACCCCAAACAACACTTTACCAATCTCTTCCTCAATCCCAAATCCATCTTGCTGTTAAATAGCTTCCTTTTTCTATTGAACGCTTCCTTTGCCAAACCTATTCTCATCTTAATTTCCTTCTCACATTTCCAGTCCTCTGTCAACAACGTACCAAGATACCTGTACTGTTCCACCTGCTCTATCCTCTCCCCCTTCACCTGCACTTCCATCCTTTCCTCGGCCCTATTCTCATTACTTTCATTTTCTTTCCATTTATTCTCAACCCATATCTGTCCTCCACACTCACCAGATTCTGTAGCATCTCCCTAAAGTCTTCCGTCCTCTCAGCAAACAGTATCATGTCATCAGCAAACCTAATTGACGATGTAATTCTTCCTCCAACGCTTACTCCTGAGCTTGTCTCCTAACACTCCTTTATCATTTCTTCAGTATAGATGTTAAACAGGGTTGGTGACAAAAAGCAGCCCTGTCTAACTCCTCTCCCAATCTCGAACCACTCCATCCTGCTTTCCCCTATCCTCATGGCCGCCTCCTGTATCATGTATCGATTCCTTATCAACCTTCTGTCTCTCCAATCTACTTTCTTCTTCTTCAATATCTCCATCATCCTTTCCCACCTCACACAGACAAAAGCCTTCTCCAAGTCCACAAAGCACAGACTGATACCCTTGTCCCATTCTAAATACCTCTCTCCAATCGTCCTTACCACCCCTATGGCATTCCTCGTACCCATTCCTTTCCTAAATTCAAATTGTTCTTCTGCTACATTCTCTTCCATTACCCTCGTCAGCCTTTTATTCATCACTCTCAACATTATCTTGGCCACATGAGCTATCAAACTAATAGTTCTATGCTCCCCACACTTCTTTGCTCCTTTCTTTTTAGGTAATGGTATCATTTTTGTTCTGACGAACTCCTCCGGCCACTCCCTACTCTCATATATTGCATTGCACAAGTTGGTCACCTCTTCAATGCCTTCGTCTTGCAGACACTTGAACAGTTCCACAGGTATCCCGTCTACTCCTGCCACCTTTCCCTCCCTCATTTCCTTCATAGCTACCACTACTTCCTCCCTCAGTATTGCCTCCCCCATCTCCTCCCTATCCACTTCCCCTTCTTCTTTGATTTCCAGCTCTGCCGGCTTTTCCTTCACCTTATACAACTCCTCCATGTATTCTTTCCACCTGCACATAACCTCCCTTTCCTCCTTCAGTATCCTACCATCCTTTCTCTCAATTTCTTTTGAGCCTCCTCCTCCAGATCTCTGTCCATCCCAAGTAATACTCCTGACCTTCTGATACGCTAGGTCATACCTTCCCCTCTTCTCGAGCTCTTGTATCTCCTTGCACTCCTCCTCCAGCCACTTTTCCTTCGCCCTTTCTGTCTCCCTCCTCAGTTCATTGTTCAACTGCCTTTAGTTTCTTCTCCCCTCCTCTGTGTTTACATTCTTTTATCTCCTCTCCTCCATCTTTGCTATCATTTCCCCTGTTACCCAGGGTTTCTTAGCTCTCTTGCCTTTCCTGTATCCCATTTCCCTTTCTGCCACATTTACTATTCCATTCTTAATTCCCTTCCATTTTTCCTCTACTCCTTCATTCTGTGTATTTCCTCTCTTCATCTGGCTTGCCATATCATAACCGATTTCCTCTTTCTGCCTTTCTTTCAGTTTCTCTATATTCCATTTCTTAGCCATATTTGCTTTTATAACTCTTTTCATTTTGATCTTCATTTCCACCATTAGCAGCACATGGTCGCTTGCTATATCTGCTCCTGGGAGCCCACACACTCTTTTCACTCCATTCCTATACCTTCCTTCTACCAATATATAGTCTATCTGTTTCCTGTACATGTCACCTGACGATTTCCATGTATATATCCTTCTCTTATGATTCTTATACTAGGTGTTGGTTATTATCATGTTCCTCTCCTTGAAGAACTCGATAAGTCTGTCTCCCCTTTCATTTCTCTGTCCCAGCCCGAACTGCCCCACAACTCCATTGGCTCATCCCTCTCCCCCACCCGCATTCCAGTCTCCCATCACTATTTTACAGCATCCCTTCCCTTCCTGGTCCAGTATGGCACCTATTCTCTCATACACTTCCCCATCATCATGTACACTTGGATGACTAGCATGTTCTTTGGTATAGCATTTAATTTCAGTCCAATAATTCTATCACTGTCATAAATGACCCTGGTAACACTCGGTTCAATCTTCTTATTAACTATCATTCCTACCCCATTTCTCCCTCTGGTATTCCCCGAGTAGTATAACTTGGTATCGTCACTCAACTCGCCATTTCCCTCCCATCTCACCTCGCTTATCCCAATAGTGTCCATCTTGTTTATCTCCATCTCTCTCTTGAGATTTTCCAGTTCTTAATAACGTCCTTACATTCCAGTTCCCTAACCTTTATCTTCCTCCTTCCTCTGACTTCGCTTTATTCTCTAGACTCTTCGTAAACTGTCTCCCCTGGAGATCCGATTGGGAGACTATTTTAACCCCAGAATATTTAATTTGCAAAGAATCCATGATGTTTCTAACTCCTCCGCACCATAACATGGGATAATTCCAGCAGTGGTTTCCCATTGCCTTCCGCTGTCTAGAGAGGCCGCCCCTAACCTGGGGTACAGATGCCTTTTGTAGCCGCCCGTAAAATGGGGTACAGATGCTACTAGATGGGTTCCAGGGGCATTTCTTCCACCTGAGGGACTATCACCCTTCCTAAGAGGTTCATCTGCCCAAAGCCATTGGCCCCCTAGGGTCGTCAAGTTATTTTCCGCCGCCTGGCACTCAGCGTTGGGTCCCTGGCTGCACGGTCTATCCAATTACCATGGCAGGATAACCTGGCCAGACGTCTTAATAATGCTCCTTTTTCTTTTCTTAATTGTTGGAGCTTTGTGGCTATATCCAATATCAGAAGGCTATGGTTTCAGTTTATTTGTTCTTTGTCTAAAATTTTTTCGGATTCTTAAAATATTTATTAATATTTAACCTTTTTAGAATTTTTAGAAATATTAAAGATATGGAGATAGTCATGTGGTGGCTACATCAGATTTTTCATATCTATTATAAATAGCTGCTTCTTATGGAGGATATCATATATCGACATTTCTTACAGAGGAAGAGGAGGAGGAGGATACTAATGTTTAGGCACTTCCAGATAAGCTGGAGATTCGAAATTTTTTTATTAGGTAGGATTTTGTGCAAAACCGACGAGAAAAAACGAAAATCTTGAAAAAGTGCAACAATGCGGCCGCTAAAAATTCGCAATTGTTTAAACAAATTTTCAAGGTTTATGTATTTCCGAAAGTGCTACGGAGCTGTAATGTTTTTTAGAGGTAGTATTTGTAAAAAAACGAAATAGGGATTATTCAAATTTTGATATTTTGATTTGTTTTGATGTTAAAAATTCTTAAAATTTAAACAAATAGATAACGGTTTTAGTACTACTGGATGAGTTAGGAAGCTGAAATTATACTCTCTGCCCTTAGTAAACTCCTGGGCTCAAGACCACCCGACGCAAGACCTTCCTCCCATTTCTTATTAGACTTGGCAGCAATGGTGCTCAAATTGAACAACTTCTCTTTCAATGGTCGTCACTACCTTCAAATTAGAGGCACTGCGATGGGCACCCAAATGGCGCCTTCATACGCCAATTGCTACCTTGAAGAATGGGAAAGACTCTTCCTCAACGTTCCACTCAGACCACTTTTGTGGCTGAGATGCATCGACGATGTCTTCCTCATTTGGACGCATGGACCTGACTCTCTCCTTTCCTTTCTCTCGCGTCTCTCCTCCCATCCTTCACTGTCCTTCACCCACCAATCCTCTACCTCCCACATCACATTCCTGGATGTCGATCTTTACCTTCAAGACAGCCAAATCCGCACCTGTGTTCACATCAAACCCACCAACAGCCTCCAATACCTCCACTTTGATAGCTGCCATCCCCTTCATACCAAAACCTCTATCCCCTATGCCGTTGCTCGACGAGGATGGAGGCTTTGTTCTGATAGAGCTTCCCTTCTACAGTACTACTCTGTCCTTGAGAACGCTCTCCTCAAACGTGGCTACCCTCCAGTCTTGGTCCGCGAACAGATCCATAGGGCGATGACGCCTACCCACAATGGATCTCATCCTCACACACCCACTATTCCTGCATCTACCCCTCCACTCACTCTTACGACACTTTTCCTTCCTGGTATCCACGAAGCTCTCAAAACAATCCTTCATGCTGCCCACCCAATTCTTACCTCTTCCTCCCATCAGTCCCTCTTTATCAACCTTTTTGCCAATCCTCCGCTCCTCTCCTTCCGCCGGCCCCCAAATTTGGGAAATATCTTGTGGAGGAAGGAACTTCCCACTTCTACCACGCTTCTTGCAATAGGCTCCCACCCCTGCGGAAAACCTCGCTGCCTCACTTGCCCTATCCACCTACCCTCATCTTCTTTCTCGAGTCCCTCCACCAACATCACCTACCCCATCACCTCCAGAAGCAACTGCACCACCCGTAACGTCATTTACCTCCTTACCTGCACCCTTTGTCCTGCGTTTTACGTAGGCCTCACCAGCAATCCGTTAAACATCCGAATGAACGGTCACCGGAATAGCGTTTCTCTCAGACGCCCCCTCCCAGTTGCATTACACGCCAATACCCACAATGTCCCCTTCAATAGTTGCTACAATGTTAGGATTATTCGCGCTTTACCCTATGACACTCCTGCCCCCCTTCTCAGACACTGGGAACTAGCACATATCCATCTTCTCGACTCTTTCTCTCCGCCTGGCCTCAACCTCCGCTAAACCTATTAGCCCCCTTACAATGTCTCCTTGTTACATTGTAGTTATTCGCACTTTCCCTTACCACACTCCCTCTTTATTGGCTATCCACCCCTCCTACTCCCCGCCTCCTCCGATCATCAACCTTCCCACATCACCCTGTCATTCCCCGCCCAGTGTGTCACTTTACGTTACTCTTTCGCTGAAGAAGGGCATAGGCCCGATAAGCTTGCGTGTTTTTTGTCTTTTTGTGTTCGTGTGTTTCACGTGTCTCTTCGACGCCCCCAGCAGCCTGCCAGCTTGGTCCTCAACTTGGTCAGTGTCCGCTGGGCTTCCCTCAACACCTTGTTGCCACCCTCATCACTACCTTTTCTTTTCCTTTAGTTAATATATATATATAAAATCACAGGTAGTCTGTCCGTAGACAGGTTCATGACTATTCATTGTTAAACCTGGTTCTCCTCCATATACTCCTATTTTCCACTATCCTCTTCATATATTGATAACTCACTTTCTATTTCAAATCATCTATCAGCTGAAACCTTTTCGTACCTCTTTCCCTTTTTCCATTTAGTTCTCCTTCTAAAACATCTTTGCTTATTATATATCAGGCTTCAATGTAACAACATCCACCCTATGGAACAACCTGCAAAACCTTGATATTGGTAATCCCAAGGATTCTTCCTTACCACCAAACTTATCACTAGATTTCCTTAATGAGAGCTTCTCGACTAACCCAACAACAATTGACACAGAACGAAAACACAAAGTCATTAGTAGTCTTACTGTTAAAGCAAATGAGTCTCCCAGTTCTCCATAACTCCACTTGAAAGCTGTTTTGCAATTTAACGTACTTTCAGCAATATGAAGAATCAAAACTAAAGCCCAGGGTGCTGATGGTATTCCTATCATGACCATTAACAAAATTATACATCTAATACTCCCAGTGCTCTCTAACGTTTTCAACCACTTAGTCGCGCCACTTTTTAAAACACATTTAGTCGCGCGGCGTCTATCAGACTCCATTTAATTATTACTTCAGGAAGTGTAACGACTTACAGAGAATGCTTTAAATTGATAATATTTACTCACTACAAAGGTACAAGTAATGTAATCGGTACAAAAATATCTATAATTTTAATGTACATTAACACATATTGTTAATAGATTTGAGCGCACGTTCCTCTGGCATACATTTCAATTTTCTCGCATCGTAAACAATGTTTTACTAGTTTTATTTGTACAATTAACACAAATGTTTTCAGAATGCTCTAAGCAAATATAATTGTTACAGTTTGTACATTTATATTTTGTCATGCGATTCTTTTTTCGCTCACAAATATAACACCTTTTTTGAGCAGTAGTTTTACTCTGTGTTTCTCTTTCCTCTGTCTCCTTGTGTAATCGTTTAAAGGTGCCAGCACTTGACTCGGGGTGTTCCTTTTCAATTTCAACCTGAGTACTATGTTCTACTGTTCTTTCGTTTAATTTTCTTGGTAAACAGGTAATTTGAGACCTTTTTTGTAGGTGTTCTGCTACTAACTCTTTTGCAAGGGTTTTAATGAAATATCTTCTCATCCTAAGTCTTTGGGAATCAGTATTATTGTTTTCTAGGTAAATATCCTGAGAATTTATTGCTCCTACATTTAGCATTGCATAAAATACAGTCATAGGCCACCGATTGGTGTTTCTTGAAACAGAGTAGGTCGCGCATAATTTATCTACGACATCAACTCCAGATTTCGTAGCATTATAGAGTGTCACTATTTCTGGTTGTTCAGCCGAACCTGTTGTTTCGTCGATAGCAGAATAATGATGCATTGACGAAAGCAGGATATTTTTCCTTGCTTTGGGTATGTAAGACATTAAAGTGCAATGCTTTTGAAAATCAAAACGAGATGTAAATGGTTCCCGACCTTGTGCTGATGCAAAAGAGGGCGGAAGCTGCCTTTTATTGTTCCTAGTTGTACCTACATATGTAAGCCTATCACTTTTTAGAATGTCTGTAAGTAGTTCGCAACTAGTAAACCAATTATCTACGGTAATATTACCTCCACTACCACTAATTGGCATGATCAATCTGTTGACAAAATCATAAGGACTTTTGCTAACCTGAAATGGACCATCTGGCTGTTTCCCTGCGTATATTTCTAAATTTGCTGTGTAAAGCTTTTTAGCGTCTGCCAGTAAAAATATCTTTATTCCATATTTTCCAGGTTTGGTGGGGATGTATTGCCTAAAACTGCACCTTCCCCTGAATTTTGCCAGCATTTCATATATAGTTACATATTCCTCCAAGGAATAACTTTCACGGCAGTTCTGAACAAATATACCAAAAGCTTCCCTCACAGATGCAAGTTTATCTAAAACTTTTCTTTCATTCCTGGTTACTTTGTCATCAGAACGAGTATTTTGTAAAAAGAAATGAAAGCATTTCTGAGATATTACTAGACGAAAAAATCAATCCCAGTACTATCAGTGTTCCACAAATCACTTTTATTCAGTTTGCTGTTTCTAAGGAAACCAGCCATATAAAGTAGCCCAATGAAAGCTCTAATACAAAGAACAAAATATAGTAAGTAAATAAATTAACAAATATACTATATATATTTGTTATAAATAAAATAAAATATAACGCATTAAAAATGATTGCAATGGACAGCGCAAAAATAATGATGTAACCCAATCGAACGTAAGTTGTCGCGTGGCGTCTATCAGACTCATAAAATATAAAAATAGTACTATATAACCCTATGAGGTGACGAAACACAAAAACGTTTTAATGATGGGCAGATAAGCTTGAAATAATAAGATACGCAAAAGAAGAAGTTCCTAAATATCCAAATCTGCTGCGTGCAAAGAAAATAATATTACATGGCATCCAGCAGATGCCACGCGACTAACGGAGGGTTAATACAGGGAAAATTCTGATCGCAATGGAAATGCACATTAGTCCGCCCAATCCCTAAGAAATCTCTCTTCGCAAACAATGACTATTGGCTGATTAGCTTCCTTCCCACTTTATCAAAAGCCCTTGAATGACTTGCACATGAACAAGTAACAGATTTTCTCAATGCAAATAATCTACTTGACGTCCATCAATCCAGCTTTCGGAAGTCACATAGCACCACCACCATGCTAATTAAAATCACTGATGATATAGGCAGACACATGGATGACAGAAAACTTACACTACTAGTGTTGCTTGACTTTAGCAAAGCATTCGACATAGTAGACAAAGACATACTCCTAGCAAAACTCTGCTGCATGCGAGTCTCTTCACCTTCAATAGATTGGTTCTCCTCGTACCTTAGCGACCATTTCCAACAAATCATCTCACTCCTCGTCTTCATGGCTTAATGTTAACCAAGGTGTTCTGCAGGGCTCAATTTTAGGTCCCCTATTGTTCTCTTGTTTTATTAATGATTGCTCTCAATACTAAACTTACTCCAAGCATGATGATCTCTATGCCAATGATCTCCAAATATTCTTAGACACCAAACCAAATAACTTATTTTTGTAATTGCCAACATAAATCATGACTTGGCTCAACTTCAAGAATGGAGCTATGATAATCTTCTCAACATAAACCCCTTGAAATCTCAGGCCATTTTAATCGGTTATTCAAAACTACTACCTTGCAGAATCAGTTCCTTTGTCTTTGAATGGCTCAGTTATTCACTATTGCAAAATCATAAAAAATCTCGGTATTCTAATTAATGAAACGCTTACCTGGAATAATCATGTAACAAAAGTCTGCAATACAGTAAACTCTTCCTTACACTCTCTAAGCCTCTCACTAACATTCTTCCCTCTTCACTAAAAATACAGCTAGTGACCTCTCTAATTCATCCTCACTTCGACTATTGTGATATTGTATACCAGGACTTATCAAAGGATCTTGCCTTTAAGCCACAATGTTCTCATAATGCCTGCATCAGATTCATCTTTAATCTTAAAAAGTCTGACCATGTCTCAGAATACTTCCGTCGACTCTCCTGGCTAAAACTTGAATCCAGAAGAAACCTTCACCTCCTCTCCCTATTGTATCAAGTTCTTAATAATCACATCCCTTGTTATCTTTCTTTTCAGTTCACCGCCATTAATACAGTTCACCCATGCAATACCAGAGGATGTGATAAATTATTAACTCTACTTCATAGAACAAATTTACAACAAATCCGTTACCATCACTGCCTGCAAACTCTGGGATGGCCTTCCAATGTATTGTATTACAAGCATCTCCTCTCACTCCCCATGCATTGAACCACGCTCTATCTTCTCTTTCAGGTTGTCACAAGGATGCGCTTATTAGGAATAAATTCATAATTTTATTTTACTTTATTTTCCTGTATCATAATTACTATGTAATCACCCAGGCATATCTTACCCTACAATCCCTATTTCCCTCTCACCCCCTCCCTTATATGGATATTAATGTATATATAAAGGTTGGTGGCTTGATTAACTTATGGCTCGATTTACATAGGTGGGAAAACTCCTTAAGCCATAAAAGTTTATAACAGCCTGATGCATTTCGCCCACTAAGTGGGCATCTCCAAGGGCGTACTTCACACGACAGTGACTGAAAGTCAACTGTGTGGCACATATATATATATATATATATATATATATATATATATATATATATATATATATATATATATATATTAACTAAAGGAAAAGAAAAGGTAGTGATGAGGGTGGCAACAAGGTGTTGAGGGAAGCCCAGCGGACACTCACCAAGTTGAGGACCAAGCTGGCAGGCTGCTGCCAGCTTGGTCCTCAACCAATATATATATATATATATATATATATATATATATATATATATATACAGTTCATCAACCCTGATAAACTGTATATTATAATAGCTTTAATTTAATGCTTCTAAAGAGAATCAGTGGATTGTATTACAATGTAATTGATTTAAAACTATGGCATAAACTTATAATAATGTCAAAATCCAAAAACAGGAAATATTAGTGACATTATGGACTTCCTGATGCACTGCATCCCCTCAAAATCCTATGATGTTACTTTCGATATGGACTGGAATGCTTGCTGAATGCGAGCACCAACTACTTGTATTATTTATACAGAAAAAGCATAAGTTGTAGGATTAATGTACTGAAAAATAGACATAATAGATATTATTATTACAAATTTAAACATCAGTTTGACGCTTGGCAACCCTTTTCATTCACCAATCTCTTGAATGTTACAGAAACTTTCCAGGATCACTATCAAGCCAAAAGAAATCATCATCATTGGTAAAATCCCACACAGGTCAGTGATTATTCTCAGTTAAACCTGGTTCTCCAAATAAACCTGATTTCTGGGTATCAGCTGAAAACTTTTCCTACATTTTTCTATTTCTCCATCCAGTTTTTCTTCTAACATGCCTTTAATCATACTCTATCTCCTCAGATAATGTCCAATCCAGTTTGCCTTTCTAATAGTCTGTATAATCATTTGCTTCTCTCCTATTCTTCATAGTACACGTACTTCCTCGTTTTTCATCTTATCTGTCCATTTTATCTTCTGCATTCTTCTCCATACTATAAAAATCCAAGAGGGCCAAAAATATACAAACACACATTCTTCTCCATACCCACATTTTGAAGCTCTCCAAGTATTATTATTATTTCTCAGTGCCCATGTTTCTACCATGTATAAAGCTATACCTACTACCGTATTAAATTCTTGCTGATATCCTTCTTCATATTTCCCACAAGGAGTTTCTTTCTTCTGAAAGGGGCTTTTGCTGTTCTAGTCCATATTTCATAGGTACACTTTCTCATTATCAAGCTTCCAAGGTTTATATGGTTGGACACAGACTTGCTTAAGATATCTAAATGAAAAATAAATCTCAAAAATTAATTAACAAAAATCAACACACACACACACACTCCGTCCCCACACTCACACATGCCTGCACTCATACCCACACATGCACCCACACAAACACACATGCCCACACACCCACACACAAACAGACGCCCCTACAACATCGTGACTTTAATCAATAATAAAGCTTATTTTTGAGTAATTTATCTATTCTTTTATTTTGGCAAATTCTTGATTGTATACTCCAGGAAAATTCTTTTTAGTAACGATTCATATTTCGGCATAGTGTTTGTTGCAGGACAATATTCTTTTACAAAATTACCTATTGGACCTTCATAAGTTTTAAGACTCAATCCAGCATAACAAATGGCATGAACAATATCATAAATGGCACCTTGTTGTTTTTCTTTATCTCTCTCTCTCAAGAGCATCGAGAGTTAGCATGGGCGCTGGTGTAAAGTGTATGACAGGCCCCACTTGTGTCTGTATGTTTGTTTGTGTGTGCATGTGTGTCCACATGTAGATATGAGGGTTAAAAAGCAACAAGTCATTTCTGAAAAAAATTGACTATATTTGTTGAAAAAATAACATTCGTCTTAAATAGCCAAAACAATTTAATGAATATAACAAAAATGAAACAAATATAACAAGTACACAAGTAAATATGGTATTTAACTTATATGAGTAATTATCAAGAAAAATACTGTTGCTTAAATAAATATAACTAAGGATATATATGAATAGCTAGCAATTACTTACCTTTATTGTTAATCTCAATTAAACGTCTTAAAAATGTCCATATAATTTATGCTGGTTGCACTAAAATATTGAATACATACATAGTACATATTTATACTGTGTAAATGACCGTGATAAATGGATGTTAACACCAGGAATACTAGGAAACCACTGAGATCTCTATTTCCGGCCACTCTAATTTTTGTTAATGTCTTTCCCCATACTTCTCCTATCAAAGATCTAACAGTGACTAGCTAATGCCAACCATTTTAAAAGAAAAGATGTTTCCTCTTGTTTTTCTCACAAAAGGCCAACAGATGAGAGGATACCAAAGATTTCATATGTTCTGAGTCATTCACTTTAACCACCCTCCAAGTCTCTAATTAAAAATGTCTGACACCTTTTCCTAAAATCATTTTCCTATAATTCAAAATGTATGCCTCAATCTCTGTATGTAAAACTTCATTGAATATTTAATGAAAATACAGTAAGGGGTTTCTTCACATTTTTACATTAAATTATGATTTGAATTTGAACACAACGAATCTTTACTTTGTGTTTGAACCTGTAGACCTTAATAGTGTAGCGTAATTTATAAAACATCAACTGGAAGTTTAAGTTACATAAATATTAATTTCATTTTGCTAATAATATGAAACAATTACTGTAAAAGTTTCTGTCCCTTTAAAATTAACGAGATTTGTGAAAACACTGAATCGCTCGTTTTTTAAATAGTACTTAATTAAAGTTCAATAAAGAATAACTATCTTGTCATTAACAAGCCATGTTTAAGACATATTGCCATTAACCCCTTTCTGTATATGATACACCATTCAGTCCAGGAACATTTTACATTAAGTCATATGAATACTTTCAAAAGAGTTTCTTTCCTTGTTTAAACATAAGGGAACATTGCATTTAGTACATGAAATATAGGACAGAGATGTAGAGTTGTGGACTTTACACTTTTGTCTGGTTTTCAGCCATATAGGAAGATGATCTACTCCATCTAGACCAGGGGTGGGCAAACTATGGTCCGCGGGCCACATGTGGCCCGCGAGGACATTTTATGTGGCCCACGATGCCATTATGAAAGCGAACCGTAATACAAAATACAGATAATTTCATATTTTTAGCTTAAAATTATGGCCGTAAAACCTTTTCCGGTGATGTTATGGGGATAACATAATATTTATTGTTGATTGAATGGGATCACTCGCATTATCTCAAATAACTTCCAATGTGAACTCTAACGTGGTCCGCCGAAGCATTTTCATCTGTTTATTCGACCCGCCTAAGAAGCTGCAACTGTTAGTGCAGCCTGCCACGTATTTAGTTTGCCCACCCCTGATCTAGACGGACATCTGGTTGCGGTAGTATAGATGTTGGCCCTTTCTTCTTCTTGGCATCAATGGCTTTTTGCATGTCATTGCTTGGGCGATCCCTTTTCCTTACCTTTTTTTTCTGCTTTCCAATCAAGCATCTGCTACAGCAAATTTTAAATCTATCAAGATTGGAAAGGTGTACTCCATGTCGGAGTACACAGTTTCCAAATGCATTCTTTGAGATTTCACAATGTTCTCAATATTTGTTGCTCAGATGAGAATTTAACGAGAAGCAAGCGAGGTACATTGTAAAATACATGTAGGTCTTCATGTAAAGTAGTGGTATTTATTTTCCGATTATAACCAAAATTGGAATCTGTTGACCAATTTTAGCAAAACCCCTTAATACCAAATTTCATCAAAATGCATCCAGCGGTTCCCGTGTTGAAACGAACATTGTAAACTACATGTAGATCTTCATGTAAAGTGGTCGTAATTTTTGTCCGATTTTAACCAAAATTGTAATCGGTCAATTAATTTTAGCAAAACTCCCCAATGCCAAATTTCATCAAAATACGTTCAGCGGTTCCCGAGTTGAAACAAAGGAACATTGTAAACTACATGTAGGTCATCATGTAAAGTGGTCATCATTGTTGCCCGATTTTAACCAAAATTGGAATCAGTGGACCAATTTTAGCAAAACTCCCCAAAACCAATTTCATCAAAATACATCAAGTGGTTCCCAAGTTGAAACAAAGGAACAAACAAACGATTTGTAGGTCATGTAAAGTGATCGTAATTGTTGTCCGATTTTAACCAAAATTGGAATCGGTCTACCAATTTTAGCAAAACCCCCCATACCAAATTTCATCACAATACATCCAGCAGTTCCCGAGTTGAAACAAAAGAACATTGTCCTGGTTCATTCCTTGGTATGTACGTCATGTTATCTTTAAAGTGCAAAAACCTTTTTATTTCCTCCCAACGATTAGCACTCATTCCAGGTGATTATGTTTTTTCCTTTGCCCTTATTCAGTGATGAACTATGACCCTCGGGGACCCCTAGGCACTAAGAATTTGGGGGCCTTTCCTTGTAGTTTGCAGAGACTATTGTATTAATTACTGTATTTGAAACTCTTAGAATAAGAAAAATGTTATTTTTACGTATTTAGTAATTTTATTTTTTATTTATTTGCTTTCAATAATGCTGACTTTATAACAGTCAACCTACAGGGATCCCCTAACCTTGGGGGCTCATTCATTTTTTAAATTTATTTTTTCTTTCAATAACAGTAACTACATATGACTCACCTATGGAACCTAAGGAGGGGCCCTGGGTGGAACCTTGGGGGCCCCTAGGCACATGCCTAGTGTGCCTATTGGATAATCCGGCACTGTCCTTATTCATTATATTTTTTGATTCCTTAGGTATACTGCAATCCTTAAAAATGATATCACATATTTACAAAATAAAGCTTCCATAAATGTTTCATAGTAGTAACATATAACTACTTGATAGTTGAATATCATTACCTCATCAGAATCAGTTTTTAGGATGACGTGACAACAAAGAATAAAATTACTCAAAGGAATATCATCTTCGCTGTCATTACTATCACTCTCTAGAGCTAATATTATTGCATTATTTTGCGAAATATCATGACATACACTATTATCAGATGATTATTCTTCACTTTCATTATAAGATTCTCCTTAATGAACTTGCCATTCCTCCCATAAAATAGTGATGGATTCATAACTGCATAATAAGCCTTATAAGATACCATTCCATAACTGCATGATGTATCATATATGATACAAACCAAATATTATTTATAAAAATTAAAGTTTTCAATTAACTTTCTAATCATTATTTATGATGATTTACTACAATTTTATCAATCTAGTATATATTTACATTTTGTGGTATATTTAAAATTACAACTTTTGTTAAACAAAAACATTGGCTTGTTTTCAATAAGTCAGAGAAATGTGGCTCTACCACATTAATGATGCCTACAGATTAATATTTTTAGATGAGAAGGGAAAAGTAAGCTTACAATGACTCACAAAATGTAACCTATTGAAAAAAACAAAGTCACATTAACTACAATGTCTGTGGATAGTGGTACATATATCATACACCATGCAGAAAGGGGTTAATAAAGATAACTGACATTTCAATGTGATGAGTGCATTTTTTATGGATCTTTGAGTCAAGAATGAACACAATTTGTTATTAACATGGTCTACATGGCATTCATGATGATATTTGGAAGATAATGTAAACTCCAGAAAAAATGATCAAATATACGTAGAGCAAGGAACTGGAATCGCCGAGATTAATTGAATTTCTTTAAATTGCGTCGGAATCCATCCTCTTAAATTATCACAGTGATTTCTAAAATTCAAATACCGCCATTGGGCTGCCTGAAGTCACATGATATGAAGGTTTTTTTTATGTTCACTGCACTGGCTGACTATCCAGGCACAGGAAAAGTGCATTCTACATATATTTATGATCTAGCAGGTAATGTAGAAATGGATGGGGGAAAATGGAGCAGGTGGAACAGTTCTCTTACTTGGGCACTGTTCTTATGTAGGATGATAGAAGCACCAAATATATCAAAAGACCAGTAATCCAAAGAGTATCAATTTAATTTAGTGAAATACACATCTAAAAGTGAGCGTCTTGTATCTTTAACTTATAAAGAAGATGGATTCAGAAAAGGGCTATTTACCAAAAAAGCTTCAGTCATATTCTGACCAGATTGACAATAGTACGTTTAATTTGTTGGACACACCACCTTTTTGAACTTCACGTGCTTGCGGTTCGCGAATTTGCATTTCGCGACAAAAATTTTTATGACCATTATTTGCATTTCGCGTCATCCGTTTGCGATGACAAGTGGAACTTCCTCTACTTTTTTGTTTCGAAGTTCAGTTTAAACTTTGTCACCCTAGAAAAGGGCTTATTATTATTATATTATATTTATAATGCTCATTATTAGCAGTTTTAGAAGTAAACGTGATAACTCTCGACTTAATTATTTTGTTGCTCAGTTTAAACATATGTCATCCCCCTTAAGCGTGACATCATTTAAGGATGGCCCCTTATGGAGAAATAGGACTTGCACTTCGCGAATTTGCATTTCGCTTCAGTTTTCCGGAACCAATTATTCGCGAAGTACAAAAAGGTGGTGTAGGTACTTAAATTCTTAATCGTTGTCAAAATTTAAAAAAAAATGCGTGAAAAGAGATTATTTTTAAAGAGTAAAAAATCTTCAAAAAGGGGACTATCCTCTTGAAAAGAGGACAACGTTCCAGAAGAATTATGCATAATACCTAATGAAACTAAAAATAATTTTATTAGAACGATTAATTTATGGAGACGGTATCAATAAATATACAATGGCAAAAATTCCTAATAATATAAGAAAAGTAATAAGACAAGTAAATTGACATTTTTGGATTATTACAGGTAATTTTAATAAGTCAAATTTAATTTAATTCGCATGGATTTAAGTCCGAAAGACATCAAATAAACCGATATAGTAATTGTACAAGTAGTTAAAATTTCCACCAGTGAAATTACAAAACGCTTGACACATGAAGATCGGTAAGTTAATGTATAAACCCGACAGATGGCAGTACAGTATCAAGAGTTTTGTTTTTGGCTTGCTCTACTTAATTGAAAGCTGGCTACTGGTTAGTATTGTTTGTCATTGTTTACATTTGTAAATTTAAAAAAAGTAGAATTTACAAGCAATTCACGCCTAAGAAATTAATTTGCATTCTTTCATAATTAAGATTGTGAAATATTGGATGACTTTTCGCATGATAGAGTAACTTTCTATATTCGTTACGTGGATGCCGAGAAAATGAAAGCGATTGTCACAAGTACCTTACCTTTATATCGTGAGGGTTTGTTTACAAGTGTCTTTGTGTTTATTGTATGCATTTTTGTTTGTTTTGATAGGAGAATTTCGGTCCTGCTCGGGATTTGTTATTTTCTTATGTGACCCTGTTTCGTGCTAAATTCAGCTCTTTTTATGTTTGTATTTCGTAATAGGCGCGTATATTTTTAGATTTTATGAAACTTTAAATTAAGGAGTTATAGCCTCTCTGCAGATTTTACCCTGTTGTAAATATCTGAATTTCGCCCAGAAGGAAATTACTACCCCGGAGACTGGTTATCCTCCGATACCAAAATGTCCGAACCGCAGAAATTCTACCTCAAGTGGAATGATTTCCAGTCTAATATGGTCTCATCTTTTAAACACTTAAGAGATGAGAAAAGTTTTACAGACGTAACCCTTGCTTGTGAGGGTCAAACCTGTAAAGCCCACAAAATGGTACTATCTGCTTGCAGTCCTTATTTCAAGTCATTATTGGAAGTAAGTATAATTCTGCAAGTTTTGTGAATTAAGTATTTATTTGTATAGTATTTCAACAACGGTATTATTGTAAGCGAGGTTATTTGACTAGTCGCGCTCAAAATGCTGTGTTAATTTTTTTCGTAAATCATTAATTCTTTCTTCGGAGTATAATTATTCCGCATTTTGCTTGGTACAGTGATAGGCCATTTGGTTAATCCAATCATGTTAAGATTTCTATTAGTGTTTAATTTTTGTATTATTGTAGTATACTGTACGTTAAGTATTAACATTTTCATCTGGATTATCATCAAAAGAACGCTTCCTATGGAATTTTAATATTTTGCAATTACAGTGCTGTATTTTTATTCTATTGTGATTATTGCATTAAAGCTTTAAGTTTTTATATTATATTTTTTAAGATAGTTTTTTACTGCCATCTAACTGTTATAGTAGTGGTTACATCGTCAACTACGTACTCTAATTGTTCTTAAACCTAATATTTGTCGTTTAGGTTTTTGTGTCTGGCTATACCATTTTTTTGTTCTAATAATTTACTTAAATAGTCATATTAACTCTTTTGGTGCTAAATAAGGACATATTGCTTGTTATGCCAGAAGTGCACAATGTATTATAGTTGGCTATGATTGCTTTGAAATTCTCATATTGGGTTGAGTGAATAAAAATTAAGCATATGCTAATAGCATTTGCTACTCAGTTTTAAGCACATGCATAAATTTTACGAAAAAAAAGCACTTAACAAGTCTTCCCACACTTGTTTTTGTTTATATTTAATGTATTAGTTGAATTTCAAACTAACAACAAATATATTGGGTAATATTTTTAAAGATGTTAATTAATTAATTTTTCTTTAACTATTTCTTTTATTGCTGAATACGATTGTATCACAAATCATGGGTACATTTTTATTCGGTTAGTTATATATAGTATAGTATACAATTATCGTGCACAGAGCCTGGCCAATGAATATGCACACTGTAAAGAAACTATAAAGAAAATCTAATCTGAATCATAAGTCGCCTGAACATTTATGGACGGAAAGCCTTTTCTATTCATCTCCAAAATGACTCGGTTTTACTATTTGCACATGAGTGCAATCAATTACAGCAGGAACTTTAAACTTTTGACTCCGTTTTAATTTAGCTTTCATGATTTCTGCAGTTGTCTTTGGGCATTTTATCCAGTCATTAGCCTTTAATAGTGATTTTGAATGCCACAGATTTAACTACAATAGTGCGGGGTACCTACATGATGACCTTCCCCAACTCCTATTTGAAATCCGGGATCAATATTTCCACCTTCTGTTTGGAAGAGAGTGCTCCGCCACGTCTCTCTTGATATTCTCCGAAAAACAGATTTGAAATATACTTCACATTTTCCTCAGAGAAACTATAAATTTTTATAAATGCTGGTTGTTGAAACTTGTCTTTTCTCATATTTTTCAACTTTTCTTGCCACCATAAACTCTCCCATATCAATTATTTTTACGATCAATTATCATGAAAATTGAGTACATACTTCAAAGTATCTTAGCAAGCTCATTACTTCACTTTAAAAAAGCATTAAGCAAAAGCTTGTTTTTATTCACACAATTTCAAGCAAATGCTATTGTTTTATTTACCCCTAATCGAGCATTTGCTTAAAAAATGATAGAAATCTTAAGCTTATTTTTTATTCACTCCACCTATTATGTTACTGTATTGACATAATGCAGAAGACAGTATTTTTTAAAGAATTAATGTTGTTTTTGAATCACACTTTTCATATCTTGTTGCTTGTGATTCATATTTCATGTAATTTCTCTCATAATATTTACCACTGCATATATTATAAATTACTCAATTCACAGGTTGCAGAATATTTCTAATATAATTTTTATTACATCCTACTTTGTAAGATCGATCATAGATTTGTCAGTATTTAATACTGTTGACCTCATTTGTGATCAAATTGAGATTTTTTTGCAGCTTGAAAATTGAGAACAGTTGGATTTTTATTGTTGTAATTTGGGTTGCCACCTCTCCCAGAATTTTGGGAGTCTTACGAAATTAATTCACCTTCGATACATCTCTCCCGGAACCTGGTAGAACTTGTCCAGGAGCCCAAAATCTCTGTAATTAAGTAATTTTCAGCTTTAATAGTCTTTGCGTTATATCAAGTCGTGATTTTGGTAGAATTCTATCCTTTGATCCCAATGAAGCGATACTTCTTGTATAAATATACTCTTTATACAGTATCATGTTGGTCACTACCTCTGAATCACCATTTGTTATTACCTGATTATTATTACAATTTGAACCAATCAAGAAACATTCAAAATTGTGAGGAAAGATTTGAAGTTTTCCCGGCGAATGAATATGAGAAATTTTTCTCGGGTTACTGCCCGGGTCATGTCGTCGTTCAGGACCAACGTTTCGGCGTCTGACTTCGGCACCATCTTCAGGGCAGTACCCTACAACGACATGACCCGGGCAGTAACCCGAGAAAAATTTCTCATATTCAAAATTGTTTTCGATTTCTATTCACACATAAATAGAGTTTGTGGAGAATTGAAGAAAATTGTAACGCTTACGCTTTCAGTTCCAGTATCTGACGCAGCTTGCGAACGTGTGTTTAATGTCAGTAATGAATTGTGGTGTCAAGATCGAAACAAATTAAGTGTGGATCATGTCAAGGCAGAAATTCAAGTATGCACAACTTTTAATTACTATTGTAAAGATTTCCATGCCTTTTTACTATCAAAACCAGGTCTTTTTGAGGCTGCCTGAGGAAATTCAAAATACAAATTGAAGTTTAACAAATGAAGTACAGCTTTTGAACTAATGCTATTTTTAAGAGTTCTTTCCTATAATTTATAGAATAATGTCAAAACAAAATTAAGTTTAAATATCCATGTTTTAAATAATAATTAAAACAAGTTTTATTGTTCTCATATGCTGTTTTTTATCCTACAAACAATCTCACAATTAACAACTCATATGGTGAATATCTCTCAGAATCAGCAATTTGCAAGGTGGCAACCGCAACTGGAGCAATCAAATAAAGACTAAATAATCATCATAGGTTTCTATTCAATAAATAAATAGCTCACTTATTTGTTTTTGACCTAGAGAAAATTCTCCTGGAATTAGCTATTCATGAGGTGGAAATCTCCCGGAATCAACTGCTCATAAGGTGGCAACCCTAGTTGTAATGCTTTTTCCGCATTCCTGTTTTCTTTCATCCATTTTTTCTTGCAGCAGATGTAGACTATTTGCCTGTTTTTGGAATGTAAACTGGTAAGTGCATGTATGATTGTTGGTTCTGCTCTGGCTTGGATTCCAAGGCTTACATATACAGGAACCTCCAGGGAGCACTTGGTCACCCAAAATCAACATTAGTGACCGGTTTAAAGAAATGTTTGTTATTTTTACCATTCTTCTTAACCTCTTATTTATATTCAATGATGGATTTCATTGACACAAGTGATAGTTATAACTTTAAAATGCCTCAAAAATTGATGGCAATATTTTTATTATCAAAAGTAAAAAATTATCTACTTACCTTGTTCTGTAAATATCTTTGGAAAAGAGGGAGGAGGTAGCATGCAAGTTTGCATAACTACTGATAACATTTGACAAAATAACTTTTGCTGTGATGGTTATGTGAAGAATTTTCATCAAATATTTTAATTTTTATGATTATGTAATTTTGATAATTAAATACATTATTGTAGAAATTAAAGATTAACTATAGGAAACTATGTGTGGAGCATTTTTTAGCTACTATACTATCATCAGTGTATGACTTGAGTATACTCACCAAGTTGTTGCTATAAGGAAATTTCATTTTACTCGTCAATGTTGTGTTTGTTGGTACAAATTTTACATTTGCTAATGATGTCTCTTTTATGAATTGGTTATAATACACTTGATTATGAATATTTAAAGAGGCATTTTGTCTTATAATGGAGATGCACAAGTGCTTCATTCTAATTGCTTTTGGTGGAAGTCCAAAGAAATTAAAAATTTTTGCAATGAAATTTTCAACTTTCAGGTACAGTCATGCCTCATTGACTGCATGTTTGTTTAGGGCAGTGTTTCTCTACCAGTGGGATGCAAAGATCGTCTAGGTGGGATGCAAAATTTTGAAGATATTTATTATAGAACTTTTGTCAACAGAAATTCTGAAATATTTAAGGTTCTTAAAAATTTCCATTAATAGTCAATATAATACTGAAATGCAGTTGTCGTAAAATCCACTTCTTGGAAAAGGTGGGAGTTTGTTTTTATCATGGTGGGACCAGGAGTTTTTGACGAAATTGTTGGTGGGATGCAAGATGCAAAAGGTTGAGAACCATTGGTTTAGGGAACTTTTAATATAGTGCAATTTGCATTTCAGGACATTTTTATTTGAAAGTATTAAAAATAAAGTTTAAATAAATACTGTACTGTCAACGTAAAATACTGTCGAATGTGTGATTTTGCAGGTTTTATTTTGTTTTTATTTACATTTTTGCTAGCTAATCACTATTCAAGGTCTTCAGTTTTGACATCATCAGTTCAATTATCATGTGTCGTAGTAATTTTGCTTCATTTCTAGTGCAAAATAAATTTATAACCATAAATAGGAGAAAAATAATTTATATAAACCATGGCAGAAAAGAGAAAATTGAGTGGGGGCAATTAAAGTGCAGAAAATAATCTTAAATTTACAAGGAAAAGCTTAAAGTGATTCAGTGTTTTTAAAAAAGTGAATGTCAGAGCGATATTTCATGCAAATTTACCTTCACTACTTCTACAGTTTGTACAAATTTTGTTAAAGTAAGACAAAAAATGTCTTTTGAATCAGCCATGCCAGTAACTGCTGATCACATAGTAATTTGTTAGAAAAAATGGAGGAATTGCTAATGTTGTGGATTGATCCTAAACATTTTGATGAACGCCTGCCCCTCAGTCAAGTAGTCATTTGCAATTATGTCCTTTCTCTATGTGAACACTTAAAGCAAGAAGAGGGTGGTGGTTCTTCTAAAACATTTTACACCAATTCTGGTAGGTTTCAAAATTTTTTATGTCACTTAAATATTCATTGCATTCATTTATCTGGTGAATCACCAAGCGCTTTAATATTGTGTTAGTTTTATTAGTAATAATAATTAATATTAATAACATTATTTTCAATATTATTCATGTATATGTATTTTGACATTTTCACAATTGTGAATTTATCGTATTAAATAGTACTACATTATAAACTGTTTGTTTAGCACAAATTTGGGTTGCACAATGACCTTTCAAAACACACCCTTTATGCTAAATGAGGCATGACTGTACTTTGTTTTATATTCTTGCCTGATTATTATTTTAATATGTGTAAAATAATTCTGCTATAGCATTTTAATTTTCTTGATAAATTTATGTTGTGCATTATTTGAAATAGTATGGGCTTGAGATTAAAACTACCATCAGAAATTATTCTGGTTAGCAACCTGTGTTAATCAAATTTTATTCTTTTTGCAGGAAAACCCATCAAAACATCCTATCATAATCCTCAAGGATGTACCTTATGGTCACCTACAGGCCATCCTTGAATTTATGTATGCAGGGGAAGTGAATGTATCACAAGAGCAGCTGCCTGCCTTTCTCAAGACAGCAGAGAGATTGAAAGTAAAAGGACTGGCTGAGGCTCCTCAGTCAATCAAAAGAGAAGGGTATGTTATAGCTAGTATGGTACTTTTCCAGTTTTATTATTTCGATTGCTGGTATTGAATATTTTATAATGGCAGAGATATTGGTATTTAAAATGTGGCAGTTTTTATTTAGTAGACTGGAATAAATTTTCTGATAACTTTGTTGATGTTGCTACAGATATAAATATTTTTAAACAACTGGTTATAATGTGTGTTTTGATGTCAAAATGGAAATATTTTTTTGGAAAATTTGGTATCAACTTGATGTTTAAAGAAAGAGCTGATGGAAATACTTCCTTTACCATGCAAGTGGCAGGTGATTGTCTGTAGTCACCAACCGTGTGCATTAGCTTCCTGGGCCAGAGCTTATGGGAAATTGCGGGTTATAGGGAGCAATGCTTTTCATGAAATCCCTGGCTAGATTTTTTAGAGCATTTACATTCAGACTCTTATGGGCACGCCTGAAGAACAAAATACCAGAATTCTCACCTGCCATCTGATCAATAGATAAACAATATGTAGTCCATTATATCAGGAGTTAAAATAATTTGTAATTTGTGAAATATGCTATTGAAACTTGAATAAATTTGAAAATTAAAATATAATCTGCTGCAGAAAGAGGCAAAAGTTGTGGACTGATAAATATAAATAGCCAACGAGGATAAAGAATTTTTGTTACGTGTAATTTGATGGTAATTTCATCGAATACATAGCTTCAAAAGTTTGTTCGGGTGTTAGTACCTCTATAACTCAAAAACTACAGAATGTAGAAACATGAGGAAGGTGTCATTTTCACCTCAAGAAGAAGTAAATTGTGGTGATAGGGTTTTTAAACCAATTTTATTGTCCTTATTAATTGAAAAAATTATTTTTTTATTTTCTTCCATTTAAGAAGCATGGGAATGGTTGTAGCATAATCATAATTTGCATTTTAAAATAATTTATATTCATTGTTTGAACCCAGGATCGGAGAAAAGAATGAAGTTTTGTTTTCTTACCATCAAATTTTAATTTTTCCGAAAATGAAACTTTTATCAGAAAATTTCAAGTATTTTGAATTGAAATTTTTTCAATCTCGTGTCAAACCAATTGATGTCGATTTAAGACAATATTATAATCCAAAATACATCAAGAAAGAGGGTATGCTTATTAATTATCTGAGTACACAGAAGATGGCATGAAATGCTATACTATCTTGAGTTTTTAACATTAAAAGACAAATTATATCAGAATAATAGTTATATATGGAAATGAGCTTCACGGCACAACTAAAATGGTAATAATCTCCAAATTCCATACTAAATCTAAATTTTAAAAATTCCCTCACAGAGAAGGAAAGGGGAAAAAATTTTTACAATTAAAAAGTAAAAAAACCTCATCCATTCAAACAAACACTCCACCTGCCATTTAGGGGCTTTTTAGGGCCTGCAGATCAACACCCAGGTTTACGGGAAACTTCTCCATGCCAGGAACCTACAATCACACACACACACTCATACAAATCTTTTTTCTTTTTATTAAAATTTTTCCCCCTCTTTCCTTTCTGTGAGGGAGTTTTTTAACTTTACATTTAGTACCACGTTTGGAGATTTTTACCTTTTACCTGAGTAATAGTTATGATTGGTATTTATAGTGTCATTGTTAATAATAATTTAAATGTACCGTATTTACCCAAAAGGAAAACGACCTTGAGTTTAAGACCACCCCTAAAAAATTAGGCCCACTTACAAAAAAACTTTTACATATATATATATATAACAAGCTAACATTAAGAGGATGAATAAAAAAAAGTAAATTTACTACTTACATCTCCCTCTCCTCTGTTTCCTTCCCTTATTCTTGCTGTCCTGTCCATTCATCACAACTTATTCAAATTCGAACAAGTCGTCTTACGTACCATCCATGGAATTTGATATGCAGCATTTCTTGAACCCTCTTGAGATACTATTGGGATCTATTTTTTTCCATGTTGCAATGATCCAATTACAGAAAACCATTACGACGCATCATATGCATACACAATCCATTACTAGCCTTAAATTCTTGGTGTGGAATGTTTTGCAATCGTGGTAATTCTTGGACTTTCAATTTAATGATATCCCACGTCACCGGTTTACAGTCCATTCTTTGAATACGCACAAAGTTTGTAATTTCCTCTTCTAATGCATGAAATCAGCCTCGTTTTAGTCCACTAAATGATCTCCATGTTGAGTTAGCACCTTCAAGTTTCTCTTTTGCTTGCTTCCACCTTTGCACATTTGCTTCAGTCACATTCCATTTCCTCCCTGCTGCACAATTATTTGTTTCTTCAGCATAGCGTACCACCAGTAACTTTAAATTTCTGTCGTAACTTCTTCTAATTCCTTTCGATACATTCCCTCATACCGCAGTTCCTTTTTCTCTATGCGATATGTTTGGGGTATCTTATTTAAAAGTTATAAATAATAACTTGTCACTATTTCACTTTAAAACTCAGCAAAGCGTGTACTACTCAAGTGCTCTCGTAAATTTTCTACACTCTGAAACTCATGCCCACTTTATGTCTGCCATTGGCATACCAAACGCAAAGCATCATGTTTAAATTGTAGTAGATACATTTAAATTGTATCAGTCTTGTTTACATTGTATTACTAGACACCTTAATTGGTTCCTACATGACTTTGTGTTTCATATTATGCAGGGAACTGCCCAGCTGTAGTCATTTTTTTTCAACTTGTTACACAATTACCTACCCAGCTCTAAACACTTCTGTACAGCCGAAGTGGAACCATTGGCCTGTGGGAGCAATTTTAAAAAATTTGACCTTAAATTTTTAAAGTATTGTAGTAATTAATTAAATACAATGTATTACTTTATGCAATAATAAATATTTTAACGGACATATACTTGACATCTGGGTGTTTCATGGTGCATTTAAAATAGGGGTGTATTCTCACCCTAAATCCTAAATACTTCATTCTAAGACGATACCTAATATTTTTAATGGCATTTTGTGATAAAACCTCGTCTTCCTTTTGGGTGAATACGGTAATATTGATGTGCCAAAGGATGGTGTTTTAATACCATGTATCCTTATAATTTCTTGCAACTACCTTTTTGAATTCAAATGTCTTAAATTTCTGGTAAAGGTTTCTTTTGCAATGACTATTAATAAGACCCACTGTCAATCACTAAAGGTTGTTTAGGTCCACTTATGTGTTCATTGATTTTCTCATGATCAGTTTTTCATAGCATGTTCAAGAGTAAGTAACTGAAATAATTTGTATATTCTTTTTGCAAGTGGCAAGACTGTCAACATAGTCTATGAGGAAGTATTGTATGTGTTTTTCAGAGGTCGAATAAAATAAAGGTATGACTTTGAATTCATGAAAGATCATTGGTACCTTACTAAGGAAGCTTCTCAAGGTATTAACCGATTAGGAACTGAATTAAATGGTGGAAAATGGCCAATAATAATAAAAATATTTATTCTCCAGTGATCTGTGTACAGATACAGGATTCGTCATAAAATTCAAACAATCACATTACATTGAAACATACAAGGTACAATTATTACATTTTATCCAAAAGAAAATCATTCACAGAATTAGTACATTTTGTGCTGAAGCAACTTTTTTAGTTTTAGTTTAAAAGGGCCATTCCCTTTCAGTTCTTCGGGTAGTTTATTATAAAGATGCAATCCCATACATTTTGGACCTAGCGATGTAAGTTTTGTCTTAATACGAGGAACATGTATGTCATTGTGCCTTCTCGTATTGCATTTATGATAGTCCGAGTTCTTATCAAATTCACTAATATTGCTTTTTATGTATATTAATAGAGTTAAAATATATACACTTGGTAGGGGAAGAATATAAAATCTTTGAAATATCAGGCGAAAAGGTGATTTGGGTGGTGCATATGCCATTAGCCGAACAATTTTTTTCTGAATTTTAAAAATTTTGATGGAATCTGTTGATGCACCCCAAAAAATAATACTATATATAAGGTGGGAGTAAATTCTCCCATAATATAGACTTAAGAGAACTTCAGAACTCACTGTGTACCTTATGTACCTGATCAGATATCTCATTGAACTGAGTTTACTGGCTAGTAAACTAATGTGTTGCTCCCAGGGTAAATCATAGCTGATATGCATGCCTAAGAACTTAGTATTGTGAGCTTGGTGTAACACAGTGCCATTCAGCATTAATGGAATATATTCTTGTGATTTGCGAGGATAGAAACGAATTACATGGGTGTTATCCGTATTTATGCTAAGTTGGTTATTTATACACCAGTTGTTCAACTGTTGAGTAATTAATTTACTGTCATTAATCAAATCTGAACATGAATTGGCTGACATGAGAATATTTGTATCATCAGCATAAAGAATAGATTTGGCATTTTCAACTAACCTCACACTGTTAGGAAGGTCATTGATATAAACTAAAAAGAGGATAGGGCCTAACACATCCTTGTGGCACTCCAAGTGTCATTGTTTTAGTAGAAGAATGATATCTTATTCCATGAACATTAAGTGATTCTATGTGCGACCTGTCTTTTGGATATGATTGTAACCATTTTAATGGTATGCCACGAGTTCCCAGTTTTTCCAGTTTCTGTAAGAGAAAACTATGATTGACAGATTCAAAAGCCTTTGTGAAATCAACAAACAGACCTAGAGTTTCCTTTTTTCATCATTTACAGACAAGATATAGTTAATTGCTTGGTAAACAGCAGTGAAGGTTGATAGGCTCTTTCTATATCCATGTTGGCATGGTGATAGAAGCTTATGTGTTTCAAGATAAGAAGTCAGTCTAGTATAAATTACCTTTTCAAAAATTATTGCAAATTGATTTTGTATTATTATTGGACGATAATTTTTTGTCACCTATATATCCTTTTATTTTGTGAATTGGAACTACTTTTGATATTTTTAAAGGAGAGGGAAATATGCCTATATGTAAAGATTCATTTATGAGGTATAATAATGGAGATTTAATTGCATCAAAACACTGTGAGATTAAATTGCTGGGAATCTCATTTATGCCAGCAGTACATTTATGGCCCAATTTTTTAACAATAGACCTTAACTCTGTTTCAAGACAGGGTGATAGGAAAAATGATTTTGAATGATTTGGAATATTAAAATTAATATTAGCAGAAGATGTGGAAATGGCAGGTTGGAGAGAGAAATCATCACTGGAATAGTCTAAAATAGTGTTGCCAGAGGAGTCTTTGAATTGTGGTGTTACATGAAACCCTGTTTGTTTTTTTGGAATTCCTGATAATATTCCATGTTTCTTTAGTTTTATTGTTAGTTTTAATCAGTCATTCATTCTCTTAGCATTGCTTATTAGAGTACGGTAATGTTTTTTAAGTGAAGAGTATTCATATTTTAGATTTTTATAATTTGTTAATTTGGCAGATTTTGCTAGATCTTTTAAGGTATATGACAGTTGTCGAATTTCATTGGTAATCGAGTTCTTTTTAAAAAAACCTTTTTTGAAGCTATCTTACATCTAAGTGGAAATGCACACTGGAAATAATACAAAAATTTACTGTAAAAACACTGAAAGCTATCATTAAAGGACTTAGCAGAATATACGTACTTCCAAGTTTCTGAATGAAGTTTATACATAAAAGATGACATATTTGCTTTAGTAAAATAATGTTGGGGATGTCTGGCTACCATGGAAGAGGATTCAATAGTAAAAATGGATATTAGTGGGTAATGATCTGAAATGTCTGAATCCAGTACTGTAGTTTTTACATGAGTAGTATCAATGTTGGTTATTACATTGTCGAACCGAGTTTTAGAGGTATCAGTTACACGAGTAGGCTCAGAATTAATTGTGACTGATAAGTTGTATGTTTGCAATAAATATAAGAAATCCTCTTTTGCTTGGTTATTGGTGAGCATATTACAATTGTAATCTCCTGTAATTATTATAGAGAAATTTTGCCTATTGTGATATAATACATCTAGGAGACAGCCAAATTTATCGAGAAACAGTTCAAAATTTCCAAGTGGTGACCTGTAAAAGGAAGCACAACATATACTAACATCATCAATGCCTAAGTAAATAAGTGAACATTCAAATTCTTGTTCTTCTAACAAATCTATAAATGATATTTCTGGTGGATGTACCTGCACACTCTCTTTGACAAAAATTATAACACCACCATTTTTTAATTTAGATCAGCAATATATTTGAAATACCCAGGCAAATTTATGACAGTAACTTCTTACTTTTTTAGCCAATGTTCACAAAGGCATATTATATGAGGCTTGTGTTGATTGATGAGGACCTCTAGTTGTAGGAGTTTATTTCTAATACATTGAATGTTTATATGTAATACTTTGAGTTCCGTTGTGGAATTTCAGTGATTTATGGAAGCTAGTCACTTTTTTTTGGCTTAGTAATGCCAGCTTGAAGGCGTGTTGTCACACTTTGGACTTGTGGAGGTGGAGAGGGATTGGAAACTACTGAAGCTGCTGGTTGGGTGATGATGGGAACACTTTCACTTTGTGGTGGAGGCACACTGATCACTGGTGGAGGTGTGGGAGGATTTGAAACCATAGAAACTGTTGGGCAGGTAGTAGTAGTGGGAACACATTGTATTGGGGATACACTATCACTGTGTAGTAATGTGGGATGCAATTTAGATGAACATGCTACTTGGGATTTGGTGAATTGAAATCTACTATAGTCCATTTCAGCATTTCGTGCGGGTGAGGCATGTCTACAGTTAGACCTGTGGAGTGAGAGGAAGAAAATACTAGCCAATAATAGGTCGTAAATTTCCCTCTCCGTTCAAAATTTCTTGACAAGCTTCTTGCTCACACTTTCCAATCGTATTTCGGCGATGACAGTAAGCATGAACGTTCTTCATCCGGATCTATTGGAGTATAGAACTCGTCAGCAGCTACCGATGAACTGAGCGAAATTGGAAACTTGGCAACATAGCATCGTAGCCAAAGCGAAATAACCCGAACGCGAGTGGAATACTTTGAGTCCCAGTCGCACGAGCAGTAGAAACAGATTATAGCATTAACTCCATGTGGCCAGTTGTTAGGATTTTTTAGATCTGGAAGCAAGTAGAAATCAACTCCAACTTTGAAGGCACTGATTCTTTCATTACAGGATATCTTCTCACACACAATATCACTGCTTTTAAATTTTGACTTGGCGTACCTGACAATATCATCTTCTGTTGTAGAGGGGTAGACACAACTTATGTATAGCCAAGCTTTTGTCGCTATATCTTTGAAATCGCCAATGTTGTTGCTGAGTCCGGTGAATCCATTCTTGCGTTTCCGACTTTTGTAGCGTACTACTGCAAAGTCAGCATCTTCAGGATCTTGTTGTTGTGTTTTGTCCACAGGTCCTTTAGGCATCATAATACCAGTGGTTGAGGATGTGTGAAGGGTCTTTTTATGTTCCTTCGTTGCACTGGACCAGACAACATCACTATCTCGACAGATTTTACGATCGTGTTTGGATTCGTGAGATGTGTTAATTTTTTATTGAGCTTGGGATAACTTCACTATATTTTGGTTTTGGATGAAGCACATGGTTTTTATTTTTGAAATTGTGAATAATAACTTTATTTTTTGTCTCAATGATGTCGATTCTATTTTCCATGGCCCAAGACGTTTCAAAATTGAATCCGTTGAGGTGTAGCTCAAATTTCCTTTACAGTGGTTGTCGATTTTGGGTATGTCCGCGGCACAGAAATAGCATATCCTAACGATGGACTTGTTAGCCTCTACGACTGAAATTTCAATATCACTAAGCCCTGAGCATCTTGTGTGGAAATTCATACCACAGTTACCCACACAAGACAAGGAAGACTTGCTAATTATCTGATTTCCGCAGGAGCAACAATGCGAGATGTTTACACTATCCGCCAATTTTTTACCTTTTTTAGAAAAATACGTTTGGAAAAAAACTTTAACTCTTATCCTTTCTAATTTTCTGTATTACGATAAGGGTCCATAGTAAATATTTAAAAACTTAGTAGGCTTCTGGTTTATTCATTACCGGAGATTCGTGTGGTATCCTCTGAAGCAAGGGTCAATGCACAACCATTTTCTGCAAATGGAACCAACAAAAATTGTCCTCTTCCTTATTCCTTTTCTTGTACATACCACACATTCTTTTTGCATTACTATATTTTTCTCATTTATTTCCACTTAATCGGGATAATGGCACTCTCTACAATTATGCATAATAGAAACATTTGTCCAGTGTCCTTGTTCTTTTCTGCTATTATAGTCATCAATGAGGTCTCTGATTACACCCAAATAGTATTTTTTAGAGGCAAAACTGATGTATTAGTAGCTTGTTTGTAGTGTAGATATAAGAATTTAATATCATCCTAGTTAGTAAGTCAAAGATTAGTCAATGCCACCACTTTTTTGAAGAAATATCTTAGAGTTAGTAGCTACATAGCTGGTCGTTTCTATCCAATCCTCCCATGAATTCATTGTATACCCTTACAATCATAGGACAATACACTTCCATCTTCAACCCATCATTCTGCATCGTTTTTATTCACTGCATTGGGTATATAGGTGAGTAATAGCTTACTGACAAAAAGAAGATTCATGAGTGGGTCGGAGGTGAACCATTCGCAGTCCCCTTGGTTTCTTTTTCCCAGCCATTTGTGCTTGCTAGCTATTCTTTGGGATAGTCTGTGCGGTTAGTGTTTGCAGTCCCATTGGCTCTCAGACGTTTCTTGGAGAGTTCGGTAAATAGATTTGGTCACAAAAAATCTATCGCAAATTACAGTAGAACCTGACCCAAAGAGAGGCTTTGCAAGAAACATCACGACATTTCCATCCAAACCCATATTATTATTTTTAATTGTCCCCTTCTCTGTATACAATTCTAAGTAAAAACATATCCCGATGTTCCATCTGCCTTTCCTCGCCACTTGAATCCCCTTGTGAAGAAATATATCCTAACCGAGAACCTCTCCATTTTCTTTTGGGCACCATTGTCAAATATAAAAAGGGTAAAGTTAAAAAAAATGTAAAACAGAAACCGCTGATGAAAAAAATGTGTAACTGCGCAGAACTATCTGTAAGCTGTTGGCAAAAAAAGATAGAAGAAGCAAATACCATGCCATCACACTTGAGGGCAGAAAAGGATGATACCCTAGCACCGATATATAGGTGCTCCATCCCTAATCAGTTAATCATAAATACCTGGGCAAAGAACAGGTTGTTCTGCTAGTTAGATAGTATTTGTTACTCACATTTGCAAAAATCAATGTTTTAATTACAAAATGCTTCATTATTTGTGTTGTGTTTTTACAGTTTTATTTAAGTTCAGTTGAAATAAGACTCAATTCAAAAAGACATTTGAAATTTATATGCACTAGCTGCTTAGTGCAGCATTGCTTGCAGTATCAATATGATATGGTAAATTAATGTAATGGGTGGGTTTATTTTTAGAAATGTATTCCAAAATACTACAGAGCCATCTGGTGGAGAACTTTTCAACTATCTCCGATGGCCCTGCATTTAAAGTTATACCAGTTCCATGTTCGGTCCTGAGATGGATAGAAAGTTGCATGACAAATATTTTCTATCAAAATTTTCTGTTCAGATTGCATTTTGCGACAAATGCTGCTATTAGATATTCATAATTTTTTATTTTAATGTTTTTTATGACATTAATGTAATGCAATGGAAATCAAGTATGTGCAAGGGTATAATTTTTAAAAATGCATGTCAAAATACTACAGTGCCACCTGGTGAAGAACACTTAAACTATCTCTGACGGTCCCACATTTAAGGTTGCACCAGTTCCATGTATTGCCAAGAGATGGTAGTATGGTAAAATTGCACAACAATAATATTTTCTACCAAAATCTTTTCAAATTAGGTGTTGTATATACATATTAGATACTCGTAGTTTTTTAATTTTAATGTTTTAGGCTATATTTGCAAACAAAAAAAGAAGTATAAATACTTTTAATGAAATTTCAGTAACGTAGTTAACAGGCCATGGATCAGTGTTGTCCAATAACCATTCGCATACAAAATATAATGGTAAATTGTCACCGTGCAGTGACCCGAGACCTATGCATATGATAGATGTGGTATATATCCTTGTTTTTGTATAATTTTACATACAACATACAGCATATTAGATCTGCAGTTTAAATTGCTTGTTTTCTCTCTACCTTTGGTATTTCTAATGTTGAATGATTTTTTTTGGTAGTGCTGATCATTTTCCAAGTTTACATAGAAAATTCATAACTTCTCAATTACTTCTGTGTATTTATCCAGAGTCAATAAAAGGTCTTTCTCATGGGTCTAGTTCCATCTCAATTAATTGCAAAGATTTAGCTAGATGTGAAGGGGTTGCATGAATTTTTAGAGGGAAAAGGGACAGGAGCTGTTAGATATTATGGGATACTTTATTAATAATGCTCAGAATTGTAGTATCTTCAGAATTTCTCTTGTAGAGTCCGATATTTATTTAAAGGTTTATTTATGATGAAAAGTAATGACATTAACTAATTAATGCAACAAAAGAAAAACCCAAATTCTTAATTCTCTGCTCTAAAACAATGATTCTAAACTATCATAGCAAGCTTCCTGTAGTGTCACAAGATAACAGCATAAATCAAGGTAAATGAATTGCCATGTCATATATTGAAAGTTTTGAAAATAATTATCACTTTGTTGGCAGGTACTCATCAAATGGTCAATTTTATTTTCTTGTGCTTAACATCTTGCAATTTATATATTACAAATAGGGGTAGGATCCATTTTTGGTGTCCTATAAAATGATATTTTGTAAAAATTCATTCTTTGAGCTCATTTTTATTTTCAAAATTTCCATTTTATCAACACCATATTGTCAAGTTTTTCATTGCATCCCATCCTGATGCCCTAGATCAGGCGTGTGCAAACTATGGCCTGCGGGCCACATGTGGCCCACGAGGGCATTTTTTGCAGCCTGCAATTCCATTATGAAAGTGAACCGTAATATAAATTACAGATAATTTTAAATATGTAGCATAATATTATGGCCGGAAAACCTTTTTCCAGTGATGTTATGGGGATAACATTATTTATTATTGATTTTCACTCACTTCCCTCACATTATCTCAAAGTGAACCCAAACAGCCCGCTGGAGCATTTTCATGTGTTTAACCCTTTTACTACCACGCCATATCCAACAGGGATAGCCGATCTGCCGTGCTCATTTTTGCAATACCTTATTAAAATTGTTAAGCACGTTATTTATTAATATTTGATCCTCATTTTTTCATATCTTGTAGCAATAATTACAGTTTCATATATAATGTAAAGCTTTTTAGAATATCATATGTTTTTTTAATTACAAATTGGTGATTTTTAGTTTACATTAAAATAAATAAATAAAAAATAATTTTTAACATTAATGGAAGATAATTACATTTAATACTTTCTCTAATAGTTATTTCAAAATAATAAAGAAAATTTAACCACGAATGCACTGAAAAAAATCTCACAAAAATATTAAGAACATAATTATTTGCTATGTTTTAAATACAGTACTGCATTTTTAAAATCTCCAGAACGATAATGAAACATGGACAACCAATCTACATCTTCAACAACTTACACTGTTTATACTAACACTGGTGTTAAGATAAATACTAGGATGTTTTTGAATAGCACATTTATTTTTCAATATAAATTATTGCTTTTCATTTTGCACTTTTAAAAAATTAAAAAATCACATTTAGTATTAATATAAAGTTATCACAGTCATCTGTAAGCAAATTCAGTAATATCGCTATTTTCTGTGCAGCACATATCTTTATCAAAGTTTGCAATATTGATTTTCAGAGGATTGGCATAAAAATATGACTTGATAATTATTTCAGTAAAAAAAGAAAAATGTAATTAGCAGAGATATCTATATAAGAAAGGAGGAAGAAAGCATTAGAAATCCTTTGGAATGAATGATTATGCCATCTGTTATCAAAATAAGAAGTTAGGTGTAAACAAAATTAAGCCTACATCGGATTGGCTAAATCGGCTAATGGCAGATTTGGCATAACATGTGGCGTTGGCTCACTGGCAGTAAGAGGGTTAAAGCCTAAGAAGCTGCAACTGTTAATGTAAAAAGTTTGCCCTCCCCTACCCTAGATTGTCATTTTGAAATAACAAATTTATATTTTTATTATATTCTAACTTCTGTACATGCTTAAAAATTGAAAAAAAAAGCAAAATGCATCATCTGACTTAAATTTAAATTGATCACATAAGGATTGCAGAATGCATCTTTTTCAGCATTGTATTCTTCTGAAGCTCTCACACAAACTGTTGTTGATCCCTCAACATCGAACGACATACTGAGCACATCAGGGGCAAACTTCATTTGCCATCGACTGACGTACTCAGTACATCCCAGTAATCGCTCACCTTTTTTATTTTTTGACACGATGAATTTTCTTAAATCTGGATAACCTTGATATATTTCAAAAGAGGAACCTTTGGCCTACTTATTTATCATCATTCTGCAATATTTATTGTCTTTCTTATAACATTTAATATTCATTAAATTTTGTGATTTATTTTTCATGTTGCCACATGAATTGGGGAATCGCATCTTCTAAAAAAACACCTATCTAATGCTGAAATGAACCTTATCTCAACATGAATGCTACTGTGAAGTGAAAGGAGATTTTGACTCTGCTTATCTGCCCACAGACTTCTCTTTCTCTTGGGTTTTTCTTATGCGCCAGCACTTGAGAGCTATAAGATGAGGAGAGCCAAACAATGGTTGCCATGTGCTTGCTTTAGTATTTCTTGAGAGCAATATAGTATGAAAGAGAGAGAAATGTCTGCATGTGCCATAGGTCTGTTTACAAAAAAGCCACTTTGTTGATATCTACTGTTATTTCTTGAGCGAGAGTGCTTTCGGAGCGAGTGCACGGGTCTTTATGCTCGAGTCACAGAAGTTATTCTAAAGAAAACCTTTGCAACATGCAGAGGCAATTTCATTTGTGTTTTATAGTTTCCCATTAATATATAACCATAGAATAAACATCAGTCGAGGTCTCTATACAGCAAGGTTTGAGGGGAAGGTCATTCAAAAAAATTTTAGGTTCCAATATCCCAAGCAGAGAAATGCTGCATTCGCAGTTAGAAGTGATGAGTGAGGAGGTGTTAGGTCTCCCCCAAGTGATATTGAACTAATTGAAAGCAAAGTAAATGCTAGTAAAAAAATTCAGTATAGATGATTCATTGAAGTAATGATATTTTCTTGTAGAAAATTTCATGGTAAATTGGATAATGCAAATTTCTTAAAAGTTTTTAAAAACTTTTCTAATTTTTTTATTACATGTACATTCTGATACATACAACGTCATATCTCCGCTTCTACTGGACAAAATAGGACAATTTTTACCATGTAACTTCTGTAATGATGAAGAATGACTACTGTTCAACTCAGAACTTTATAAGCTATGTAAAATGTCTTTTAACAATATACGAAACGAAAAATTTATTTCAAATTTTTAGTCAAGGCATGAAAAAGTTGACCTGCAAGAAAATTTTTCTCTCTTTGGTTTAGAGAGGTGAAAGAATTGTATACAAAAACAAATGTTTCCTTGAAAACGATTGCCTATAATAACATTAATAGTTTTGACAATATTGAAAGATATATGAAAGCATGGGTGTGCGCTTGACTAGTTGGCGATCAGGGTGATTTCTCTTCTGCAAAGAATGTGCTTGATGTAAGATAGTGTAAAAGGTATTGTTTATAAATGTCATGTTCTACTAAAATCCTCAAGAAATTTCAGACATCCAATAAAAATGAGAAAAGTTGTAAAAATTTTCAATTTTCAGGAACTGAAATCACAATTTTTTTAAATCTCCTCTGGCCTCTGAAATAGGATTTAATTAGTTGTCCTTCTCGCTTGAGGGGTTAAATAATTTTGTAAATTTTTGCTGTAAAATTTAAGCATTAATCATTTGTTATTAAAGCCTTTGTGTTGTTATCTACTTTTTATCACTCATTGCTATTAAGAACTTTTAGGCTTTGTTTTGTGTGTCATTACTGCATTACTAGAAAGATTAGCTTACCTGTTAAAATGACAGTTTCTCTTTCAATCTTATTGAAACTGGATTGATGTGTAAGATAAAAAAAATGTCTCAAATAACGTTTGGTTTCATATTTTAAATCCTTATTTTTTCTGTATCCAAGTGTTTATTTGCTCTTTGTTTTTGTGTGTTCTTTGTATTGTGATTTAACCCTTTCAGAGCCACGTGACGATATATCGTCGTTTGCTTCCTGAGCACAAAGTGCCAACAACAATAAATCGTTGACCATGCTGAGTAAGCATTAACTCGTAATAGTTCCCCATACAAATGACAGATGGCAAAAGATGATGGTATCAGTCGAAAGAGGAGACTATGTAGTTCACGTATCTTCCATTCTTCTTGATTTTAGTTGATGATTTGTTGAGTTATGATTTTTTCAATTTCGCAAAATAGTACCTCTATTATTTCAAGATGGCTTCTATAGGCAATGATAATTTCACTGTTAGAATTGAGGATGATGAATTGCTTTGTTATATAAACTCATTAAGTGATGACTAATATTATTTAGAGAAGGGAAATTTTGAAATTTTAGAAGATATTTGTGATTTTTTACAAAAAAATTTCAATCTAAAATTATAGCAAAATATTTTTTTAATTTTATAAGTAAATATGTTATGAGTATATAGTTATATAGAATGTAATGTTTTATATATCATTTCTGCAATTACTGAAAGAAGCATGTAAAAATATTAATAAATAGTGTGTGTGATTTTTCATAAAGACTGATGAAAAAGTGCTAAAATTGCAGTTATGCAAAATAATATTTCTGTAATTTCATTTTTAAATATTTTTTGTGAGTTTTTGCAATGTTTTACCTGGATGTCTTGCCTCTATGAAAATAAGTTTAATATACTAGCAAAAATAATGAAATACCATACTTTATTCAATATAAAATTAACTTCATTTTTTATTTAAAAAATGAAAAACAAAAAATCACAAGATTCCCTTAATATTTGTAATCATCTGTGCAATTACTGAAAGAATCGGGCAAGAATATTAATAAATAGCATGCTTTTTCTTAGAGATTGATGCAAAATTGCTTAAATAGCCATGACACTTTTGGACATAACCACCAAAATTGGCGTGGCACTGAAAGGGTTAATAAAATATACTTTATGGGGTTTTGTGTTCAGGCCTGATTCAATAGTGGTACTTGTTGGATAACTTTTTCTCAGTTGCGATTTACATTTGTATACGTATTGTTCTAAATTTATTTTACTCTTATATTTCAGGTGATGCTTTAATTCTAGGAATAAATCACTTGCATGTCACCTTCAGTCAAGTTGGTCATTGCCCTCCAATGCACCACTGATGGGAAGGAGTTTAGATCCTGTTGTATACAAATGTGCCAGTGTGTGAAAATGGTAGCAAATGTGCATATAAATATTAGGCCAGGATTGGGCAAGATAGATCTGGTGTGCACATCAGAAGCAGTTTTGTCAACACATTTCATTTAATATTTTGAGCGAGTGAGAGAGAGAGAGAAGTGAAAATTCTGTACTAGCCCTTCCTGGTTATAGATAAAAGCAAATCTCGCACCCATCTGCACCCTCCTCGTATAACGTGACTGGAACTTTATCTCCCTCTTCCCTCAAACCTATTTAATTGACCCTCACCCCTCCTTAGACCCTATCAAAAAGCAGTGACTTATTATGCAAAAGGTGTGACCAAGGACTACAATAAGAAGACTGTGTCTGAAAGGCTGTGAGGCTTTCCCTCCTTTTTACCTCTCTAACAGTTTTTACCGTCATGAAGAATGGGATGTCAGTTGTATGGGTATGTGAAAGTGTGACTTTAACCCAGAAATGGCATCGGAAGAATGGAACGTTTTTATTGCCTTGTTTTGAATGAGTTGAATCGTTTGAAAACTGACTTAGTTTGCAATGCTTGCATGTTATTTTTATTTAACTCATATTGTTGCTATGCTAGACTCAGCCTAGCAGCAGGTCAACAATTTAATATTTTTAAATACCAGAAAATTAGCTTTTCTTGAGTTATTTTTGAGTAAAATTCAAATTAACATGGAGGTGGATATAGACTTAGAAGAGGGCAGTCTATAGGCAAAACTTTTTTGAAAAAGTGATTTTGTTAGTTAAAAAAACTTTCTTTCAGTGCTCCATCACACTGTGCATTACTTGTATTTGAATCCTTTTAATGGCAGTTTGTGCACTAAACCAGTGTGCCTGTAATTTATTTGACCAGATGCACTGTTTGTGGCAACCTTGTCATTTGCAGTGCTATTTGTACATATTCTTCAAAGAAATACTTAATATATTTAATAATAGATTTTACGTTTACATTCTGCATTTCTCTCCATTGCATTGAATTGCCAGGTGTGTGAAAATAGGCTCATACTGTAAAGTATTTTCCATTGTATATTTTCATTTTGAAAAAGTAATTTTTACCAGACCGTAACTGTTGTACTATGAAAAGGAAGACTGTAGGTCATAAGGACCAACATTGTATTACATTGGAGCATTTCCATAAGTTACCCACTCTTCATGTATGTTCCTGAAGCTCCAAATGTTTGTCAGGTGAACAAACATGTAACCCTGTTATGTTCAAACCAACCACATTAGTCCCAGTACTTTTAAACTTTTTTCCTGCACATTATTTAAAGCCCATTATCACAATAATCACCACTTCATAATCCATCCTTGAATTTTCATACAGAATCAGCCATTGAATCTAATTTTTATATATTTTTATCCCAAATGAAAAGATACTGTTACCATTTGAGACTGAGAATCTATGGGAGTTGGGTTTGTAACGAATAGCATGAGTTGGTATTGATGAGTAAATTGATGATGTTTCCTTCTGCCATAGTAAATCTGTAAACTTTTGAAAAATAATCTCCAGATGAGCTGGAGTTGTCTAGATTTCTTGGCTCTCATACATAGGCAGGAATTAGTGAAGGGAACCAGCACACTATGTTAATCCACACTGTTATAACTGGAATGAATCCTAATATATCAATACTGAGACAATTTTTTTGCTAGATGAATATTTTTTCACAAGCCATAGATGCTGCTCAATAATACTGGTAATTGACAGTTTGTACATGAATATTCCTTGCTGGTACACCTTTGCATTCATGCGTAATTATGTACCGAGATGACAGTAACTTAAATGAATACAAGGTGTGTACCTCAAGCAGTATTCTCCTGTGATATGGTGGTGATCAAATCAGAGTTGTGATTTTAAAAAACCTCTGATCTATGGTAAAGTTATAAATATGAGATTGAAGGATGCAAAATCGGATTTGCTCAGTGCCCTAGTTACCAGTCCTATCTTAATGAGCAAATCCATCGTAATAGCCTCTTTTATTCTAATTTGGAAAATGCAACACCTTTCCAGAAACAATTAAATATGTTTATATTTCCCAGTCCCCTATTGTGTGTATAAATGTTTCTTTTTTTCTTTTGTATAGATTTCATGTGAAAGTATAATTATATTTTTGTTAGTTGCTTGGTGCTAAGGTTCTGTATCAAACAACTGTTTTGATAATTTTTGTTTAATAAAGATTGGGAAAAAACATGTCTAAAAATGAATATGTTCTCCACCATTTTCATAGCATTAGCAAAACTGTAAAAAGGTGTAAAATAATTCTTGTACTTTCTTGAAAAGCACCTTGCATTAGGTTATTTTTAATTTTGTCGTATTTTTGTTTTTGTTTCAGATTTTTCTTCATGTGTGTTTCAATAGTGCACGGAAACAATATTTTTTACGTCTGTTCAACAAATTTATCATGTTTTCTTTTATTAAATACATTTAGCAAGTTTGTGCAAGAATAATGAAAATATAATTTGATTTTATAAGTAACTTTAAAACTATTATATGGAGATGTAAATTGAACAAGTTTATTTTTATTCACTGTTCATAGAGAGATTTTTGTGTTGTCTGTAAATGTACAAATCATGGGATAGCTTTACTTATTTAATTACAATGAATTCTGGTAGATATGTTATCATCCCTGAATTAAATGACTTGTGTTTCTTATCAAGTTTGTTATTTAAGGTGTGAGGAATAACCTTTCAATTCATTACCTTTCAAATTTCCTATCATTAGTTGTCTCACAACACAGGTATGAGTCAGTCTTTTCTCAGAGGGTTTACTTTTTAAGAAATATTTAAATTTTGTAAGTAATGTTCATTAGTACATGTTAGAAAAATCAGGGACATCCTTCATCATGGTGCCCTTTTTCACATGAAAAATTTCGCTTGCAATTATCATTGAAGTAAGAAAAACAGGATCGTATTCTTCATAATTTGGACGGTGCTTGATGCTTTGTTCTGCAATCAAGCATTACCATCATAATTAAGTATGCAATAGAATGAAAACTTGAAGCCCAGAAAAGAAGGAAAATGTCACAGCCAACAGTCGGCTTGAAGACCATGATCTCCAAGAAATGAAGGTTGAGTAGAGGAAAACCTGGATGTAATCTATGATCACGGTTGTCTATGAATAATGAGCTACAAATTATATTGATAAATAATAAAATCCAGTGATAAGTATGAACAAGTACTTGATGCCATGTACATTTTGAATAGGGTGGGCCATATTGGAAAATATCAGAAAAACATTAAAACACCTTCATTGATCTTACAGACCAAGACTGAAAAATTAAATCAGCCCTCCTTTGCTGAAACCATTAAACTTTTCATGGGTATTTTTCTATCACAAAAGAGAATGGATGAAATAACTTCTAATTATCCATGAGATATTAGGATTTCTTTTATAAATGCTACGATATGTGTTGCCATGAAGTAATATAAAATCTAAATGAAAGACTGGCAACTTTCATGAAATCAACATCCGAACCCACTGAGAAACTTGCATAACAACTATGCTGTGATTTTCAATGATACCTAATAATTTCAAATGTTGATTGAAATGAAGGGTTAATGGGGATGTAGCTTGTAAGCAGTTGCTGTGAATGGTGAAGGAACATGAGGGTCAGATCCCTCCAAAAGAAATGCCTAGTAGAGGGCACAATGTAAGATTTATAAGACGCCAGTATTTATTTTTCAGAAATGTTTATTTAATTATATTGTTTTTGAAGGTATTAAAGCTGTTTCAATCCTCGTGATCATGATAATATATTCGAGTATTTGAATTTTAGAAAGTATTTCATTTTGCCTTTTGAATTTACTGTTTTAAAACAAATGATGGACAGCCTTCATTGGAAATTAGGACATTCGTCACAAATGATGTTTGGAAACAGCTTACAATTAGTTATATTAACACCAACTATGGTAGTACCTCTAACAGTAAGAAAATGATCTACGTAGTACCAGCCTTAAAATGTGAAATATAATTGAAGTATCATGGCGAAGTTCTTGCGATTAATTGGAGCATAGGGTTACCACAATACAAATACTAGTACCCCTACAATATAAATCAACCAAAACCTACCCCAACGTAAGTTTGGACAATAAATACTTCACCAACCAACCCAAAAGTTTTTTATTTTGATATGTCGGCAACGCTAAAAAGATACGTGAATAGTGGTAACGGAATGTAACACTGCATCATTAAAATATAAGTATTGAAATTAAGTGAAAGTGAGAAAAAGTATTAATTTGTGGGACACGATATCTCTTCCCGTTTCGGCAGTTCCTCTGGTGGCAAGAAAATGTACTATTATTACCAACTGCAGATACCAAGTTTTTAGAAATAGTACCAGAAATTGGTTGCAGCGAGAATTCAATGACAGCTAAACTTGTGTTAAATGTCAAAAAACAAAAGACAACCGACTGGTGGAAAAACAATGTAAGACTCAGATAATACGCATCTGATGCACCATAACGCCAACTGACAAAATTAAATTTTCGCTAGTGTGGCTAAATGTGTACGCTGCGAAATATAAAATCGATAAGGGAGTCCCGCATTGATATTCTCTCACAATAAGATAATTCTGCACAAACTAAGGCTTAAATGAACTTTGCATTCCACGGAGCTTATCCTGTAGATTGCACCAGTCTTTGTTGTTATCGATATTCTTATGTTGTTTTGCGTGGTCACCATCGTCCTGGCGTTGAGGGTGTCATTGGAGGTGTCCTACATGACTTCAATCTCCAACACGACTATATACGTAAAAAAAGGTTGAGTTAGGAGATGGTTTAATTTTTTATTACTAATTTAACGTGTCGAAAGTTGTCAACACCGTGTTGGGTTAGAAGATGGTTTAATTTTTTATTACTAATTTAACGTCTCAAAAATCTCCTTTCTCCCTCGGCTCAAGCTCCCCATGGCCTGGCTTCAGTAGTTGATTCCAAGTTGTCTTTCCTGAGCCAACCATTACTTCCTCATGCCTTTGCAAGCATAAATTTCAGTCCAGTGTGGATAAATTTTCAGTTTTTTACTGGAATTACTAAAAAAATGCAACATCCTCTCAAGCTCCAGATTTGGATTTAGGAAAGGGAAATCTACTTAGCAGGCTCTATTTACTGCTATTAACTTCATCATAGTATAAATGAATATGAGAAATATTACTCTGGATGTTTTTTTGATCTTAGCAAAGCCTTTGATTCTGTTGATCATGATCTCTTATTAGATAAATGTGCCAGGCTAGGTGTAAGAGACATGGCCAGCAACTGGTTAAAATCTTACCTACCAAATTGCCAGAAAATTGTCTCCATATTTAAGGAAGGTAAATAATATTTCTCTGACCCTAGTTTGGTACACTCTGGTATGCCACAGAGGTCCATTTTAGGCCCTGTCCTATTCATCATTTTTATTAATGACTTACCTGAAAACCTTATGATTAATGTTTGTAATAATGTTATTATGTATGCTGATGACATGAATGTTTTAGTTACTAATCCCATCGACAAAATACTAGTTGACGAAAGAAGAGAGGTTTTGCAGGTGATGTCTAAGTGGTGTAAGGACAATTGACTCACCTTAAATGACAGTAAAACACTGGCTATGTTCTTCTCCGCCTCGCAGAAAGTGCCAAAACTTATGCTCTTGTCTCGGCAAAGATGTGATCAATTCCACTAAGGAGTTCAAATTTCTAGGTGTCTATATTGACCTTCTGTTAAAATGGTCTTGTCATACTGACAATTTATGTAAAAAGCTAAACTTTGAGTATTAGGTATGACCTATCTGTCCTGAAGCACTCACTCAGTACTGAGATATTAAAAAATGTGTACTTCGCTTATTTTTATTCATGTATTGCTTATGGTATTGTCCTCTGGGGCTCCTCGACCCAACTAAATGTGGTTTTCAAGATCCAGAAAAAGGTCAGGTCAATGTGCAATGCACCCTTCAGAGCACATTGCCGACCCCTTTTCAAAAAATTAGGACTCTTGACTGTTCCTTCTATTTATGTTTATAATTCTGTGCTGTATGTGATGCAAAAGTCTGACTATGAGAAAAATAGCAATTCATATGATTACAACACAAGAAGAATTAATGATCTCCATATTACACAACAAAACTTAAAATTTGCTCCTAAGGACCAAAAGCAAGATGTATTAAATATCATAATGCTCTACCTGCTACAATCAAAGGAATAAACACATTTCAACCATTCATGAAGCATGCTCATGAGTTTCTAGTGACTAAATGTCTTTATAAGATTAGTGATTTAATATTTGTTATTTGAGATGCTTTTGTATTTTTCTCTTCTTTTTAAGATTTATATATATTTTTTATTTTATTTATTCAATAATTCCACATACAGCTTTTGTAGCCATTTTACAGTGGAATATGTTAACAGTAACAATAGACGAACACATATATCCATGCCCTAGGTGGAGAAAAACCCACCTAGGCAGGATGCGAACCCACGACCTTCGTTACCGTCGCCACCGAGACCGACATGTCCTTTGATGAAGATTCTCCCATGTCCTGGCTGAGATGAACTTCAGGGTCTCTGTATGAACATTTTTATGAGTGTTTATCATTATACAGGTTGTGACCCAGTAAGGGATTGCAAGGGTTTTAACTAAAGGCAAGCAATTGCTCATAAACAGTTGAAAGATGTGAAAATTGATTGGGAGTGAACTTTTTATTGAGGATTTATGATAATTTATAGCGCATTACATTTTATAAACATGCTTATGTTTTCGGTCTGTCTGTCCATCTGTGCAATCATTTTAATTAAAATAGCAAGTGAATGGTTAGATATTCATTCATTCATTCGTGTTCTGTCTTGCGACAGGTCCTACCAATTAATTAATTAATTGGTTTTGACTAGGGAATATACATACACGGTGTGGTGGTTTCCCGTTGCCTTCCACACCGGACTCGCACACAGAAGGGAGGAGGGAAACCCGGTGCCGGCATTTGCCTGCTCTTACGAAGAACACCAGGGGGGCCAACGGCTTAACGTCCCTTCCGAAGGACGGAACAGCTGAATTTGCACGGTCTCCTCAAACCACGCAAACAGGGGGCCGGGTGACCTTGAGAAAAAATCCTACTCGCGCAGGATTCGTACCCGATGACTTTTTCAAGCATCGGGCGAGTAGCAGCCAGCGTCCTAACCACTACACCACCTATATAGATATATAGGACTGAAAATTTCAGAGTGTATGTCATCTATAAGGCCATTTACTGTGCTGCCAAAGAACTTCTTTGGAGAAATTGATCGGAGGCAGGGTGTGCCTACAAAATTTTCAAATTCAGGTTCTGAGCAAATGGTTATAGATTGGAAAATTCAAATTTAAAAAATACTTACTGAATAAATTACTTTGTCATATTATTATATTAGTAAATTTATAGAGAATTTTAAGTTTACAATCCTATAATATAATTTGCTTAGTTGATCTCTTTGTCGCTAATGCTTTTTGAACTGCTATAACTCAGCCATTTCGTAATGAACCTTCACCAAATTTTGAACGTAAGCTAATGTTATGGCTAAAATTTGATCTTTTAAAAAATTGGTGGGGGGAGGAGGGAGAAGGTGGGAAAGGGAGGCCAATTTTATACTTACTCTTACATCATAAATATTTTGTTTCATTGACTTGATTTCAAATTTTTTTGTCGTTTTTAAAAGAGCTAGAATTAAAAAAAATTGTGGAGCTGCCATTTTTGACAGGCATTATACTAGTTCTAAATAACCTCAATAAATAAAATGCGCTTTTTTATATTGCATCAGCAAATGAAATTCCCATTTTTTATTTCATGTTTTTGGAAGTTGTATCAGTGTTTCTTCCTCTGGTTTGCTATGCAAAAACTTTTAGGATTGAACCCGAGCATTTGCCCATACCTGCACCTGACACTACTTCAACCAATCACGATTTGGTACATTCCATTTCAATCTGTATTGGAAATTTTGCTTTGTACTTTTTGATTATATATTCTAAAATGGTTACTTCTATATTTTTGCGAGAGCTTGCAATGCCTGTTCAAAGGGTTCATATGCACATAGGCAGCAGAATGCTCATGACACACATCATAGTATTTGTATCAATCTAGGGACATAACTAGGTAGGTGAGTGCCTTGGGAATATCTGGCACCCTTTTATAAGTCCTAGGCCTCTCCGTGACCCCCTGTTGAAAATTAATTTTAAAAAATCAATTAAGTACTGAACGATTTTGTTCTTAATACAAAATTACCTTTCATTTTTATGAATGGTGCAATGAAAATTAATGAAAACATTTCGTTTGTAATATTATTTTTATTGCATTTTTCTAAATATTTTAATAATTAAAATCATAATATTTTTTACAGTCATGCTGCCTCCTCCACAGTTGGAAGGCTAGTTATGTCGCTGTATCGGCCACAAGTAGTTTAATTATGTATGCACATTGCACTTCTACCAATAAAGATGCCTACAGGATAGTTTTTTATTTATCATTGTGTTATATACTACAGTAAAGGTGGATAAATATAGACTCACATTCCAATGCCAGAAAAAAACCATCTTAGGGTCTTTGCCAGGGATGGCAAATGTTTTTTCGCTCACGAGCTAAATTTACCAGAATTTGGTTTCCTTTTCTAACTTGGGTGGCAATTTAAAATACATCCAAAAAGAATATAAATTTATGGTGTAACTATGATAATTTATTCTTAGACTTAGATATCAGAAAATAATATATTGGCTTAATAAAATTTTATTTATCAACTTAAATAACTCATTGACACATTTATGGCCAAACAACACTTATGTAGCAACAAGCATCTCGTTCTTGGACAAAAACTCAGTATTAGCCAATTACTTTATCAACATAATTGCAATCTTGCTGGAAATAGTATTTTATATTGTCTCAGAAATGGAAAAATATTAAGGAGACAATAAAATTCTTTTTGCTGTTGCATGCCAACCAAAATCATCTTGTGTGCTGTAAGTTTGCCATCCGTGGTAAATATGCATTTGTGGGACATATAATTCTCGTATTTAAGGAATGGCTTGGGACCAAGTTAATTCCATAAAAAAATTTCTTGGAGAATTACACAATTTATTTTAAGTAAATTAAATTCAAGTGAAAACTGTAATTTTACTGGTTGGTGGTGTGAAGAAAATTGGTTGTTGGACAGACTGTGACAATTCTTTTTATAGCCCCATCAGGGATGGGCCTAGTTCAGGCTGATTCGGGTTAGGTCCTAAAATTTAGGTTCTTGCAGACCTCTGTTGCCTATCTTCATGTCCACGAATATATGCCATATTCAAGTTCAAAGAATCTCCTTCCTGGATCAGCGCTTTCTCACTCATGGATCACTTTCATGAAATACTAATGGCATCCACTGCTGTCAAAGCAACAACAGAGATACCCTTGCACAACTGTGTCTAACAAGAAATCCAAACCAGGACTAATGCAGGCTGGTTTCCCAAAGTTGACTTCCTGAATTGGTTACTTATATTGACAGGAAATGTTTCAGTATGTGTTAGTCATTCCAAGGAATTCTCATACCATATGTAATTCATAGTTGATCAATGATACAGAAAAATTGGAAAACAAATTAATAGAGGATTATCAGGTTTCAAATTCTAAAAGCAATGTCAAAATCTCTTTCCGACATTATGATTTGCATGTATTTTTTAAATAAATTAATTTAATAAATGTTACTGTTTATACGCTAATATGTATGTATCAACTGTCCGTTGCTGAAGAGTAGTCAAGTGAAAAAGAAAATAACCCATTTGTTCACTTGTCTATGCTCAAGTCGAGTTGGGTAATAATGGTCTCCATAGCAACAATCTGATAAAATGCGATTTAAAATGCAAAAACGCTGTTTTAGTAGAAATTCAAGAAAATATGATCAATTATTAAACTTCTGTGATAAGAATTAGAATCTACATTCTTTTCCCCTTAGAACAATACAAACCTCGCTCCGGTATAACAATTTTAAGATATTTTAAAGTATTAAAGAAAGCATCTCTGTATGATGGATTTGAGATTTCCTTTATAAAACAAATAAGGGAAAAAACGTTCCTGGAATCGAACCCGGGACTTTTATCTTCACCAAATAAAATATAGCTCGAAGGTGGGATCTGGCAGCATGAGCCTTATACCAAGTTTCATGAAAATCGGTCCATTGATATAAAAGTTGTTAGTAGGGGACACACACACATACATACACACAGACAGGACCATTTCATAAAGCTATGTTTCCTTTGGAAACCAGCCTAAGAATGTTGGGAAAAATGTTTAAATAATGTTGGTACAATTTAAAGTCAAAAAAGTTAGGATGTGCTGGAGTATCCTCCACACTACATAGCAATTTTAGTCAAACATGCATTACATAAATTCTCCAGTTCAGTTCTCCAGGTGATAAATCTTTGTTTAAATCAATATAACTACGGAATTATCCCGTAAATTCTCCAACAAAACTTTGCTATGGAAAATAATCTCTACACTAATTTCTGCAGTGAATCTGCTGTTGCTGAAAATGAAGTTGATATTATACAAAATTAATTGCAGAAGGGGAAAAAATTGGTGCATTGAAGAACAGCCGTAATTCTTAGGATGGTCAGAACGTAACAGGGTGAAGTTTTCAAAGCCTTATCTCTAAGCAGAGAGGTTTCCCCACCAATTGAAAAGAACTCATAAAAGGATGCACCAGTGCATTCTCCGCCCACATGGATTGCCTCTCAAGGATGCATAAGTACATCCTCTGCACTCTATGTGTTAAGGGGTACACGTTACAGGGTAATAAACACCCGGTCTTGGAAGAGTTGTGGCCAGCATGTCTGGCTCCTCATTCAAATGTCCCAGTTTTAAAGCCAGCCCTGATCATAGATGTGATTGTCTTTTTTCTGTTTACAAAGTTTTTTGTTTAAGGCCAAGAAACTCGTTTTTCTAGGTGATAAATCAGCTCTTAAGAAAACAAATTTTGCAAATAATTAAAACGTCATTTTTGACAATAAATACTTTTAGGTTCTAGGACACAAATATTTTAAATAAAATATTAGATAATAAGTTATATTTATAGGTAAGTATGGGAAAATATATGGTACTGTTTCAATTTCTAGAAATATTTTATGATATCATACACACACAAGATAAGATGTTATTGCCCTATCACAGAAATTTAGAGAACTGCAGAGAGCATTCACTCAAAATAATTAAAATGATCAAATAGTGTCACGTAAGAGCTATAATTTTGAATGCTCAATTTTCTCAGTTATTATACTTATCTAAAACATATGTGGTGCATTTTTATTTGAATTACAATTTTTAATTGAGGTTATCAGTAGGTCAGAGCTGCTTGTTTAGATAATAAAGAAACTGTACAGTTTGGCATTTCAACTTTTTACAACACAAATGCTTCTGCTAGAGAAGAAATTAATGCAATAACATCTTGCTATGCTATGATTTCAAAAATAAATTTAAGCATAAGTTAAAAATGCATCATTTCTTCATTCTGTCAGTGTTAACTTATGTTATGTAGAATTAAGCAACCAGAATGTGTTGTAACACACTAATGAGCATGGGATTTAGAACACATTTTTGGAGTACCATAAGAAAGAAAATCTGCAAATGGCAAATGATAGATAAGGGAAGTTGTTTCTCTTATGCTTCTGAAAACAAGAGTATGACTCTCAAATAAATACCATATTTTTTGGGCTACTAGATGCATCCCGATTTTTAGAAGAGTTTTCAGGAAAAAAGTATTTTGTTTCACCAAGGAATTTAGGAAAGGCCATTTATCATGGTATCATTTCTAGCCGTGATTAAGTTCATATCTGGTAACATTTAAATAAAATATGGCGTAATAACAGTGAAATATAACATTTTAGATAAACTTAATATTTATTAAAAATTCAATGTAAAAACCAAACACTTGGCTTTTTTTTTCTTTTTCTTTCCTTATGCCCAATAGTTCATAAGTATTTCTGACTTTTGAGTCTGTTTTATTTCACTCAAATTTTGAGGCCCCTCTAAAGTGAGGCCCCGGGCCAAGGCCCATGTAGCTTCCCCCTTGTTATGTATGTGCCTTGGCAATGACAAACCGAGATCGTTGGTTCAACAATGGCTGTATTTACTTCTTATGACACACAATACCTATGCCAGGGATGTGTGACTGCACTCTCGGATGGTCACGTTACAACTGCTTGCTCACTGAGAACCTGAGAATCAAGAACATGGCAAAGTGGCAAAAAACAAACAAACATCGCCGCGCAACACAAACAAACAAAACATGAAATGCGGCCCTATAGATAATAGTTAAAATACAATAAATGAATACATAACACCCCTTAAGACGGCTATACGTATAGACACCCCTTTTCTGGTAATACTCACTTAAACTTATATGCAAGATGAGATTTTAATTCCTAATAAATGGGACAGATATGTATCAATGATATGTATGCTCAACTAGTCCTTTTTCTTCTACAACTCTTTTTGCCTCATACATAATGATTTTGATTGTTACAGCAACACCTAACTTCCTCTGTTCTACTATCCATTTTTCACTTCCTCTGGTCGTGGCCATTTAAGACCAAACTTATGAAGACTATGTTTCTCACTTAATGTCACCTTCAGTTTTACCTCCTGTTTTCTCCATTCATGAATCTTTTCCTGCGGGAGGTAGAGCGAAATGATGTTCTGTTGCTCAATTTTTATACATTTTTGCCTCTTGAGTCACCTGAAGCTTACAGTTAATAATGTATGCATTTTTTTCACTCTTGTAGCATTGCGATTTCAATACAAATAGCGATATTTATCTTAGATAATATATTTTTTTATGACATCTTCACAAATTCTAATGGTCCATGACATTATTGTGCTATTCATTGGGCTCATCAGGAACTAAAACATATGAATAATATCACAAACACACCGAAATTGTAAACATTATGTAATAAAGTGCAATGATGAAAATGCATTGTCGGTATTTGTGTTGTATAAAGTTTTACTGTATACATTAACAATATTTTCACTATTATTTATTAATAATACATATTTTAATGTTTCTGCATTGAATTACTATCAATTATTCCATTTTGGGGATCAGTGGATTCATTAGTGTAATACTGAATACAGTAATAATCTTACCTTTAGTCTATAAGATGCAGGCTAATTTTGGGAGTAATTTTTTTGGAAAAAAAGTCTTATAGCCAGTAGTGGATTTGATATAATGCCAAAATAGGCAATGGCCTAGGGGCAGAGAGATTTTGGGGTGGCAATAAAAACAGGATTTCACGTCAGGAATAAAAAAATTAATATTATGAAGGCTTTTGATGAATACAATTATTATGATCCACAGATGGACAGACAAACCATATACACGATCAAATATTTTCGAAAAAAAATATCGCAAAAATGGGGCAGAAAAATAATTTGGCCTAGGGTCTGGAAATTTCCAAATCCACCACTGCTTATCGCCCAAAAAATATAGTAATTTCATAGCAGTTCCTTAAATGGGGTAATTTTGATGCATCTTGAATGTATCACTACATCACACTTAATGTTTCCAAATAACCAGTTAAATGACTTGATTCTATTAAACAGAGAAAAATGTTACCAGAGACATCAGGAATGTACAGTGAAACCTGATTTAAGTAATTGCTAATTTTTCTTGCAAATGAATGGAAGATCTCATATTTGTATGGTTTTTCCTCAGTTGAGGGTTCACCATATACAATAGATCATTACTAATAGGTAATGTTATGTATATTCTTAACAGAGCTTCCAAATTTGGAAAAGTGGACACAATTTTATTTCCAAGGATAAAATTTAACAGTTTTTGTGGTGTTTGCTCAATTTTATGTTCTTTACACACTGCACAAAATTGAACCCATTCATCTCACATTTCATCAATATCTATATCATCACAGTAATAACCATTAAGATTTTCTAAATGAGATTCAATATCCTTGTCTAATTCTTAAAAAAAAAATTATATGTTATTGATGGACAGCTAAGCATTTTTTCAAATTTTGAGTTCACTGATAAGTGTGTCACATAATACATTAAATGTATTTACAGCAAAATTCTCCTTCCCTGAAAAATGAACTTCATCTGAGACTCTTTCATCTGGAAAGTATTTTCTTTTACAACTCCTGGATGATTCAGTCTTGTACATGTAATCATCACAAATCTGTTTAGCCTCAGCTTCAATGGCATCAAAATTGTTTCTTAAATCTTCTATAAATTTTGACAAACTTTCATACAGAGTACAAGCAATGCTCAAATTACTTTTTACTTCCTGCAGTGACTTATTTGTAGCATTAAACCTATGCAATATTTTGTTCCACTTTACTATCAAAAGTATTCATTTTCTCTATTATACTTTTTGCTTCAACTTGAGTTATTTTCTTCTGAGTTTGGTCTTTTGATATTGTTTGAAGAGCACATTTTATCTCATTAGAGCCACTGTACACAGCTTGAATAGCATCAGTCCTAGCAGACCATCTAGTGGCATTAATTTTCTTGGTAGTAAAATGTTTACTTTTCTCTTGAAAGTTTCTTTCCAGTACTGTCCACCGATGTGTGGATGCAGAGAATAAATTATAAATAGTTTGAATTGTATCAAAGAATACTGCAGCCATAGAGCAACTTTCTGCAGCACAATTACCAACAAGATTTAATGAATGGTTTGAACACGGAACGCAATGAGCACTTTTGATAAGCCCTTTAATCTTTGCCTGTAATCCATTGTACGTGCCTGCAATGTTAGAGGCATTGTCATAGCTCTGGCCTATACAAAATGAAATATCAACTACAGTTTCTAAATTTTCAGAAGTATGGTAAAATATAGGCACAAAACCAAAAAATCATTCTAATGGTCTTCCACTAGGTAACAAGTATCTAATAAAAATGGTAAGTTGATCCATGTGACTTATGTCAGGGGTTGAGTCCAAAACGATTGAAAAATATTTTGAACATTTTAACACTTGTAATATCACAGATTTTACTTCATGTGCCATAATATCCACAAATTCATCACATATTTTTTATGACAGGTAATTGGCATGTCCAGGGCCTGGATTCTTTAATTTTTCTAAATGAGCTGCTATAAATGGATTAAATTCACTAAGGTATTCAAGGGCACTTAAATAGTTACCATTATTGGGCGTAAAAGACGATCCATAAAAAGCAAGACCATTTTTAGAGAGAAATTTTATGGTTACCAAAATTCTCCTTAGTACATTTCTCCAATATTGTTTTTCTGTGTTAAATTGTTTCTCAAGCTCGGAATCAATTCGTCCTGCATTATCATTATTTGATCTAGCAATTAAAGTAGAAATTCTTGATCTGTGATCCATGGAATTTTCATGCTCTTTCAATCTATGATGCACATTCTTCCAGTCATCAAATCCCTTCGATAATTGTGTGTGTTGACTTGAAAATAATTTGCATACAAAACAATATACACATCAACTTTTTGCACTATATACCAGCCACTCTCTGTTTTTCTTCTCTCCAATTAGCCTTTTCCTTCATGAATGTGTTCATAGTCAATGACCTTGATACAATTTTCCCTTATACCATAAACTGTTTTCTGGAACTGTCTATAAGTGATATGTTTTGCTCCAGTTTGTTTTTTATATAGTAGCTCTTCATATCAGAATTCAGAGAAGCAGGCCAGTCGGCGATATCAGTGGGATACAATTTGAAATTAACATCATGTTCTTGTTGTTCTTGATCTTCTTCTTGTTTGTGTTTTGCCTCATAGTTTTGTTTTTCTTCAATATTTAAATGGGATGACTCTATAACAATAGTTTCCACTGTCAGATTGTTTTCAGGTGGCTCAAGTGGTTGCTGGTCAGCAAAATTTTCTTTTGAATTGTTTTCCTCAGAGCAATGAGAATTATCTTGTAAATATTTCATCAATGTATTACTACTATTCTTTCTCTCCTCTTCTCTAATTTTTCGTTTTTGTCTTTTCTCATGACCACTAGCATGCTTGTAGTTAATCATTCTTGTGGTTATGTATAATTACTTTTAGAAAATCTAAAAAAACAATTATTTATTAATTTCGTTTATAAATTTTTAAATTATAAATTCAAATTTTTTTAATTATTCGGAATAAGCACCAAATCCTTCAACCGAGAGACTAGCAGTTTCCAAGAAACATCATGATTTGCCATGTAAAAGCATTTAGTGTTTAGTTCAAACCAATATTAATAAGAATAATTAAAATATTGACCAAATAATTCATCAATTTGTAAGAAACCAGAAAAAAACTTACCCGGGGTTTGTATGGCATGGTGACCTTTACTGAACTGACAGGTTACCTCACTTTTCACGCCTAATAAGTTTACAAGTCCCACTGCTATACTGTGGGACGCGGCGTTGCAACCAAGATAGTGAATTTTAGAAAATCTTGTACTAAAGTGATTTGAAAATCGAAAAATTATTAAAACATCTTTAAAAAATGTTGAAATGTCAAAAAAAACATCTAAAAAATAAAAACATCCCAAAAATTGACAATTATTTTCTTCAGTGTACAAAAATATGGGAAGATTCCCTGTCTTGGTTGCGACAATGCAGAATCTTTATATATTGTAACTTTTGGTAATGACACATTAACTGCTATTTCTACATACTGTATAAGCAAGTTAAATTTATTTGTCACATTTCCTAATGTTTTTGCACTCTTTAGGGCTGCATTTTATACCGCAGAGTGTATTAGGAAGAAATTAAATATCATGCCCGCGTGCGCTGTTACTTTTTTGTTCTTTTAATTTTAAATTTAAAAACAAATTCACAAATTGAGAGGAGTGGGCCCTTTGAATTACCAGGCCCTAGGCAAATTCCTTGTTTGCCTATGCATAAGATAGGCCCTGATTATATAAATATTTTGATATTAGAATTTTATCCCATCAGTATGATGGGAATGAAAATGGTGTTACTCATTCTATTTCTTAACTTCATCATGAGGCTATTCATTGTACTGAATGAGTTCAGTGCTCACAGTAGACACTGGAATGCAACATAGCTATACACACAAAATCTTCAATTGCACATATCCAATATTGGATTTTAAAATTGATTCCAAATGGTTCTTATTGTCTTTCCATTCAGCTTTGGTTACGTACTTAAATGAACAAATATAATTCCACAGTGCATCAAAGTTTAAATGCAGGCATGCGGATAAATTTTTTACATCCACTTCTGTAATATTGTGGAATGGTTCTGCTGACTGGAACTTTGAGCTGATGTCAATGAGCAACATTGCTTTGTCGTTGAATTGATTCCTCATCTGGTCAATCATTGTGTGAACGAATTTTTTGCCATTTTAAAACTTGCACCAGTTTCTTCATTTTTTATTGGACACACTTGCAAGGTTTTTAACCATTGACTTGTAATTTTTCCAAATCGTGCTTTTCTTGTTTTCTTCAAGGCAATCAGAAGATATACTGTATAAGTCGACCTCGATTTTTCGGGTTGTCAATACATGACTAGACATATTCGCTGTATAAGTCGACACCCCACTTTTTCTCTAAAGAAAAACTTCGAATGAATAATGCGGGGAATTTTATGGTTTTTAAAACCTAAATGTAACCTTTTCCAAAAAATGCAGTCGATTTTTGAGTTATTAAATCATTTGTATAATTTAAGAAAGATCAGTCATATATTGTATTGCCATCTATTGGCAGAATGTATTTCTACTTATCCTTCGTTCCTGTAATTGCAAATAGATCGGTTATATTTTTGAGATTCAGTAATAAAAACCTGTTAAAATTAGCCAGAAATATATACACATAGTATGGACAGGTGTCTGCATTCCTTGAAGACATAATTACTCCATGGAAATACTAAATGCATGCTTTTTGTATTTGCCATGCTTTTCGTGTTGACCAGTTTTTCCTATAGCTCTTCTATAATTGGTGAAAGGTACAGTGATAAAAACACTGTCAGATTTATGTAATGCTTCTCTCACAAAACTTACAGAATGCGCCACCATGAGTATTATTGAAATACAGTCAATCATATTTTTTATCCTATTTTTTATTATATTTTGTTATTTTGCTATCACACACTTCATTACCTTCTTCAGTTTCAATAGTTACCATTTCTGTTGTAACAGTCTCTTCATTTTCTTTGGTAGTACCTCTGTTTATGTTTTTTTGCCTGTTTTCCACTACCACTGCCATTGTATCTTCAATTTCTTCGGTATTGTTACAATTACCATCTTTCTTCGTTCCTTCATCGGTATCCAACTCGGTGCTTAGTTTCTGTCTCTTATGGAAAAACACCGAGATACACTATTGTGTTATAGCTGAATATATTTTAGATTTTGTCGGCATGGACATGGTCTGCACTCCGCAGATTTAAGCTAGGTTCTCAATCTATAATAGATATTAATTTTGTTATTGGTCGAAATTAACACTTGATGTAACTTTTGACTAGTCATCATCATATTCTCTATTTAAGAGACTACATAAATTAAATTAAATTTTAATAATATTTCCCAGGGAGGAATTTTATTCCACAAGGGGTGAAAATTCTTCCTGGACCCTCCCCCCTTGGTTTCAATACTGGTCAAATCTGAGTACCAGTAGGTACCCTTTCTCTAGAAATAAAAATCACTAAAAAAGGTCTGTACTATTTGAAACTTTTACATACATTTGTGGTTAACAACTCTAGTATTTGATCACTAATACTCAATTCAGTGTTATCTTTTATAGGATGGCATTTTGAGAGTATGCCAATTTTTTGTTTCTTACTGTTGTAACTATTTCACTAAGATGAAAAATTCACTATTTTCTAACAAACTTATTCATATTATTTATTACAGTTTAACTATATTTTAGCACTTACCATTAAAGGACTTTTAAGGTTGTCTTCTGCACTTCTATCAAACCCCATGTCTACTACAGCTTATGCTCATTCAACTTATCAGGTGAATTAACCCTTCCCATGTCGCTAAAATATACAGAGATTATAAATTCCTGTTCATTTTTTTCAGATATAATTTTTTTTAAATGGGTGTTTTTTTAAAAGCCAAATCAGTCAACTACATATTCATATATATGAAGACTGCACTTATAACATAAATATTATAGATATGAGGTAGTTATTACTCTCCAAGAATGATGTTGTTTAGCAGTGATTTTTCAAAAACTGGTGGTGCATCTCTGAATACTGTCTCTAACTAACACTATTAAATATATACACTATTTACAGTTAATTGAATATTTACATCTGTTTGCACTCCGCTACTCCTCAAATATTTTTCTTTGTGTGATAGTCCTCAATGCAATTGGAAAATAGCATGAGAAAATCATTTAAAGAAAAAACATCGCCAAAAAATTGCATTTGCTTGATCCATTCTGTACTGAAATATTCTTGTATTTCAGTCTTTGGATTTAGGCCCATGTTTATAATTGCGCCAAGGAAGGCCTCGATATCACAAGATTCACTACTCTTCCAATTAGCGATACGTGATGTAGGCGAATTCTGCTTGGCCAATTTTCTGTTTTTGCAGTAGAGATTGGTTTCATCGCGTATTAGACTGATCATTTCATCTCCAAAAATGTCGGAAATATTGTATAGCTTCGCTGTGAATATTAAAATCACTTGGAAGAATTATTCCCGGTGTAACCTCACTAAAATTAGGTTGAAAACTTGGACCAGGGTCATTAGAAACAATGTCCAACCAACCTGTCATAAGTCTTGGCATAGGTTCACCATTTAACACGATTTCCTCCTCATCTTCGTCTAATTCCCTTTCACTATTCATCAGACTATCTGATTTATCACTAAAACTATGGAAATATTCTTCATCATCACTTATTTCAGCTAATAATTGGACCAAATCCGATACTTCAAAGTTCGCCATGACGGATGTTTACGTTCTCAAAAAGGAAATTCAAATGTAAATGTAAATTTTATGGGTTATTTCGACTTACTCGGTGCTTTGACGTCACGACCAGTATTCTCTTTCGAAAGCCAAGGCCATATATATGGAAGGTTCTGACAACTTATGCCAGCCGCCATATTTGTGCCCGTAGCAGACAGCTCTGCTTCTCTTATCCTTATTACCAATGGAAAAACTGAAAAGTTTTTATTATGATTAAATATAAATGTTTTGGACAGATATTTTTAAAATAACTTACGAAGATCGAAACATTTTAAATTCATTTCGAGGATAAATGTGACGCAGAATGTTCGATACTTATATTATTACGATGAAATATAAACTTTTTCGACAGTTATTTTATAAATAAATTATAAAGAACAAAATCATCGCAACGAAACATTTTAATTCCATTTTGAGGATATGTCGTAGAATGTTCAATACTTACATAATTTTCATTAAATATAAAAAATTTTGAACATAGCTATTTTAAAATAACTTATAAAGAACGAAACCGTCGCAACAAAACATTTTTATTCCATATTGAGAACGAATGTCGCAGAACGTCCAATACTTACATTATTATGAAATATAAGTGATGTTTCAATTACTGAGAAAAAGTATTTGGGCCTTATATCCTTTGCACCCCCATTTCTAAATATTAAAATATAGTTCCTATTTTATTTAAACTTCGTTTTAAAAATTTTAAAGACTATTTTGTCTGCTCAATTACTAGACGCCACTGAACATAAACATACTCAAAAGACAACTGACTGCAAGGCTAAAGAATGCATATGCATCCCATCCTTATTTTTTGAAGAAAATATGACTACATACTACCTTTCAGGTTAATATGGCCTCTGATGAAATATTTTCAATAAGAAGAATCTGAAAAATGAACAGGGTATACAACATCATAGAAAATAAAACATTTGGCATTTGAGGACAATTTTTTATTCACACAATTCTCCTCATATGAGCACTTCGGCTACCGTGGCCCATCGACCTACTTGATTTTTTGTGGGCCTCAGAGATAGCCTTAGCGTATAAGTCAAGTCGCATACTAAAATATTTCTTTAAAAATAATCCCTTTATATCATGGCATGCATTCACAATATTATCATTAGGAAAAGCACTGCATAAATACTCTACAATATTGCTCTTTAATGAAGACAGGACATTTTTATTAATATGAAAAATAATGTCAGCCTCCTTGGCAAGGTCCCAACACCACTTGCTGCTTCGCACCAATGAAAATTCATTTTTTTCTTTCAAACTAAGTGTGTATCTCTTGGATCAATGTCAGTTCCATCACCACACAACACATTTTTACAGGCAGTGCACTGCAACTTCCTGTGCAATTGCCGTGCAATATACCCACATAAATAATATAATGAATTGATATGAAAAAGGTCCATATCAACAAACTCGCTGTCAATGGAGGATAATGGCTCCTCTGACTCTTCCTCTCCTATTCTTGAGCCTGACACATCTAAAAATTCTGCTAACAAACTTCCTTCATCAGACTCACAATTGCTTTTAGAGGGAATAATCATAAATTGCCCTATGCTTATAATTTTTAGGGCATTTTTAAACTGTACAGGGGATGGGATGGGATTTTTTACTCTAACTGTGGAAAACAAATTTTCCAGCGAGTCTTGGCAAAACCTGGAGGTCAATATGTATCCAAAGGAGCACTTGTTAAGAAAGAAATCTTGCAGGTCTAGGACTGATGCAGTAGTCAGTTTAAGTCCAGTTTGTATGGGTTTCCATTTTCCATCTCCTACCTTAATATTTTCAAAATTTCAACAAAACATTTTAAAAAATTGATAGATTTTTCATATACATCTATTTGGTGCTTGCTGATGGCCAGAAGATTCATCACCAGCTGCACATTCCACAGACATGTTTGCTCCCAAAAAGATTTGGTCTTCTACTTCCACAGGATTGTTTTCAGGTTCTGCAACTGAAAGGTTTAATATAACACTAAATAAAACAAGTCCAATATACTGAGGAGTCTTTCAATTTTTATAATTATATCCTAGCATTTTCCATGTGAAATTATCCTGTATTTTGACAATATGCATTTACTTTTCTTTATAAATAATGTTTTCACTTTCTCATACATCACAATATTTGCAGGATCTCATACCAAACTAATAACAGACAATGCAGTTATGAAATGTTGGTTAGCTATCATTGTTAATTTATATTTGATACTTAAGCTATCTAGGTTTCTAAAATTGAGTTGAATCAAAATACAAAATTAAGACCAAAAACATGAGACCAATCACTGCACTGCATAGTTCGTTTAATGTAATAAATAACTAAATCATATCATTATTTCTTGAAATTGAAGACCAGATTCAACATTATTAATTGAATGAGGAAACAATGGCAGGATGAAGAAGGTTTGACAAGAACTATATTATTATACCTCTTTAGAGAGTACATTCTAACATCCACTCATTCATGAATTAATTCGAATCATAAACTTTAATTGAAGTGAATAATCACCTTTCCCTTTGTAAGAAATCTGCCTTTTAGTTGGTGGTTTCCTGGCTATTTTCACAGCCCGGTGCGGAAAAATCTCCGGAATTGCAAATGGTTTGAGTAATCTACGGCCATCAAGTCTATTGCTCTCAAACTGGGTCGAGTTGAAGTGAACCTAAAATATATAAACATCTATTGTTGAAAAACTCGTAATATTTACAAGAAAACAAAATTCAAACTATAAGAAGTATATATTAATTTCATTAACTTGCTCAGAGGGGCAAGATCTGAACAAAAGGAGTTGTTTACTCACCTCACACAACCTGCTGTAAGTGGTAGGCATCCACGAATCTCGCCGGAGCTTAACCATCCAAATTTTCCTCCTGTTGGGATCTGAAAGAAAACGAAACATCCTAACGCTGTTTTCACCTCGATTTTTGCACCCGACAGCACAGCAGCAAGGCATAATAACTCCTTTGAACTCGCAAATGATATATATAACAAAATAAATAATAATAATAAAAAATAACATGAATAATAAAATAACAATAATTATGAAAACAGAAAAAGCAAATTGGAATTAAGGCACAAGACACTCAAACACAGGCGTTTGAATGCGTTTGATCCTTAGCAATGAGACTGTCTCAGGCACCAAGATGGCGGGTTGACATCACGTGATTCGTCTCGTTCAATGACAAGCTACGCTTTTCGGCATATGCATTCACAAAGAGTGTCAGAACCTTCCATATATATGGCCTTGTCGAAAGCGACCATCTCCTGCTATCTAGTATCACTTACGGAAGGTAGAATAAAAGCTATGTTAGATGTTAGTGAATGGCAGAATGCGGAATATATCGTGTACGACACGGAACAGCAGGCATCTGCTTGCAGAATATGTCGCAAACGACATGCAAAGGAAAAACGCAAGTGCGGAATATATCGTATTCGACACAGGAAGGGTTAAAAAAAATCATTTAAATTTAAGGACACCTTGTCTAGTTTGGTGGATCTCAACCAAAAATTTATTACAGACCCATGTATTAACTGAAAGTTTACTGAGGACTGGTGTATTGTTTGAATATTCTACCAAGAACCGGTAAAATAAACTTTAAAACCCCAACTATTTGAAAATTTTACATTTAATCATTGTTGCCCATTATGGAACTTTTATGAGAAAAATGGAATATTGCGAATTGGCTGATCCTGGCAGCAGCCTGTGGACCAGTGGTTGAAAAGCACGGGTCTAGTGTCTTGTTCCCACAGCTCAAGTATCTTTCTCTCAAAAAGAAACCTTCAGAAAAGCTTCTGTTCTTTAAAAGTGAATTTTAAGGTTCGCCACAAGTGTGATCAACCTTTTCATTACATAATACAAAATATAAATATTATAAGTTGGGCATACTTTAAATAAAAGGTTACATTGAGACACGATAATGATTTAAATTATTTATTAGTCAAATAAATCACTAAATTCAAGCATTAAATTTTAATGTGATACTTGACAGTTCATTTGTCCAAGTAGCGCATGGAAATTTGGCATAAAATCCATGCTAAGTAGCAGTGGCAGCCGTGGGTGAGAAGGTGCGAATCATTATTGTGTATCACTGTTTAAAGACCTATTTATAAAAAAATATTTTATATTATGTTGTGAAAAGGCCATTGTATGTCAAATTTATGTGATTTAATAAACTAATAAAAATTGTAGACAGTAGACTGTGTGCATCAATTCGCCACATATCAATGGTCCATTTGCCACAAGTGGCGATGGGGTTGGACACCACTGCTCTATTGGATGTATATCTTGAAAATGTTATTGGAACTACAAAAAACATGATTATTCACTTGAGTCAAGATGAATCATTTGCTTTTAGAAATTTTAGTGAAAAATTTTGAATCACATACATTGTTTTTATTTTTTTCTCCAGCTAAATCCGCAACACAGATAATCCATGAAGGGTTGTAGTTGCCTTCCTTTATTGTTCACCCAGTGATGATTTTCAAGTATATTGTAATCAGTTGGAGCAAGTTCTATGTCTTTTCCTAAGCCTGGAACTGAAAATTATTATTAATATTGATATTCACTATATAACAAATAACAGTCAAACTCTTTGCAGCCTTTTAAGGTCCTTCAATTTACACCATTACAAACTTTGAGCCAACTAGGTGTACCGCGTGCGTAGATAACATTATAACCAGTTTAGAGAGGCAATTTTATAGGATTGATACTACAGACCCATCTATATCAGGCTAGAGTGCTATAGTATTCCATGTTAGAACAGTAAAGATTAATAATACATCAATGAAAAAGGTTAAGACAACTATAGTGAGGCCCATTACATCTGAAGTAGTTCTGGAAAGAAGTAATCTGCCTACTTTCCTTTCGATACAATTTTAATATATAAAAATTTAAGACCAACAAAATCCAAAAAAATTATCTCCCCAAATATGCTGTAAGAGTACACAAGAAGAAGTGTCATTTTGTTTACAGAGTCAGTATGGTTACTGACAAAAATATTTAATATTCATATTATTCGCCACGATTTCAATAGGTATTAATCGATTGTTACCTCGATAGCTATGAATCGAAACATGGCTGGAATGTGTACTCGGCTATACTCCAGCCAAGTTTGGCAATAATCGTCACCATAACAACAAATCGAAAAAATGGCTTTCAAAACTCTGAAATGAAAGTTTTTGAGAGAAATTCAAACAAATATGATTGAAAATCAAAATTGTGTGATAAGAATAAGAATCCTCACTTTTTTCCCCTTAGAAAAGTACAAATCCCTCTCCTATATCATAATTCTAAAATATTTTAAAATGCAAAAGAAAAAGTCTCTGCATGATGGATTTTAGATTAACCATGTAAATCAAATGGGGAAAGAACTCACCAGGAATCAAACTCGAGACCTGTAAATTTGGAATATAAATTATTGCCCAGAGGTACCTAGTCTCTGAAAGCACCAAGTTTAATGGAAATTGGTCCATTCATGAAGAAGATGTTAGTGGAGGATACATACACACAGACACATGGACAGCGAGGCAATCTCAGGACTACTTTCCATTTTTTGGAAAGTAGGCTAAAAAACTGCCAAGCCAGTAAGAATGACTTCATATGATAACATCCATACACAAAAGGAATGATAAACCAAATCCAGACAACCACAGAGCATCTATCATCCTTCTCCAAATTATTTGAAAATATCATGACATGACTTTCCTGGAAAATCATAACATCATAAATCCATCACAACATGGTTTTAGAAAAAATCTACCATAATACCCATATTTCACCTTTTATCACAAGTGTACTATACTCTTGACCAAAAAAATAAAGCTCTAGGTATATTTTATCATTTTAATAAAGTTTTTGATGCAGTTGATCATGAACTATTATTGTTTAAACTGCACACATTGGGAATTAGGAGAAATGCCCTAAATTGGGTAATGTCCTTCATGACTAATAGAACACAAAAAGTAACATACCCTGTATAAATAGGAAATGGAAAAACCACATATCCTCTAATGGCAAAAACACAAATTATGGAGTTCCTAAGGTATCAGTTATTGATCCACTACTGTTTATGCTTTGCATAAATGACATTGACAACAGTCAATCTAAAGGAGTTGAAACAATATTTTCTGATGATATCTCTCAATTCATATCATCCCCAGCATCTACAGAACTAATCAGAGATACAATGTAGTGATAGCCTCAACAACTTCGTCCCAACTTATAAGGCTCATATCATGAAACTGGAGCAAGTTCAACATATATTTTAAAAAATAATTGTCTACAAGCTACACATCAAAACAGAGGAGATTGACTACAACAGCCTGATGAATCAACTTAACCTAAGCTCATTAGAAACTAGAAGAACCCGTTTTTGGCTTGATCAATTTGATAAAAATAGTGAGATCTGAATTTGACTGAAATTATTAGGTTTGATTGATTTTTACTTCTCACCATATATTACACGTCATAATCACACATTTTTCTTGAAATATCAAAGGACAAACTATGGAATAAATTCTCCTATTCACAGACTGGAAATAGATTTAACCAAATTGACATATTTAACTGCACCTATAGGGATGTGAAACTGCTTATAAACCAACTTTCTTACTCTATAATTTTACTACATGCATGTAAATTGTATTTTTATCTGCACAATTTATTTTTATATATTTACAAAAACTTTTTCTACAATCTTTGTATATCGTTGATTAGCAATATATGTAAATCTTTATTAAAATTTAAAAAGTTTTCTACCAGGATTTATGTATGTAGCTTACATGACAAACATTTAAATATTTATTGCTTAGCCTTAACAAAAAACAATCCCAGCATTATGTTTTGTAGGTTTATAATTCAAAAGTTCTTAATAGTAAATTTTAATTACTTTTACAGTGTTTGCTATTTTTTCTGATTATTATAAATATGTCTACTTTATAAGTACAACAAATATTTTTAGAGACCACGGGACCTCTAGAAGTTCACCACCATCAAGCCAGCTCTGATTACAATGTTAATGAATATTTACAAAAATAGTGACTGGGCTCATGTATATCCTTTGTATATTATGAATATTACTACCAATTCTTTATGACCATTATATGTATATTGTTATTATTGTTTGTTATGTAAACCAAAGGAATCAATAAAAATATATTTTTAAAAATGTTTTTCGGTATACACACTTTTATGTGCACTCAAAAGCAGAAAATAAATTTTTCTGCCCTCAACTTGAATTAAATTTGTTGTGCAGAATAAATGTGGGTGATAAAAATTGCTACCTACTCTTATACTGCACAGCAAATTTAATTCAAGTTGAGGGCAAAAATGTATTTTCTACTTTTGAGTGCACATAAAAGTGTGTACATATACTGAAAAACATTTTTTTAAATATATTATTTTTTCCTTTTTAGTCGTCTTATATTTTAAAGTTGAGTTTTTGGATTATGGAAAAGAGCAAAGATTATAAATAGAATTTTCAATGTTTATTTCAATATAGGATAATTCTTAAAATATTTGAAGTTCCACTATAATTCATTATGACTGCATTAATTTCCCTTAAAAGCATTAAAAGATCTTTAATTTCTGTTAAGAGCATTAAAGGTCCCTTTAAAAGCAATGATGTCATTGCCATGGTTTTTATACATTTCCATTGTTGAAGAGAGGAAAAATTCACACTTTTTTCTGATTTAAGGCAGATATTTATGCCAATTCAGTACATATTTGACTTCTATCTTAAAAAATTAAGAACTCGGTACTTTCAGCTAAACAACTGTTCTTTTCCTAAATTTGTATCCCAATTTTAAGTAATTTTAAAATGCATTTTTAGAATGCTTTGCACTGAATCCCATGCTTTCTTTATGGGGTATTGAAATGGAACATTGGGGTTAAAAAGACCACTTAAATATGAACTTTTTTCCGATTTTCGATTTTTCTCGTCGGTTATCATCTGAAATAACAGTATACCTGAAATTTCAGCCCTGTAGCATTTATAAGGGCAGAGATATAAAGTGAGAAAGATTTGAAAGAAACATATCTACATATATATAACAGAGTAAGTTAAATAAAAGTATATAAAAATAATAATAATCCAGTGATTTCCCTAATTTTCTAAAATACTCCAAAACTGTAACAATTTATAAAAATATGATGTGGCCACCACATGACTTTCTCCAGACCTGTAATATTTCTAAAAATTCCAAATAGATTAATTGATAATGAATATTTAAGAAACTGCAAGAAAAATTTAGACTTTGCAAAGAACAGAAATAGAATCATACCATAGCCTTCTGATATTGGATATTCCAATATTAAGTAAAATTGTTGATACAGTAACTAAAAATCAATTATAGTTACACTTTGGATGCAACAATTTGTTCTCACTTCACAATTTGGCTTCTGCTCTGTAAAATACACAATCCATGCAATAGAAAGCTTGTTTGACAAAATTTTAAAAGCCTTCAAAGATCCTACATTACATTAACCCTCTGTGATGATAGCAAGGCCTTTGATTGTCTCCCATGCAATTCTTTTACAGTAGCTAGAGCACCATGAAATACAAAAATCTGAATTACCTATATATTTGAGTGTAGACAACAAGTGGAATTTAATGGCAATCAATCCAAAATTCTTGAGATCAAGCCTATTGTTTCTCAGGACTCTAAACTCAGCCCATTGTTATTTTTAATCATGATTAACAACTTATCATACAATGTCACCTCAAATTCTATATTGTATGCTTATGATATAGCTTTCATACAAAAGGTGTAAAGATCCATATGTGGTCAGTACATTGTCAATGAATGTTCAAACACAAGCAATTGATTGGTTCTCTGCCAACAGCCTTTCTTTGAATGCAGAGAAACCAAAACAACATGTAGTTTAAGTGAAAAGTCAACTAATGTACCTAGAGCCAGTTAAACTACTAGGGATATAGTACCTGGGCAAAAAACAAATGAGATTATCATATAATGATGATCAGTAAATTATCCAGAGCCCTTTTTATGCTAAGAAAGCTTAAAATACTGATTCCCCAATAGCATCTAAAACCTGCATACTATGCATTCTTTCATAGGCACATGAGCTATGACCTTGAATTCTGGGGCCTTGTAGCAGATGCCAAAAACATATTCATCCTTCAAAAGAAGACAATCAGAATCATGACTAGCTCTCCACCTTGGGATCATTACAAACCTTTGTTTATTCAACAAGGACTATATAGTTTATACGTCTATAAAAACCTAAATTATGTAAAGTAAAACCTAGACACCTTTATGCTCGTATCAGGCATATACATTTATAATGAAAGAAAGAAAGGTGATCTAGATACAGCTCAATGCAGACTGTCAAAATATCTTTTAACACAATCAACATATGACTTTTCAATATGCTGTCCTTGAAATAAAGCCTAGGTTCAAATCAGTTCTTTACTCTTCTAACAATAAGACATTATATTCAATTGATGAATTTTTTTAAAGCAATGTAAGTGAAATCAATTTTTTAGTATCTCATGCAATAAACTGTGAATTTTGTTCTTTGTACTTTATATGGTGTAAACATCGATTTGAGGCACAAAGTAAAAAATATGGGAACTTATTTGATGATGAAATAAGAATATGTAGTGTACGTTGAAACAGGCCACACAGCTTTGAGGGCATTTTACCATGTTGGTGATGCATTAGAGACCAAAACATCACTTCCATCCCAAGCCCACCTATCTAGCACCATCTGTCTGAGATAGTAGTCCTGTATGTGTGTGTACATACTTCATCTTTTATTGTAATAATGGCCTTGGACCTTGGATTTATAAAAGGCACTTCTGTTACAATAAGTCTTTCATTTCTATTATGAAATCTTTCCACAAAGTGGAGTCTCTCGAAGGGAATTTTTTTTTAGTAGTTACAGTCATTTAATATAGTAATAGTTAATATAGTAATATTATTTAATATTTTCTAATTGGATTCTTACCCATATAATTAATGCATCAACATAAATTTAAATGCCTCTTGAGAGCAGTATGGAAATGTAGTTATTGGGTATGTGTAGCTGAAAATAGAGGTTTCAGATTGCACTGTTTGTGCATGAGTTTGCCCATAACACAGAGTCAGAGGAAAGGTCTTTTCTATGTAATTAGTAATCAATGAAAAGAACGAATAAATTGCAGTCCTTGAATATCATGACTGCCCTGCTTTGGAAGGTAGATGGATGACATTCATTTTATTAATGTCATTGATAGAAACCAAATTAAGTTTAATGTTAACTGAAAAATACCACAGATTAACAGTTACGAAATTCATTTACTTATATTCAATGTTTTGGTTACGTACAGATCCTCCTGTACAGGATACCTAATATAATTTAAAAAAACATATTTAACACTAATTACAACAAATGATGTTTAAATTAATATTAACTTGGAAATGCATCTATTATTAAAAAACTAATTATGCATGGTCTAATACACAGGTTATAATGCAATGGATACAACAGAGCTGTTGTTTACATTTACTTCACAACAAACTTTTTTCATTCGAATTTTTAATTATTCAATTAATTATTAAAACACTTAACAAAATTTTTCATTGGTATGATTTGATCAATTAGTTATATTTTCATGAAAAAAATTGGATACTACCAGATTGAAGGATAAATGTCCATTTGTTATATATTAATTGGAGCGTTATGCTCGGCAACACCCAAAAAGGGAGAGAGAAAAATGAGATTAGCAATTAGTTCTTGCCAGGGCCGTGCAAATGGGGGGTGCATTGGATGCGCCGCTCCAGGGCCCCCGATCTAGCAGGCCTCAATCAAGGGAGCATAGAATTTGAAATGTTTAAAAAAAATTGTTTATTTTGACTATTTATCAAAATATAATAATATTAAAATACATAAAACATATTTGTGTAGATTCCCTCTGTGTGTCAAGTTGATAACATTTAATAAAGTCTAGTATAGGTGATTGTTTTGTTTTGACTCTTTATCAAAACATAACAATATTGTAATAATTATATTTTAATAGTATTAAAATAATTGTTATAATTAATACTTAATAAATAAATGCTCCACTTAATATTTTTTGTCTCAACATAAATAAACGAGGCCCCTTAACCCCTTTTGCATCCGGGGCCCCCAAGTACCTTTGCACGGCCCTGGTTCTTGCCTTCGAGAAAAGGTAAAATAATGAAAGGAGCGGAGAAAGAAGCTTCTACAGTAGGAATTGGTTGTTACGGGAAGGGAGAGTTACAAACTCGGAGAAAGGGTAAGATTGTGACTGCTGGAATGGAGGAGTGGCGGGAGGGGGCGTAAGGAGGGGGAAGGAGAGTAGAAGAAGTAAGAGGTCGTGAGAGTTTTCGCCGAGGAGGCCAGGAGGTCTGATGCGTTTTTCGGTGGCTATAAGTGTGCTCGAGACACGCGAAGAAATATCTTTCTTCACGTGACTGGAAACAAAATTGCATGTCTGTCCCACAAAGTAAGACGGTGGAGTCTAGAAGAAAAAGAGAGTTTATAATGTTAATGGACTATTTCGAAAGGAAGGCGGGGATGGCATTGATTTTTCTAGCATTAATTTTATGTCGAAGACATTTCCACTTCATCAAGCGAGTGAAAAAATAATAATTTTGCATAATATTCCGTGCCCAACTTCTGCATATCATATAAATAATGTGTTTTCTAGTTTCCAGAAAATGTTCCTTCTTATACTAAAAAACGCGATAGAAACTTTTGAAAGGGTATTTTTAAATTCACCGCTATACAGAATTTGGCTTAGTTTGCCTTTACAACACGGGTGCCATTCATCATATTATTTCATATTTGTTATTGGCTTAATGCGGGCAATAGAATCATAATTTTCCCCGTCTCTGACAGATTGAAAGCGGATAATGAGACTTTGATTTTTTTAACCAGCAACGAACGGGTAAACATACAAAATTTTCAAACGCGATCTTTATGATACCAAAAATTTTTCTAACAGTTGTTATAATTTACGGTAGAAATTCGGTAATTTTCACTTTTCAGAAAGATTCAGGACTGGAAATCCTTCCATAGTAACCGTTTATAAGCTGTGCGACTATCATTAGCGAGATACAAATAAAAGTTTGTTTAGGTTGTTACGTAAGGTAGTGGCTGTAATTGCGTAGTATGAATCAAAACAGTTAGTAACACAAAGGATCAAATACTATCGGAATGCTTTTCGAAACTTCATGAAACCGTAGTATATCGAAGAACAGAAAAGTTACGGGAGAATTTGATGTAGTTAATACGGAAAAAGAATTCCACCGTTAAATTAATGCCGAGTGTGTTTTTGACAGGATTCGTTGAATATCGGAAGTAACAGCTTGGCATGTTACAAGATATTTTCATCAGTGCGGGCATGCCACTTGGGCATCCCATTCCATGCACTTTCGGCGGCTTGTGGGATAATAAGGCGAACGTAGATGTTCAGTCAAAATCAATTTTCCTCGTATTTCTATGCCTTAGTGCGGCTAAGAAAATTCATTCTCTTAGCAGTTCGAAATGTGCACTGAATTACGGAAAATTTCGGTTGATATTCTAATTTGTGAAACTTTCCCACGGTAACCAGCGTGTAAACTCCAGTGTAAGAACTGAGATGCAATTTTTTCTTGGACGATATGTTTCGAGAAAGAGAAAACATCGGCGGTTTTGAGCCAGGAAGAAAGCGGGACGGTCCCCGACTGTCCGGAAAGAGCAGCGCGTTCGGGTCGATTTTTACCCAAGCTTTTGTGAGTGGTTTCTGAAGGAGGAAAGGGAACGAGGAAAAATATTTCAGTCCCTGTCTCTGTATGTGGCCTTAAAAAACCATTATGAAAACACAACAGATAAGTCACATTTCAAACCTCCTTCTCATCGTTACTTTGCAAATACCTGCGAGTTCTCCTTCTTGCCTATTCGCTTGTTCATACATGTTTTATCCGGAGCAATTTTTACTCCGTGAATTATTTCCGTTGGTAATCGATCAAAAATGGAGGAATCGGATATAATTTACGAAGGAAGAGATTCAAGAACGCCCATATTTATCCTAGTGCCTGTTGAAAGGTTTTTTAAAACTGGTCTGCTTTTGGTTGCAAGCAGGCAGAATTCTTTGCCGCATTGCGAATTTTCAAGAATAATTTTCGTTCTCAAAACAACCGTGGTGTCAAAATTATAAAATAAGTTTCTCAAGCAAACAATATTGAATTCAGAAACAATTGCTCGTGGGATAAATTTTACACTCAGGGTGGGGTGAAGATTTAGGATTTATTTTTTTAAATCTCATAAATTGTTGCACATACAAATAATAAGTTAAGAAAGTAAATAAATTATGTATTTAAATGCATACATATACATATGCAGGATTTTTCTCCAGTCGAGCAAGTTCTTCCGGGGGAGAATAATTTTATTTTGGAGAGTATTTCCCTCCCGATCACCCCTCTAAATTCAACAATGCAAATAAAGTATTTTCTTCAGTAACATGAAGAATGTGAATAAAAAATTTATCATTTAAGGGTGTATCACACCGTTGAACATTTTTTGGTGATGCAATTATTTCCTTTAACTTAAAGGATGTAATGTGGTAATTTTGCTACTAGCAACACCTCGTGGTGACTTTAATAATGGGGTGTATTACAATCATATTTCGTGCGCAACCATCATTTGTCTGTGCTACGGTTGGATAAAGAAATATCCTGAGGAGGGGGAGGGGGCGAAAGGGGCAACCTCCTTGATCCGCCAATGCTGACGATCATTCATTCTGAATATTTCTCTCGTTCTAATGTCCGCCTTGCCGTTATCCGAACGATCTAATATGCTGAATCGAGGAATCTTGCATGGGATGCATTTGAGAACTCACCCAGTAGATGCGATAGAGGTAATCAAGAAAGGGACCCGTCAGTGACCCATACCCAGGGGCGGATCGAGGGGGAATATCGGCCCGGGAATTTTATATCTGAAACAGCCCTTATAGTTATGATATTTTTATTTAAATATTTATATATATTCACAAACAAACTTCAAAACATTATTCACAAAGGAATTAATGCTATTGTTTTGTTTTTCCATGTTGCGGCGTAAATATTTCAACAATTTTTTAATGCATTTTAAATTTTGCTACTTTTAGTGTAGATGTGAACGGCCCATCGGGGCCTGCCCGAATGCCCGATAGATTGATTCGCCTCTGCCTGTACCAATTTAAGAAAAACGCTTGATAAATTTCGCGGTTATGTTGCGCGATATTTTAAGAATTAAAAGTGATATTCAATATCTAAAATCTAAACTGAGAATATTTTTTGAGATTCTATAATAACAAAAGCGATCACGTCTATATTCAGTTTCGAGATTGACAAATTTTTCTTTACGCATCCTGCTACCGACGCTGAAAAGTCTATTTACTGTTTACGTAAATTTATGATTATAATTTATTGAAGAAATGAGACTATAAGGTGTTCTAAGAGGCAATACTCAGACAAAAAGGGTAGTATTATATTTAAGAGGAACAGAAGTGATAGAAGTTTTCACTGGCATTTACCACATTGTTTAACAAAATTCTATATTAAAACTACGATATTTAATTTTTCAGTTTTCTTTATTGTAACAGATAAACACATATCTACATCACAAATACTTAAAGAAAAAAGCTTAAGAAAAATGTATCGAATTATTGTAAATCATCGCTCAGTTGTTTCAACAAACTCTTCCGTTCCGATCAAATGTTTTGTGATTGGTTTAGAGATGACCGATAAAATGTCAATGATAAGATACGAACGATATGAGAGAAGCAGATATTATTTCAAGTTGTGCTGAGTTACTGCTTCTTTTTCTTCTGAATGTATCATGTTGACTAAATATATCGTTGGATGACTTAACTGTGGTTAATGGAATGACACATTGCAATTAAAGGTGAATGTTTTGTTCTTTTATGGATTTCGGCTAAAATGGCGATGCAACTTGAACTAGAAAAGAAACTGTTTGTTATCATACTCTCAGATATGGCATGTGAAATGCTAGTAAGCTAGTTCAGATTTAGTTAATAACTAGAATCTATAATAGTAAAGTGATAGATTCTATAAAGTTGGGTCTATATTTCTTTCTTTCGTTGAGTTCTCAATTATCCTGATAATTGATTTTTTAATAAGTCGTACCACACGATATGGTAAAATCACTTTAAAGCGATAAATTACACTGACGGAGGTAATATATTTGTAAAGATTTTAGGGCAGTACTGCTGAAATTAAAAACATTTTGTCTCATAATTAGATAATTATAAAAGAATCGTGTAAGGGTTAGTCATTAAGACTGTTCTTGTTCTTCAATTACGATGAGACGTTAGCAGGAAATGCTATGTACCACATGTTTAGTGTTCATAAAAGTTTATAGGAATTTAAACTGCCAAAGATAATTTGAAAAAACACTACTTGAGTCAGTGAGAAGTGAAATATGCATTGGAAATGTATATTACTTTAAGAAGGGAACACTCGCGTATGAACTTCAGATTAAGATATTTAGTGAGATTTTTTCATTGCGTTTAATATCATTATTGAGTATTAATGTACGAGTTAGTTAGGTATTGAATCCAGATAGGTTCAGTTTTTACTAACTAGTTCTTTCTGTCACCGTTTCCAAGGACGTCATAATTTTTGGTGTTCCGCATGGTAATTAATTTAATTAATCTTCGTTTTTCAAGAATTGATTCGATTTTGTGCGATTTTTGAAATAGTATACTTTGTTAATACTAGCTTGTATAACAATTATCATACAGAAATTATCATTTTAATTACATTAGTTGTGGACGATTGAATGAACTTAAGTGTAATAATATATCTTATACATTCTTTTAATTATTGCATAAGTCTTCACATATAGCTAGAAATTAATATCAGTGGTATTATAAATTGGAGGTCGTATTTAATAAGCAATGTTTTAAAAGGCTATTTTATACGATTTGTAAAAGATATGTTTTGAAATAACGAAAAGGCCGTTACATAGTTCGTATAATTCCACGCATTTCGGAATTCAACTGTTTTACCCACTCCGCATTGCGAACGGGTCGACTTGTCAAAGTAGTGAGGTAACCTAAGATGGCGAGACAGGTAACGCCGAAAATTAGAATTTTAAACAAATAATTCACCTCATTCTTGTCATATACTTATCGTTTTCTGTTTTTCTTTTAGATCATGAACGAAGAAAGTCACCCGCGAACCTTGTAAGTAGCACTCAATCGCTTAATTTTATGTTTTCAAGTTTTCTGTGAATGGTTGGGTATTTGTTACAAATGATGCTGATCATGTGCTACAACGTGGCTGACTTATGGTTTTTTATCCCAGGTACGTAGGAAACTTGGACACTTCGGTGTCGGAAGAACTCATCTGTGCCTTATTTACCCAGATCGGGCCGGTGAAAGGCAGCAAAATCATCAGAGAGGTAGGACATTTTCTGCACTTGAGACTATATTGTAGCAGTTGCTGGCTTGGCGCCATACGGCGCCTGGCCCTGAACGGCGGTAAAATAATTAAGTAACTGCAGTATGATGATATTGTGAGTGTCTCGGTTAAGGATAGTATTAGTATATTAATTTTGAAGTAATGGTTATTAACGGTAATACTTCGAATTGCACCAAATTATTTTATTAGTGGTGTTTTTGTGTGTTAAACCTTGAAGGCGGCGAAAACTTGCAGAATTTTAATTATTAATTCTTCGTAGCTATTGATACGATTATGCACAGCGCGGTTTATCTAATAATATATAGTATGCTTAAAGCGTAATTATCTGCGGTCGCTTATGGCATATCGTGGACGTATATATGATTATAGCGCACGCAATCGTCGAGATATTAGTTAGGTTTCATGGTTTGTAAAGGAGGTGCCTTGAGATGTTTTCAGATTGATCTTAGTTCCTGGATTGCAGTCTGTCGCTGTTTCATGGATTGCCAAGGTTTTTTTTGGGACATATTGTGTAAGTACTATCGATGGGAGGGGATGTTGATAAAGGAGTTTCATGCCTTATAAAAATGTAGTACATTGTTAGGCTGCATTTACTGTACCTTGTAAAGGGTATTGTTTCAGCAGCAGTCGCCGTAATCTTGTAATTCATCGCCACTTGATAGCTTTTGATATTTTGGTGCTGAAAATTTTTCTCATGGTTGTTCTTATCGTGTTTCCTTATTGTTAGGCAGAATGTTGAAGTTGAATGGATGGATTTTCCACATTTTTGAGAATTCACTTTGATAAGATTGTTGCATCTGTTTTAGTTGTTTCATACTTATTCTGAATTAAATTTATGAAACATTTAGTTTTCTCTAAGCTATATTTATAAGAATATGGCATAAATTTCACTGATTCAAACTATTTTCATCCAAGAAATTTGGTATTATATATTGGTACTTGATTTAACACGTTGGAATTGCCTATATAAAACTATCGTCAAACCTTTTGCTCTTTGATGTCAGGTTTTTTGAAATCTCATTTTTGCAATATTTATTTTTTGCTGATATTATTTTTAAAATTAAAAGTTCTGTTTGGAATTCGAGAACACTAGGTTGATGAAAGAGATGCCATGTTGTGGTATTACTTTGTTGCATGGTTTTGCAGATCGTCTTAAGAATGGATCTCCTCTAACAAGTGTTCCCTTTGTACTCATGGTGACCTTTTTATTGGTGAAGTTGCATTGATATTCATTGGTTTGCTCATGAGTTGTGTTCTCTATCCGCAGCTCTCTTCACCCAATTAAGGAGCTCTCTTGTTGGCTGATGACTGCCAAACACTCATCAGGCGGGAAGTATGCAGGTGTGTACACTTATTCTCCTTGCTCTATATAATTTTTTTATACTACTTTGCATGTTCGAAACGTTACTGAATTTTTTTTATTTGACGTGGGAGCTGCTATCGTGGCAGCCAGTTATTGTGCATAACAAGAGAAACTTTGACACTACATTGGGCTATTTCTCGCCTGGACCAATTATCCATTCCTATCCCATCCCATTCCCCTGATATCGGAGAGTAACACAGACTAAATATAACATCATGATGAAGGATTATCTTTGATGTCGGTATAGGGTTACTAAAAAGCTAAATATATCTCACTAAATTTTTGCTTGGAAAAAAAATAGAAGATAGAATCGGGCATGCACTCACGGTTAGATTCGCGCACATTTATTATTTTTAATTTGCATATTATATAATTGCTCAAATTGAATGCCATTCTGAGATGCTTAAGTTTCAGATTGGTTTTAGTTAAATTTAAATTCATCAGAAAGTCATTTTGGGTTTAGAGCTCTGTTCATATATTTTGCATCTAGGTTTTGAGTGTAACCAGTTGTTTTTTTATTAACCACTTTGGATTAAATTAAACCAGTAATTGCTGCAGTGTTCCACACGCTAATGTAATTGGGAAATGTATGATGATTGTGATGTTGGCAAGGATTAAAGAGAAGTTGAAAGACGAAGCATAGGAAACGTTTGGCACTCAATGGTCAAGTGTTGCTGCTTTCCCCCGCACAGATTCCAACTGACAGACAGCCAGTTGTTCTACCGACCAATCGGCCGAGGAGTAGGAGGGTTTGAGAAAGACGTAAAAAAAGGTATCACCTTTTTTATTATCTTTATTTATTTTTCTCTCTGTAACTGTGTACTCACCACGTCTGCGGCCAATGAAAATGTCTGTTAAACACCGAGAGGCGTCCATGGTGGTATAACCCTCTTTCATTACTATACTTATCCCTCTTGCTCTCATCCTCAGAAAATCCGAAAAGGCCAAACGCATAGCTGGCGAGGATCGGTAAGAGTCCTTTCTTTATTTACCTTTTCGTCTTGGATTGAAAAATAATGGAAAAGTTAAACTGCTTAACTGAACGTAAATTTAACATTAGCCAAATTTTCCAACATACTTGTGGCGAGACAGAATTTGATGTAAAGTTTTCATGCTGTCAATTTAGAACAAGGAGAAAAGTGTACATAGCTGTGTGCTTTGAAGCCATGTTTGATGATAGCAAGCTGGAAGTATGCTTCTTTGAGCCATTCCAAAATTTAAGGAATTTGAGGCATATTTTGCCATTCTTGACAAGCGATTTGACTTGTAATTGGCTCAGAGATGTCAGATTCCTGGCTATCTTTTTCCATGGAGTTGAAATAAGTTAAAATGTCTTATATGTGTGCTTCAAGTAGTGAAGTAATCAGGATGGGGTTCAAATTGGAATCTGTTGTGTTGCATTTTCATTGCCAGGCTAATTATGGAGCCTGTGTTTATAGCAAACAAAAATTTCAAAAACATTCCTTTGAACCTCTTCCTTTTGTGGTTCTTCTTGACTTAATCGGGTGATTATCCGATGTTGTATCTGTTTTGTGTTGTCTTGGGGAGATTCTGGTGTCATCAGAGCCAAGTGGAGACTGGGTCAGGAGTGGGGAAGGAGATGGTAAGGAGCAGGTGGTTTTCTTTATTTTTCTTTAATTACCATTTTGGTTGCCTTAAAAAAAGAAAAGTTTTGGTTCAGTCGTATGGGAGCTGTATAAATTTGGGTACTTCATTTTGTTTACGTTTGGTAGGTAGGTATTGCCTTTTTTATTTTCTTTGCATGCATTAGTTGGGTGGCTGTCCATTGAGGGATGGTGAAAAGGGTTCCCGACATTGCATGTTGGGCCAAAATTTCAATTTTGGGGGAGTTAGAGCCTACGTGATATTTTGGATAGAGCTGCCTAAGCATTGCATGACAAGCTGCTGATTTAGATTCAGAGTCTAATTTTGCAGGCGGGAGTTCAGACAATCATTTGTCTGGCATTAGCACAAGTTGTCGTTAATGTGTGATTTGCATGTGGTATAGCAGTTATGGGGTGGGTAGTAATTTGTCAAAGTAAATCTCCTTCCCTCTTCGTTCCCATCCACTGGGCCTGCTCCATAGCCCATCTCTGTGGTTCTACTCTCTATTTAGGCTTCTTGTTTCGGTGGAGGCAGTCTCTGCTCCTTGTTTAATCATGGATGGGGGTGTGGATTGCCACCATTTCCAGATTTCATTCATCCTGACCTGGTGCTCTTGTAAGAAGCATTTTCTTTAATTACACATTGTGATGAAGGAATCATTTTGTTCATCTTAATGTATTTTTGCTCAAGTTTTCTTTTATCAAGGATGTGGACATCGTCCGACATCAAGCAGTGAAATCATCTCCTGAAGATTGAAGATGTTATTCTGGAAAGCTATGAGTCATGCTTTAAATAACAGCCCATTTTTAGTAAAGCGCATATAAATGCCATGTTGACCATAAAATGGAATCCATATTGAAAATGTTTGCAGCCCATGAAGATGATTGCTTTATGATGTATTTCAGATATGTTATTGTGTACTTGCGGCAATTTGCTTGCATTTCAAGAGTTACTGCATAAATGATTTTAACATTTTGCAGACATTAGAACTAAATCACTCTTCATCAATGAACATCTGTGAATTGCATCAATTCAGATTTCCCATTATTTATAACATAATTTGTTAAAGTATCAATGAAAAGTTCAAGGATACACTGGTAAGTTTTCCAGTAAATAATGTGGAAATCAACACGAATATTGTCTTGGAATGATTTATTTTAATTTATTGGAGATTAAAGATTGAGTATTGAGGTGAGAGTAAAATGTCAGTGCATATGCTTGTTTGAGAAAGGATTAATGGGCAGTGCTTAATTGTATTGGTAGTTGTGATGTGTTGTCTCCTCATATATTTTTCTTTTTATACTCTTTGTTGTCTTATTTCAAATCATAAGCATATGGTTGACTTTTTGAGTTATTCAAATAAAAAAAATACGTTGGTTTTTAAAGCTACTGTACATGAAAAAATTATGCATAAAATTTTGGAAGTCGTCGTATTATTATGTAATTCAACATTCCAGTTTGTGGGCTAAAATAAATTATTTCTAATCATCACTTTTGAGGTGGTTGATGTGGCGATTAACATATATTTTAATGTGCATTGATCGATTGTTTAGTGGCATTAATGGATCATATTGAATGTAATGGGAAATGTTTTTTAGGCGAATAATTTACAGGCCTGCTGAGCTTTTACAATTAGAGAATATTCAAAAGCAGGCACTTCACAATTTCTGTTTTCCTTTTCATGAATTCTTTCATGAATTTGCTTTCTCATTTTGTTCAGTTTGTCAAATTATCTCTTGGTGTACATGTCTCTCTTTTAAAAGAAGCAGCTTGCGGATGAATCATGAAGGCATGCCTTCATCAGTGTCCTTGAGTGCTGAATCATTTCAAGAGGTAAGGATGTGGTTGTTTTCCACAGTCATTTAGTTAGCAAGAAGGATCGTTTTCAGTGAATTATTTTCTCGATCAGATTTTAGATTTGGTGAACTATTTAACGTTTCTCTAATATTGCCTTTTGTGATGTTCGTTAAACCATATATTGACTCATGGTATTGTGGAGTTATGCCATTATTTATGATGATATGGTGTCATTCGTTTATTTCCAATATTTGTTTTACAATATATCTATAGTAAACTACTGCTTGGATATATCACCCAGCATACATCATGAAATTTCCTTTAACTAGAATTCATTTAAATGAAGACTTAGGTTTATTCTTGTCCATTATCGCAATTTTGCTTTCCTTTCCTAAGATAATTAGCTACGGCTTTGTGTCTAGTTTTTGAGTCATCGTATTTTTTGTCAGCATCCAAGAAAAGGGAAGGTTTACCGATCAGGTTGAGTTGGCCGTTGCCCATCTTAAGCGGAGACACGACCGAGAAGTCGCATCTCTAATGCTGTCGGCGTTTGAAGTTGGTGCTCATCGGAACCCATGACGTGACGGTTTTTTTTTATTCCATCCCTTTCCTGCGATGCAGCTTGTGTGTATGGCGAAGTCTCGAGCTGGCGATTCCGTCGCCTTTACAGTTTTAGTTTTATTACGGATCGCCTTAACGAAACCTTCGACCTGCCGCGAACCGTCTTGAGAGCTAGCTCTCTCTTGTGGGGTAAATGGGCCTTGGTATCCAATGCACTGCGAAGCCATGCAGGCACCTGCCTTTTTCGTTGTAGTTCTTCCTAAATGTTTTTTTTTTTCAGTTTTTAGTTTATCGCCGTCTTTTGATCTTGTATGCGCGCGGAGATGCTGATCCGAAACCGGAAGGTCGAATTTCATAGTATTCTCGGATTTATAATGTCATGTTCTTTTGTCGTTTCATAGCTGCTGTTAGGGGAATCCTTTATCTTTATTGTAACGAAGTGGAGTTTGCTATTTTTTTTTGCTTTCAGGATATCTTGTTTTTCGACTTTAGACCTAGATTAATTTTTAACGAGATTAATGAATGGGTGTACTGCAGTGTGCCACCGATTTGTACTGTTTACTTTGCACGAGAGCTCTGCAGTCCTAGGAATTTGATACACCTTTCTCTCGGTCGAGGATAAATATGATTTTTTCCTGCAAGGCCTTTCGGTAGACTCGGTTCCGTTTGTGCTAAGATAGGTTATTTGTTGCGCTCTTCCTCTCAGCCCGCTTCAGCAAGCAGCTGGGGTTTTACTTAGAACGTCATCCCGTTCCTCGCTTTAACTTCCAGCACAGCTAGCCTTCGATCTTGCCCATCCCTCTCCTGACCTAACCCCTCCCACCCGATGCACCTTGCGAGGTCCCCTTCGCCTGTATCCAAGGACACCTTCCCCTTTTATTCGCTTCGCATGCTCTTCCGCATGAATCTCATCTCCCATCCTCTCCTAAACTGTCCTCACAGAACGCGCTGGGTCTCTTCGCTCGGAGAGTCGTTTACCACATCAGATTTTTCACCTTGAGTGGGTGTAATAAAGTTGCTCATCTCGGTTTGCTTTTGTATTCGTCAGTTGCAAGGGTCCATGTAAATGGCGATGGGTAAAGTGGTCGGTTTTTTGAATGATTTTCTATGGAAATGGTTTAATATTCAATGTTTTATTTTTCAGGAATTGTTGCTATCTTTTTCAGCGAATCGATAATGTAATTACTATTTCTTTCATGATGTACTTTTTAGTTGTAAGTGGTGGATTTCGAGGTTGGCGTGGGAAATCTCTCCTTTGCCGTAAATGAAAGACCCGAATGAGTTACTTTGGGTTTATAAATGTATAATACACTCTAACCCCGATTTGGCGCCATCGTTTGCCCATCAAGGGCATTGGCGTTAAAGCAGGGGTGGCGGTAAATCGAGGTACATGTATACTTTTTGTAATCATAAGATGGAAATTCTGTTTACAACGATTCATGGGCGGTATGCGGGGGTGGCAATGTACAGGGGAGCGCTAAATCGGGGTTTGGCTAGTCGCGCAAGGCGACGCCAATGTTTTTATCGCAGTGTACGAGACTGCGCTCAGACAGCTGGTGCAAGGGTGACCCACTTTACCTTAGGAGGGAGTCTTTGGACAGATTGGTTAAACCGATTACACCCATTCTTCCGGTTTTAGATTGATGGTTAATTATCGGTTGGCTCGCTAAATTTCGAAAGGCTCTTTCCCGTCATCGGCCTTGTTTTGCTAAAATTTAGATCTCTGACGTGGACGTCCAACAAACCACCAGCGGGGTGGGTTGGGATAGGAAACCTGCGGTGTGGAAAATTTTTAACCCCAGCTTGTAAAGATAATCGGTTCTCGCCGTTGTGGCAGTTTCCTCGCAGAGAAATGTTTCCTTGACGGGAAGTTTCGCGCTGTAGTCTATTAGAATCGGGAGTGTTATTTTGTGTTTCTGGAACTTTCGCCAAAGACTTCTATTTCAGTCCTCTGCGGTTCCATTCTGACGATGTCGAATGAATTTGGGCTCTATTTTTAAAGTCTCCTGCTCACCCCCCTGTGCTCTTATATCTTTCTCCATATGGCAGAACCTCATTCCTTTTTGTCTCGTTTTTCATTTTATCTGCATCGCGGCCTTTTCCTCAAACTACATGAGAGGTTTTATATACTCGTTTAAGTGTAACAACTCGATCAATTACCAGCATCGATGCGAAGCGGTCTTTTTCATCACTACGTTTCGGTTTAAGTTAAAAAAAATACGATAGGGAATGGCTTGTTGACAAACATCGATTCTGTTTACCGCATTGCTGTGCCATTTCGTGCTAGTTGTTTATTCAAACAAGAAAATGATTTATAAAATTCAGCGATCTCTTTTTAATTAGTACCTTTCTCATCTCAAAACGAGGGAACGTTTCAAATTTACAGCATAAGAGAGCGCAAAAGATCCGCTGGCATTGGCGTAAGCTTTATTTAACTGCAGGATGGGAACGGTAAATCGTGATATCGTTGCTGCGTAGGTGATAATTGTTAGGTAACTTGCGTCCTTGCCCCCGTGCTAGTCTAGTAGTATCTATCTCATCCTTGAGCTGGGCTATTGAACGTCCCGGCACTCCCCCGCTACTCCTTGGCGCTCTCATCGCGGGGCGGCTATATTGACTGCTCATAGAAACGCCTCTCTAATCTCAGGTAAACTGCCTCTCGTAAAAGGAGTTAGGGGGGCTGTCTCAGCGGGCTGCTGGTAGCTCGAAAAATTTTGAACTCGACGTAACTTATCAGTTTTTTTTTGAGATTCAAAGGGTCCTTAGCGTGTATACCACAGCTCATTTGTTGATTAATCTCGAACGTCGCGTACATTTGGTTTGCTTATCTCATTTGATCGTGTGTGCTGATTCGATCTCGAAGTAGTCATTCATTCCAGTAAGTGGAAAAAATGTGCAATCTGAGCTCGCATTTTTTGCCAGCCATAAAACGATATTCATTTTAGGAATTGATCGATCTTATCCTAACGAGGGAATCGAATTCCAAACCAAGTATTGTTAGTGTTAAAGTTTGTTTTACTAGCGTAAGGTATTCGACACTTATAAGCTAGGTGTGTTGGGTATTTTTCTCCTCTGTTGTGACGGGAGAAGGGTATAGTTTTTATCTCCGTGACCTTCATTGCCTTGGCGTTTCTGCACGACATCGGAAAATTCACATTCTCTTTTATTTGGAGTCGTGACCGTGGCGCGTTGTCTTTGTCTAGTATTTTTAACTTCACCGTTCACAGGCAATTATGACAGCGGTGGGAATTTCCGCCCCTCCGTGTAAGTATGGGCGATAGGCTAATTAATCAAGCCGGGGAAAATGGGATGGAGAAAGTGTGAGGGGTCGATGGCTTGAGTGCGGAGGACGACGTCAGGAAGCGAAATTGATAGTGGGATTTCTCCGATGTCTCATTTCGGTGGACCCTCTAGAAAATGAAAGGTTTTTTGCATCAATCACTTGGCAGTGCGTCATATTTCCGATTTTTATATTTTACAGAATCGATCACAAGCGATACCCATCGCGGAAATGGGCGCAATTCATTCGGTTTGGTTTCATCTATGGTCCTGAATCTGGATAAATGACCTGCAAACCACCGCAATTGCTGTGTCATTATTATATGGTATGGTTGTAGATAGCGTTATATGAGGATTTTTGTCATTTAAACGCAAGGTATGGGCCTTTGTCCAAAGGTCTTTGTGATTCTGTCGAAGCTGTGTGATAATACGATGGTGTATAATCAGAGCCGTGAATTAAACCTCTCGCTCGGTTATAAAAGCGAGCGAGAAGTTTAATCGTATTCCTATGCCGATCAAGCAAATTTTTCGGTGGGCTTTAAATGGCATATTTTCATTTCCTTTCGGCTTAAATTTCTGGATATAGTTCAACTCTTGAATCTTTCTTTTTAGGCAATGGCGAAAGGGTTTTATTTTATATGTCCTAATTTACGGTTAGGGTCTGTGACATTTATGTGATTGGTATGTCGAGGTTTTCCATGTTCAATTAAGGTTTTGTCGTGGGGCACCTGTTTGAGAATATGATTGCTTTTGTTGACGTTATTTTTTATTCTCTTAAAGCTCGTTTACGACCTCGATTTTGTAGTCACTCTTAAAAATGCTCTTAAATGCTTTCTCTCCGTCCATTCCAAAGAGCCCATTTCACGGCGTGTTACCGTTCATTCTGCCAACCCTTTCTTTGTAGTTCCTCTAATTTTTCCTAATTTCCTACCTCGCGGTTCAGGATTTTTGTCGGAAGCGTTTATTTATGCTCGAATTTAATGCGTGTTTGTTTGCCCGGGGGCATTCGCACGCCCCCACCACTTTCTGCCGCTGGCGACGCGAGAGCAAGCTGCCCGTATGCTCGGGGCTGGCGTATATATAAGCGGGTCGCTTAGACCGCGGCTTTCGTCTGCCGGGGTGGTATGAGAGAGTGGAATGGGTAGGGAATATCTGGGAGAATGACCGCCTCCTAACACACTCCCCATCACAACTTCCTGTTTCCCGTTGAGAATGCCGCCCACGCTGCTCTATACGCCATCCCCCTTAAAAACTCCGTACCACCCCCGCGCCGTCTCCGTGACCTCCCCTTCCACAAAAGCCACCTTGTAACCTCTCTTCTAAACCAGTGTGGCCGTGCGAAAGCGGTTATTTGCTTCGAGTTTTGTTTGTCTTTTAGCCTCCCTCGCCCCTCCCCGAATCTGAAAGGGTCGACTCGACTGTTTCTATATCAAGTGGTTGTCATCCGTAACCTCAATGCTTTTTAAGTTTCGTTCATTACTTTTAAAACTTTTCACGCTTAAAAGTTAAGCTAGATTTTGTTCGGTGGTAATATTGTTTTATTCCGACATAGTTGCTTTTGATTATATAACACTAAAATTGTCATAAAAGTTCTTTGTTTGTGCTTATGTGAAATTGTCCATGTCTTCGAATTCTAATTTTATCAATTTAATATGATTTATCTTAAATTGTTGCTGTTATGCTGAAGGCCTTTAATTCTTCCAAGCTCTGCGTTTTTCATGCGATTGCAACACGTGGGTACTATTCTGCTTGTAAATTTGTCGTCTAATGGGTTTCTAGAAATCTTAACGTTATCATTTTCGTCATATCTCATGACCCAAATGCTATTTTATTTTACCTGCTCACATAACGATTTTTATAGTCTAAATTACAACGGTGAAATATGCTACCCGTTCACTAAAATTTATAACACTCGCACTTTAGAATGATTAAGTAATTTGACTGTCGCTAATTTATAAGCACCAGTTACTGCCTTCTATTATGAGACGGAGAACGAGCATAAACGTCCATAGTTATGGTGGAATTCCCCGCCAATTTGGGACTTAGAGGACGGTTTACTTGATCAATATTTGGTGCCAGCCTGTCCCTATTTCTCCAATGCCATCCTCAATCCAATAACTTCTCTGTTAAGTGCTAACACGCGTTGGCCAGATATCCTCACGGAAGTCACGCCCTCCTGTATTTTCTTCCGCCCACGATGTTTTGATTCGTTCCACCCACTCCTGCGGACGCTCCGGAATCTCCGATCGCTTATGCTCTTCGTCCTTCCTCGTTACGACTCTCCCTCCACTACCCCATTATAGAATCATCGGGGTTAGCCCCGGTCGTTGTTTTCGCTTGCTATTCGGCCACCAAAATTAACCGCCGCTTGTTCTAGCCAATCGCGTCTATACGATGTGTACACACGTGGGCACCCTGTATCTATTCGAATCCCACAGCTAGCGCTACCATGCTTCTATCGCAAAATGCTTGCTCTCCGCTGTCAAACCATAATACAATTAGCTGTTGTTGAATTAGGTGGGTCGGGTTTTATTCTAATGTTGAGAGAATGGGTGATGCAGGATGGGGATATTAACCACGGTGAATATATCTATGCTCGGAAACGGTAAGGTTTTCTTACTGGTCGATCTGTGGTCGGGAAGCTGTAGTGATTGAAACATCTACTTGGGTGGGTTAGGCGCAGTCAGAGTTACTGTACGGATGGATTCCAGATGACTTTGTGTTTCAATAAAACGACAGGTATAGAACGAATATTTGTTTTTCCTTTCCTATTTTGTTTGGGTTGAATTTCAGTTACAAGAGGCGTTTTGTGATATTAAACCGAGAGAAAGATGAGAATAAACGTATGCGTAAGGACGAATCGCATCCATATCTTCTACTTTCCGGGCGAGGCACTACTTATCAAAGTCAATTCTCAGAGCTGAACGGTTCAACGCGATTATGAGGGTGTGTTAAACCTTTCCCATTAGAGGTCCTTGTGGCGTAGCCATATTCCCTTTTCGTGGCTGAGATGGCTAGTTGGTCATGATTGAAGATGGGGTTGTTTAGTTAACATTCAGAGAGATCAGGGGAGCGGTACCGGTGGTGTAGTGGCTAGGACGCTGACTGCTACTCACCTGCTGCTCGAAGGGGCAGCGGGCACTAATCCTGTGAAAGTAGGATGTTTTTCAGAGGTCGATCGGCCCCCTGTTAGTGTTGTTTGAGGAGACCGCTTAAGTCAGCGTTCCGTCCTTCGGAAGGGACGTTAAGCAGTGGGCCCCCTTGGTGCTTTTCATAAAGAGTAGGCTAATGCCGGCACCGGGTTTCCCTCCCTTGTGTGTGCATGTCCACTTGATGAAAGTGCAAAATGACCATAGCGGTCGACGCACTTAAAAATCAATGACTACTGCTAATTCATAGAGATGGATGGATGGAATTCCGGAAATATAACCCGGATTTTTCACTCCTGGCGGACACTACGATACAACTTGTGTTTTTGCTCGTGTTTCCCGCTTTATTGAAGCAGATCCTTTTCTTTTGTTTAAATATAAAGCACTCCTTCCTTATGGGTTACATGGAAGAAGGGACTCTAGTCGCCATCTTGCCCAAATAAAGACGTAGGTATATATATCTCTCTGCCTATCCGTCCGTATCGATTCACTTTCTTTCCTCGACGCTACAGCTCTATACGAGGAACTAAAGAATTAAGCATTTTATTCTACTCTTTAGGTCTTTTTCGCTGTTGTCACAGCTGCGATGCGCGACGATAAAACTCTCGTGTTGCCATCCTCTAATTATTTCGGCTCTTTGTTTGGGGTAAAGGAGAAGGCGGTGGAGAGGACTTAATTGGCTGACGATTTCGTTAAAAAGATCCGTTCTGGCCGAAAGAGCGCGCTCTCATCTTATTTGTAAGAGCATCACAATGATACGAGACGAACAATTCTTCCGGGATGCTTACAGTTCATGGGAACGGAAGCGGCTTGATGTTAATTCATCGTCGATTTCTTTCCACTCTTGCTTTTTTTATTTGAGAATTTTAGACTGTTTTTGTCCCAAAATCGAGGCGTTTTTCTAGATTAAAAAAACGATTAATCCATCAGTTCCGCCATGGAAATTTGGATTTTATGGCGTCGGGTGTTTATTTTTGTTTCGAACCATGTTATAAACGTAAAAGTTGGTTGAATTATCTGATTCAATCCCGCGAAATTTGTAAATTATATTTCGTTGTTAATTGTTTAATTTTGAAAGTGGACGAAAGTGGAATTGAAAATGCTGAGTTAAATAACACCAAACATACAATGGCATAGCTTAACTTTTTTCTGCAGGTTTAATTTTTAGGTTTATTCAGAATAGTTTATTTTGTCATACCGTAAGTTTATTAGCACAAACTACAGTTGACTAATTAACACACAGATTGCCTATGGTGCGGTTGGAAATTCCCGCTCCTTGGCCAAATTATTTTTCCATCCCCTTTTTGGCGCTTTTATTCTAAAAGAATCATCGCCCATGTCTGTCTGACCATCCGCCCGTCTGCGGACCATAATTTAACTCATCAAAAGTCAGCGTAATATTTTTTTTATTGCCGTCCCGAAATTTCGCCGCCCCTAGGGCAATGCCTACTTTAATCTTATTTCAAATCCGCTACTGGATATATAAATATCATAAAATGCCATCGCGTGATTAAAAATTTCACTTCCGGTTTTGCTATTAATTGGTTTGAGGCCTCCGGCAGGGTCGGTTGCATGGGGCGCCAAGGTCTTGGGAGCGCGATCCCGAACATCTATGCATCACTTGCAAGTGGATAAATATTGGAATGCAATTTATATCTCGGAATAGGCTGGAATCTTGATTGCGTCCCTTTTATTTTTTCATATAAATTATTTTTACAGAGCGATGAATAGATTTTCATGTACTTTGAAAATATCTTAATAAATATTTACGGAGAAGGGCGCTGTCGCGTAACCTCGAATTCAGTCGTCTGAACTGCGCTTGTATAGTTTTAATGCTAATTTGCAATATTATCATCATCCTCGTCGCTTGAGTCGTTTCCAGACTTGACAATTGGCATTCGTCTTTTATCTCCTATACCTCAAAATCCTTCCTAGTCATTTCTCTCTTGAAGGTTACCTTCATCCTCATAGGAAGCTAATTAATCAGATTAGCGTTCGCCAAGCTTCCTTGTCGCGATACCCAAACTGCTCGAGTTTCCTTTTCTCAATTTTGACACCGCCTCTTCCCAACTTCATTCTCCTGCACCACTACTCTAGCCTCCCTCCACTTTCCTCATTCTACCAAGTTTGCTAATCCCTTCGGTTCTTCAAGACCACTTCCCGTTCCTCTCTGGACCTCCTCATCCACTCGACAGGAGTGACTTTCCCATTCCTCTCCCCAATTACCTCTCGCTTCTCTGCTCCCTTGCCAAACCTTTTCCGCCGTAGTTCTCCCTCAAGAGTGTTGTCCGGTATTTGCTTTTGGCCCATCTCCACTCAGCGTGTGCAGTTTGGCCGGTCCCCAGAAATTTAATTTTCACCAATTTCACCGCCCTGCGACTCCATCATGCCTCTGCTGGTACCTCAACAATTCGATGTCCTTAAGGAGAGCCTTTTGGGTTAAGGTTTTAATATCGTTGAATTACCGTATATACTCGTGTATAGTTCGAGTTTTTAAGACCAAATTTTTGTGCAAAAAATTTGGTGTCGCACTATACACGAGTAATACTTTTGAGGGTTTAAAATCTCGGATCTAAAAAATTATCTTTTTAAAAATATAATAAAAATCAAGATATTTTTTGGTGACCCACCTCGCTGACTTAACTTCTATGATTTAGCTCCAAAACTTCCTATTTACCTTTAATTTTATCGATTTTCATTAGAACTATGTTGTGTTTTTCATTTTTTCTTTTTCGAAGACTTATATACCTGCCCTGTATTATCTCCAAATTCTGATTTGATTGCGACTCAGTAGTATTTTTTTATACGTTCTGTGGTGGGTTATAGTGCATTTTAACCAAAATTCGTAATGTAACCATTATACTGACCTTTTGTCGTCGTAATATTGTTACGTGAATACTAAAGCCTTTCTCATATTCACAGATTGTTTTCTTGATTTCTATGCATATCTTTCTTGCGTCTTATAACAACAGATGAGTTGGAATGATATCAATGTATAAAGTCACAAAGCTGAAGAATTAAAATAAGTTTATTTCATTTTGTTCAACTATCATTCATAACTTTTATTAAAGGTTTTACGAGTAATATGCGTCTATTAATTTTCGCTATATAAGCTTAATTTTCGTCTATTTGCTAGAAATTCTGCCACCATTCGTATGTCACATCTCGTAGTTAAAAAGTAATAAAATTTTTCTTCTCAAGATCGTGCAATAGGTTTACGATGTTTACAGTTTTAAGTATAGTATTATTATGATACTAAAAGCTGTTGAAAACCAAGATCGTTCTATATACCTCGATTGTGAGCTTCGAGATATCGAAACGAAAAATGTAGATCCTGACGGAAATCTAGGGTAAAAAAAGTAGAAAACTAGGGTCTAATTATACAAGAGATATATGAAAAAATCTAATTTTTTCGCCGAGAAATCGGAGGTCGAACTATACACGATTATATACGGTATGTTATGCGGTTTGGCTAAAACAACGTTCGATGTGTAATCGTGGTTGTAGCTCTTAATCAGACATTCTTTCTATAATTGGTGTACTTTCGCATGAAAAATATCAATACTTTCTTGCTAATCTCATTTCTGTACTTAAAAGATATTAATTTCTCTTGTAATAGATGGAATTTTATTTCCTCTGTAAATAGAAAGTAAGTGTATGACTATTAAATGTATTATTTTGAAGTTTTATCAAAATGAACATTATCGTAAACATTTCTAAGAAAGTATCGATGTGTGATCGTTTTGTTGTTAATATAATTCAGTGTTTCTCAACCGGTGGGACGCAAAATTTCGAAAATAATTATTATAAAAGTTTTTCTCTACAAAAAATGCTGCAATACTTTAGGTCCTTAAATATTCAATTATTAATTAATATAATATCAAGATAAATTTGACGTATCCATTTATAGGGAAAAGAGGAATTTTACTTTCTCCATATACGTAGTACTATATTCTTGAAAAAAATCGACTTCGAGATTTCAACAAAAAATACACGTTTTGAGGTCCCCTGAACATGTTTTGACCATTTTCTCTGTGTGTTTGTATGTGATGGCTTTTTGTTGGTGCTCTGACTCATAAACTATTAATCAGGTCAACGCGAACTATTATAATTAACATTTTTATGAAAGTCAAGAACTGGTTAGTTTTTGGTAAAAATCGGTAAAACGGAAGTGGGTGTTTACTCTTGTCACATCCGTTATTTTGAAATATTTGCTTTAATATTTGATAAATGTAAAAATGCACTGGAATAAATGTTGTAGGAAATTTAATTTTCTACAACCTTTGGTAGAAACATTTTTCCATATAATGCATTGTTTAAGAGATATCTTATATTTTTAGCTGACACCACCACGCCACCCACCGACGAGTATTGTTAACAATTGACGCTTAGTACCTCATAGTAACGCTCCTTTTTCTTTTCTTAATTGTTTGAGCTTTGTGGCTATATCCAATATTAGAAGGCTATGGTTTGAGTTTATTTCTGTTCTTTGTAAAGTCAAAATTTTCTTGCAGTTTCTTTAAATATTTATTATATAACCTGTTTGGAATTTTTAGAAATATTAAAGATTTGGAGAAAGTCATGTTGTGGCCACATCAGCTTTTTGACAAATCCTTGATGGGACGCAAGATGCAAAAGGTTGAGAACCTCTGTTATAATCAATATGTAAGTGATGGAGCAATTTTCATTAGAAATTGCCGATCTTCTGCTAACATCTTCGCCGCGCCGGCGTGAAGTTGAATGGACGTATTATGACCGCTTGAAAGGACGTATTATGACCGCTTGAAAGGACGACGGAGTTCAAAATTTTGTTTTCACATAACGGTTTATCGCAATTTCACATTACATGTTCAGAGATGTCATTCATATCTCGAATGAAATATTTACTTACAGCATGCAACAGTAACTATATATAGATGTAGCATTTATCGTGGCCTGGTTTTGCAGTTGCCGGCAATCGAGGGTAAATTGGGGTTGCGAATTAGTATGTTTTACCCACAAATTTCCTTTTGGGAGGTAGGGCGGTAACTCGATAATTAACAGTAACAATATATAGGTGTACGAATACAAAAAATGTTTTACTCATTTAAACTAAAATGTCCGGATGTCAGTTTTGTTAAGGGATATCTTTAAAATGCATTAGCCAGTCTACTCGTTGCGAAAAGAACAAAGGGGTAACATTACATAACGTCCCTTGGGGCGGATGGAATGCTGACTTGCTTGACCACATAGCACGCAAGCCCTGGTTGAAAAACTAGCAATCGCCGGCGTCGAACCTTGGCCCGCTGCGTGGAAAGTCTTCTCGAGCCACTCCACCACCGCTCCCACGGCTACGTATTCATACACGAAAAAAATCATCGGTGCTTATTTATTTCCATCTTCCTCAATATACTAAATGGGGAATTTCCCAACATCGTTTAGGAGTTACTGTTTATATTTACCGCTCAGACAAAATCGTTTTTACGCACTATTGTGCAAGTCTTTAGTCAGTAAAGGGTCTTTATAAATGGAACTAAATAAACTCTTCACTTGAAGTCGAACGCAGCATTGCGATAACAGGACAAGCGAGGAAAGGAAATTTGCTTTTATTTACTCTCATGAAACATTATACTGTGTCATTTAAAGAGAAACCAGATGATCCAAACGGAACCTATGATGCCCACTTGACTACTTAAATGTGTTGCAGCAATTGCGTTGGCTTTAATAGCTTTAAAATCACCGCCGATGAGTTGCTCTTTGTCTCGCCAAATTTGGTAATTTAGCGTTATAAAATATTATAAATGCATTTGCTCGACCCCAGTAGCAAGGGAGTTCCACAAAGTGTCATGAAAATCGGTCTATTGGTTCAGAAATGAATAGAGGGGGAAGGGGCAGACGGACGCAACGAAGAAACTATAAGCCTATTTCCATTCTGGAAAGTAGGCTAACAAGTTCCGACGGCGTTTGGGAATTTTTGCTGGGAATTAAATATTTACTGCGGGCAAAAATATACTTTGCACCGAAAGGCAACGATGTGCTTTTCATCTTCAATAAACTTTGGAGTTTGCTTCAAAACTGAAGATGGTTCTAAAAGTCTGAATACTTTCATTTATATGCGCAAATTACGCAAAACATTTCAAATCATATAAATGTAAAACAAAATAACACCTTATATTTACAATCCATTTCAATTGCTTAATGAAAATGTGTTTAGAAAGATTTATATTATTTTCATATTTAATGTGAATTATTAGCGAGAAGCTGTATGGTTCCAACTTGGGCCTTAAACCTTTCAAGGTCGATTCTTGGGTATCAAATCGAGTTAAGGTCGCGTTTTAATCTTTCGGTTTCTCCCCACGAAGCTGGTTATGCATAGTGGAGGTGTTTTAGTTGTTAATTAAGTGGTAGAAATAACATTCCAGCGGTATCATGGCACAATAATGTCAATGTCGAGTGGAGATTCTTAGCATTTATTCAGTATTTGACATGGGAGCTAATCTTGAAGGTTGTTTCGAGATTGTTCGTTGTATCAATTCGCGTGTGCTACTGTGGTTTCAGCGGGATGATGGATGTTTGACGACGAGGAGGCGGTAATGGTATTTCATGTTGAATCGAAGAGCGAGTACTTAAATGAATCATTCAGATTATATACAGTGGGAAAGGATGAATTAAAATTAAGCCGGTTTATTTTCATTATGTTGGGTCATTGAAATGCTTTTTACTTTCTTCATACGTAGCATAGGGGAAAGTATTGTTTTCATGGAAACAATCGATTTCGAGATTTCAACGGAAATACACGTTTTGAGGTCCCCTGAACGTGTTTTCACCATTTTCTCGATGTCTGTGTGCGAATGTGTATGTGATGGGAATTTTGTGGGTTCTCGAACTCAAAAACTATTAATTAAATCATCGCGAAGTTTTATATTTGACATTTATATTAAAAGAAAAAGTTAATCAGTCAAACGGAAGTGAGTGTTTACTCTTGTCATCCGTTTTTCAAATATTTGCTTTAATACTTGATAAATGAAAAAAATTCTTGTAATAAAAGTTGTAGATACTTAATTTTCTACAGTGTTTGTTGGAAACATTTCCTACATAATGCATTTTTAAAGAGATATTTAAAATATATTTTTAGCTGCTACCACATCATCACCTAGAGGCAACTTTTGTAAACACTTGACTGTTAGTTACGTCTTAGGAACGCTCCTTTTTATGCTTAATTGTTGGGACTTCGTGGCTATATCTAATATTAGAAGGTTACGGTATGAGTTTACGTCGATTTCTTTGTAACGACTTGGAATTTTTCCTTAAAATATGTATTATTATTGAACCTCTGGAAAATTTAGAATTATTACAGGTATGGAGAAAGTCATGATATAATATTGTTTATTTAAACTAGCCAATTTTTGACAATGTGAAGATTATTGTAAGAACGGAATGTAACTTTATAAATATAATTTTTTGGATTCTATAAATCAAATAACCCTTTTACCTTTGGAATTAAAATTTAAAACTCCTAAACCGTAAATTTACCCAGAGAGCACTCACACGCCAATAAGAAATAAGGAAAATTAAAATTATACTTACAAGTTTGCAGGACGATGATGGCCTACAGGGACCTGTTGTCAAAAACTAGCCTAAAAAGAAGAAAAAGAAAACACACACGCACAAACACTCTGGAAATCTCTAGATACGTATTTCGGGAGCTATGCTCCCATCTTCAGTAGCTGAAGGTTACTACGAAAAGTGCTATTGGTAAAATCTACGCATCAGGAAAGGATCAATTAATTAGGGATAGACTCGCAGTTTTCTCCGAACGAATAATTCAAGGATTAAATCAACGGCCATCGTTAACTCTCCGGAAAAACAATTCCACGTCGATGATTTGTGTAACTGCCAGGCAGCGCCGGATGCTGCTCAAATCAATTCATTTATCGTTCCAACTTTGGCACTCAACCTTTCAAGGTCGATTCTCAGGCATTAAGTCGAATAAGGTCACGCATTAGTCTCTCGATTTCTCCCCATCTTGGCCAACCGGTTTTCGTATATTGTGGAATATCTTATTCTCCCATTCTTTGTGAGTTTTGGTTTGAATCGACCTGGTTTCAATGTAAGTCGTCTAAGATCAAGTGCATTGATTTCAGGCCATTCTCGAACTTTTTAATGGTAAAGTTAAGCTCATTAAATTTATTACCGGCACGTCATTTAAAACATCGCCCTTTGGTCCTAGGTCATTTTCAAATCTAGAGGCAGCTTAGAAAAGCAGTTTGTCAATGCGTGCAATTTTTTAAATCCAAGGAGCTTAATCAAACCTTACCCAGAACGTAGGAAAATTAATGTTTAATGTCACATAGCCTCCGGAAATTGATACATCTAACATGTGTTCGTAGTAAAGTCGAAATCGGATCTCCATATTAGTTCCATCCTCGTAGTCCATTAAATGTCAAAGCATCAAACAGTTACACCTCCGCCTCGCATAGTTGGAAGGTGGATATTGTCTTTGGTAGGAAGGGAAGGGAAAAATATACCTAGATACGGTTGGCTTGATCGCTCGTTAAAATGCAAATACGTTTCTAGTGGAAAGCGTTCTGGATTTTAATGCATGTTTGGAGCGTAATACAAATGCCTTCCTTTAGGGCTCGGGGATAATATAGGCGGCGAAATTGTTTTGTTTGTACACGTCGCAGTTTTTTTGGAATCGGGTTACATCTTAGAAACTCCATGCACGTTCGGTGGGTTTGTCGAAGCCAAGTCTCTCCTTCGTTCCCCTCCCCCATGAGCCTGCAGGACCTCTAACCTCACTTCTCCTCTCGGTCTTTCCCCACCTCTTTCTCCCACGCCTATATCTGTGCGCTTCGTGTGCCTGGTATTTGCTTTCGAGATTGTCTCCCTGCAGCCGAGATTAAGCCTTTTCCCGCCGCCTAAGCACGGCTTCGCTGGAAATCTCAAGGGCGAATTCGGGTTTGCCGGAGTGTTCCCTTTTCCTCTTTCGAGGATATCGCCCGGGCTCTTATAAGCGACGACCGTCTCGAAAGTGGAGTGAGGGATGTGGGTGGAGTAAGGGAAGAATATGAGGCAATAGGCGTGATGCCCTCGAGCCGACTTCTCCCTTATCTCACTCCCCACGCGGTCTTATTTCCGGAGAAATAATTCCAGTCTCTCCCTCACGACCCGAGGAATACACACCGCCACCCTCGCCGACGGTTATGACCACCTTCTATTCTCCGTTTGCTCCTTTCCAAGTCTTTCTCTCTCTCTCTCTCTCTGTTCGTCACACTTCCTTTCACCGATTCGTTTCTTCGCGTCCATAGACATAACCCGCTTAAACTTAACATTTCCTTTCCTCCGCTCTTCCCTGTCTCCGTCGTCCGGGTCCCAGACTCCTCTCGGCCGTCTCCGAAAAAGTACGCGTCTTTCCCTCCTCAACCCCCTCCTCCTTGTCACCTTTCAGCGTTTAAGTCTATCGAAGAGCTGGGCGCGTGTCGCGTTTTCGTATCGAGATAGGGAGGGGTCGTTCGAAAATTGTAAAATTGCCTCGGTGCTGAATGAGAGGCGAGCAAGTGAGGAAGTTCTCGGGGAATGGTGTGGTTTGATGCGCGGTTTATGGATAAACGCGATGGATTCGGGTGGGGTTGTTCAATCGTCGGAGCAGAGGTTATTTTGACTGCGAGTGCGATTGTCTTGGCATCTAATATCTATTATATATAAACGCTTCTTACGAAGGAGGATTAACATATAATATCATTATATATAGACATATAACATATAGGGGGATACTAATGTTTAGGCACTTCCAGGTAGGTAGGATTGTGCAAAATCGACTAGAAAAAACGAAAACCTTGAAAAAGTTCAACAATGTTCAACAATTGTTTAAACAAAATTTCAAGGTTTATATATTTCCGGATAGGCTACGGAGCTGAAAGTTTTTATAGGTAGAATTTAAAAAATCGAAATAGGGATTATAGATTATTTGATATTTTAATTTGTTTGCCAGTTAAAAATTCTTAAAGTTCAAACAAATAGGTAAATATTTAGATACTACGGGGCGAGCTAGGAAGCTGAAATTTGTATGTTATTTAGAGTGTAGTGTAAACGAATATACATTTCAATATCTCCATGAGATTGTTATTGCGGCCGTTAAAAATTTTTAAAATTTAATCAATTCGATAAATATTATTTCACTTCTAGATGAGCTACAACGTTAAAATTTGGCTGAAAGGTGTGGCATTAGTGCACCGCAATGGAAAAATTATAATATTCTTAAAATTGCAAATTTTAGGCATTGTTTTACATAAATATTGTTCCATAAGGAGAGAATGAAAATTGGCGCCGAGGTGAAATCTTTTGAATTAAAAAAATATTTCCAATGATGAAATATCTCTATAAAATATTAATGCCTTTCAAGGTGCGATGAAAAGCTTGCAGAATGCAAGCACCAATTACTAGTATTATATAATTTTATATCCTTTCTGCTTTGTTTTCTGTCCTGACAAGCTGACAGTTAATGTGGAAAAAACCGGCTGATAACATTTTCCCGCCATTGAAAGTATCTGGCTGATTTGTGAACATATTTCTTCTGTAATCGGCAATTAAAACTAACGGTGTCGTCTATATAGAACGGCTTCATGCATAATTTTATCAATACGAGTAAGCTATACTTAATACTTTTATACACTGTGATTTAAAAATGAGACAAATGGTTGAGTTTATCAGGTGCCATCAATTTTAATTTATTTGTTCGGTCATCCTGCTTATATCATATGTTAATTTCAGTGGTTAAATTTATTTTGGAAAGCGCGATGTAATCTCTCATAATTTATCGAGATGAGATATAAAATATTTTCTCCTTGGGAACCTTTATATAATTAGTCCAAAAATACGCTTTGATAGGCCGTTGTAACGGCTTGATCGCAGCCCATGAAAATATTGCAAGATTTTATAATTTTGCTTTGTTAACCATAGGTTTTTTCGTTCTTTCTCTACAATCTTCGAATATTGCTCAGATAAGTTTAATGTTCAGATGAAGATAAAGGTACTGTATCGTTACACTTCAGTCTTTCTAACGAAAGGGTTTCATTTATTGAGTGCATTACTTGCGATTTCTCTCTCTAGCCGTAATGTGCAAAGACGGTAGCAAAACGCATTAGTTGGAAAAGATACGACCTCACGCTCCATCTCTCTCGCCACAATCCTATCTTCAGTATTGCCTTGCTTTTGCTTCTCCCTCCATTACGCCCCCTCCTTCCTTTCTCTCTCCACCCCCTCCTTCCTCTCTCCACCCCTCCTTCCTCTCTCCACCCCTCCTTCCTCTCTCCACCCCTCCTTCCTCTCTCCACCCCTCCTTCCTCTCTCCACCCCTCCTTTCTCTCTCCCCTCCTTTCTCTCTCTCCCCTCCTTTCTCTCTCTCCCCTCCTTTTCCTCGCACATTCAATCTCTATCCTTTCCCACTTCCTTCCTGATCCCAGCATCCCTCTCACTCTCCCATATATCCACGCGTCCCCTCTTTCAACCACTTTCCATCCTTCCTTCACAATTCCCTATCTCTCTCTCCATGCTCTCTCTGCCTCCGTACTTCCTGTTGCCTCTTTTAATCCCACAACGATTTCGGCCCTTTCTCCCTTCCATTCATGGAGATTTTGGGGATACCTTTTTTCGGCGCGGTACTGTATCGGGAAGATAACATCGGATTTTTTTAAACCGCTTTACGTATGCGATTGTCCATTAAGCATAAAAGTTAGAAATAACTTGATTCACCTGATCGACGGTTTATATTAATTAAAATTCTAACGATCTGTTTTGTCTCAACAGCGTGCAATTTAGGTTGTTGATTTTCAGAATTGTGTGCCACGTTTAGTTTTTTTGTGTGTGGATATTTTGTTCATTAAGTGCTCGAATTTATTTCGAGATGACCAGTATCGACTGATGAGAACTCGACCGTGAAAGGATTGTATTAGTAAATTAATTTTATATAATAAATTAGTTGTTATAAGGTATAAAATAACATCTCATCACATTTATCGATATTTTTTGCATCCGCATTTCCACTCTTGTTTCTCCCTTTTCTCTGTACCACTTTAACCTTCTCCATCCCTCAGGACCTACTTATCTCCAATACATTCTCCTTTCCCGCCGTGCCACACCCTTTTTTCCCACCCCATTCCATCCAATTCCCCCGCCACCCTTTCCGCCACACCCGTCGCCAACTCACTCCCATTGCGCCCATCTACTCTTCTTCCTCCTTCATTGCGCACCTACATTCACCCCTTCCCTCCTCCGCCTCTCTCTCCCGATTCATATCTCCGCGCGTTCCCTTTTAGCGTTGATGTCTCGCTTCTGCGACGGGGTCCTCTCCTTAATGTCTATTCTGGGGGCGTAGATTTACCCCGGCTTGGGATGTGCGAGGTGGGTGGAGAGGGGGTGGGACGCAGGGAGATAAGCCGGCGAGAAGGCAAAGGGCCGTTCGGGAGTGCTTGGTGTCGCTAGGTTCCACGTTCGAGGGCCTTTCGACTCTCCCTCTCTCCCTCGGTGGAACTTGGGGGTGGTTTTGAGATTGTTGCTTTCCGCCCCGGTGGATGCGACACGAATCCGGATGCCCGGTCGGATGAATTTCAATGCGACGGGAGGAGTTTCCTAGTTCGCCTCCCCCTTTTCGAGCTCGCAACTTATATCAGCCCACGGTTTGCGAACTTGGCGAGAGGAGCGACAGAAATTGTTGCTTGGAAGTTTTATGCGTTTCGGAGGCACTTCATCGGCGGAGGTAAATTTTCATTGTCGTCAAGGAGTCATTCTTAATCGAATAAGTTTTGATGGTGTAACTTGTCATCTGATTTCATATTCTGTCGAAGAAATGCGGGATCATCGCTTTCACCTCCCGAAATCAGTGGGATATTTCCGAGTAAGGCCAGATAGGAGATTTAGATCGTCTGGATTGCGTAAGGAAGGAGTTATAGTTATGGTAATTTTCTAGCTTTTAGGCCATATGGAAGACGGGGCTAATTAAATAGAGAGGACTCAAAAGGGAATGATCTGATCGAATAATAATGGAGGTAAGCTGAAATAATTACGAGCTGAGACCGATCAATAGGCTGTAAATAGTATATGGAATGATAGCGGTATTATTGCTACAGTCAAAGTATAGTTTGTAGGAATAAATTATATTTATCCATGTCGTGAATTTATCTAGTTTTTGTAAATTTCAATGGCGAGCATTAAGCAACTGTTGGTCCTTCACTGAAATTAAATACCAATGGCCTTATTTTAGTCGCATATAGGTCTGCTCCGTGTTTTATAAAGTGTTTCAGTTCGTGTGGTGGATACGCTCTCGTAATGAACCGTTGACCTCGGCTTTTCTCGTTCGCCCCATCTGCCAGGGGTTGGGAAGGGAGTTGTTGTTTTAGATAGGGCTAGGAAAGCGGCGTTTGGCGGTGTTGTGGGGGAAGGGATCGTTGGACGTGAGAGACGCTGTGTGAAGGGCTGTTTACCGATATGGCGGGGCTGTTACCTCCAATTAGCGAGAGCTCATCCCTTCGCCCTCCTCGCTCTCCCTCTCTCCTCGCTTTCACATCCCTCACTCTCGTGAGCCTCCATTTCTTCCACTCTCTCTTCTCATTTCCCTCGTGTCTCTCTCCTGTTTCATTCCATGTCCACCCTCGCTCTCAGTCACAACCACTTCTCCAAAAGCAAACTCTTAGTTTTCGCCGCTTTCCTCGCCCCTTTTACAACTTTTTCCCCTCAACGCTCTCGCGTTATCTCCCACATTCTCTCTTTTTTGTATTTACGCTCCCTTTTAATTCTTTTCGGTAATTAAATAAAAAGTTTCCTCTCCACGCCCTTCCGCTCCCCTTTCGCCATTCCCTTTCTCACTCTCATCCTCAATTGTTTCTTCGTCGCGCGTTTTCCTCCCTTTATAGTGCGTCTTATTTCCTTGACTTCTGCGGTACTGTCCGTATTTACCATTTTTCCTCTCCCCTCGTTTTATGCGGTTTAGTGATCCTCCCTCGACCTAATAAAAGGGGAAATTTTCTCGTTTTAGTGCGAAAGTTTTTTTTTTGTTTTCTCTCCAGTTGTTTTTTTACGGCTGTTTTTTTTACGCTCTTTACATCCCTTTTCGCAGTCTTCGGCGCGGTCCGTATTTCCCTTCGCTCGCCTCCCTTAACTCCCCTCTCATCCCTTTTGCTCCCGATTTCGGTGTCATTCTTCTCTACCCCTTTGATGCCCCGATGCCTGTCTGTTATCGTCTCGCCGTGAACTCGAGTGCAGCCTCAAACCCGTTCGGTGGGTCGGTCTCCCTCTTCCTACACTTTCCATCAATTCCTATTCCTACCCTTTGGAGAGGTACTCCTCCCCTATCTCTCCTTTGCCAGCGCTCTCACTTTTTTGTCCCTTCCCGCCGCCATCTTCTACACTTCTGCGTCGTGCAATACACTTCTTGATGTATTACGTCTTATGGCAAATCTATGACACGCGAGACGATTTATGTGGGCATGAAACAGAAAAACTTGTTCATTCATCGTCTCCTTTATATTTTTCCATTTCCGACTAAATATAAAATATTATTTTTGGCGATACTTTAATTATGTTGATAAAATAACTGACTGGCAGTGCTATTTTGACGAGATCGAGATATTTGTTGCTCCTTAACTGCTGTCAGGCCATACATGATCTGGGACAGTGGATCTTTTTAGATGATAAATTGAAGTTTATGTAACCAATCTATAGTTTTCTGAGCTCTAAGTGTGAGAATAAATGATCATAGCTCAGACATAAAATTATTGCTTTTTGGATGTATTTTAAATAGGTACGCAAGTTAAAAAAGGAAATCCAATTTTTGTAATTTTAACACGCGAAGGAGAAAAGGTTTGCCATCCCTGCCTTTTGTTATTTTACCGTTCTTTGCACGGCTGGGGATGTTCATCTAGTCTAGTTATTTTCTAAACGCCCCTGGATCAAGCGTGTTCGAAACTTACCGAATGCGTTAAAAATATGTATCGGATGATATGCGTAAATCCGACCCTTGACATGCTTTTAAGCTGTTTATATTTGTCGGTGGTGTGGAGGATATTTTACTTGGCGTTTGCAACATGTTATACCGTTTTTCTCGCGACTTTTTTCTCTAAAGTAGCGTTTTTTTAAAAAGAGAGAATGAGTCGAAAGGTCAATAGCATAGGTCATTTAATCTATTTCGGAGTATAACATCGGCCGCTATCTCGATTGCCCTTCGCTTTCTTTTTAAAGGTAAACGGCTGTCAATCTCATCTGCTGCGAGTGGACGGGATTCCAAAGATGGGAGAATCCCGATTGCTCTCGCTGAATATCCGGTCACCCGAGTAGTATCGCTTTAGTTTATCAAAGGGCGTGTTTGCATACTGGTTCGATTCCTAAATCTTCAGTCTGCTTCTTTTACGGGTCGAGGTGTATCTCTAGTGGCGTTGCCCTTGCCCTTCTTTTTAATCACGTCTCTTTTTCCTCTCTTCCATTTTCTTTATCCTATCATAGCATCCTCTATCTCATTTTCCTCTCTCTCTCCTCTTTCCTATGCAAACCACTCTGCCGTCCTTTCTCGCTTCCCCTTTCTCCTCTCGTAAGTCCCCCATGAGCCTCGTACCGTCGTTAAAACCTTTTGGGAAATGGGTTTTTCGACGCGCCTGCCGGATATGCTTCCCTTCCAGCATCCTCATCCCATATCATTCCCTCCGTCCCCTCTCATCCTCTTTTCGTCAATCCTCTTTCCCCTTCTTACCCTTTACCTACATTCCCGTTTCGACCCTTTTCCCTCCATACCTCTTCCTTGCCGTTCGCACCGTTCCTCTTTTTCGCTCGATTCTCCTTCCTCTCCATCCGTGCCTCCCTTTTCATAAACCTCCTGTGCCCCTTAGCCTCTCTCCCTGCCCTCTGCCCCTCTCGTCCTCTTCATTCCCGACCCCTGATCACTCTCTCTCTCTCTCTCGACCTTCTTACCCGCTCCCATCTCGGGAGTCCTTTTCATGACCGGCTTTGTCGCCTTAATTATCCTGTCGTTACTCTTGCTCACCCTCCCCTCCGTCCTCTACCACCTTGAATACATTGTCGTTCCCCCTTTCGTGTCATTCCGTGTCGCAAGACTTGTCGGGTTCTTTTGTACAGAAAACTTTTACTATATCGACAAAATATAAACTCGTCCTTGGTGAATGTGAGCTCATTCATGCATTCAGTACCCGTATGATCGACGTCGCTCGCGCACTCGCGTGGTTCTATTCGAACTGTGGGTGACGCATAATGTAGTACACGAAAGTTGGTAGAGATGGCGCTACTGGTCTCAACATGAGGCCAGTCAGTATACCGTTACAAAAGAAATCAGGCCCGGCTGGAGTGGCAAGGTTGTTTTCCTCGACGGAACAGATGGAAACCAGAGCCTGTAGGGGTCGTTTTAGTGTGACCGAAAACCGGTCTGTCGAAATATGCTTCGGGTAAAATTCGTTTTTATGTGCGTGTATGTAAAAATATGGCGGAAAGAATTTTGCGCTTGATTAGCATTGGAGCTTCGTTTGACGGCATCATACAAACGGTACTTATTGTGTCGCTAATTTTCTTTATTATTCATTCCATTTTTGCAGTTTCTCATTGCTTGCGCCTTGTGTTATTGCCCATCGCCGTATTTCAGTTTTTAATGGTACTTAGCTTCGGTGGGTATTATTGAATCTTAGTCTTCTCGTCATTCTATATTATTTTGAAGAGTTCATTAAACTGCCGGTGTTGATGTTCGTGATGTAGACCACGAGCTGCGGTAGATGCTATGCAATTTACGTAATGGGTTCGCACTCAAAGGCAGAAATTTCGGGTGGCGTGTTGCAATGTTCCGCAGAGAAAGTTTTTAGAATGCTGACGTGCCGTTGGGTGATGAAAATGCAGCCCCGGAGAAATATCCATTAACGCGGATGAATTTTTGCATCGTTATATTTTGAATTATTAAAAATAGTCTGCACTAAGATGAAGTTCCCCTTTTTCGTTGCGGTTTATGACACTTCGTAATTAGGTGAAACTGTAAATTTGCAGGAAAAGACATTTTAAGAGTTTTCAAGCGGGGTACGCGTACCTTTCGGATACGTGATGGGATACCTGAAGATGTTAGTTATAATAATTTTTCTCCGTCAGCTTACATGAGTGACTTCGGGTTGGCAAATTATCGTCGATCTTGATAAATTATTTATATATCTCATTGGAGAAGCGTGATTAACAGTAAATGTTCCTGTTAGAATGCATACTAGACACACCTGTTATTTGGTTATAATTTGCATTTACTAACATTTTAATAAAAGAATTATCGATTGATTTAGCGTATAATTATTTACTAGGAAGAGACGATTATTATAAAATTTACTTGAATCGATCATTTCTAAGGTAATTGTTTTCTCTTTGGTGGATGAAACGCTGTCATAATTATTTGGGTCACCATGGTTTTATCGATTGAAGGGTGAACCTCACGCGCTGTCGCTTCCGCCATTTATCAGTATTGTGTCAAGTCGTCAAATGCGCACGAACGGACTCTTTCCTTGACGTAGAAAGATGTTTCCCATGTCGTGGCCGGCTTTGAGAGACTTGAGATAAGTCTTATAGCATCTGATGATTTCCACGGCGAAATGTTAATTATGCCTGGTAGTCGAATTTAGAAGTACACGTAAATATTTTTTCTCTCAAGGAGGAAATTTAAGACATTTTATACATGGCCTCTCATCAATTTTGTTAATAATGCTATTCTTTGACAAAGTTATTCTACGTAGGTATTTCGCTTTTACATTAAATTTCTAAACCGCAAATGTAGGAATTTCGAAAATTTTCCTAATCATTATATTTCCTGCCTTTACCCGGGATTCAAGAAAAAGCTCTTTAAATAACTTCTCAGCTACAAGAAGGTTATGAAAAACCAGATGCGCATTTCGGCTACAAAGCAGCCGTCTTCAGTTCTTTTAGGTTCTTTTGAAATCTAGTTTCGGTAAGTTATTATTGAAGACAGAGCTGCTTTGTAGCCGAAATGCCCATCTATCTGGTTTTTCATAATTTTATTGTGGCTATCGGTGATACCTAAGATTAGTACTTTTTTATGCGCTTGTTCTTGAATTTTTTCAGCCATAAGACGAGCTCGTTAATTCTCTGTTGAATTACTTATCCCGAGTTTTGGAAAGTTAAGGAATTTCGCTAATGTCATTAAGCGGTTCATTCGGATTTTGTTAAATATTAACGGTGTTGTTTACTGATCGGCACGATGCAGTCTCTGTAGCAAAATACAGGCAGCTCAGTGGAGGCCGGTAAATATATACAACCTAAATTAGCGCCTAATGTCTCTTTCAAAAGCTGGCTTTAGGAGTCCGGTGGAATCACAGTCATTCGAAGCAGATTTTGGGTATCCAGCGAGAAAGTAGTTCATTTTCTCTCGCTGTTATTGATTTTTCCATCTAAAGAAGCCCGGTTGTTTTCGTTCGATTTAGCCCCGCAATTCTTGTCGCTATCTTTTGAATTGTACGATAGAATTACAAGGTTAAGTGTACGGTTTTAAAATAACATTTAGATTTTATCACTCACAAGGAGCATTATATGGAGCACGGCCATTCGAGAGCATTTTTCGGGAGACGATTGGGGGTGATTTAGTAGGGGTGATTTAGGAATTTCTCTAAAATTTGACGGTCCACTTCGAATGTTTTTGAGTTAGTTTGAAAAAACTAATGAGCGAGCCATATATAAGGCGTGCGAAACAGTGGTTCAGCAGAGCTGGTCGTGGTGCAGCCGGCGTGGTGCGTGCTTCTCTGAACCTTGACACTGGTTGCTGGTAATTTTTTATGTAAATTTTTTACCCAGCTAATGTTGTACATTAATTTGTGTTAATACAAATTAAAATACAACATTAGTTTGGATAGTTAAAAATGCGATCTTAACTGTCCAAACTAATGTTGTATTTTAATTTGTATTAAAACAAATTAATGTACAACATTAGTTGGGTAAAAAGGTTTACATAAAAAAGATTACCAGCAACAGGATTTGAATGTAAGACCCCAGTGTCAAGGTTGACGGAGCACGCACGCACGACCGGCTCCGCTGGACCACTGTTTCGCACGCGGTATATATGGATCGCTAATTAGTTTTTTCAAAATAAATAAATTCGAAGTGGACCATGAAATTTTAGGGAAATATTTCCTAAATCATCTCCCGAAAAATGCTCTCCCATGGCCGTGCTCCCATATATAATGATCCTTGTCAGATGTTCATTTGCCACGAACTCCAAATTAAGACAGTACAAAAGAATCCTTGAGCTTCATCATGAGCTCACAGTAATACTGTCATGATGAAATGATTAGGTCGAAGTAGGTCAATCCACCCGTTTTGTTAAAGGATCTCGGCGAAAGTATGGCCGTGAAAGTTTTATCAAGTTCGTGTCCTTTTGATTCAGTAGATGAACTGCGTTGTGCAGTGTTCAGAGGTGGTAAATATTAATGTAAGTTCTCCTATAAACTTCGCATATTCATCATGGAAAAAAGAACTAAATTCCACAGGGTTGAGCGTGACCTCATTATTGGTATTCGCATATTCAGTTTGCGAGTGTGGTATTCGGGGTTTTTTGTAGTCGGTATGTCGGGAAATTTCCGGTCGCTTTCTACCTATTACGTGTTTTTATTCCTCGCGATTTGTTAATTCAAGAATTCGTCATTATACGTTATTACAAATCAAGGTCTAGAAGTTATTTCCAAATGAACAGTAACGCTGTAATATCTCCTGCTTAATTCCTCAACGCATACATAGCTATATGATTTTTAAATCCTGTTTTTCTCCCTGTGATAAGCGTTTATTTTTCTTGCAAAATATTTTTCTATCATATGTCACACCAGCCATGTTTTAATAGAAGAATATACATGCTTCGAAAATACGGTTGTTTTATTTTTAGCCATTTTAAGTAGCTCATTAACAGCCGTTACCAGCCTTTTTATAATTAGCATAATAACAATAACAGAGTTGATCACATACAACCTGCCCTCGACTGAGTTCGAACCCTCAAACCTATCATTGGGAGCCAGAAACGCACACTAATCATCCCTCTAACGAGGCCGGCTATTAAGAATTGGAATTATAGGATTCTACCCATTCGAATAGATATTATCTAATTTTTCCTCGGCGTACCGTTAAATCTTCGAAAAAAACGAATGGAATAAATTTACCGTAACAATAAATGAAAGTAAGTCTGCTTTGTGAATCCTTCAGAGCAAGTTCACGTTTTATTTCAGTTTCATCTTAAATTGGTCATATTATACTTAATAAATACTTGCTGTTTAGTTTTTAATCGTACGAGAAGGTGCCTAAAACAAAAGAAATTAATTTTACTCAGTTTGCCATATCCCTCGGATTACTATTGTCCTCGATAATTATTCTCACATGCATAACATACATTTATTTGGCTTCTGTCGAGAGCGCTCGAGACTCGCTTCTCGTAGCCATTTGCGATTCTTGGAAAATGTCTCCGAGTGAAGTTATTCCGATCCATTCTTTCCCTCCACCTCATCCCCTTCGCCGACGTGCGGCTCCGTCGTTTGGAGAAAGCGTGCGACCGGTCCCACTGGAAACGCCATTCCTCAGTCCCTTTTTCCTCGAACCACCATCTCATTCAGACTTCTTTTCCCCATCTCTTCTTTCCCCTTATCCGTCTCGACTCACACCATCGCCTACTTTTCCGTTTTCGCACTTCATCTTCAATCCGAGACTTGCATTCCAGTCCGATGCCGAACACGATCGTCCATCCCGCCTCTGCTTTTCCCTTTTCTCTCCCTCTTTCCTCCGTCCATTTTCCACTCCTTCCGTTTTCTCCCTCTGCCATTTTCCCTTTCTCTCGGCGCAGTCCCAGAAACATCCCGGTTCCACGAGACTTGCCTTTGTTTTTTTTGTAACTTCCCGCCAATTAAGTCGGTTTGTTGTTGGTTCACGAGGGATGGTCTCTCTCTCTCCCCCCCCCTTTCTCCCATCCTCCCACCATCTGTGGTTTTTCTGCAAAACGGTCTTAATTTCCTACAACACGGGGTGTGAATGTAGCTTTTGGAGGGTTGAATGCGTTGCGGCCGAGCAAAGCTGTATTTTTTGTGTCGTCCATGTTAAAAGACCTAGCAGAAAGATTCAATATATTATCGATTTTCTTCATCCTCATAGTAATTTTTCCTATTGGTTTTTCACGTAACCGGTCATCTGTTTTTAATGAAAAATATTCCATTTTTATTTTACGTATTTCTTTTCATGATAAGAGTTCTTTCTATTTAAAAATTCGTCGCGTGAAAGTTATATTGTGGAACAATTTGACATTTTAATTATATCTGTGAGGCAGCTTTTCTTGCGATCAAGTCTTTGTTGATATTTATAGAGCCATAGTTAACCTACCGAGGTTAAAATATTTTTACCCATTAATGTTTATTTCAGTGAATCTCCGAAGCATCTCATAAAGAATTCCTTTCTCCGTTTACGGGACTCGGAAAATGGAATTGATATTCGTGTGGTTCGTTTTTTTCGAACTTGATTGAATTGCGCACGGGGTCTCGCGGATTAATCTTTATCTGTCTCTCTGGCTAGAGGCATTCCGAACTGGAGGAAGGAGAGAGCGGGATCATTCCTATTCCCATCGGGTCCGGGAATGCCGGGAAAACTTTAAAATTCGAACCAATGACAGTAGCATTTCTTGTGACCAGTGGAAGGTCTCCTTCACCCCTTCTCCCCTCGTCTTCTCATCTTCCCCCGACCCCCGCGGCCTTTCCTTCCTCCACCTTCCCATTCGTTGCCATGCTCGACGATGGCGTAGAAGGCTGCATTTGAAATCGAGAGATCGCCGACCCCGAACCGTCTCTAACGCCGGCGGTCTTCTTCCGTCTCTTCCTCTCCATGTGTCTGGCTTCGTCTTTCGCTCGCTCTCCCATTCTACGCCCTCGCCATTTCCTTTTTCCCGCCCTTCCTATTCTTGTTTGGACCGATGGTTGCACGTTTCGTGGGATAGTCCAAGAGATCCTTTGCAACTCTTCTTCTGTTCATCAAGTTTTTTCTATGGCGTGAGATGAGACACTGTTTTTTGTAGCTGAACGTCACAGTTAGTTGCTTAATAGCTCTATTTTCCCAGAACATCATGTTACGGTGCGCTGTTGCGGGAGTCGGAATGATATTTCAGCGTGGCTTGAAAGTGAAATTTCCCTAAGAGTTTGATATCGTTGGAACATACAATGGGAAAACAAAGAAAAGATTAGCCATACCAATATCAATTTGCTTCACCCATAACTCTTTCAGGAAATTTATTTGGGGGAAAGAGACCGTAACTGAATCGAAATTATTTGGATCCAACCCTTGTTTCATTCAAATGAGATTCGGAAGAAGTTATTGTGAGTTAAAGAAAATAGTGTATATTTATAAAATAAAGAGATGGTTGAAAAGGCATAAATTTTGAGCTATGGCTTATGACATTCCATGTTCATATATCATATGTAATTTTAACTCCAATTTCTTAAATTACGGTTCATAATTTCGCGTGCTATTTGCTCAAAAGCAATACGATTCAGAACTAGAGAGATCGTCAGACATTTAATTTGAAGATACTTTCGTGATTTTCATATGTCTTGTCTTAATTTAATACCCCCGATTTATCAGAAGTTTCGTTCTATAATGTCCGAAACGGAGGAGAAAGCTTCCTGAAATTTACATTTGATGGAGTTTTCCCCTTGAAGAAAATTCAATTGTATTCGTTTTTTATTTGCCCCATCGTACTGTGTGAAATGTCTCGAGGGAAATAAAACGCCATGTGTTTTTATTTCTTGCGTATGCATAACGGATTGCATGGAGAAAGTGAATCTCAACTCGCTCTAATTAAAAGTTTTTGCGAAGAGAGGTTTTTGTTGATTGTATCATGCATTATAAATTTTATTGTTGTTACATCACTGAAAAACTGCGTAGATATTGTGAAAATTTTATGGAAATTTTTTAAATTAATGGATTAAACTGAAATGCTGCTGTATTGGTGATTTATCGGGTGAAACAATGTCTTCGGAAAGAATAAAAATGCAGAATTATATATAATACGAAATTCTGCAATTCATCTGCCTTGTAGGTTGTCGGCAATGCGTATCGTTAAATATTTTATTAGATACATCTACATGATACCCTGCAAGTCACCTTTTTGGTGGATGGCAGGGGGTGCAGTGCACCAAAGGTCCCTAGTTTTCCTACGTTATATTTTCCTATTATGTTCTCTTATCGTCCTTGGGAAAAACGATCCTCTATATCGCTCCGTTCTACAATCGATCTCGCGAATTTTATTCTCGCTATCCCGCCTTCCGAGATACAGGCATGAAATAATTTACTGCTGATGCTTGGTTTTTGGGTGTTAGGAATAGAATTGCTTTCATCCTGGCGTTTTTCTTATTTCAGCACTAATTTAGAAAATTTCCAATAAAAATAGTGAATGTCTAATTCGTTTATGGTGTTTAATTCTTAACCATCCGTGGAAACACACAAAAGGGTTTTGGCCTTGCTGTTTGACCAATTTATCGCCTTCTTCGCCGATATTTTTTAGGGGTCAAAAGTGGTGTGGGTTGGCAGTGGCTGGAGAAAGCGTCGGTATGCGATTCCCGGCCTTCTGAACGGGCTTACATACGGCACGACGTGCATTCAACTCCATTCAACCGCTCAATATCGGATGCTCATTGCCGTCAACCCCAAAGGGATTTGGGTCGCCGAGATACGACCATGTTCGTCCGACTTCTCTTCCTTGCATCTCGCGCTCCCATCTTCCCTTCACTTTTTAGTCGAACGATCCCGTCCTTTCCTCTTCTTTGCGCTTTTCCTTGCTCAGCGTTTCCCACAATCCTATGAAGTAATTTATCGCTCTTGTAGGAGGCAATGAGAAAGTGCCTCCTTTGTTCCCTTCGCTTCGTTCTCATGCGGACGTCTCCGCGGTATTTTTTCCTCAATTTTTCGCCATCCTTAAGCGAGTTGTCTCGGTGAGAAATACCGTTTGAATATTTATGAAGTGTAAAGAGGGAGCTTTTTTTGCTGGGCATCTGTTACGATCGTCTTCCATTTTGAAGTGATATTCGTATGATATTGTGATTCTATAAGGGTTGCCTGTCACTCGAGCTCTTTTTTCATCCCGATAATGGCCTGCGTGTCGAGTATCGGCGTGGCTAATCTAGCCGTAAAGTAGAAGGAAAATGTTGAATTTTTTAAAAGATCCATCGTGACCGCTTGATAATAGATAGATAGCCCGAAGAAATTTATGGTTCGTGGAATGCAGATTAAGGATGTGCTGAATTAGTTTGAATTTTCATCTAGCTTTTAATGTTTTAAATTTACCGGATACTTTTCTACGTTTTTATCGCAAGCGTACAGGTCCAATTAACTACTTTACAGAAGGGATATGATTCATATACAGTCATCAGACATTGTATATTGAACACTGTAGAAAAGTCACATTTTCATTGCCTTCATAAGATAATTCTGTCGTTTTTAATCTATTTTTACATAAATCAGAGTTTGTGAGGCAGGATTTATATCAATTAACGGTGGTTAAAGCGAGCAAAAATTATAAGGTTAAACTAAGCAAAACTAACAAATTTAGGATAATATTGAAACTACGTGTTCTAAAATGCGATCCCAGCCATTTAACGTAATTAAAAACGAGAATTTTAATTTTCCCACGTTTTTATATTTCCTATTTTTCACACTATTTTTGCAATCGATCGTTTCTTTTAAGTTCACATACCTTAAATATTTTATTTATATAAAAATTTATACAAAATTTCCTATTTTTACGAGACACGGTCACATAGTGGTCTACTCACCGCCATTGTTACACTCACCACAGAATGGCTAAATGTAGCGCTCAATGGACAGATTCGAATCTTCACCGGCAATATGAAGCCACTTTTTCATTTGATCTCCAAATCACAAGGGACTCAAAGCTTTCGTAACTGAATAGTTAACATGGCTTGAAAACTGGGTAAAACTCGCGTAGAGAGAGGAGTGGACACTGATGGCATCATTAGCCCCACTCGCTACAAATGCACGAAGTCCACGCGGTTTAGCGTCTCAAAGGATGGGGAGGGGAAAGGAGGGGTTGACCTAGTTAGATATTAATCTGTCGTCACCGTAGTACGAATCCGGGCACGCTGCGTGGGAAGCCGGAACTACAATTGCGCCGTCACCGTCCCTCACAATAGCACCGCCGCTGAAATTCATTCATCGGTTTAAGTTCTTTTATTTCGTAACGTCTCTCGGGTAGCTTTGTTTTCCTACCGAATTGAATGATATTTATCCGGAAGGATCTCACTGTGGTTGCACGACGGTGCCAGTCCGTGGCTCTGTTAGACTTGTATCGCGAGGTTTAAATTCTGGGCGGCGACGGGCGATAAGACGCCGAGAGGCTACCGAAATGACCCTGAATTAAAGATGGCCGAATTTGGTCATTGAATCGATTGCAGTGAGTCGGTTCGAATGAGATGTCTCGATTCCGATTAACAACCGAATCGTTTAAATCGATTCATCCGATTAATTCGATTCTTTTAATTGTTTTCCAACGTCAAATCGCACTTAAAATAGTAAATTTTATATTAAGATGGTGTGTAACATAAAGTTAATTTAAGGAGCGTTCAGTACTATAAATCCATTCGATATTTTGTATAACCTTTAAAAAAATGCTGCGAATTTTTATTAAGGTGACATGTAACGTAAATTGAAATAAAACTTGAGTATTTATCTTATGTTGTCTTCCATTCTCATTGTAAGAACTAATCACAGGATTTAACAAACGCCATTAGACAAAATACATTGGCAATGAAAGTTGATTAAAACTAAATGTATGTTATAATACCTGATAGAAGCGACATAATTTTAATTGCCATTTATCTTCGGACAAATAAGAGTTGTTAATCGGCGTTTCGACGAACTGTATGTATTTGCATTATGATACCGCCAGCTTTTTGTTTCTTTAGTATCTTATAAAATTTTTTAAATTATAATTTGAAAAACCTATACATCTATTCATACGATTAATTGTTACAGGTGAATCGGTTCATCTTTTCCGATTAATCGGAACACACCAATCCGATTAATTCATGAATCTGAATCTGCCATCCATACCCCAAGTCATTTCGTGGCTGAATGAGTGATTTGTTTGTCTGAGTGAAATTCTTATCGTCGGAGCGGCGCGTGTACCAGTGGATTTTCATCGCGGAAACGTAAAATCATTTCCAGGAAACCTGCGTGTGCGACCGATGTGAGGTAATTTGCCGCGGCGTGAGATTGATCGAAATCTCCACCTCGAAATTTTGGTTTTCCAGGTTCCTGGAAATTGATCGGATAAGCATTGGTTGTTTTGAAGCTGGCGGAGAGATGGTTATCTTTTAGGCCTTTTCTTTTAACAAAGCAACGATCCGAGAATTTTCTTTGTTGCAACATTGCCCTGTTCGTTACATTCGGCTATGTAATTATATGAGACATTTAAGCGCGTTTTTTGTGTTTCAAAGAGGATTATTCGGTTATTCTTCTGTCTTTGCGAATAAAAATGGATATACATGTTTGAATTAAATTCAGGTTTGCAAAATCGGGTGTAGCGTTTTTCTCGATTTTCAGTAGTACGTCTGCTGTTTTTCATAGCAACCCTAAAGTGGTAAGTTTTGAGATAAACGCTTTCGTTTATCCACAATGAAACTTAAACCTCCTCTAATTATGCATGGATAGTACCTTGCTATCACGAATAATAAATAATAAATAACTAATCTGGATAAAATTTGATTGAATTTTTAGAAATTTCAAATTTAATTCTTATCTTTCACAATCTCCTATTATGCTTCTTTTTTTCGCTATTTTGTGCCGGCATTTATCCCAAGAAATTGTGGTGAGTTTTTCCGTATTACAGAATAACTCTGCGACGGTTAGTATCTCGGAAGATATTATAACTGTGCGACGGTTAGTACCTCAAAATATATTATAACTGCGATGGTTAGTATCTCAAAAGATATTATACACTATCCAATAGGTAGTGAGGAGTATACCGTCGTTGCCAACTGGCACAGAGACAGAGAACAGCGTCGATATGACGTATTCATAGGTTTGTAACTCACTCGGTTTTCCGCCTTTCATCCAACCACACTCGTTATCATAGCTTTTTTCGTCGTTTCGGTTGGAAAATAATTTGAATAAGTTTTGAAATCTCTGGAACCGTGTGTAATTAAAACGTACGTCGTTTCTAATCAACACAGTTCTCATTACGCCTGGGTCGGCCGTGAGACAATGCTTCATCTCTCCATCGTCATTCCCTGTAATTAAATATTCACTCCATCCCAACTTTTTGCCCGAGCGTGGCGGGGCGGGACACGTTTTGTCTCGAGCGTATGCGTGCCAACCTACCTTTCGTTTTTTGCAAATTGATAATTTTCACATACTTTTCTCTTCATCGCGATGTTTTGTTTTTTTTTCATTCGAGAATAGTTGCTCCTGGAATAGTTCCGACGTTAAAAAATTCTCCGTGGTTTATTTTGCGATTTATCTTTGTTGACATTTCGCCTCATTTCCATTTTCAGAGAAATTGAAAAAAGTCGTGGCGCTGTCTGGTTTTCCCAATGGTTAATTCATGTTGTTTTTGTAGTTGACGCGCTAATTGTCATACATTAGATGATGAATACGTACATAGTAATAGCACATATGAGAGCTCTCCACAGGTTAAATGGCATTTTTATGGGTTAGGTTATTGACCTGGTCGAGAGAGTTTTGGATTCTGTAGGTAGAGCAAGTTTACCTTCAAATTGCTCTACTCGGATCAGATATACAAACTTGCTTATAAGACAGCGATACAGTATTTAAAGATGTTCGTAAGCGAAGACCCCCCTGCACGATAGAAATTTAGAGTTAACATTAAAAAATAACTTTCAATTTAAATTTGCTTTTAAAATGTTTTATCGAGAGCGATTATTGTAAAACCATTTTATACATGAACACAAGTTTTGATAGTCCTGATGCGGTAGTTGTCCCATAACCGACGCTTTTTTATGTCAGATTGGCACCATTGCTGGTGAAGGGCGGTTTCTAATGCTAGTGCCTTGCTTACTTCCCTACGTAAACTGATTGGAATTCTGTAATGAACCATAGCCTACTTTATTCTACCGCTCAGTCATTGTACCATTCTAAATAAAAGTGCTTTAATTTTTAAGGTCTTTGCTGGCATTGCCCTAGGGAGAAAACGTGTGCACTTAATTCCGTTCTCGGCTTTATTTTCCCGCTTCGTCTTTCTTTGCCTATTTCATCGCCAACATTTACTTTCATCGTCTTACCATGTTGCCATTTTGTTTAGCTCGCCCCCTTCCTAAATCCTATTTTCCGTACAAATTCCATATCTTTACCATCTTGAACTTTCGGCTTTTCTTCACTATGTCCTTTTCCGTAGACCACGTTTGAGTACGCTATTGGTATTATTATTCCTTTCCGCTGAGTGTATATGTTTCCCCTACCATGCACTCTTCACCAACGTCGTATCAATATTTTTATACTAATTTGATCGTTGTTTTCGTATTCAGTCCTGCGGAGTGCACTTTTTGTATCGTCAATTGCGTCTAGTAAGTACAATAATACTCAACCCTCACAATCATGCTATCTTCACTTGTCACAACTTTACTTCCATCTTTCGATCCTTGTTGCCTTGCAATTACAACTATGTAATTCTACGTAATCTCTTTTCATCGATCTCCGTGTCGTTTCTTCCAACTCCTCCCTCGTTTCTTTTACCACCCACTGTCTCGCTCCTTCCAGCATCCCGAACACCTCCCCCCACTTCCATTCTCGTCATTCTCCCTCGAGCCTTTGGAATGTCAAGGTCGTGTGGGTACAGGTTCCTTTTTTATTTTCACTCCTCTCTCCCCCATTCCTCAGCCCTTCTCTTCTTTCTCAGCCTTCTCCCCTTTTTCTCTCCTCCGCCCCTCTTATTTTTACAAAAATGTTTGACAGGAACACTACCTTGAAGCGGTGAAAGTTTCTCGTCGTCCCTTTTTAATATTCTCCTTTTTCATTCGTCTTTCCAGATCCTCGCCCCTTTCCTCCTCGCCTTTCAGTCTTTCACTCCTTCGTCTCTCCTTATTGTTCTAAGCTCCTCCTCGTTCACCTCCTATCTCTCCCTGTTGTTTTGTCTTGTCTGTTTTGTGCTCGTCTCTCGCTCGCATTGTTTACCCCGGTCCTTTGTGTTCTCCCAATCATTGTTATCCTTCTCGTTATCTCAGTCATTTGTCTGCAACTTATTTTGGCCGTAATTACGTTAGTCAGGGGGAGGAATGCAAAATCGCTTTGTTATTCATTTGGGGGATTAAAATTAATTTTAGTTCATGTTGCTTTCAAATTTCCTCGCGTAACGAGTATATTTTAAATGTCGGATCGAATCAAAGGTTCTTGTTAAAAACTACCGCATTAATACTTTTCACCCATGCGTGTGTATTTTAATACTTAGTCGAGAAGTTTTTTAAAAGAAGGAACAGCTTAGTCCACTGTTCATCACAAGTTTTCCTTTCCTTCCTCTCCTCTATCTCTTCCTCTCGTTCTCTTTAGATCTCTTCAACTTTCCAAAGTACGCTAAATACACTTCGAGTCTCACCTTTCATTTTCTCTTGATTATCACGCTTATTTTATCCCATTTTCATTAGGATTTTTAAAATTCCCGAATTCCTCTCCACCTTTCTAACCGGAAGCTTTCGAAATGGTGTGCTCAAATCTCTAATCCTTCAGGTGAGTGCTGGGTAGGAATGGGGGAAAAGGGGGCGTCGGAGGGTGGGAACAATAAGACAGCCTCCGGCTGGTGCCTCCCCTCGCTGCTTTTTCGAATGTCATTGGTCTCATTTATTTGGTTGGCCGTATTTTCGCGAGTGCGCACGCACGCACGCGTTAGAACGAATTTATTTCCTCGGTCACAGCTAATATAAATCGCGGTTTCGATTCCTAGGGAATTTCATTTGTGTGCTTTTCTCCAAACTAGTACGGCTCAAGTGGATGCTGCGGTCAATGTCATTCAATCATGCTCGTGAAAAATTCGACATTTTTATGCAGTTTGCGGACGGTTAATTTGGAATATTACCTCGTCGAGTGGGTTGTTGTCGCGCTAAATCTTTCGGGCGTTTTATGAAGACACGGATCGGTTACCTTTAAGTTGTTTCGAACAGTTTTGGCCATGGCCGGCCTAAGCTACGGGCGAGCCGTTTTGGGGGCGATATCCCAATCGTTTATCTATGCATTACTTGCAAGTGAATAAGTATTGGATACAATATGTATATCGAGGAACAAGCTATAATCTTGATGGCATTCCTTTTAATTTTTCATTATTGATAATTTTTACAGCGACGTTAATAAATTAGCGTACTTTGTAAATATATTAACAAACATTAATGGAGGGGGCTGGAGTGTTATCTCGCCCGGGACGCCAAAATTTCTCGGGCCGCACCTGATTTTGGCCTACTCGTATCGTCGTTTGATATTTACTTTGCGGACGCGACTTTAAAGCTTCGCTTATTTACGACGTATTTAACCTTAAGGTCTTCTTCAAATGGTGGAATTTATTGGTTGGTAACGAACTTAAGTTCGCTTTTTTATGAGTACTGTTTGTTTTGTTTAAACGGCACAAAATTGTTAAAATAACCAATAGTTTTTCACTATTTGTTACTAACTAATTTTTATCCTTACTTATCTCAGAGTCTCAATATTTATGCATGTTTTGTTGTTAGGCTAAATTGAGTTGCAAACAGGCAAAGGAAACCGATCAAACAATGAGAGGATGAATAAAAATTCAATCAAATAAATAGGTGGAAGCGTTCTAACAGCGGTTTGAAACTTTAAATGCATCATCGTTGGTATTACGTGAGCGATTACCGAGCTTGCCCTCCAGAATTTTTATTTCGGCGTTTTAGGGCGTCCCTTCATTTATGGCCTCCCTTTATATGTTTTAGCTGTTAGGTCACCTGTTTACACCCTCAAAACTCCTTTTTATCACCTGTCCCTTCTCGTGCACTTGTGTAAACTTCCACATCCCTTTCTCTCGCTTCTCACCTGTTCTTCCCAGTCTTACCTCCTTATTCCACGTTTCTCATCATAACCCTCGATCCTGTATGGGTTTCGGCACCCCCACTCTTTTTCGGTTAGATCTCCTCTTGACCACCATTTTGCCTACTTAGCTCCGAGCGTTTCCTACATAACTTATCCTTGACTCGCTCCGCTCTCATCTCCATCTATTTTTCTCTTCCACTTCCATCTCCATATCCTTCTCCTCATCCTCCGCTCTTGTCCCCATCTCCCTCCTATCCAGACAGGTTGGTTCACCGCACCCACCTCACACCCACATCCTCCACGCTTCTCTTCTCCCAGTCTACGTGGTTTACAACGGGTGATGACCTCACCAGGGTCAGTATGTGTGTCAGCGGGTCAGTCACGACTCCTCGAGCGCCGTCTCCTCCATCCCCCTCTTACCCTCTCCTCTTTCCCTCTACCCCTTCCTCTTTCCCTCTACCCCATCCTCTTTCCCTCTACCCCATCCTCTTTCCCTCTACCCCTTCCTCTTTCCCTCTACCCCTTCCTCTTTCCCTCTACCCCTTCCTCTTTCCCTCTACCCCATCCTCTTTCCCTCTACCCCTTCCTCTTTCCCTCTATCCCTTCCTCTTTCCCTCTACCCCTTCCTCTTTACCTCTTCCCATTCCCCTCATCCCCCTACTCTTCTCTCATCCACTCCCCTCTCCCCTTCCCTCACATCCTCTTCAAATCGTCCGTCTTTCTGTCTCACATCCTCTTCACATCGTCCGTCTTTCTATGTTTCCTCTTTCTCTCCAGCTTAAAATTTTCACATCTCGTGCATATCATTTGTCGGCATTTCTTGCGCCTTTTTATCTCCGCCCATCTTATCCTCTCATCTCCATCCCATCCTTTCAATTGAAAAATTTTCCCATGTTTTCGATACTTCTCTTCGCTTTCTAATCACTATCTAAGTTTTATAAGCATCTCTCCCGTTCACTCCAACCTTGAACACCCCAGTTCGAAAACGATTATCGTAGCTAGCAGAGTAGCGCCCGCCGTAGACTTCTCACGCTACCCTGTTAGAGGCTATAAAGGGCCCATTATCATGCCCCCTTTCCTTTCGCTTTCTTCTTTCTTTTGTCAACAGGTGCGCGTCAGCAGTGCGTTGAATCGGCTCGGTTTTTCTTTACTTTTATTCTACAATTTCTTCCATCCACAACTCCTTGAACACCCTCGGACTACTTCACTTTCCTTCCGGACTGCACGTTCTTCGGCGTTTGTTTTCAGGTGAATGTTGGTTATTCTCTTGCATGTCTTTCTCCGTCTCCCTGCCTACTTCCGTCGTGAAACTTGTTCGAATATTTGTGGCCAATGCACGGAAAGGTGTTCCCGTCACGAAGTAATACGTTTGGAATTGGTCATTGTGGGCGGCGGCTTCGAAATGTCAACAGCTTTTGAAGGACTATGTTTATTTAATTATAAGTTATTTGTTTGAATTCACAGTAACGTTTTAGTGCGTTCAAAGGTATTTAAAACTTCCATTGAATTTTCCTGCAATTCATCAAAAATGCATTGGAATAGCAACAAATACTTTTTTATTACTATAATATTATAACTCACAAGAGTTAAAGTTAGTATTGGTGATAACTTTTTGCGGTTCGTATCCATGATACTTGGCAATAAATGTGTTTTTGGATTATCCCTGTAATTTTCATGCAAATATGAATTAATTCCGTGTTTCGTTACCGTAACAATTTCATGCAGCCACAGCGTTCATATTTATTCATTTTGTCTTTTGGCTTTACGTAGTCTCGAATATTTACATACATTCTTTCATCAAATTAAAATATGCTTGTTAAGGCAGAGGGAAAAATATAAATAACCTTCCTGGAGTTGTTTCGTTTAAACATTTTGACGTAATTTTAGAATACGACGAGAAAACGACCTAGTTTCGTAAGGTGTTATTGAACAATTTTCTGAACCCATTATAACCTTGTCCTCGAAATTTATTTAATTCTTTGCGTCCCAGAACGATAATAAATCATTTTACAAGTGCTTGCCTCTTGGCATTCTACCTAGCGACTAGTATGTTCCCCCCTCAATGTCCTAATTTCTATCCCGACGTTATTTTTTTACAGTTGGTTTTCGTTTTCTCCTTCTGATTAATGGTACAACGCACCGGGTGAGGATGATGGCCCAGCACCCTTGACGCTCCTTTGTGTCTGATCATAGTTTGTTTCTTTTTAATCCAGTTTTTCCGTCATTTGTGATTTCTTAATTCCGGAAGAGACTTGAACAATTTCCTCCAATGGAGTGAAAAGTAAATGTAAAGGGGACATCTGGCATCTTAAAAATAACGTCGAGCTTATAAGGATATGATTTTCGCACTATAGTGTGAATCTTGCGAGGCTTTACTTGAAACTTTCGGCAAACATTCATTGAATCAGTTAGTGAGATTTCCCACGAGATTTAATAATATATTATATTTATTGGCTACTAGTCTTCCTGAGCAGATGAATATCTGTTACTGAGGGAATAAGCGATACGTGGAGTTTCAGCTCAACATTGAGAGACAGGTTAAGGCTAAAAGAAAGTTTTATGTATTTCACAAGATTTAGGTCTTTTTTGCAAAATAAATATACTAATTCCTGCGAGGTAACAGACATTGCAGACGCGGAAGAATCCTGGTGCATGTTCAGAGATATGATGAGAGAGTACACAGATAAATTTATTCCAAGCAAACTGAAGCGTGAAAATGCCGAACCTAGATAGTAGAACCAGGAAGTTAGGAGCGCTCTTCGACAGCAAAGAAAACTCCACTCTAGCGTAAATAACACATCCTCAACACCTACGGTCGAACAGATTGCAACCTTAAGGCAGCAATACAAGGAGGCGCGCTCCATAGCCAGGGTGTCAATGCGTAATGCGTTTAACAATTATAAAAAGAAGGTTTTACAGGATAACTTGAAAGAGAACCCGAAAGCATTTTGGTCTTACGTCAGAGAAGTCCAAGGTAGAGGCCCCACTATTGCGTCACTGAGATCGGAAACGGGAAATGTACTTCACGATAGTGCGGAGAAAGCAAACCTATTAAATGAACACTTTCAGAAAGCTTTTACTCCTAATGACGGTGAATGTGAAACCCCTATTCCTATGCATCAGGGCGACTCGATGGAAGATTTGATATTTTCCGATAATGGTATTGCGCTCCAACTTCATTCAATTAAACCAAATAAATCTCCTGGAACGGAGGAAATACCCGCGCGAGTATTGAATGAGTTAGCTTATGAAATCGCGCCGTATTTGAAAATTATATTCGAGAAATCCATTACGGAAGGTGTCGTTCCTCGTTACGCCCATCCATAAGGGCGGCGACAAAGAGAACCCCGAAAATTATAGGCCAATTTCCTTAACTTCATTATCATGCAAGATACTTGAGCACATAATCTTTAGTTCTATAATGCGCTATTTAGATAGTCACTTATTGCTTAGCGGATGCCAGCACAGATTCCGGAGAGGTAGATCATGCGAATCGCAGCTCGGCCTGTTCGTGGATTATTTGTTGCGATGCGGAGAGAAAAATCTCAGGTCGATTGACTGCAGGAAGGCGTTTGATAAAGTATATCATAAGAAATTAATTGCAAAGTTAGGACAATATGGTATCAATCCCAAAATTGTCAGTTGGGTGAGAGACTTCCTCTCGAATAGAGAACAGTTGTCATCGATGGGAAATACTCACCCCCCGTTAAAGTTGCGTCGGGTGTTCCTCAGGGAAGTGTATTGGGCCCTCTACTTTTCCTAATGTATGTTAATGATATCTGCCAAGTAGTTTTTAGTAAAATTAGACTTTTTGCCGATGATACTGTTCTATATAAAGAAATAAACAACCAGGAGGACCACCAGTCGTTGCGTGAAGACTTAATAGCCATTTCAGCGTGGTGCAAAGAATGGCAAATTGAAATTAATTACACTAAATGTGCCGCAGTTACATTCTGGAAAATTAAGAACATAGAAGCAGGTTTCGAGTATAAAATAGATGGAATAAATATTAAAGCAGCCGAGTATGTAAAATATTTGTCGAGATCTTTCATGGGACATGCACATTCGTCGAGTTATAGGCGCGGCCAACAAATAACTGGCTTTCATAAGTAGAATAGTACGGAACACTACAGAAAAATAAGTGAAAAATGTTACTTATCACTGGTTAGACCACAAGTGCATTACGCCTCTTGCATATGGGATCCGTGCGAGAAGGGGCATATAATTCAATTAGAAAAAGTGCGGCGCAGAGCAGCTAGATTCGTTAAACAAAAGTACGAACATAAGGAGAGCGGCACCTCATTATTGAGGGATTTGAACTGTGTACCACTGGAGGATCGTAGATTGAACTCAAGGTTGCGGCTTCTGGAGAAATATAGATCGGAATGTCTAAAAGACGAGGTTGTAGGAATAATTGAGGAACCAACGTATATAGGTAGAAACGACCGTGACGATAAGATACGTGAGATCGATTGTAGGACGGAGCGTTATCTAGGCTCGTTCTTTCCGAGGACAACAAGAGATCACAATAGAAAATTTCAACCTACGATAGACAATCTTTAGGTAGGTTATGGTGCATTGCACCCCCTGCCACCCACCAATTAGGTGAATTGCAGGGTAAAATGTAGATGTAGAAGACACCTTTCTGTGGGAAGCCTAAGGTGGTGGGCCAAAAACGGGGTCACGATTCACAATGCCTCTCAGCCGTTTTCGTGATTTTTTAATCGAAAAAAATAAAAGGATCTCGCAGGTGCACTAAGTAAAATTCAACGGCGGTTTACTTTCCTTTTATGCTGTACACGCTAGTGTGATATTCCGTGGTATAGGACGTCTTGTTAATTTCCTTTTGCTGACATTTTCCTGTACATGTTAATGGTAACTTTTTGTTGTTTCATATAAAAACAGTGATAAAGTCGCCGCATCTGCGCGAATCCTGTTTATCCGCAAGTAGTCGTACTCCTCACCAGGGAAATAATTCAGGCACGCACTCGGTTTGGGGGGAGTAACTACTCGCCAGGGACAGACACGCAATCAGGTTGTGGAGGTAGTCAGTATTCGCATGAGACCGAATCTCATGAGAAAGGAGTTCTGTTTTCCCTAGAGGTACCTTGATAAGCAAACATGCGTCCATGTGTATAGTCACGGTTCATGTAACATTGATATCATTTGTCATTATTTATTGCAGTCGACAGGGCTGAACAATGGTAAAATTTAATGTAATCGGATGTACATGTCTTCGTTTCCTCCTTGAAGGAGCAATTTATAAAATATGAATTTGTATCCTTGATGATAATAGTCTTGATCTGTTTGTTTGTATACTTGTCTGGAACGCTCCCCTTTCTGGGAAGCATTTAGTGAAATAACTAGAAAACGGTTGGTACGACTTCTTCGATATTTTCACGATGCCTACCTCTTGCACTTTATAAGCAAGTAATCGTCTATCATAAGGTCAACGGTTTGATTCCAGGAGCGTTTATTTTCTCCAACTGATAAACGCGGGTGTTTGCGTAGCATATTAATCATTTGAATATTAAAGTTATTTAAGAATCATAGTAAAAATTCGGGACTTGAAACAAAGAACTGAAAGAACCAAATTTCATTTTCCAACCGTCGATTTTTGAGTACGCATCGAATCGGTCCACAGATTCGTTTTTAACGTGAAAATTTGACGTATTTTTACGCCGAAATCTATCGTCGTCAAGATGGTTTGCATTGTTGCCAGTTTCGTGTAAATACGTATGATTAACTTGGATTATAATTTCGCGTCGCATTCGTCGACATAATCAAGAAACTTCTACGCTGTTTGAAGTTTAAACAATACTTTGGTTACGATACAATCCGACGGCAACGAAAATAAACAAATACTAGAGAGCCTGATACATGATTCGCATGTATAAGTTTTCATTTGGTCACTTATAGCAAAAAATATTGTCGTCTTTTTAAAAAAACATTTATTTTACAATAAATCATCAGCTAACTATAATTCCAAACGAAATTTAGAGGTTGCAATTAATTCACAAAGATTAAGGAATATAAGCAAATTATTTAATAAGATGACAAATTTAGATGTATAGATTAATACAAAATAACTTCAAGGTAGAATTATTGAAATAAAATGTAATGTATTTTCACATCCATTTAAATCGTAAATTACGGAAAAGCTTCCTGTTAAACCGTATATCTTAGTATTAGATGTTTCACCCTGTCGAAAAGTACCTTTTTTATTTTTAAAGACTTCAATTTATTTTACACACAGCATAACATTGTGCAATTAAAAATCCTCAAATTAATTTATAAAGTTTAAATAACTTGTTCGGAGTAAAAATCTTTCAAAGTGAATCTTGCAGGAATAATTATATAATGGTTTTAAGGGAAGTTGCCATTTCATAAATAAAAACTCGTCTTAACTTAGGTCAGAATTTCTCTTCACCAAACAAACTTTTAGTATTTAAAACATATTTTTGAACGAATGGAGGCGGTATGTTGTGAAGTCCGATTTCGTTCTATTCTATTCAATCTCTCTCTTTTCTAATGAATACTAAATTGCAAATATGAAACATGTTATTATCCCCATTAGTTGGCATTTACTATAAAAAGATACTATGTATGTGTTTGCCGATTTGATGAGCCCTTAGTTTTATCGAGAAATGCCAGAAGAGATAAACTAGCAACAGACGGATATTAGAAAAAATTAAACATTACGGAAGAGAAAAATAAAAATTAAACGAAAATGCATACCTTATATAGAAGTTCTCATAAATACGAATATAGATAATCGTTCTTACTAATGCTAACTAAATAAATCGTACTTTGTTTATACTCGTTGCTACGAATGACAGTAATAGTTTGTTTATAGTTGTTGCTACAATAAAAGTTCTGGCGGGTTATGAATGTATTGTTTTATTAATCTTTCAAATAAGAACACGTAAAATTAATCGTTCTTTGTATGTAAACATATAATGTAACCAAGGTATATAAACAATAACGTCCCGATCTCTGATTGGCTGGCCTGTCAACCAATAAAAACATGCCAAAATGTTCACCGCCGATTACGGTAATATAATATAAGATTCAATTATTCATTGATTTTATGTCAATGAAGTCAGATTCAGATATTAAAATTGATGAATTTTTTAAGCTTATTGAGGACATTTTTTGCAAAAGAAAGTCATTTACGTGAAAGCAACCCCTTTTTATAATCTAGCAGGGTATGAATAACGATTCTTAGGTTTTTATCGAAATCGAAATCAAATAGATTTATATTTAAATCGTGCATTTGTGCACATGTTGCTTTACCTTAAGAATTATTATGAAGAGTCCATTCATATATTGATCACCTTATGCGTTTCTTCATCTGCATGATATTGGTAATTACATACTTCCAAAATACAACTTAGTCTCTGCGCTATCAAATTGCATTCTTTAGTTTTTCATTTAGAGATATTTTCTGAATTCCACTTTCTCTCTTATTAAATTTATAGTTCTACCGAAATTCAATAATGGAATTTCTCTCCGTCATCGGAATCAGTTGGCTATTACTGTTCCGTATATCAACTGCCATTACTTAAGGTTTTATGGAGCCTTCACTCAACGAGCCATGAAAGTCAATTCTTACGTGACAAAAACTCATCTGCTCACTCGACCACTTTGCGCTGTAGTCATGTTTTTACGATCGATCTATTGCTCTATTAATATAACAAGACGGTGTTAAGTTTCACTTTGCTTGAGTTTTGTATGCAGGATATTAAATGCATTTTTGTTAAAGAGAATCAATTAAATTGTTTAGAAATAACAGCATAGTTGATGATTTCTGGTTGACACTCCTTTGTAGTTTATACATTAATCTATTTTTTTATTTGACGCTTTCTAATGCTATCAAGTTTAGATAGTTTAGTGCCACTTTATTATGTTGTTTTTTACGAACGCATTTCACTGTCATAAGATACGGAAAACTTCAATCGGTATTTCATTCTCCTTTCAAATCCCGTGCCAAATTTATTCGTTAGGCTATCGTTCAACCTGAGCTTCAAGGAATTTCTCGCTTGTTTCCTGCGGCCTTCGTTAGATTTGCATCTGCGCCGAATTAGTCTTTCCTCCGTTATTAATGGTTCGACGACCCTTTCAATTCGACCTCTCCCTTACCGAAGCGTCGGGAGCATTTGCACCATCGGTGGCTTTTCTGCGGCCATGGCAACAGGTGTCACGGATCTCGTGGAAGGAACCATCGGGGGCACAGGTGGATGGTGGGAGCTGTCGGAAACAGGAGAGCGGGTTTGGGGTCTGGCTGGATACTACGGTTGGATGGAAGGAGGGATTTAGAGAGAGAGTTAGTTCCCGAAGGCCAAGGCAACCCGTGAAGATTCTCTCCTCTAATTGATTGACCTCCATTTTGTTGGTTGGTCAAAACAGGATTTTCTCACGAACAAAGGTCGCGTTCGGAATTTTCCCGAGGGATGCCCGCGTGTGAGGTATGGATTGAGTGCTCACCGATAGTATTTTATGAGGTTATGCTATATTTGTGACTTGCAAGGTAGTGTTGGTTTCACCGGCACTAGTAAAATAGCCAAGACCGTGGTTATTACTATTAGATTAAATCTTTTATTTAATTATTAAGAGGCCTTGTGATGTAATTATCGGCCTAAGAATTATCGAGGGTTTTATATAGCTTATAAATTTAATGGGAAATAATAGTTTCTCTCACGTGAAAGTCGGCGGAGTAGTAAATAAAATATATTGATTAAACAAATGAAATGTTTTTTGGCATTAGTAAGCATCTTCGATATCCTTGCAATCCTTCCCCTCTTTCGTTTGCGCACGCAGAATGTTTCAAGTCTTCTCGGGGTCATCCTGCTATTTGTGTCGCTGTCTCAACCGCTTATTTTCTCGCGAGGACCTCCTTCCTCCGTCGCCGTTTAGTATTCCAGTATACAAATGAAAAAAGTCGAGGTTGGGCCTTTCGATGGGAACCGCCGTTTAAAGTTTCTGAAACGCTTAAAAAAAGCGGAGAGAGAAGGGAAGGAGAGACACGGGACCGTTAGTTTAAACATCCGGCACTTGCGCTAAGGAGGAATGACACGTGACCTCTTAACTTTTTTCCTGGTTCCGGATCCGGAGCGTAAAGGGTTGATGATTATATAGATTGTGTAGAAGCGCCTCTCCAACGCCCTATTGCACCTCTCTAGCGGTGGACACTTGTGATTTCAATCTCTTTGACGCTGCGAGCACGTTAAGGCTTCCCGCCGAGTTGTTTATGTTAGCGCGACGTGCCGCGTAAGACCTCGACTATTCGTCTTCCGTTGCGGCCGACGGCGGAAGTCTGAGGGCGTCCGTTCAAGAATATCTATACTTTGGATGATCCGGGATCTGATTGCCCTCACCGTGGCTACATGGAATGCTTAGTCGAATTGAATCGAGTTTTTAATCTAGCTGAAAAATTCCGTGTTGAAGATATGTTATCACAATGTAGGTTATTTTTACCCAGAATTGAACTTCTCACTCGCTTTGCTTTCTACAATGGACATTAAGTCGATCAGTTACTACTTTTGCAGAGATTTTCTACATAATTTAATACAAAATGTATCGGCTTTTCCTTCATACCTAAATCTATATAAATTTAATTATTTCATGCTCAAGTTCCAATTTTCTAATTTAAAAACAATTTGTGATTTAAAGAGTTAATGAGAAGTTGTGGCATTGTGGAGAAGGTGTGCATCGCGCGATATATCTTAGACGTAATATATATAGTATGCATGAAACGGAAGAGTTTGGCGAGTTTTTCATCAGGTGGATACATTAGATATCATACATTCGCCATCGGGCGAAATATATCCCTATATTAATTTGGGCATATCTGGTTAATTTCTCGCTTTTAGTTTCTTCTCTGGCGATAGTCCGACAAGGGGAATTAGAAAATAATTAATTAAGTACATCTTGACTTAGGTTAACTAAATTATCCAGGTAATTTCTATATCCAGAAAACCGCAGGTGGATTTAAAATTGCCTTCTTCGGTGGTAATTAGCCGATCTTCGATACCAATGACTGTGATTCTTAATAGGAACAATCCGTCTTATGTTTTGTGCCATTATTTAAACAACAAGGTGTCATTTTCTGCGAATTTCTAATTCCGGACCCGCAAACTGGGTTTTATATTCCTGATTTCCCATGTTTGCTATTCGTTAACGGAAGTTGGGAATCGAGGCGGCGTGATGGTGTGTTTCGTGTTAACGCCTTCAAAAAGCAATCAATCATACTCGGGAGTATTATAAGGCGGTGAGGAAAATTTCCGCGCATCGTATGTTGCTTCTCGGCACGGAATATGTCCCGAAGACGAGATCATTTTGAAAATCTACGTTTTCATTATCGTTGCAAGATCGATGGCGAGGCGCATTTCGTTCCGTTTGTTACGATCGCCGATGCACCATAACTCACTCTTCGGGATTGACTCGTTCGTCCATGCTATCCCGCCGAGCACGCATTAAACAGCTCGCCTAGCTATCATCATCACCACTCTATCTTGCCAGTTGGCCGTGGCTTTCGTGAAACGATCCTTCGACCGATTAATAATAAACGCGTTTCTGGAGAACACGCCGTTTCGGACCGCGGTTATGGCGTCCCAGAGAAAGTGCGTGATGTCTATTGAGAGAGTTTAGAGCAGAGGTTTTCAACTGGGGACACGCTTAACCCTGGAGATACGTGCAGAGATTTAAAGGGGAAAGCGAGAATATTAAAGATAATAAATTTTCTCGTTCAGCTTACGTGCATGATTTCGGGATCAAAAGGTTACGATTTTAAGGCCACTGTTGTTTTGCGCTCTATTTTGCTGATGGATGATTATTTCACTATTTTCGCGCGTCTTTTCCATTAAGACTACTGAGCTACTGAGAGATCGGTAGATATTTTCTCACGTGGGAAGTTGTGCACGGTTGCTAATTATATAAAAATGGAAATTTATCCAGTCGGTTTTTATTTATTTTCATCTACTTATAATCATCGTTCATGTATCGCAGTGCGTTTTTAAGCATACTTTCCAGAACGCAAATAGACTTATAGTTTCTTCGTGGAGTCTTCCTGTCTCTCCTATTAACTTTTGAACCATTGGACCGATTTTTAATGCACTTGGTGGGAATCTCTTGCTACTGGGGCCGAGCTCCCGAAGCTGCGAAGATTAAAAGTCCTGGGTTCGATCCCAGGAACTGTCCTGCCCATTTGATTTGAATTGGAAATCTGAAATCCATCGTGCAGAGTAATTTTCTCTTGCACATTAAAATATCTTAGAATTGTAATATCGAAGCGGGATTTGTACTATTCTCTGAGGAAAGGAATGGAGATTCTAATTTTTATCGTGGAACTTTGGTTATCGATAGTACTTCTTCGAATTTCGCATAAATACTGGTGTCTTGGCAGTTTTTATCACTCGTTGTTGTGTTGCTATTGCCACTGCTATTGTTGGACTCGGATTCGGTATAGTCTATTACATGCACGGGTGTACAAATACGCGTTATCAGTTTAGCATTCCGTTCGAAAGTATTTCTAATATTTGATAACGCTAAATGATGAAATTTGGGAACACAAAGAGCAACTCATCCGCGGCGACTTTAAAACTATCAAAGCCAATATAAGTAATTGCTGCACCATATTTAATTTAAGTATGAAAGTAGGCATCATAAGTTACGTTTGGATCATCTTGTTTCGTTTTATTAACACTTTAAAATGCGCCAGGGGTACCCGACAATTTTAAAAATGCTTAAAGGGGTCAATAAAAAAATGTTGAAGACCACTGGTTTGAGTTTATCAGGGCTTAATTTAGTGCGTATGCGTGCGGGGTGGCAGTTTTCAGTATGCGGCGTTTAAAACTTGCGTGAGAAATTCGGCGCGGTTCGTGAGATTTCTCATCCTTGGAGGGATATTCGGAGGCGCAAGAAAAAAACATTTTCCACATGTCGAAGGTCGTGTGTATTCGAGTGCCCTTGACGGATCTTTCGTTACACCGAAGATGCTCTTTTCTCGAGCCCGCTTTTTAAAAGGCCTTTCGCCGTCCATGCCTCCTGGTGTCCAATCGTGTTTTCTTCCGAGGTGATTGCGATGTTATCGTCCTCTTAAACGTTCTTTCGGCTGCACGAACCTTTTCCCCGAGCTTAGTCATGTAGCATTTTGATGAGTTAGGTAACTAGTCGTGATTATTTTTTATTTAAGTCCCGTGTTTTGGTGTTACTTTTGAACGCACCCTGGGGATATTGAAGAACCCGACCACGTCGACTGCGTTCCGTTGTGCACGGGACGCATTGTAATGCGTAAGCGGATGAGCTTGGATTAAGGGAAAGCATCGATTTGTCGACCGCAAAGGATACAAACGAGGCTAATTGGTTTTCCAGTGAAGGTCGGATTTTTTCATTATGTACGCTGCGGCGGAGGTTTTGCGTTTGTAGGTATTGGTGCCAAGTTTGTAATCGATGATGCTGTAAATAAAAAGCTTGTGGTCTTCAGATTTGAAGAAAAGTGGAGTCTGTTAGGTGACAAGTTTAGGACGACTTTAAAATCCATTGTTGGAAATTTAATACTTTTAATTGATGTTATAAAATATTTTTGACTAACATTTCCCTAAATTCCATTTCCGTTAATATGATTAATCGGAAAAGACACTTCTGCTTTTCTGCTTTTTATACCACAATTGAAGCAAATGCTACGACTTCTGGCTTTCACTGAGAATATTATATAACGTTAAAATTATTTGTGAAAAATGTATGTTATTTATATAAAAGGAGAAAAAATCTTGAAAGAATCTTGACTGTCACTTTAATGAATTTAAAGCGTGCTATCTATTTTAAAATGAGAATAAACTTTTTTATGGAAATTTGACGAAGAAACCTAACCACCTTCGCCCAACCCGGTTGGAAAATAACTGTTTTCGAGGTATATATTGGTTAAGCCTCCATTTTGTTTCTAAATATATCTCGAAAACAGTTATTTTTCAACCGGGTTGGGTGAAGGTGGTTAGGTTTCTTCGTTAAATTTCCATTACGTAAGTACCCTTATATCAAAACTTTTTTTGGAAACAAACCTAACCACCTTCACCCAACCCGTCGTTTATAGTTTTTCCTCTATCAAAACTTTTTAATGAAAACCAATCAAACAAACTTCACCCAACCCGTTTGGAAAATAAAAACAACCTCAACCTGCGGAGAATACGTAAGTACCAAAATCCTTGATCTTGTAAGAATTACAGTGCAGCTCGTTCATTATTAATCACACGACACAATCTTACAAAATTCATATCATTCGATAAAAGGGATCAATCAATAAACTCTTAATTTGTTTATCATTATTGTGAACACAACAATCTGTTGATTTGCTTTTTACTTTTGCTGGGTTTTGAGAGTGGCGGGTATATTGTATAAAAGAACCAAAAAAGATAATGCAAACTCCTTTATCAATAAGCAGAAGTAAATAGCGGTCATAGTAATAGTTTTGTATAGAGGTGGAGTGCAGCGAGTCATCGAAGGTGCAGCGAATTGAATGCAATCTTTTAATAAATCACGCTTGTTGCGGTTAGTACAGGTATAGGATTGGCGGATTGCTGGTGGTTTATCTCAATACCTTTTTAGTACCCTGATGATTTTTACGTGCTACAAGATAATCGAGCCAACTTGCTGGTCGGGGGAGGGAGAAACAAAATGCCACTGCGCATGACTTGCAAGAGTTTTATCGATGCTGAGATGAGGTAAGGCGTTGTAAGTAATTTTGTAAGTATTACTGTAATTGAGATAAAGCTAATATCAGATTCTGACAACATATTGGGAAAATAAAATTTCGTCGTCTTGTTTTCGAATGTATGTCGTTGCTCTGTCGTTTCAGAAAGGACCAATATTTTTTAAGCGGCTTTAGCAATTTTGCGTCATAAGATGAAGGGGGCCCTCGATATGGCGAAAATGGCCGAGCCAGAAAATGCGATATTTTATTTCTGAATTAATCGAAGACACTCAAAATATATCCATCTTGCGGTTACTTTGTAATTTCTTAATTATGAGCATTTTTGAAATTCAGGTACTCAAAATGTGATAAAATTTCTAGCTTCCTAATTTTAGCGTAATTTGCAATATATATTTAATAAATGCATTATGACGAAATTATTGCATGTCTGAATTTGACGTTTGTGTTATAATATTTGTATTTCTTTTTTATTCGCAGGTAAGCCTTTGCTTCCTTATCCCGCTTCTGAGGAGGTGCGTTCATAAGGTGGACGAATTTCGAACTTTTCTGCTCATGACGTTAGCAACGGGACAAAAATGGCGATTGTTCGAATGTTGCGTGTGACGCGGTGAAAGGTTTCGACATTATTTAGACAGTATATGTATAATTACTGTTGTTGACGAATAACTTAAGATAACTAATATTGAATTTATGATCTTGAATCATTTACATTTTTTTAAAGTTAATACTTGGAGTAAAACAATTCATTCTTTTCATTTTTAAAAGGTTTCGTTTGAATTCTTTCAAAACTTCGTTTACGTGTATATTTCCATTACTTAAGCTTTGATTCTTCTTCATGATAACATAGAAATGTTATAATCTAACACGACAGAGTGCACGACTTTTTTAAAATTCTGTTTATTATTTTTATTACTAGGGCATACCCGTTGCATTACCACTTTCAATTAATATTTATTTTGAATATATGTCACCTCAAATTCTCACTTTCGTTTTAGAAACATTTGTGGACCGTTTTGATGCGTATTTAAAAATAGACGCTAAAAAAATTAAATATAATTTTTCGATGTTTTTTATTCAAGGCTCATAATAATAGGTGGAGATTTTAACGCGACGCATTGGGCGTGGAACTGCAGCAAAGATAACAGGCGTGGTAATTTTATAAAGACATGGGCACGGAACAATCAATTTAGGATAGTGGCTCCGATAGCAATGACGCGACCAGGGCCAAGAAACGCAGGAAGCGTACTTGATTTTGCACTGGTCAAGAATATTGAAAGAAGAACAATGTCGAAAACGATCCCAGAACTGACGAGTGACCACTACCCGGTAGTTCTGAGGATCGGGACACAAGTTACTTTTTATCAAGAAGACAACCACCGCATGTGCTACGGACTTGCGGATTGGGCTAATTTTAGGAAAATAATCACGGAGTCACTAGCAAGCGATGTGCCCACGATATCCACCAGGGAGAAAATAGATGATGCGGTAGAATTGCTAGGGAAAGCCATAAATGACGCAGCGGAGAAAGCAATCCCGCGCAGGGCTAGGAAAGCCAGAGAATACCTGGAGATCCCCGACGAAATAAAAATCCTCATCCGGGAAAGAAACCGGGTGAGGAGACAATACCTTCGCTTCGGTACTGCCGGGTAAAAAGGGGATCTCCGGGATCTAAATAGAGATATCAGGGACCATCTGAGACGCCTCAAAAGGTATCAATGGTCAATAAGATTGGCAACCCTGAATAATAAAGACAACTCTGTATGGAAATACACGTGATCCCTAACGAATTCTGCCAGAAGGGACCCCCCGGTGGAAAGCCCAGGAGGCAAGCTTACCACGTCTGTTGACAAAGCGGAATATCTAGCGGCTTTTTTAGAGCAGATTTTCACGCCCAATGAGGTGAGCCCACAAACTCCGGACATTATTCTAGAAGACATAGAGTCCATGCTAAGTGAAACAGAAAATGAAGACCAAGCCATTCCGTGTTCTCCACCAAGGAATTGGCAGAAGTTATAAAACAACTACCAAAAGGGAAATCAACGGGAAAGGATAAAATCACCTATGAATTTATCAAACGTCTGCCAATCTCCGCGGGAGAATACCTACTCTCGATTCTCCATGCAATCGTAAGAACAGGGCACTATCCACCTGGCTGGAAGCACGCGGAAATTATATGCATACCCAAGACAGGAGGGAGGGTCTCTAAGGCCTCTGACTTCCGACCGATATCCCTCCTTTCCTGCCTTGGGAAGGTATGTGAAAAAATGCTTTATCCAATAATATTGACACACGCGGAAAAGCACGGTGTAATCCCCCAGAACCATTTTGGCTTTAAAGCGGGACACTCCACAACGCACCAGCTGCAGAGGGTTATAGATTTTATCACGGACGCCTTCAACAGGAACAATGTTTCCGTTGGAGTAGCATTTGATATAAGCAAGGCTTTCGACAAAGTATGGCATTTAGGCCTACTGCACAAATTACTAGTAGCTAAATTTCCCTGCTGGCAGGTGAAATTACTAAAATCTTGTATTAACGACAGGCCATTCACGGTAAAATGGAATGGTGCCATAAGCTCGACTAAGAAGATTGCAGCTGGTGTTCCACAAGGGAGTGTCCTAGGGCCACTACTGTTCTCGATATACACGGGAGACATACCAACAAGCGAGGGGGATTGAAATTCCACCGTTGCTCTATACGCGGACGATTGTGCAATAGTAACGCGAAGCTTCCAGCCGGAAATGGCTGTACGATATGCCACGAGGCAAGCAAAAACATTAATCGATTACTATAAAAAATGGAGAATAGAGATTAACCCCCGGAAAACACAGGCAATCCTCTTCAAAAAAAAGGATGCCAATATGCCAAAGAATATCACAATTGAAGGTGTGGAAATTCCCTGGGCGAGACACATTAAATGTTTAGGTTTAACGTTAGACGAAAAACTTCTGTTTGACGATCATATAAAAAAGTCAATTTAGCAGCGGCAGGGAAGAGAGCTAGACTTCCCCATTTTTAAGTCGATTGACGTGTCCAGGGAATTAAAAACACACCTATACAAAACCATGCTCAGACCGACATTTTTATACGCAGCACCAGTCTGGACAGGCTTTTTAATGCAAAAGTCCTGGAAAATTTTAGAGATCGCGTAGAGAAAAATTTTAAGGCGCATAAACAGGACGTGGGGTCAAATACAGAGCTATATGAGACCCTCAATGTTACGCCAATATGGGAATTCGCTAGAGACTTGGCGATAAAATATCAAGCAGGTCTAAGAAATAAAACAAATGACGTTCTTTGCGATTTCGCAAAAAATAGTGTCGGTCTGGGATAAATACAAGAGAGCATTGGCATCCACAGGTGAAGAGGATAGGGTCCCTCCTACAAAACGACGAACATAAAATAATATGGGTGAGGTTCCTATAAAAAGACGATAATTTTATAATACGACGTTGAGTAAAGCCACACTGGAAGGCAACTCAGAAATTATATATACCACGGGAGGGTATGAACCACAGGCTTTCCCTTTTACCTCTTGAACAACTTGTCATAGAGAAATACTGTAAACGCCATTTTGTTACTGTCAACTAGGAGATCCCGGGAAAACTATTTTCGTTTACGGAAGTGCCTCGGGATCGAATCCAGGAGGCAATTATATTTTTCCATATGTTTACGCAGGAGTTTCGATTTTTCAAGTTGCAAGGTTTATTTCCTTCATTCATTAAAATACGTAAATGTGGACATAATTTCTCCGTTTTTGCATTATTCGACGGCTAAAACTATAAAATATCTTATCTTGCGATTTTTTACGTGCTACATGGAAGAATTTTTCAGAAACACGTGTTTCTTTTCTAAATTTTATGGCTTTTACGTATTCTTTCCGGGTGTTGCCAAGGCGACCCGCATTGTTACGTCCGATTGAATTAGCGTCTATTAAGCCTTCAGATAGACGAAAGAATTGCGTTATTCGCTTCGAGCTTTTTATGAAGCATTCAAATTATATTTGCAGCTACGTCAAACTTAATCAACTTAATAGATTGCAACGTTAATAATTACAGATTATTATTATTATTATTCTGTAAACTGCGTGTGGACTGTGGATATTTTTAATGTTTGACCAAAAGAAAAAAATCGTCCTTTATTTCAATAATAGAATGTTACCTTTTTCGTAAATGAGAGGCAATTAAAATGGCACATATAAATTATAAAAACAAAAATGAAATTCAAAATGTCAGTTGACTAATTTTATAAGGATAAATGGGCTATTATTACTTTTAAACATGCAGATTTCTGACCGACTTCGAAAAAGTTTTTGCGGGTACCGCTAATAACTTCATAGTACTTATTGTGTAATAGAAGAGATTTACTCTTGATGGGATTTGATTTTTCACACAAGATTATTTCAACCAATTTTTCTCAGATGGAGACAATGAAAGGGGGCAAAAAAACTTGAAGGCAATATCTGAAACATTTCAACAATTACTTCAATTATTCAGGGACGTATTTGGATTGCAAAAAAAATAAGTTATACAAAATGCCTGCAGGCTGTCATATTTTTGCATATCTCTGTTTGGGAATTTATGCTCAATTAAATCATTACAATAAGGAATCCATAATAAAAGCTAAAATAATGTAAATAAAAATTTTCTCTTAATTATTTTATTTTCTTGTTAAGAATTGAATTCAAACAAATAAATCCATTTTGCCTTGAAAATGACAACGTGAATATCTTCCCAAACCTCTCAGTCAGTAGCTTACCGGCTTATGCAGACTTATGGCTCCATCTATCCCGACGCATACGTCACAAGTAGTTTCGTGACGTACTTCCGCCTGCGCATGAACACACCACCTAGTCTTTCCACCATGCGTAGAACGGACGCTATCGACCTCTCTCTCGAGAACTCTTGGATCTCCTGTGCCGCGAAGGATTGATTTTCAGTAACTGGCGTCGTTTAAAATTTGGACTTGTTTTAATGGAGTATATATGTATGTCTTCATGCTGCGGCGTGCTAACACTATTAGACGTTCGAGTGTCCATTTTTGACAGAGTATAATAAAAAACACAATTAGTCATCATTTACTTGCGTCGATGTGTGAGATTTGTGGCACTGTTGACGTGTCTGCGCTGAAGAAGGTTGTTTTTCATAATCAGTAAAAGTTTATGGGTTTTGCTGTTGTTAGACGCTGTTTCAATTCCGATAAATAATGTCTTTAATTGCTAAATGCAAAAAATACGATCCAAGTTTGAAAGCATTGTGGAAATGGTTCGAAAATTTTTAATATACAAAGGGTACACAAACTCCCTGTAAAAAGCGCTTGGAAATGCCTCTTGTTATTGGAGTATTTTGGGGATAGGAGAAGTAATGTGTTCAGAAAACGATATCGTGACTTATTCGATAAACGCTTTCAACAGCTCTCGTCAATTGTGTGTGGTTTCTGCGATATTTTATCTCCGTGAGATTTCATACTTTACAAGAAATCATGATAAATTTTTATTCTGCTAACGGAACGTGATGACATTGCTGTAGATAAGTATCTGACGAGGAAAATGTGTGAAATTGGAGGGAATTTGTATCAAATTTTTTGCCGATTTATTCGACAGATTTTATGTCGTTTCTATATAAAAGTATCAGAATTCCCCCAATTCTCGCCAATGTTGTTAGCATTTCCAAAAATTTCAAATTCTAGTATCCTCGATATCCATATTTAGTTTTTGGTTTGGGGAGTTTTTCTAGAAAAATATTTCGGAAGATCTTCTCATGACTCAGTCTGTAATCTGTAACTTATTGGGTCACCATTTTAAATATTAGAGATATATATGAATTACAATGCAAATAAATATTTGATTAGGAAAGGCGAGCTAAGTAAGATGTCAGATTTTTATATACTTTGTACGAAAGTTTCCATCTAGTGAATAGGAAGTTGTTTAACCGGATGAGTAACTTAATAGCGGTTCACACAACGTGATCTTAAAACTACATTCTTTATCGTTTTAATGTAAATTTTATATCTAATTATGGTAATCATGTTTACGTTTTCTTACAGTTATTGTGTAATTATGATTTTTATATGGCCGTATCGTTTGTCTTAATATTTTTTCCCGAAAACATTTGAGAAATATTCAGCCTCATCTCAACGTAGCACGTTATCTTCGAAGCTTCAAATATAATAATTGCGCCCACCTCGGGAAGTTTCTGATGACGTGATGTTCTTAGCGAGGGGCAAAACGCATCGCTAAAAATAGATTGCTTACGTGTCCATGACTCTTCACCGCCTTCTCTTCACGTCCGTCTTTCAGCCTTTAAGAAATCATGGGGGTTGTCGTACTGAGAACCCGCTGTCGTTTCTGACCACATCCCATATCTGATAAAAATTTGCACTTGAGGCTATGGCCAACCGCAAGCCATCGGCATTGGTTTAGCGGTGATGTAATTCTAGTGTCTATGAGCTACGCGAAGGTGGCGCCACGGTGTAGTTATGGATGCCGGTTTCAAGTATGGTTTTTTCACATTTCTGTTTCTATCGTTTCGTTGGTTTTAATGAGAAGCAATTGTCGTTATTGAAAAAATTTCCTATATGTTAACTTAAGTCGTTTTTGTTTCCACCTTCCTATGGCATTTTCTCGCACGTATGGCGTTTTTAAAATCAGCTATCGCTAGAAAGTTAGTTTTTGGTTCTATATGATAGGTATTCAACTCGGTAATTGTCACATTTTTTTCTATTCATTCTGTAAAATTCTCGCATGTAGTGTTTGTTCGCCTCGAACCTTAACATTAACTCTTCAAATTCATAGCTTGATTATGTTAAACTTTTCATTCCAGAAATTTAAATGTAGAAAGAGGTGTTTTAACACAGGAAAGGTCTGTAGATACATATATCGCGATGAAACTTGTTTTACAGGTAGCGGCGCATGAATCGTAAAATTAATACCCCTCGAAAAACCGGATTCGTCGTATTTCTTTTTTCCAGTCCTTGACTATCAAAGTCCGACCAAATTACCATATTTGGGATAAACGTTCCTTCTTCAATCACGACCTCCTTTTTTGAAAATATAAATTAAACGTAATAAGTAGATTCGGGGTTTACAAGTTATGCTTGTTATATACACTTGTACTCTTTATCCTGAAGATTCGATAATTTTGTACCACTAACAATAAGTACGTTCTACGAATCTCCATTCCCCTTTATTTTCTATCAACTGTCCTCTTTGGCGCTGTCTGGAATATCTTTTATCCCTCATTCCTTGAATCTTTTTCTTCCGATAACCTTCAACTTTCTGGTCCTCAAAAACCGTCAAAAAAGGCTCGTAATTGTTTGTTGGAGAATTCGGTAGTCATGTCGAATACTTACACACTCCGCTGCCACTCTACGGTGAATTCGCGTAGTTTCATTTCGTCGCGTATTAATATTCCGAATGGCGTCGCACTCCGTTTTGGAGATCAATTCTCGAGGTAGTTAAAAAAACAATTCTGGCCCTGCCAAACGATCGATCCCTTTTATATCTCCATCACGTGGGTTTCCTGGAGCGGTTTAGACTTTTTGATGTCCCTTTAGCGCTGGTATTTACAGCATTTGGTTCTCCAGATGCGCGGCCATCAAAGGGATCCATTATTTTCTTCTTGAATCTCCTCTCTTCGTCCTCAACCGATCGATATCGCAGGTGCGCTGTTGACGCGGTGGGCAATGAAGTCGGTCTCTTCCGGGTTCGCCCTTGGACTCGGTAGTAGTCCGCTTAAACCGTCAGTCTGTCTCCCTCCCGTTTTTCACTCTCCCCACTGCGGGTCGGAGGGTAATTGCTCTTTTAATGAGCGATCGTCGGGGACTCAATGCCTTCCCTTGGTCGAAGCAATGGAAAAAGGTAGCGGAGCGGAGAATTGAATGATCGTTCCACTTGCTACATTACTTTTTTTATTTCTTCTGTTGTTCGCCGGGCGGAAAATGGCGGTAATAGCTCCCTCTATCGGCACGATAAGGAAAATAGATTTTTTTCTTTAATTACGGCGCTCGAGAAAAACTGAATTGTATAAATGCTCTCGGAGTTTTATTGACCCATTTTTGGCGAGTTTCTGCCTTATTGATTGGGTTTGGAGATGAGGCTACGTTTTTCCCCATTTTTACTTATTTAGTTTACTTATTTACTTATTTAGCCTAGAAAGAATCATATTATGAGACGTTTACCGTAACCTTCGTTTCGTATTCCGTCATGGAATAATTTTCTAGTGAACTTTAATGACAACTTCCTCAACGGGCAATAAACGACGTTGTAGTGAAATTTTGAGTTGGGGGACATGTCTAACAGCGACGCACAGAAACCGCTGTGTGTTTGAAATCTAAAATGTACCCGTTGGCCAAGATAAAAAAATCGATTCTCTACCAAAAACGTTCTACCTATAAGTACCGTAAGTTTTTTCTTAAACGTTGAAACTCCACTCCAAGGGAATTGGATGGAGTGGTCGGCTTTCGTCCAGAATGTGCGCGTGACAGGCTTCGACTCTCTTCTTTTTTTCCGATGGGCGATACCGAAAAAAAGCCTGGTTTTCCATACCTCAACCACGCGTCAGCGCTGTGCAGCCGTCGACCGTTTCGGTTCTCCCGCCCCTCTACGCTGCCTATTAAAGCGCCATCTCGCCGAGGCGATCGTAAGTGCAGTGGGAATGAGGGCGGCGAGATTGCAAAATGCAGTAAAATTAAAACACCGTGCCCTGGGCGAGTTCCGGATTCGAAACGAGAGCCGTAAAGCACTTTTCCCTCTGCAGTCTTTCCCCACTTCCTCCTGCGCGGCAATACCGAGATGCTATAAATGCGCCGGGGCTCACGAAGGTAAAGATTGCACAAACAAAAAAGAATTGACTAAGGCGAAATGCTGTAACTGTAAGGGAGAACACGTGTCTTTTTCTCGCAGGTGTCCAGTTTATATCAAGCACGAAGAAATCCTGAGATCAAAAAATAAAATAGACGAGAAACCGCAAAAGGTAAATAAGCCAACACAGGCCCCCCCCCCCCCACCTCCGTCAGTCTGGGCTCACCTGTAATACAAAAGTGCTGGACACGAATGAGTATCCGCCGCTAAAGGAAAAGGAACCCAAGGAATAGCCCAAATGGGAAGATAATGTTTCAAGTAATGACTCGGACATGAAAACACTAATAGCGACTATGGCCCAGTTCACTGCCAAAATTCAGCAGCAGATGACGGCCATGATGACGCTCATCCAAACCTTAGTTTCGGCAATAACGGCTCAAGACGGTCATGGCCGCTAGGGTTATCCAAGCAAACGCGATCATCATGGTCCATTGGAACGCAAATGGGGCTGTAAAAAACAAAACATAAGAACTCATCGAGTTCTTAAAAACACATCGAGTCAAAATAATTTTAATTCAAGAGACGCACCTAAAACCAAATGAGGTTTGGGCTGTTCCTGCCTTCAAAGTTTTTAGGAGGGACAGGGAAAGTAGGAACAGAGGGGGTGGAGTGGCGATTCTAGTTCGGGAAGGAATTGCATGCGCAACAATTGAGGACAGAAGCACTGGCTCAATCGAAACAATAGGAGTCAGAGCGGATACAAATGTGGGACCTATAACTTTTATAAGTATTTACATCCCACCACTGAAAGAAGTGCGCATGCATGACCTAAACGAACTCCTTAGCATGGACGACGGAGAAATAATAGGTGGAGATTTTAACGCGACGCATTGGGCGTGGAACTGCAGCAAAGATAACAGGCGTGGTAATTTTATAAAGACATGGGCACGGAACAATCAATTTAGGATAGTGGCTCCGATAGCAATGACGCGACCAGGGCCAAGAAACGCAGGAAGCGTACTTGATTTTGCACTGGTCAAGAATATTGAAAGAAGAACAATGTCGAAAACGATCCCAGAACTGACGAGTGACCACTACCCGGTAGTTCTGAGGATCGGGACACAAGTTACTTTTTATCAAGAAGACAACCACCGCATGTGCTACGGACTTGCGGATTGGGCTAATTTTAGGAAAATAATCACGGAGTCACTAGCAAGCGATGTGCCCACGATATCCACCAGGGAGAAAATAGATGATGCGGTAGAATTGCTAGGGAAAGCCATAAATGACGCAGCGGAGAAAGCAATCCCGCGCAGGGCTAGGAAAGCCAGAGAATACCTGGAGATCCCCGACGAAATAAAAATCCTCATCCGGGAAAGAAACCGGGTGAGGAGACAATACCTTCGCTTCGGTACTGCCGGGTAAAAAGGGGATCTCCGGGATCTAAATAGAGATATCAGGGACCATCTGAGACGCCTCAAAAGGTATCAATGGTCAATAAGATTGGCAACCCTGAATAATAAAGACAACTCTGTATGGAAATACACGTGATCCCTAACGAATTCTGCCAGAAGGGACCCCCCGGTGGAAAGCCCAGGAGGCAAGCTTACCACGTCTGTTGACAAAGCGGAATATCTAGCGGCTTTTTTAGAGCAGATTTTCACGCCCAATGAGGTGAGCCCACAAACTCCGGACATTATTCTAGAAGACATAGAGTCCATGCTAAGTGAAACAGAAAATGAAGACCAAGCCATTCCGTGTTCTCCACCAAGGAATTGGCAGAAGTTATAAAACAACTACCAAAAGGGAAATCAACGGGATAGGATAAAATCCCCTATGAATTTATCAAACGTCTGCCAATCTCCGCGGGAGAATACCTACTCTCGATTCTCCATGCAATCGTAAGAACAGGGCACTATCCACCTGGCTGGAAGCACGCGGAAATTATATGCATACCCAAGACAGGAGGGAGGGTCTCTAAGGCCTCTGACTTCCGACCGATATCCCTCCTTTCCTGCCTTGGGAAGGTATGTGAAAAAATGCTTTATCCAATAATATTGACACACGCGGAAAAGCACGGTGTAATCCCCCAGAACCATTTTGGCTTTAAAGCGGGACACTCCACAACGCACCAGCTGCAGAGGGTTATAGATTTTATCACGGACGCCTTCAACAGGAACAATGTTTCCGTTGGAGTAGCATTTGATATAAGCAAGGCTTTCGACAAAGTATGGCATTTAGGCCTACTGCACAAATTACTAGTAGCTAAATTTCCCTGCTGGCAGGTGAAATTACTAAAATCTTGTATTAACGACAGGCCATTCACGGTAAAATGGAATGGTGCCATAAGCTCGACTAAGAAGATTGCAGCTGGTGTTCCACAAGGGAGTGTCCTAGGGCCACTACTGTTCTCGATATACACGGGAGACATACCAACAAGCGAGGGGGATTGAAATTCCACCGTTGCTCTATACGCGGACGATTGTGCAATAGTAACGCGAAGCTTCCAGCCGGAAATGGCTGTACGATATGCCACGAGGCAAGCAAAAACATTAATCGATTACTATAAAAAATGGAGAATAGAGATTAACCCCCGGAAAACACAGGCAATCCTCTTCAAAAAAAAGGATGCCAATATGCCAAAGAATATCACAATTGAAGGTGTGGAAATTCCCTGGGCGAGACACATTAAATGTTTAGGTTTAACGTTAGACGAAAAACTTCTGTTTGACGATCATATAAAAAAGTCAATTTAGCAGCGGCAGGGAAGAGAGCTAGACTTCCCCATTTTTAAGTCGATTGACGTGTCCAGGGAATTAAAAACACACCTATACAAAACCATGCTCAGACCGACATTTTTATACGCAGCACCAGTCTGGACAGGCTTTTTAATGCAAAAGTCCTGGAAAATTTTAGAGATCGTGTAGAGAAAAATTTTAAGGCGCATAAACAGGACGTGGGGTCAAATACAGAGCTATATGAGACCCTCAATGTTACGCCAATATGGGAATTCGCTAGAGACTTGGCGATAAAATATCAAGCAGGTCTAAGAAATAAAACAAATGACGTTCTTTGCGATTTCGCAAAAAATAGTGTCGGTCTGGGATAAATACAAGAGAGCATTGGCATCCACAGGTGAAGAGGATAGGGTCCCTCCTACAAAACGACGAACATAAAATAATATGGGTGAGGTTCCTATAAAAAGACGATAATTTTATAATACGACGTTGAGTAAAGCCACACTGGAAGGCAACTCAGAAATTATATATACCACGGGAGGGTATGAACCACAGGTGATCGTAAGTGCAGTGGGAATGAGGGCGGTGAGATTGCAAAATGCAGTAAAATTAAAATACCGTGCCCTGGGCGAGTTCCGGATTCGAAACGAGAGCCGTAAAGCACTTTTCCCTCTGCAGTCTTTCTCCACTTCCTCCTGCGCGCGTTCGCCTTCGTTTCTTTTCCTTTACCGTCCCCCTAGATGCCAGTCTTGCGCGAAGGCGCCTCAGAAAAACCAGGGCGAAAGACGTATGCTTTGGGAACACGAAAGCTCAACGAAATGCTTTTTGCGACTTTTTTGGCAGCCTCGAAATCTTGCTAGTTTAGAAAAAGTGGGATTAATTGGATTTAAAGGTCGTCTGTTCTTTCAGAGACCTGATTAAAGCTACTAATATATTGTATCTTTGATGCAGATTGCGGAATATTTACCACGAGTTTTAGTTGATCAATTGTTAAACATTTGCGGAAAGACTGTTATTCTTGGCGAAAGTTTTTCAACCGAGCCGCGATTAATGCTAAGGATAGATTGTTCTTAGTAGAATCGCCCCAGCTTGGACTATATGCTCATTTATCCATAGAATACGTCAGAATGGCAGCTATCCAATCACTCCTATCTAAAACTTAATCGATTTGGGGGAAAGGAACGTTTAACTTCGTGGACGTTTAATTTTTCTTGTCCCGGCGAGTTTTAGCAGAACGTTAAACGATTTCACAATTGCAATAAAGAAATGGATTTTTAAAAATCGGTTGCGTGATTGTACAGAACAACTCGCAATAGGAAGGAAAGGGAAGTCCGCGGTTTTTCTCAGGTACCATCGCAGTACATATCTGCATCTACACCGCAATTATCACCGGCTTATTTGGCTGCAGGAGGAGAAAATCGATACGATCTATCAGACACGCTGTCATAAGATAACTGTTTTTTCTTGCCACGGCACGTTGGTCACGTTCGCGCACGCTGTTTAAGGGACTGGCGTCCAGTAGCGTCTCCCACTCCGATCACGTTTTTATGACGAACGTTTTCACTGCAACCACTTCGGATTGAGAGATGTCCCAGCGGCGCGATGGAATGAATACGTAAATCGATTGGTCGTCGCGACATTCTATCGAACGACGGCGGGATCACCTCAGATCCCAGTCGGAGATTCCTTAAGTCACGCTCGTGAATGCCCGAGTGTCCTTCGTTGGGTGTGATTCATTGCTGCGGACTCGACCTCCACCGAAAAAACTCTTTTTGCGTTCGTTCTCGGAGTGTTTTCGTAAAGAGACGTGTCGTTTAGATTTCGATTCTAGTATTTTTTCTCGTTTCGTTTCCACCTTACGCGAATCCTTATTTAATTTTTTTTCCGGGGCGATCCTTTCTATTTTGTCGTAAGCGCGATCGTCTTCGTCTCTTGGAAAGATTGGAACGTCACGGGTGCTGCGCTTCTTCGGGGAGCTCGACTCGCAGGTTCTACATGTCTGTTTCGACGCTATTCCGCCGTGCCCGCTATCGCGCTTGTCTGTTTCTTTTAAAAAGGCTCCTGCCTCTTTAGTTTGGTCTCCACTTCGGTCCGGAGGAAATGTGAAACAGATTTATTTCTCCCGTCGGTGAATGGGGTGCTTGTCCTCGGATTTCCGTCCGGTTTCTTTTTATCGTAGCTACGTTATTTTTGGTTTTTAAGAGGGAGAGAGAGAGAGAGAGAGGTAGGGGATTAAGTTAGATTTCAAATGCGATGGGCAATTTTGGTAATGAAGATCGAATGGTGGATTATACCTATCCAGCAAATCATCATGTTACTGACGTGAAATTTTGGCAGCTTTAATTATATGGAAGTGAGAGGATCTTTGGTGCCTTCATTTGTAATGTTCTTCTGTGGCAGATTGGCGTTACATTTGAGGGAACCATCTAAAATATAATTGAAAATTGAATTTCGTTTTATAGGTAGAATTTTTTTCGTCCATTTGACGATCAACTACTTAACCTTTAGCCTTTAATACAATTAGTTCCATTTGATTACGACATTGATAATGCGGGATACGAGTAGGGAGACTTCAGTGCGGCTACTTTGCGCTAGATAGTCATGTTAAAAGAGAGGGACTCAAATTACCGTAAAACTTGATATTCATGATATTTATGTTACTCAGGTAGGTTTTTGGTCTGAGGAAATGTTAAATTATTTTGAAAATTATACAATATGAGTTAAAATTGATTTTATACAACCCTCCAAGATTACAGTATAACAATGCCTATTCGATAGACTAGTGCGGCGCCTAGGTGCGATGATAAACGGAAGAAATTGACAAGACATAAAGGTGCTGCGAAGTGAGCCTAAAAATGTTGCTTTTATTCTCTTTTCGAAATGTGCCATCAAAATCCCCGAAAATATATTTCCAAAGGAAGCGGACATTAAAAAAGCTTATGAAGGGATCCCACGGTTAAGGCATGCATTTTTTCAGGAATACTTTCTCCCCTCAACATTTACATACAAATATAGAAAAACACAGCGCTGCACTACCCCATCATACACAATCCGGATCCACCTCTTATAAAACGTTTTTCCACGTTTTATTTCATCCAGAGTCCGAACAATTTCCTTCCATTCATTTTAGAGCGAGAGAAAAACGAGGTTATCATGTGAATTTCGTTGACGCAATCGGTCAAATAACGAAAACGCTTTCGTTGTGCTTGAAAGTTGAAGTCGCTCGATCGTTCCCACGAGGTGAGAGAAGAGGAACGCGAAGAGGAGGTGGTGGAAAAAAGAGAGAGGTTTCCGTTTACGACAGCCGTTCTCCTCTCGAACACGCGGAACAATCGAGTGGCTCGTGTGATAGGGCACTCTCACCTCTCCGCGAACAATAAAAAGAGCCTATCTTTTTTTTGCCTCGGCCGTGTTTTACTTTTTCCTCCCAAAAAATGGTTCTCAAGATCACATCCTCTCTCGGCCTCCCTCTCCATCGATATTCCCTCTCTCTCTATCCCACGTCCTCGCTTCGAGAAAATTGATTTCTATTTATTTTTTCAAACGGCACGGATTCCGATGCGTGCGATTCGCGAATATCGCTTAAATTCTGGCTCGTTGCCGTTAGTAGCCGCTCACTACGAGGGCGTCATTTTTCCATCCGATAATTACTTTTTTAAGCTCAACGCGTCCTGATTGTTGTTTACTATCTGGAGCGGTTGTTCGTATCAACTTTTAAAGCTGATAGGTCGGAGACAATGTTCCCTCTAAGCTGCGCGTCCGCGCACAAATTTTCTCAACACCCGCGCACAGATTACTATACTCCGCGCACCGCAGACTAAAAACAGTGACATAGGGGTCAAGCCCGGAATTAAAGTTCCTATTTTCTTGTATTTTAATACATATTTTCATATCACGACTGCCGTATACAGTCCCCGTTGACACAAGGTAACCAGTAAGGCTGCTAAAAGCGACAACCCTTTTGCACTATTTTATTACAATTTTCTATAGTAAATTTTAAAATTGAAATTAAATCCTAGATTTCTTATTTCTACCTTATTTTCATATAAAAATGTAAAATGTTCTAGCATAAAAGACCTCTCAGTCCATGCTGTGAATCTGCAAAGTCCGCGCAGACTCCTCTATTTCCGCTCAGATAGTCAGCCACATTAGAGAGAACATTGGTCGGAGGTGTTGTTTTTGGATTTGTGGTTTTCGCGAATAGCCTACCTAGAAGCGCAATACGTTTTTAGGTTCACCCTTAGTTTCGTTACATAAAGATTGCAAAAGTGTCATTTCCGTAGTCATATATTTCATATTCTAAGTAAAATTTAGCGTTTGAACCATCGTAAGCGAACCGTCAACGAGAAAAAACTCGCTTCCGGTCTCGAGGTGGAGCAATATGGCTAAACTCGATGTTGCTCTAAATCATTTTTATGAGACGTGTATTTGTCGACTCTCATAAGCGTGGTTTATTAGTCTGTTATGTGTAACTTACGAGGTGTAATGTCGACTACGGATGGTTTTTGGAATTTTTGAAAGCATTTTAAAGGGAAAAAAGTTTTAACGAAAAGGCGGTTGTAAATCGGAAATTTAGGTAATCTTACAAAAGCTAAATACCCAATGCTGTTCAATTTCATACGATCCGCAACGAAAGATTCCTGCAGTATGGTATGCAAACGTATCGTGAAATTCCGACTCGTGCGCACGCACACACACATCATCTACCGATTCCCTCTCGCATAATCGCCGCTGCGGCATCCCTCGGCAGCCAATCATTCTCATCCCCACCCTCACCTCCTCGCCTACATTCCTATTTTCCAGGGTTGATTATCCGGAAACATCCCCGTGGGTGCAAAGTAAAAGCTTTGCGTAAATTAATCGTTATCCGAGACTTCGTCGCTGGCGCCACGAAATGCATATACTGCGTTTTTGGAAAATAATGATAAAAATTGCTGCTTGGATACGTTTGCGCGTAAACGCGCGCCTGAGCGGAATCTGACACTCATACGTTCACGCACGCGTCGTCATGGGCCCATAATTACACATTCGCTCGCGCAAATCCGCGCCCATGCAGATGGGTTCATCAAATCAAAATGTCTGTTTGTTTGTTCGTGACGGCACTGAACTTTTATCCATCGTTTTGCGTTTATCGAAGGACATTAATCATAGAGTATAAGTATTTCATCTTTTGAATAGCTCATGCAGGCTGGGAATTAAAGATGCCGTTTAACGTCTCGCGTGAATAAAAGCCAACAACGATTCATTCATTCATAACGTCACCCTCGTTCAACTTGCATATTCGACGGAATATTTTTGTCTTCGTAAATGTATTACTGGTCTTTTTCTGTCGCCGTGAATATTTAATAGGGAGGCGGGGAAATGTTCGGATGTTTCGCCCTTGTTTCCCACCTATCAGATCGCTGTCTTTTATGAATTCGTCCCACTCCTTTCTCTTGTTACACGATTGCGTTGGTAACCGAGTGCGGAAGAGAGTGAGAGATGAGATCGTGGCATTCGTGTTAGCGCCGTGTCGTGACCTCGAGCCTCGGTCTCCGTGACAGACCTTTGCGGCACGTCGAGGTGAGCAACCTCTTCCATAGGTTCTCGAAGACAAAGGAAGGTTGTGATGCGTAAAAGACGAATGCCTGCCCGACGTGTAATATTTATGCTCCCAATAGTTTCTCAACGATCGTCGAGAGTAGGCAAGATCGTTTTAAATAATGTGTCATAGTATCTTTAAAATTTTAAAGTTTATTTAAAAAAATACCGCGCGTTAACGAAAAGGGAATAAATATCGTAATTTTTAAGATAATATTTTGAAGGTGATAGTAACCGTAACAGCTTATTATTCGTTGTGTGTAAAGCGTAATACGAGTATCTTCTTTTAGGACTTTTGTGAGAAAAGCACCCGATCTGGCCCAAGAATTGATGTTACAATAGCGATCCATGAAATTGAATGCAGTGAATTTGAAATCTGTAACACAAAGTCAGGTTTATGAAATTTTCCTGTCGAAGTTTTACCGCCAAGAATTGCGAAGACGTGACTTTTACGCATATAAAAGTGCAAATTCTCTAAGCAACAAGCCGTCAACAGAAGCACTCACAATTGCAGCTAGCCTCATAACTTTTTCCGCGGCTGATTTAATTGTTATTAATTACGTCCATGAGATTAAGTGAACATTTTTACCATTGGAAATACAAATACTTAATTGAATTTATTATCTTGAAAAAAGGCAAATGACAAGAGGTGCACCAATTTATAGTCATACATTACTTTGATTAAGATTTTAATTTTTTATCGAATAGAACCGTGTACAGTTTGCCATGTCGATGAATTTTAGACTCGTTTGTTTTAAAAGCGCCGTTTCTCGCCGGGCGTTACTGGAACGTGGCCATTTTGGCTCTCTTCGTTGATTAAAAAAAATGGAGAAATACTCGCTCACTCGGAACAGCGCACCCAGGGGCGATTCCGGAATGCATTTTGGACCGGACTCGGGCGGTATTTCGAGATACATTCCTCGAACTATCGAGAGGGCACCATCGATGCAGAATCTCGGGGGCTCTAGTTTTTCCACTCCAAGATAAAAAAATCCGATCGTTGTAGCCCCCTTCATCACTCGCTTCAGAACCAACCCTTCCGCCGATGAATTCCATGTAGGAAGAGATGGATCGTTTTTTTTTCAAGTGCCCAACCGCCGGCGGCGAACGCGAGGGAAATTAATGAAAAATACGGAGGAAGTGCACGGGATATGTAGTGTTCAAAAAGGGGAAGAGAAAAAATTGTGGGAATCCTGCCTCTTCCCCCTCACCCTCTCTCATCCACCCTCTCGTAGGTGTAGGTATATGAAGTTGGATATCCGCGGTATAGCTCACGTGGCCGGCTGCCAATGGACTGTTCTTCCTCGGGGCAATAGGTGGCTGTCGGTTGGGAGGATGTGGGGTGGGACAGCGTGCATCGGAAAGGTGGAGCTGATTTGCTAGCGATTTCCTCGTTCTGGATGATGGTGCATTGGGGGGGATGGAACGGCAGGGAGGGATGCGCGAAATGAAGGGATGTGTGCTCGAAGAATGGTTTGAGAGTGAGTGATGGCGCTGGTGGTGCCCCGGTCGTCGGAGGTTCATCCTTTCGGCGTGTCTGTCTGACTTGTGGGGACAGGTGGTTCGATGATAAAAACTCTAATTTAACCCGTCTGTTTGTAAACGCGAGTCCAAATTTGAAATTGCGTCTTCTCTACCCATTGATTTCTCCGGTGTTTGACATTGAATGCTTGGCCTTTCGAGTATTTATTCTTTCATCTTTAGGACTTAAATTTTTTCGTATTTTTGAAAGATATTGTTCTTCATTGGTATCCTAAGTTCTTTTTTCACCATTTAATATTGTGAACTTTTTAAGTACAGTTATTATCGCAGCAACCGACCCATATTCTTTTATCTCCTCTGGCGATTTTCTTTTCTCGACGTTGTCTTTCTCCAAGTACAATGGCTCGTTTTGAAACCCAGCGAGTGCTTCTTTGTTGTTGCCTTTACTGGCTATAAAACTTCAATTTATGTCAAGAATTACGATTCCAATGAAAATTAAATTAGTTATGGGCGATATCAACGCAGTTAGATTGTTCGAATACGACCGCAAATATCTTTTTTCATTTTTACTCAACTTGGACGGCCTTTCGCGCTGAGCACATAAAAAAGTAATAGCGAAGACGAGCGGATAGTGCCATGCTTAGAACAGGATTCGAACTCGCGGCCATGACATCAGTAGGCAGAGATCCTAGCCACAGAGACCGTAGCCATATCCCTTACACTAGCAGGAATTGGATCTTAGCCGAAACTTGAATCGGATAGAAAGAGATCATATGCGAATGTTTGACCTCATAAGGTCAAATTCTGACTTTCATCTCATCTCCGGTTTATATGCTTATGAGCTTATCGTATTCGAGGAAAACTCTCCCCAAGCAGCCTTATCTCCCCGCCGCGCTCACCACTTTTGACTGCGCTCCCTCCATTTTCCTCACGCACGCGCGCATCTTAAACGCACACACATTTTTAACGCACACAGACATCTTTAACGCGCGCGCACATATCTTTAACGCACACAAATACTCTCGAAATAGATGGCCAGGCTTTTCTAAGAAGATTTGTATCCTCTTTCCCCCCCTCAACACCACCCCCTTTTTTGTGGTTTACTAATTCCCGTTTCTCATCGCGTCGCCACATTTCTCGAATGTTGCTTTTTCCTCTCCCTCTCATTTCGGTTACTCTTAGAGGTCTGCTTTTGCGGCGCGGCCGGAACGTTTTTTTTCAAGCTGCGCAGATTCCGTATTTAAAGCGAGTGGTGTGAGTTGGTTCTTATATTTTTGAGGAGATAGTCTCCCAATGAGAGCTTATAATGGAATAATTTCTAGTATGAGGGGAACAAAAAGCTGATGACGGGTAGGATCCCCTCATATTTTGTACAACACAAGGTTCTTTGCAAAAACAATTGTGGCATCGTATTCGATATCATATGATACCAAACGTGTCTTAAAAAATCCTTCCGGAGGACTATACCTAAGTAGAATGTCCTTCGCGTTGTGTCGTTTTTTCCATTTAACATGACAGCGCATTCATTAGTGAAATTATTTTATCGTCTAGCCATCTGTTTATTTACCAGTTGTCGCCATCCGTTTTTTTTCGTGTCGGCGAGGACAAAGTTGACGCGATCATTTTTTGTCGCCGGGGAACTACTTGTCCTGGTAGTGTCATTGAAATAATACGAATGATTGAAAATAAAACTTTCCATTTTGGAACTTCTTTTATCTAGGGATTTTGAAATGTAGTCAAGTATTTATGCTCATTAAAAACACGATGAAATTATGTCAATAGCAAAAATCGCCTAACCTAACTTTTGGCGATTCTAGTTTAGCCTCGTTTCTTCTCTAGGTCAGCCTCCCTTCAAATACGCTCTCCGAGGTCTTATCCGCAAGAGCAAAAGTAGGTTTGGGTGCATTAGTAAAATCCGAATGCAGTAGCTTTCACCTCTCCTCGAAGGTGACGTGCCTTCTTTCTCTACGTTGCATTTTGCGTTTTGTCCCAAGTAGGTTTTTTTCTTTCGTGTCACCCGCATGTGGACGCGCAAAATACATGCAAGAACATCGACCAAAGCTTTCTTTCGAGTTTTAATTTGTCGTGTGTGCCGCGAGGCGCATCAGACGTGAATCGCATTCCCACGAAGCGCCTCGTTTCCTCTCCTTATTTTCTTCGTCTTTCCCCTTCCTCCGGGTAGATGTTTTGGCGTGTTTCGCACACCCACGCGTTTTAATCCTCAGACGCAGTGCGTGATATTGCGCGTTTGCCAGACCTCTCGAGAGCGCGTTGACGCTCTTCCTTTGCCGCTGCGAGAGTTATGGAGTATCGCGTTTCCTCTCTGAACAAGGTGTTGGACCCGTTCCACTGGATGGACTATTCGTGGGTCTATTAATCATAGTAAACCCACGTAGAGTATAATAACGCCCGTCTATCGGCAAGCGATCCGCGCCCTTGGCAGCAGCGTGTTCTACGGATCGCGTAATTCCTAGGTGAGGGAGCGATAAAAAACGACGGAAGAAACCGGTCTAAGATGCCGGCGAGACAGTGTAATTAATTTAGCTTGGAATTTTGTTTTTCAAACAGAAATGGACGTTTTTATCCTCGTGGAAATCCTTTTCGGTAAAATACTGGTTTGGCGCAGTGCTGGCAAAAATGTAATTGTCGCTGGGAAGATGAGAATGGCCTTTGTGGATCAAATATTTGAAAAGAATTGTTTGGGTCTGTTTAGTTAAACGTGCTTTATTAATGGAAAAGATATCGTACTCTTGGATTTACCACATGATATAAAAAGATAAGATAGGGCATAGAAAAAAATTTCTATACGTAAACTCGAATAGATTTTTTGGGATGCGTGCTGAGACGGTTATTAATTATAAAATATAGAATCAACATCGGGAAAAGTTACAAATATTCTTATAATAAACTAAAATATTAAAACCGATTCGAATAGAGTGCGATTTGCAGTAAATGAAAGTTTTTGTCAGGCGAATGGTTGGATACGTATTTCTATCCTCACGCTGCGTTATTAGTTTCCATCCGAAAGCGATGCATGTCGTGCTCGCGAAAAAAACAATGCAATATCGGGAGGTCGTGAAACAAATTTATTTATTTTAATTAGGTCTGGTAGAAAGGAGGCGGAGGAGGAGTTTGGGGTTGGAAAAGAGAGAGAGGGTGGCAAAGGGGAGGGAACGGTCACGAAGGGTCGGAAGAGAACATGATTCTCCGGAATCGGCATTCGTGACTCGGATAAATCGTTTTCCCTTTCGTCGATAGTCGATAATGCTTTCCAGAGGTGTTTCTAGGGGATAGAAGGAGAGCGCTGGGCGAGAGAAGGCGAAGAGTGAAAGGGACTGAAGTGAGGACGCATGTGTATGTCCGTTGTAAGGGTCTAATTTTTCTGTATTATCCTTCCACCAATTTCTTTCTTTCCCGCGAGAAACTCTCTCTTCGATGTTGCATATATTCTTTTTTTGAGGACGCACCGATAAAAGATACCTCTCAAATTCAAAACTCATTCATTCTGTCCATTTGGATTTTTTCTTCGGTCCGAGCATCCGTTTGCATATATATATATATATATATATATATATATATATATATATATATATATATATATATATATATATGGCTGCTTCGAGTGGTTGCCTTCAGAGGTGGGGTTCGATTTAATGCAGCGTTGATTATTCTCTAGTCGAAGGTTCATTGATTCATTAGCGTGCCTCCGAGACCGCGACGGATTCCGCATCTATTTATAAAGCATTTATTGCTCACTCACTAAGTATAAAAATGACAAATTTAAACTAAATTTTTCATCGAAAATTTGTAAATTCGCGCTGTAAGTTGCCTATTGTTACGGTGAAATGCAATGCTTACGCAACATTTTAATGTCAATTTTAGCTAAAAATATTATATGAGACGTAATTAAAACTATTTTGTTTTTATGGAATTCCTTGGTGTAGCTGTAAAATACACGAAAAAGATAAATGGAAATCATTAGATAAATCACACCGAGGTAAAATTGCACTCCTTAGCGACATCTTTTTTCCAATGTTCATCCTGTCAGCTCGCCGATTGGATTGTCAAACAGTTGCACGCTAACGGCACGCCGCGCTTTATTGCCTGCACGTGATATTACTCCTTCATGGCACAGATCTCTATTAACGGTACATTCCTTCAACCTTCGAACTTTTCCAAAGCGCCTCGCCACCCGCACATTTACCATAGGAATTCCCACTTCAAGCTGGTGAGCTTCTTTCTTTTGGAGCGCCAAATGCTGCTCTCTATTGGACATATCGGTCAGATCTACTACGTGCTTGACTTGTGATGTTCGTTGGCCACGATATTGCCGTTTGATTAGGATGTACTTTCGCCTATTTCTCTCTTAACCCCCTCTCACCAACTGAATCATTCCGTCCATTACTACTTCTTCGTATTAAGCGCCCTTACGTATTCTCGCGTAGTTTTTGTTTATACAAGCACTTCACACCTATTAAAATGTCTGGTCTCTGTTTCCCATCCATCCGTAACAGTTTTCTCTTTTAATTAACGTATTCGTATCCTAGTCGGCGAGTGTCCCCCTCTTTCAGTCCATTTCTGTCGCAATCGCTTTGGTCTTAAGATGTTTAGTTTTGAAGATGGTGGGAATCGTTCGAAATTTTAAGCCCTTCGTATAAAGAGGAATTGTCGCTCTAGGGCAGGACCGCATGCCGCCCCCGAGAACGTTTAATGCGGCCCGCCTAGTCCGTCTGTGCAATCAATTAAATTAAAATAGCAAGTAAATGGTAAGAGATATATGACTGAAATTAGCATGGTGTATGCCAACTATGATGCCATTTATTACACTGGCAAAGAAATTCGTTGGAGAAATCGGTGGACGGCAGGGAGTGCCTTTAAAAATGCTTCCAGGGCCCAACTCCGGACTATATTTTATTTGGCGAAGATTGAAATCCCGAGTTTGATTCCAGAAACGTTTTTCCCAATGTGTTTTACATAGGAAATCTCAAATCCATCGTGCAGAGATGTTTTCTTTAATACATTAAAATATCTTAAAATTCTAATATCGGAGCGAGGTTTGTACTGTTCTAAGGGGAAAAGAATGTAGATTCTAAATCTTATTACCAAATTTTGATAGTTGATCGTATTATTAACATTTCTATTACAACATATCGTTTTTGCATTTTAAATCTCATTTTATCGGATTGTTGCCATGGAGACCATTATTACCCAACTCGACTTGAGCATAGCCGAGTGAACAAATGGGTTATTTTCTTTTCCACTCGACTACCCTTCAGCAATGGGCAGTTGACCCATTAATATTACCGTATAAAGAGTAATATTGATTAAATTAATTTATTTAAAAAAATACATGCAAAATATAATGTCGTAAAGAGATTTTGACATTGCTTTTAGTATTTTAAAGCTGAAAATGCTCTAATTTGTTTTCCAATTTTTCTCTATCAATGATAAACTATGAATTACAAATGGTATTTATGGCATGAGAAATCCTTGGAATGACTAACACATACTGAAACATTTCCTGTCAATATAAGTAATCAATTCGGAACGTCAACTTTGGGAAACCAGCCTGCATTAGTCCTGGTTTGGACTTCTTGATTTTGTACTCTTTTTCTCTTGGGGTTAAAATCACAAAAACGTCCACGCTTAGTCAATTCCTGAGATAGATTCTAGATTTTAGTGGTCGAATGCCGCTCTCAAATTTGAAGTGTCACTTTCACTCGTCTTCGTTTTACTTCCGTTTCACCCGTTTCACTGTTCCTCATTCCACCCGTCACATTTTACCGGCCGCCTCACACCCTCACCGCGCTCATCATCTCCTGCCTCCATTCTCGAAAATAAATCCTTACTGATCTGGGAGAAAGGCCCCTCGTATGTCCAAAATTTTCCTCTCGGTAGTTGATATGTAGCGGTGGGTTTACTTTTTCATTTTAGGTAAATGCTCGTAGCTACATTGGTTTGAATTAGTAACCAAGTCCTTAACCGTTTTCAGTTGGTATTATTTACCTCAAACTATATCTCTTAGTTGGTATAGTTTTTTTAATTAAGTTTTTTCGAATTTGACAATGAAAAAATTCTTTTTCATAGCGACGATTGATAGAAAATAACTTCGAAGATCTGTTGAGTAGACTTCTACGTACGTTTTATCGAAGGTAATGGAGGTTATTTTAAAAGCACCTTAATTCAATGGTGAAATAGTTTTAAATGTAGTAACATTTTTTAAAAGTAGAAAATAGGCAGAGATGTTTGTTTATTCCTTGGAATACTCGGTACGATTATCATCGAGCATATCAACAATAGAACATGTCAATTTTATTAGCGGAATTCGAACCTAATTTTTCTAAGTCATATCTAAGGTGCTGTAGCTAACGGAAGTTTTAAAAAGTATGGAAAAATATCTTTCATTAAAGTGTTTTATACTGCGTTAATTTTGTGTTAGCTACTTTTTCCTCGATCTATTACTAATGCAGATCTTCGTAGGAAAACTTCCACGCATGCGTGTTTATACAACTAATTTTAGCACGCGAATATTTTTTCTCAACATTTGTTTATACTCGTTTCTGTCAGCGCAAACGAAATTTTTCCGAAGACCTTTTTGAAAAACATCCTTTTAACATCTCCGCCCGACTTTGCTCGGTTGTGTTTTGTTTCCCGCCTACTTTCTCCCAATCACACACGCTCTCTCTCATTTGCCTCGCTTCTCTCCTTTGCTTCTCTATTTCCATAACTCCACTCGCTCTCTCTCCCATTGTTGCGACGGATGTTTGTGAGTGGCGTCGCGGTCGGAAGGCCGATTTCCTCGTCGCCGCGTGCGGGCCCATCCTCGTTCGGAATACGTATAGGAATCCCTTTTAACGGCCGTTTCCCTCGAAACGAGACGCGGAGATCATTCAAAGGACCTGAACCGAGCGTAGGGAGGGCGGGAGGGAGGCTTTGCATCTCGAATACTTTCTAACGAGAAGGCACCCCACATTTTTTTTTCCCGTGCGTAATTCGTCTCGTCCTCACGATCATCCGTCCTTTTTTTCCTCGGTCACTTTCACCCGCTGTTTTTTTGGCAACTGGAGACAATTATTTGGCGAACATGGTATGTGTCTTGTGTTCCCTTTTCGAGCTGGTGGTTTCGTTCTTGTTTCTGGGTGTATTAAAAATGTCACGAGTCGTATCTTTAATGTCGACAGTTGAAGACTTTCCCTTCGTTAGTCTAGATTGAGGATGTATAAGAATAGTGTTTCAGTAAAAACGTGGTACTTTATTTTTTTTTAAACAACAGGAAAATATAAGAAGTTCTATGACGGATGGAGAATGTTTTTTGAGGTTCCTATGTTCTCATCGTTATTAGTACGAGTTGTTTTTATCAACTGGTGTAATACGTTAATCTTAGTCAGGTGTGGTACGCAGAAAATTTTACTAGATGGTTTCTCGGTGGTTTGACTTGAGAAAGCCGTCCACATGCTCATTTACCCCCACTTTTCGCGAATCGCACGTAAATCAGCGCTCCCACTAATTATTAAGATTACGAACCAAACCGGGCCTTCATTATTTTCCGCCAGATTTTTCACCATCCGAATTGTCTTTCTTCCCTCATAACGAAAATCTCCTTTGGTTGTTTTTATAACCTTAATCTGGACATAGAAATCTCGTTCTCTTACACGTCTCGTTTCGCAGGAACGACGAGCAAAGGAAGAGGATCCTTTCAATTCTCCCTTTTCTCTCGCCTATGGTATCTCCAATCTCCATCGTCTCCCTTTTGTCTCTACCTTCCTCTCCTCCCCTTCCTTAAAGATTCCCATCTTTCTTTCTGCTCTAACCGCCCTTCCCTCGTTCCCTCCCCTCCTCCCCGTATATATCTCTTCCCTTCTCCTCCCGAACACTATCCGCGCCTTATCTTCGATTCCCCTGACCTCTCCGCCAAATTAAGAGAAATGGTCCATTGGCTCCCGATGGAGAGAATGGAAAAAGATAGGGATGTTGCGTGGGGCGTGGAAGAGAGAGAAACGGAGAAGCCGATTTGGTAGGTGAGGGTTCCGAGGGTAGATTTTTTTGTGTTGCGGGGCGGAGTGATTGGAAGGAAAGGGCAAGGGGAAGTTGGGGGCATAGGAGGAGCGTTGTGATTTGGAAGTGAGATGGGTTTTTCATGGCCTCGTGAGGGTTCAAGAATGGAGAATGCCTTCTTCCATTCGCTTTGTTGCTTTCTTTTGCCTGCGCAGAATGGTTTCACTCTCTCCCTCTCTCCCTCTCTCGTTTTATTTTTTTATTTCGGTGTTCGTAAAGAATGCTCACGAAGTGCCTACATTTTTTTCGTGGGCTCTCCTACTTTCTGGTGAGGTCGAAGATGGTCTTTATTGCATGCCAAGAGGTCGAGGAAACCGTGCGCTATCCCGATTGAAGCATCGCAAATGGTGTGTTCGAGACGTTTATTTAACCGCGAATGATGGCTCGCGAAAGCACTCTAGTATGTTATTTTATGGTCATAATCGTGGAGTCGGTGCATTTTCCCGATAAGTGCCCATTGCTCCTCGTCCACGTGCTTTTTTCGCAAATATGGAAAGCGAACATACGGCGCGCGAGGTTAATATCCTTTTTGAGTCACCTGTGTGCGCTCTAATGGTTTTCACATGCTGATCGTGCATTCATCGTCTTATCCGTTAGACCGTTTTTGTTAAACTTTGTTGCTGATAGTTATATCCCGAAAATGTATTTTGTGTTGATGGCGCCTGTAACACTTAGTTTCTACGTCAGTGGTTTCCAACCTTTTTGTAGGCGCGGCACTATTTGAAAGATAATCGGAATTTCACGGAACTCCCACCTTGAATAAAGGTTTTGTATTTATATATACGGGTATCACAACGTTTGGACGCTTCCATTTGTTGGTAATACACAATCAATTTATTGGAGGAACTATTACTGTCCTAATGACCTATCAACATTTCCAAATGGTTGATTTATTTCCTCGGTGAAGTTTTCGCGGCGCCCCTAAAAATCACCTACGGTATCCCGGCGTGCAACTTCACCCAGTTTGGGAAACGTAGTATTCCAAATAATTCATTTTTTCACTTTTTGCGCTATTATTAGAATAATTACAACTTTGGAATAATGTTTTGATGAATATTGTCGGCCCTTAAGGGGATCATACCGGAATTCATGGAAGTAAGTTTTATGGGAGGGTTGATTATCCTTTTTCCATGGATTTTGAGAACTCAATTTTTGTAATATATGATTCTTAAAATCTGGGCATGCCTCGGAAAATTTCCGTTCTTTAAATTCCTCGATCGTTCGTGTAAAACATACTAGCACATACTATTACAGTTTAGGTAACTAGAGTTGTTGAAACATGGACACAATTTAACCGGGCTGAATGGGTAATTATTAGGACACTATAAAATATTAAGGTAACTCGACCCAATATGGCCTATCTAAGCTTTATTAATTTTTTAAGCATCTTTCCCAAATGCTGAAAGTAAAACTAACATAATGTACTCTTAGACAGGTTATTTAAGTAAACAGAAAAAATGTTACAACTATAACGCTTCAACATGGAATTATTGGTTAGCATTTTTGCAAAACCTTGCTGTTAGGCCATATTAGGAACATATGATCTCAATATGGCCTATTAGATTATTGTTTAAAAAATAAGAAAACAAAAATCTGAAATATTTATCAAGTATTTGTATCAAAATTCTAATACTTGATTGCTCAAAAATGGTTACAATAAAATTTCGGTAGGCAACAATAACCAAAAAATGAGAGAATAAAAGTCACGATTCTAATTTTACACAGGTCAAAATCGTAAAATTGTACCACCAAAGATTTAGGCACATGAGATCAAAATTTAATTTAAAGAAAGAGACGAACAACAAAATGAGATCTAAAATCATTCAAATAATTCATTTTCATTATTTAAGGCTCACACAATGGGCAATATGGCCTACATAGGCCATATTGGGGAGACTTGGACTAGTAAAACATATTCCGTTGGAACCACATGGCATCTCAATGAATTGCCAAACCGATCACACCACTAATAGTAGAGAAAATTATCTTGTAGAATGCCTAAGGTCAAATTAATTAAATAAATTTACCTGTGCAAACAATGACTTAACCAACGTCTTCAAATTAGATGCACGTAACCACAAACGCTGGTCTCAAACAAAACACTCCAGCAAATCCAGCCAACAGCGCGTCCAGCGGAATTCCATATAAACACAGTTGTTAGCAGTTTACCGGTATACTGCAACCACCATCTGTCAATTTTGTGTCGTAGTACGTTCGATACGGCGATTAGGCCATATTGGGGAAAATGCCATATTTGGTCGAGTTACCTTACATAAGATTTTCAAAAATATATAATGATTTACACTATTAAAAATTACCATACAACGACGATGGAAGAGATTTCTTATATAATAAACGAGTCTCTTTAAATTTGCGTCATCATTGCAGGAGCAGTTATTTACTCGTGTTAGTTTATTGTCCCTGTTGTTTTATTGTAAAAGTATGCGTTACTTGTCAGCCAACATCAAAGCGCTGAAATTAAACGATTGCTCGGTGGAATGGGAATCATTTACTTCTAAATCGATTCGTTCTTCAAATTAACTCATTAGAAATCACTACAACAATTAATTTCTAGTGGTTGTCGGTCATGTTATTTTTATCGGGACTTAATTCCAAGGTTTCGCGGGATAGCGCTTTCTCCACAGTTTCGGAAATGGAATTGTTTTTGCCCCGAAATTCGGAGCTAATTAATTCCCAACGTTTTGGTGGCTCATGTCCGTATGAGAGCGTGTACGCGGACCTTTCACAAGACACGCCACCGACTTACTCATCTGGGTTTCGTGCTCTTGCCTACCTGTCCACCTACCTACCCATCTTGCACGGCCCCTTTCACTTCGCTCTCTCTCATCTTTCCATCCCCTCGACCGGTCTACCGTTCTCGACGGCACTCCCAAGGTCCCGATCCCTTTCTCCGGTCCCTCAAGGTTAATTAATCCTACCCGTCCTTTATGGGATTTGTAACCCTTTCATCCCGCCCCCGCAAGCCATCCGTCTCGCCCCTTTACCTCGCCGGGTAACTGTAGGCGACTGCCTATCTCCGAGAAGAGCGACCCGAGGCGCCTCAGCATCCGCCAGCGTCAAAATAGGTCCACTTTATGAAGCAGGTGCTCTCTTATTACCGCACGCTTTGACGGACTAATCCGGAGCACGCTTTTGTTTCTGGGTGTGCGGAGGAGTGGGTGTAGCCGGATGGGGGAATGTGGTTTGTGCGTCCGATATGAGTGCCGAGGTGTAAGGTCGTGCTTCGTGATTAACCCTGCAGAATCTTCTCTTTAAATATCTCTCTGACGCGTCGCATTTTCTTAGTTCACTCTTGCCCTCACTCGGCGCCTCCTTCCACGTCCGGTAATGGTTTGTTTTTTCGAAGTATTCTCCTGTATCGGGGGTGTCATTTAGACTCTCTCTTTGTCGCCCTCCATGAGATTCCTTTCAGACTTTCAAAGAAGGGAATTGCCTGGTCATAAAAAAGTCGGGGTTGAGTTCTGTTGTTGTAGCGCCAAATGTTTACGTATGGCACGCTCGCGTGAGCGTGGTATTTGACGCATTGTTCTCTACGCGCCCTACGCCCACTTTTCTATTAAGTCAATATTGTTTAGGGGCTCCGTCGTCGAGTTTCACCTTTAGCGCATGCATAAAAACCTTTTCACGACATCCTTTCTCTTCGTATTTGGGGAAATAAATTCCCTCGCGATGTTTTGCATTTGCATACTCCGCTTTGTTTCGCGTTCTCTTGTTAGGGATTAGGAACAATGCGAGACGACGGGAGGTGAAAATGGATAAATAATGAAGGCATTTCCTTATAATCAATAGCGCGCTTCAAGATTTTCGTACGTGGCGAGTATTCCAAATTCTCATCAAGAGCGCCACGAGATGCAGTGAGCTCTTTAAGTTTGAATGTCTAACGCTTATTATCTTAGTTTGTACGGGAGACGAGCTAATGTGATTTAATTATTTTATAATTATCGATCACGTTTTTACGCATAGCCGGTTGCTGTTTCTTTTAAGGATGAAAATGTCCTCAATTTACGGTGATTACCTCCTTAATTTAAAATTTCGAGGATTACCGCTCGCTTGCCAAGATAGGAAGTAAGGAGATTTTTCTTTCATCATCTATAAATACTTGGAGACTATTTCCTAAAATAACTCCGAGATTTATTTTCGGCTCAACTTTTTGGCTTCTAAAATTAGCTAGAAGAGCCACGAGTTTTTTTCTCTCTGTCCGCGTATTCCGCGCAAACAGAATCCACCGTTTTTGGCGTAGGACGTGGGTGGGATCGCGGTCATTTTGTACCCTCGCGATTATCCTTTTGAACTCTTCGTGCTCCGGTTATTACATTTATCTCGTGATGTTTTATTCATGTTCACGTCTCCTTTAATTTCCCCACGCAATACGGAGCGGAATATTCATGGGTTGGCCTTGCGATGCACGCGTCGCGCATTGATTGAATAATTTGCGTTTCCACGGCCTAACATGTATTATAAGCAGCACTCGTGAAAATTTACATCCGTGCGTGCGTGTGTCCGTTTTGCTCATTTCAGGTCGTAGAATGCGCTATAAAGCTATGGAAGCGTTGACGATCGGATTTCGAATGAAGTCGCGGAATTTCTCCGAATACGTTATATTTTACAACGTGCCACTGCGCTTTAAGCCAGGCTCTCTGCTGTATGTGTATACGCTATCAAGGAACATAAGTATTAATGGGGTCACACTATAAATAGTCATAAGAATAGACATACAAAATTAAATCAAAGGCGAATTCTAAAATTTTGCATTGAATTTAACTTTTGCATCAAAAACACTTCTGTATTAGCTTGCCCCTAATAATTTAACTCGTTAATGTGATTAAAGTCGAACCGTCAATATCAAATGGACAGGAGGTTTATATAAACATTCCCTTATAGCGCGAATTTTCGAATAGTAATTAGCTGCGCATGTCCATTTTCGTGTTGCCGAGGAGTTGAACGTTGTATCCACTGACATACATAGTTTCATATATCTCGGGTGTATTCACGACATTCTGACAGGTCCTCGGGAGGCCACGAAAGATTTATTCTTGTCGGTTTCCGATAGCTTTTGGATTTTGAACCCGTAGCGGCTGAAGGTCGTGGATGAGCCTCTTTATCTTAATATTAACGCGGTTTTTGTTCGATAATTTTTAGCTTTTCCTTATTAAAGTCTTCTTCTATTTGATTCGAAGTTTTTTTAATTAACCCAATGGTCGTTTGGTCGCCATTTGCAATTCGTCACCATCTTGTCGGAGATAACGTAATTCCGTGAACATCTTTCGGAGAGATGCCCTCATTGCACGCGACGCCGCGTCCATCGCGATAACATGCATCGCGTAGCCATCGCATGTGCGATGTCAGGAAAACATTTGAAATATGCCTAATTATTTATTTAGCGCTTGTAACAACCACTTCGGGTGGCTTATAAAGTGCAGTGAAGCGACGCGCCGGAATTATTTGAGCTAAAACCACCGCGCACCGCCGCGAGAGCTTCGCGGAGTAATTATTCATCTCGGTTAAACCTGTGCATTCACGTAATGGTCGGGCGATGCTCTGATAAAATATCGCTGTCATTACGGTCGTCGTGTTTGCGAGCCCTCTCTTTACCTCTGTATCTCGAGTTCTATTTAACATTGCGGATGGACCAGAAGTGTTCTCTGCTCGTCCCACTATCGTTGCCGGCTCGGGCACATCTCGGTTTCCTTTGCCCCACCCTTTTGGCCCCATTTCTGTCCCGCCTCTCGGCCTCGCTCTTCCGTCTCCCATCTTCTCCCTCCTTCCCCTACTCTCCTTTCACTCCCTCCCTAGCACTCCCGTCTTCCTCCATCGTCTCGGCTCATCTGCGTGTATTACGTTTGTTGGGCCCCCGGCCCTCCACGGACGTCCTCATGCGATTTCCTTGACGTTCTCCGGCACATAGCAATGGTTTGGAGAGATCGAAAGTGGCGTTGTGGAGTGAGCGCTCTTTTTCGCATTTTATTCCACAAATGATTTTCGTTTCAGGGGAAATGTGTGATACTAATCGAGAACCCTAAGTGTAAAGGTATTTTTAGACGTTTCCCCGATTTCGCATAATCCATCGTTTCTACGTGTGATGCGTAATAAACTTGTCAGAAAAAATAGCTGTTGAATTTGGTTGTTGTGCGAAAATGTATCGGTAGTCATTCCTTATAGCGGAGATCGCAGGATTTTTTATTGAAATAATCATGTAATAAATAATCCCTTAGAAGCCCACGTTTCGTAAACCTGGGAGCCCCATGTGACCCAAAATAAGGCCTTTTAAGGCGCAATGCTTTGATTGAAGTGAATATTTTAAAAAAGTAGACGAGATTTTTTTCATCTGGCGAAATTAGTATTTTTTACGTTTTTTTTTATTCTCCACTTAATTTACTCTGCTAATCAGGTAAAGACAAATATTGCAATCTCGAATGCTACCTTGCTGCAATGATGAGGTTGACGTACCTTCGCTAGAGGCTTACGGTCATTCATATTTTTCATCTCAAAGGTATGTTTTTAGCAGGATTTCCGCTTTTTCCGCTTCATTGAAATTTCTACTATTAGTCGCGATGCCGTCGTGTTTGCTCATGGACTCTCTCTCCGCTTTCTTCACAAAATGGTTACGAGAGGGACGATGAGTGGGTTTTCTATTTTCGTTGGAGACGCATTGAGGGACCGGGACGAATCGCATTCTAATGACATGAGTGAAAGATCTATCCGCGTTACTCTAGAGTCCGCTCGTTTGTGGGTCGAATTCGACGTAGCGTTGCCAAAGCGACGCGCATTTCCTGAATCTCGTTCGTAGTTCTCGGAAGCATTTAACGAACGCCCCCGCAGCACTTGGCTCGGAATAAGTCCATCTTGATTTTCCCTCGAGGTGCCGAGAGGAGAGCATAAATGTCGAAGTACGTAATGCGCTGGAAATAATTTTCTTACTTCTCCGAAGAAATTAAAAGCTACTATCGCCGTAGGATTGTGGAGGCATCGTTTTCTTGTAATCTTTCAGTATACGTTTAACCTTAAACGTAGATAGATAATTATAATAGTCTTTACTTGGGGGAGATTGAGGCTAGGCAGTCTCTTCTTCCATCGAACCCATTTTAAATTTAAAACAAGAAGCAAGTAATAAAGACTAAGTAAATAATAATAATAAATGACAAAATAAAGTACTACATAGATACAATGCCAAGATAGCATTATAGGAAATGAAAAGAGATTGAGATTTCTTTGCGGGGAAAAACTAAGGATGATTAAAAAACCGCACTGCAAGAAAATTTTTAGAACACACAGAATCATTTGCATAGGAATAGATCTTTTAAAATGAGGTTGCTGCGTTGAGGGTGGTTATCACGCCTTAAAAAATTGCGATACTTACACACAGAAATATTTAAAGATTGATAGGATCACAAAATATAAGTACATACACAAAATCAAATATACACAAACACAGTTATACATTGAAACTTAGAAAAAACAAATACACATTGACATGTAATGTGTCAAAATATATGTATATATAACGTAGGGCGTATAAATCCCCGTTACCCACACGCGGGAGGTAAATCCCCTGGATTTCGCTTTACTCGAACTTCTTTATATTAATACGCATTACTCGATAACTGTTAATGATAAAACATTCAAATAAAAAGAATTTTAAAGTGAATACACTAGCAGATTCTGCAAAGTAATTATTTCATAGCTTAAACATTTTTCCTCCGAATAATTTGTATTAAAACTAAGCGAAATCAAGAGTATTTTCATTGAACTGATAACTGAAGAAAAAGGTTAAAAAATCAGATGGATTTCTAGGTCTTCTATGTTAGTAAAAGTGAGAAAAAAATCCCCATATGGTTGTATTTCTGTTAAGCCCGTTATATTTTTTCTTCATCGTTCGCATTTATAGAGATAGGCACATTTATTAATATATATTTCGTATATTGGGATGAGTTAACTAGAATTCTCAATTGGCAAGCCACCACAAGCAAGTTTAAAGAGTAACATCTTAAATCTCTGAGCAGAAGTAAAGACAATGTTTTCAGAATGGATGGGAGTTATTGTGTTCCCTGGCAGGGGTTCCAAACCTTTTTAAAATAGGGCCATATATAGGGCTTATATACCAATGTGCGGGCCACATACGGTCTCACAAATGATAGATCGGGCCGTGTGCATAATGTTTCATAGGACTATATCAAACAAGAAGTCCAAACCAGGACTAATGCAGGCTGGTTTCCCAAAGTTGACGTTCCGAATTGATTACTTATATTGACAGGAAATGTTTCAGTATGTGTTAGTCATTCCAAGGATTTCTCATGCCATAAATACCATTTGTAATTCATAGTTTATCATTGATAGAGAAAAATTGGAAAACAAATTAGAGCATTTTCAGCTTTAAAATACTAAAAGCAATGTCAAAATCTCTTTACGACATTATATTTTGCATGTATTTTTTTAAATAAATTAATTTAATCAATATTACTCTTTATACGGTAATATTAATGGGTCAACTGCCCATTGCTGAAGGGTAGTCGAGTGGAAAAGAAAATAACCCATTTGTTCACTCGGCTATGCTCAAGTCGAGTTGGGTAATAATGGTCTCCATGGCAACAATCCGATAAAATGAGATTTAAAATGCAAAAACGATATGTTGTAATAGAAAATTTAAAAATACGATCAACTATCAAAATTTGGTAATAAGAATTAGAATCTACATTCTTTTCCCCTTAGAACAGTACAAACCTCGCTCCGATATTAGAATTTTAAGATATTTTAATGTATTAAAGAAAATACTTCTGCAGGATAGATTTGAGATTTCCTATGTAAAACAAATAGGGAAAAAACGTTTTTGGAATAGAACCCGGGACCCCTGGCATCATGAGCATCGTACCAAGTTTCATGAAAATCGGTCCATTGATGCAAAAGTTGTGAAATACACATACACACAGACAAAATCCTTTGGAAACCAGCCTAAAAACGAAGTATACTCGAGAGAAAAGGACAGCTATGCCGTTAAAGGCAACTTCACTCGGCTCTCCTAACACTTCTGAAATGATGCGTTAGGTTGTGGATACGGTTAAAATTATCTATTGTATGTTTTCGCATCGTTTTATTACTTTGTTCTAATATTTTTGTTAAAAAGATAGTATCAGTATTTTGTACCACAGTGGCAAGTCGGTATTCTAATTGGATCAAAAGGCAGATAGGCCGGAAGGTTACCGTTCTGGAAAATGAATGAGACGAGCCTATGGAAGCAGGAATTAATAGACGTAAATGTGCGGAAGCTTTTATCAAGCTGTATTGTAATTTTAATGCTTGATATATCAGTTTTTAGTGGAATTGCATGAGCATTTTGGACCCATTACAGTATCGAATAGCTTCTTCTCGGAGCAGGTCGAAGAGTTAGTATCGAAAACGATGAATACAGTAGACTCGTAGTTGCAAAGATGAGAAATGGGCAGAGGTCCAATGAAATTTCCCCCCTCTTCCTCTATACCGAAGAATTTTTCCGAGCTTTGCGAGCATGCGTGACGATGAGACTAATTAATAAAAAGGAGCGGGCGAATAAATTGCCCATTCTATCTCTGCGATGCATATTCAGCGTGCATTCCTCGAGAGCGTATTTCCTCAACCGCAACCCCGTTCCCCCTCCCAATTTCTTTCCGAAATACTTTCGTTTGCGGCCTCCTCTCGGACTTTTTCCGCTCTCTTCTGAGATCGCATTTGGAGATGACCTTTTTTCTCTATATCCAAAAATCTGGGAAAAATGAAATATGCTAAAAAAACAAAGGGCTCTCCCCTCTTTCTCCTACCACCTCATTTCCTTCGAATTTTTAACTGTTAACGAAAGCGGTGCCGTACCATTCACATGCCTATTTTAATATTCTGCGTGGAGAAAGATGCGTATCTATATCTCTCTCCCCGCAGGCCTCACTCTCCATTTTCACGCCCATACTCCCGCCCCCCCCAGACGTGCAGTCCCCCAACCGCCGTCCGTCTAGATATAGGCCCCAATGTGAGAGAGCCAACTTAAACCGCACAATTCGGAGTGGTAGTGGGGCCCCTCGGTTGTAAGGCGAAATTGACAATCGGCCGATCTGCATTTCATGCATGTTGTATGACGTCCGGTTTCCCGTTGCGCGAAAATAACTCTTCCTACCACCTCTCTCTGTGCTCCCCCCCAATCTTTCTCTCTCTCGTTGCGATCCGACTCCCATTTAGTTCTCCCGCGGTAATGACCGGGGTTAGAGATACACCCGGTACAATCGGTACGGGAGTAGGAAGCAGGAAATCATGGCGTGCTGCGTCTGTTTTCGGGTCTTGCCAAGGAAACCCCGGGTGTTGTCCCGATCGGTAACGGCAATATGCACGCGCGGATTGGGGGGAGGGTGAAGAGAGTGAAGAGCGTAGGAGAAATGTGACTTTTGGGATCGATGGGTTTTTTTACGACCTCAAGAGAGAACCCGCGCGGGAATTCGAGATTCGTTTGTCTTATTTTTTAAAAATTCTGAGTTTTGGGAAATTTTGCGCGTATCGTTGTCGGGCGGCGGGATGAAAAGGATGGAGAATTGGGGACGTGTTGTTCCGTCTCTATTATTTTCCCATTCGTTCGGGCGGCGTGAGTGTGTGGGAGGATGGGGTGATGTGAGGAAGTGGAAGGGTTCGCCTGTGTAGATATCTCTCTCTATATCCATTCACGGTCAGTGATTGATTTTTTTGGTTGGATAAATAAGAGTCCAGAGAATGGTAAAGCGTGGGAAATGGAAAATCTGGTCGACGAAAGCCCGCCGGGGACATGTGTGGCGGTTGTGGAGGCCCATGTTGGCGGATTTATCATTTTACGGCATTAAAAATTTGGGGTTTAATATACATTATTTTTCGAAAGAAGGATGTAGGAATAACCGTTTTAGATAGGTAATTCGATCGATTCACAAAATAATGAAAAATGTTTGTTGAAATAACAGGCTTTTTTGCTATAATTAAACGCTGATTAAATTGTAATATCTTGATACCTTAGTTTTTATATATTTGATGGACTTTGTTTCAACAATTAAACTTTGTTGGTCGATAGCGATTGCACGAGAGCTTTCACAAAAATGAGTTTAAGATCCCTCGTAAGTATAATAATCGCAATTTCCCAAGACGTGATAATTCAAATTTTCCTGACATAGACCGAAAACATTTATGACATGCTTGAATTTTATTCCGTCAAGTGTGTAAGAAAAAAATTATTTTGCTTTGGAGCATTATTGCAAATTATTTAATGATGATTTGTCTTGGAATATTAATGGTGTTCGTGGATTACAGTTATCCTAACAACGCATAATATGCTTTTTTCTACCTCTTTCTTTAAATGGAGCAATTTTTGTTTTTATTGTATCATCTGATTTTGCATATGCCAAAGTAAAAGTTTAAAATATTTCCACAGTACTATGTATTGATAAATGTGACTAATAATTTGGGGATTGCGTTAACGAATTCGTTTTTGATTTTTTTAGCCGCATAATCGCCTGCGAAAATTCGAGTGCGACGTACTGTATCGCGAAATTAAAGCTCACAATTTTCGTGTGCGTTCCCGCCGCGTGAATAATTTTGGCCCACCCCATATACTGTATTCGAAGTCGCGGAAGTTGACCTGGCGGGCGGAAGAGTCAACGAGCAAAACCTTGCGTATTTTTGCCGGGAATTGAAATCGAGGTTGTTTACACATTGTGCTGAGAACGTGTTCCAGTTTATGAAGAAAGCTCTTGTTTGCCATGCACAATTTTTGTCAGGTCCCCTGTGCGAATTGGGCGTTACCTGTGTGGGAATGGTTTGCACAGTGTCCCAATCCTCTATATTTTTTCGTCGATTCAATGAAGGTTGATTTTGAAATGGGATTTTCATATCCTCTTCTCATTGTTTCCGTCAACCACTAATCGACCGACTGCAGACTTCTGCAGACATGGTTTTAGTTTTTCCAATACCCTCACTTTAAGACATCTTTATTCACAGTCAACCATGAGATACATTCTTCGAAATTTATGTGTTGCTTTAATTTACCATGTGCGTATTATACGTTGAAACCAGCAAATACTATCGGAATATAATCGAGTATCATTCTCGAAAGAGCAACTAATAAAGTGACAATATTTTAGTTGGTTCATGATGTAGTGGTTATTAACTACCCAGGTTCGTGCTTCGTCTACTTTATCTAAAATATACAGCACGATAAAAATATGAGTATTCTGCTGACCCTTTCATTGGAGATACATAAGCTGTTATCTTTTTCAGTATTCATTGTTGGACTATCATTTTCCACATTTGCATAAGACCACATTATCCTTGTTCGGATCTTAGTTTCTTGGCGGAACATCTCGGTTTCATGGCGTCATGCATCACACTCATCAGAAATTGTGCCACCATTCATCGAGGTCGCGGCCTAAAGAAATCGACTTTTTAAAAGCATCGCCTCACAATGTATCCGCGAGGCAGGGTACTTCGGGCTCGCATGCAAGTCTCCAAGGCGAAGGCATATGAGAGAGAAATAAGGAATTTTCAAAGGAACGGAATGCGGGGTGGCCCAGCTTTTTCGAGTGGGTTTTTACGGAAACGCGCGAGCGAGACCGAAAAGAGGATGTGAGGAGTAGAAAGGTGGTAAAAATTCTTTTCTCTCAGAACCTCCTGGAATTTCTCTTACGCCTTCATCGGGAATTCCGTTTCAATTTCTCTCTCTTTCCGTTTCCCCCACCAACTTCCATCCTGTCTCACTTTCCCCACCTCCCCGCAGCCGGAAGAGGATGACATACGCGCACACGCATACTCCTTACCTATTTATGCCGTCGGAATGTTTTTTCCATATTCTCTCTTTTTCTCGTTCCCTCAAAAAATCGACCGACACCGGGCCGTGCCGAGTTCCGCGCTGTCTGTTAATTCTACCATGGAATGACTGACGGTTTGCAGACTCACCTCTGGGGAAGGAAATTGACCTACGCCCGGATAATTATCCATTCAGAGGGTTTTCTCCGATGCCTGTTCCCTCTCTCCCCCACTCAGTACGTCTCCCTGTACCTATTGCTCCGTGTAAAAGGCACGCCAACTGCTGCGGTTCGCCCTCCTCCCCTCCCACTTTGCCCCAAAAGGTTTCGGTCGTACTTGCCATTCAGCCGTTTATACCGATGCCAAACTTGTCAGTCGGATCGGTTTGACCGTTGGTGCGGTTGTTTAGGTGTCGGTGTCCGTGGTGAGTCTGTACGATGGTGTGCTTTATGCGGCACGGGAGCCAATTCACGTCGTGCGAACGTTTGCGATCGGTTGTCGGTTACCGTGTTTGTGGGGTGTTTGCTCACGGTGCGAATCAATGGTACCCTAGGTGATTAGGTCGGTCACGTTTATCTTCATGGGCGGAAGTGTTTATTGGCATATTGAATGGCTGATGGGGACGTAGTTGATTAAAATGGAGATTAAAGTAAAATAATGATGATTTTTAAGTTAAACATTTTGGCGTTCATTAAATAGAAAATAAATATAATTAGTCACTCTTTTAATAATTTTGAGATCATGTCATTCCCAGTCCTTTGGATGATTTACTTAACTATTAATATTCGAGACTTAATGAATATATAGCCTATCACTTAACGTAGTTAACTGAAAATATTACTATTTTTATACAATCTAAAATATAGAAACTAATATTTAGCTTATAATTTGAACCCTAGAAAGTTGGCTATAGTAAATAATAATATTAGTTATCACTTAAAGAGTAAAGTGACGTTAAAATGGATGATAATATTGAGGGGACTCCTGAAAAACGTCGAAGATGATTGGCTAGGGAATTAACTCGAAAGACAAAGATCTAGACTAACTCAACAGCAGTTGATGAAAGGGGAAACTACAATCGTAAATATCACCAAACCATGATCAAATCTATTTTCTTTTTTTCCCCCTTACACTTTGTCGGGATCTTGGCTAGTTTAGGTAATAAATAGCATTGTAAACGACCAGTTATTCTTTAACATCCGCGTTTTGATGTCGACCACACGTTAAGTCAGCATAGTTATTCCAAGTGTTATAAATATACAATTTTTTTACGGGTTCATTGGTGTTTTGGGATATTTAGATATTAATATTTGAGATGGGGAGGTAAATTATAAAAGTTCGAAGAACCATTGAGATCGAAGCTGACGTAAGTGGACCACTTTTAAGCATTTGAATTTCCTCGCCCCTGAGCTAAAGATCCACCTGGCTTTCCCTATGCGTTTCCTACGCAGTGGTTCGCTTAAAAAAAATTAAATTCGCTATTCAGTCCGAGGGCCTCTTTTATTATCCCGAGCGATTCATGGAGGTAGGAAGGCTAACTTTGGGCGCGGCCGACGGAAGGGCGCCTCTGACGAGGTCAAGACAGTGGGATGGGAAGTGGGAGGTAAGATGAGGAGAGCGGTAGGAGAGATGGGAGTGGGTTAGGGGAGGCGCGTAGGGGAGATCCTCTTAGTGCCGCTGACCCACTCCAGTGCCCGAAATCTACCGAATAACCAGAAGCCCCACATATTCGTCCCTACGAGTTGGATGAAAAATATATTTTTTGGAGCTGGCCGCTTAGGTGGAAGTTTCTCGTCTCTTTCTCTCTCACGACCACCGATGACCTTGAAGGTCGAGAGAAAGAGAGGTTGACAATCGTTGGAGACATTTTTTAATGCAAGATGTACCGGTTAGTAATCGATGTATCTCTCGACCTGTCTGTAGACGTGATACCGAATCCTCTTGTTCGCGATTTCTCCGCAGAAAATTACAATGGTTTGTGCATCAATCTTCCCTTCGCTCGGAAAAATTTTCGTGTTTAATTTCTCAATTTTATCCTAAAGTGTTACGACTTTGAATCGTCTTGTTCGCCTTTCTATACCAATAAAGTTTTCTTCTCTCTCGATTTACCTATTCTAGAGGAAGTGATTTTCTTTCGCTTTTCCTTGGAGGATTTTTGTACTTTAACGATACCCGCTATCCGATTTCAAATGGAAGTTTTTCTTAATCTTATTCGCATTTTAACTCTCGCGTTGTATATACGGGAAGTAACTCATCTTGGGGATTTTTCGTTGCGAAGTCGTGCCTTTCCTGCAATACCGCCAACTTTCACGAATTACTCATTGGCGATGTCAGCGGCGTGATCGACATGAGCCTCACACTCGTTCACGGAATTCACGACCTGGCTTCATTTTCTTCATTTATATACAACGTAAGGGTAATCGCGGGAATTTCTTCAGAGCCTAAGCGAACTAAGTGATATCTACATGTTACCCTGCAATTCACCTAATTGGTGGGTGGCAGGGGGTGCAATGCACCATAACCTACCTAAGGATTGTCTATCGCAGGTTGACATTTTCTATTGTGATCTCGTATTGTCCTCTGAAAGAACGAACCTAGATAACGCTCCGTCCTACAATCGATCTCACGTATCTTATCGTCACGGTCGTTTCTACCTATATACGTTGGTTCCTCAATTATTCCTACAACCTCGTCTTTTAGACGAGGTTCAATTTACGATCCTCCAGTGGTACCCAGTTCAAATCCCTCAATAATGAAGTGACGCTTTCCTTATGTTCGTACTTTTGTTTTACGAATCTAGCTGCTCTGCGCTGAACTCTTTCTAATTGAATTATATGTCCCTTCTCGCACGGATCCCATATGCATGAGGCGTATTCCACTTGTGGTCTAACCAGTGATATGTAGCATGTTTCGCGTACTTTTTCTGTAGTGTTCCGTACTATTCTACCCATGAATGCCAGTTTCTTGTTGGCCGCGCCTATAACTCGACGAATGTCATGAAAGATCTCGACAAATGGTTACTCCTAAATATTTAACATACTCGGCTGCTTGAATAATTCAGAACGTAACTGCGGCACATTTAGTGTAATTAATTTCAGTTTGCCATTCTTTGCACCACGCTGAAATGGCTATTAAGTCTCTACGCAGCGACTGATGGTCCTTCTGGTGTTTTATTTCTTTATTTAGAACGGTATCATCGGCAAAAAGTCTAATTTTACTACGAACTACCGAGCAGATATCATTCACATAGATTAAGAAAAGTAGAGGGCTCAGTACACTTCCCTGAGGAACACCCGACGCAACTAGGGTATGCTCGAAACTCTGATGTGCGTTCGTCTTGCTCGTTGAACCGTTTCCACTTGGCGAAAATTTAATCATGAGCAGACTCGATTTATATCGACAATGGTTCGATTTCCTCTCTGACGGATTATTTGCTCTATTTGTTTCTTGGGTGGTCAAGTGGTCTATTGAACAGAGAAATGGGTCTCGCCCAGTCGTTGCGGTTCTGATTTCGTTTTCGGGAGTTTATTGGTTTGGGTTATTTTGGCCTCGGCGGGTAAACGCATCCCTTTTTACGAATTCAAATCCGCGGAACGTTAGCGGAAATGAATCTTGGCGAGCGATATGCACCCGTCGAGACTCGCTCCAATGCTCATCCAAATGGCGAAAGTCGCGTTTCCCCTCGTGGCCTATTCTTTCTCTTATTTCGCATCGCAGCCGGATGTGGGATTTTTTGGGTGAGAAAAGAATGCGAGGTTCGGTTCGCACTTCTGCAATTCTTTAGTTAATTCCAGCAAGAGGACTAATTTTGAAAAACTTTTTCCTTTCTAATTTACGATTGAAGTTGCTAGTGGTGGATGTCTGCGTAGATGTGTTTACCCGTAAGACATCACGGTTGATGTGTGGCACGGGATGATGCTCATCAATGTAAGCGAACTCATTCCTATCGTTACCGCTAATCGTTCAGTTAAAATGATGTATGCCGCACACGATTTCATAATTTCATAACTGCATGGTCTCGGCGTGCTTTGTAAGCCGTGATTATAATTCAATTAGGCATTTCGTGAGTAAAGTCCTCTGTAACGATTCCGCCGCTTAGTGTATACCTAGACTAGTCTATACACGTAACGACTTCAACGGAGCTTGTCTAGAGGTGCCGGGATATTACTAATTAAATTTTGCCGACTGGCCGACCCTCCTTTGGTCGTCGGCAGATGGACATTTCACTACCCGGTCGTTGAGGGTATATTATGGAAGCGGATCTGACCTAATTTTTCTTTCAAATTATTTGGCTGGAGCCGTGTGAAGATGATCTCTTGCGATCATCGGCTATGGTTTCGGAAAAACTTTCCCTTGCTCCCAGGATAAAAATATCGCATGTGGAAACTTCTTTTCGCGACTCGGTTTTGTGTTTCGGTTTCCCGGCAGTTTGTAGTTTCCGAGGCTATATTTTTCGGCCTGGACCAAATTTATTTGCTTCGGAAACATGATCTTGGGGCTTTAGAAAGTGTCTTAATGTTGATCTCTACGGATGATATCGACGAGAGATCCTGGCAAAAAATCTCTGAAGAATTATGTCTTAAATATTTTATAGAAATATCTTTATTTAATATCTGGATCATCAATTAAAGTACATTTGCATCGACGTCATTTTGCCTGGATGGAACTGATAGCCTAAGTACGGTGGTTCTCAACCGGAGTGACATGACACAAGAGTTATTAGTAGGTTACGTGAACATTTTATAAATTCACGCTATATAATTTTTCTCTATACAGCAAGGAGAATCCGCGCTCGCGCTTCTTTAAACACGTGAATTTTTCATCGGTTTGCGGCTGAGGGAACCCAATATATCTTTAAAGGTGACTTGAAGAAAATGGAACTTAAACGGGATGGCGCAGACGAAAAAGGGCTTGAAAATCACTGTCCTAATAGACGAAGATTAATTTGAATTTGGAGTTCAACTGCAATAATTTGCGGAAATTTAGAGGCAAAAAATTTATATTTTATTACAACGATGAATTTTTTGTTTTCTTAAGAATAATTATTCGGACAAAATATTCCCTTATATCCAACTGATATAAAATATTTGCATGGTGTCATATACCTGTAAGGAATGTATTCCCATCTCTAATATAAAATTTTTGCGAAATATAATTATTCAGGTCACCTCATTCATAGTCGCCTAGTGATCCTCGGGTGTTGTTGCCGGATGGATTCTTTCCGTCTTTTACTTCGATGGTTTGAAGGGGCGGCGTCAGTGGAACAAAAGCTGTCTGCGGGTCGTCTCCATTGTTTGGGGGACACCTGTAAGCAGACACTCCTCTCGTCCCAGTCTCATTTTGTCGTGATTTGCGGGGTGAGCGCTTTAAAGTGCTGAGGAGGTTGTTTATTCGTCTACGAACGTGACCCATTTATGCAGTTGGAGGAAAAGTCGGAAAAAGCGAGGGAGTATGCAGGTGGTTTGTCTTGCGCTTTGCGGAGCCTGAATGGGAAGTATTAAGTTCCAATGAAATACTAATTAGGAATGCGATTAGCAGATTTGATACGATTTGCGTTTTCCTCTATCCTTACGAAGCCTTCACTTTTTGGATAGTATGATTACAAACATTGCTGTAGAATGAAACTGGTTTTTGAAAAAGCTATTAAATTTTTAAACAGCTTGAAACATATTTTAATGTCGATGTTTTAATTTTTTCGCTTTTTATCTGTTTGGAATTGCACCTTTCCCTCATTTAGGAAAAGAAAGATGAAAATATGATAATTGATCATCATTACTGTAGGTATTATTGTGTTATTTTTGTAGTTTTCATCGAGCTTTGAACTGAGTCCTCAGGCTATTCCTTCTTATTAGTTGAATTAATTATTGAATCCCTTACAAAATGAAATGCATTAACTACTAAGTGAGTAAAACGAGAACTTAACGCACATAACAGTTAAAACTTCATTGTGCTGCTTTCGTTTACTCTTGCAAATAAAAACTTTTAGCGCTTCGCACGAGGGTGTCTTTTTACGTAGTTTGCTTCGTGCATGTCATTAAGTTATTGGAATTTGATGAACAACTTTGATTAACTTCCTCCTTGATGTTGCAATTAAAAACGTTGGAATTTCAACAAAACGGTAATTTCTTCATCAACAATCAGCGAATGTATATTTATATGAAACCTTGAGCGTGTCCCGTGTATTTTAAATCATCGGTCGTAAAATATGAAAGTGTTAAATTGTCTACATTTGAGATAATTTTATAATTATGGAAGGAATGGGAGATCCAAAAAATACGTCGGATCATGTTAATTTATATAAATTCCTCCACTGCAGACTGTGTTAATGTGTTTGGTTTAAGGGATGAGTGGGCTGGATGAAATCATTTGTAGAAATGTTTTTTTCATGCCGGTACCGGATATATTGCAGTGTCGAATTCTTACATAACATTGTCTAAACAAAATGCATGAAAAGAACGAGTCATTTTCCTGTAATCGTTCACGCTATTCCCCGGAAGTGCCACTTGAGAATGACTCAATACTTGCGCCTATGATTGTTTTCAGCCCGAGTCAGCTACCAGCTCAGCTGGCAAGTGGTTACTTTCTAGGTCAATAGAAATACCTGTCTTCAAAAAGTATCATTAGGGAATGTCTGTACACTTGCGTAAAAGAATAACATTTATCATCAAGAAATTTTTTATATTTAACGAAAAGTGTAAAAAAAACGAAGTTTTCTGCAAAATGGCCAGTTCTTTGATATTGGTGTAGAACTACATACCACGCTGCACCATCGTCGTCTTCGTAGCAATGTTCACTTAACGAATGCTTTTGCAACACTAGCAGCGACGAGCAGGTCGCAAATACAAATGGATTACGGAACTGAAAAAAATCAATATTCTGTGGGGCACGAGTTGCCTCCTGGACAGGGAGTAAGAATTGGGTGGGGAAATTATCTACAACATATTGCTTTTGTTCCGTCAAATTAGGTTGAATGGGTTGTATCGAAAAAAAATCCGTATGTAATGGGAATAGTATTCCTTTAATTAGGCTTTTGTGGCGGCAGTAGCGTAGGCGAAGATAGAACCCACAGATGGCGAATCGTTGTTCGTTCGCGTTCGAAAATTCGTCCACACTGCATTCGTCAATGTGCATTTTTATGCTCTTTCGTGCTCGTTCGCCATGTGTGGACGCGGCTTTACAACGTGAACACCGCACCCGTCAGGTTTCCGTCAGTCCCTGTTATGTTACAATAGTAGTAATTCGCTTTTATCACAATGGACGAAAAACTATTGGAATTATAGTATTATCTTTTTAATACACCCATCTTTATCTTCTTGAGCATTGTGCTGAATTGGTATATGGACATTCTGAAATACTGATAAAATTTTAACTCATCTTCTTTCATCTCCTTAATGTTCAAAATTTTCTTTCCGATTATATGTCCTACAAGCATTGATGCACTTAAATTCTTTTTTAGTACGGATAAGCTCACGTCGATGTTACTGTTCTTCATGTAAAATAGATGTATTACTCCAAATTTCACATTAGAAAACATTAACAACTTGTTCTATAAATAAATACAATAAATAATTTATAACCACTGAAAAGGTGACGGTCCGTGTCGAAACCTAAACGTAAAATGTTAACATTGATGGAAAATGACGCGATGGAGACGGTCCGTGTTGGGGCGTTGACATAACGTATAGTGTGAATCTGCCTTTATGTATTGAAAAAGAAGAGGTTCTTACGGAGGAGAGCACTGAATCGAATTCGTATAATAATGGAAAAGAGAGAAATAGAGGAGCGACAGTTTCTGATTTTGCACAGGACGCCAAAAACGGCGGCTCTGACAGTGGTTAAAATGTTGGGACAATAACATTGACATTTTTATATCGAAAATATTTCAACAAAACAAAATGCCATCTATTTTACGCTGGTGATGAATTTATTCGGGTGAGGTTGGCATACGTCCAGTGATTTATGAACAATTGAAATTTCATTTACTTCTGGTTTATTTTCTAAATTGGTTCACGCGGCTAAAATAGCAGTACTGTTGTATTTTAATTTAGAAACGTATAAAATAGGGAAGTTTTGCTTGTGTAGCATGAATGCTAGGCGAGAAAATAAAAAAAAATTCGCAAAGAAAGAAAAGCAAGAACACGATTGTTTTTTCCTATTAACCAACGCGAATGGTGGCGAACGTTTTTGAAATTCATCCTAGATTGTAATACCTGCTAAAATTTTTCTTTCTCCGTAAAATGAGACGTTCCAGGTGGCGCCTAGTCGCACGTTCCGTTTTCTATTTTCATTTTCTACAGAGCTTTTTTGAAGCGCCACATATCACCAAAAGTATTCCCATATAATTCACGATCTCTCTATCTCTGGAATTCTTAATGCTCCCGGAGAGAAAACGTTTAGGCTCTCTAGCGTTTTGGTCGATGCTGCCTGAAGGATAGGAAAGTGAAAATTTTCCATTTGGTAGATAAAAGATCCACCGCTAGAAAATGGTCCAGGTCTCTAAGAGTTAATAGCTATAATTTGTCCATCCGTGGAATACATCGGTGTAAGGTGAATTGAACGCTTTCTTTCGTTTGTTGAGGTTTTTGTGTTTGGTTGGTCATTTTCCACCCCCTTTTTTCTTCTTCCTGCGGAGTGCTCCTCTTCTGTATCTGGGTCGGCAGAATGGAATTGACTTCGGATGAAGTTTTTAAGTTCATTTACCTCAGAGATGCCTGTGGCGATGTTCGCCATTGGTCGAGACTGGAGTCTTATTTTACTTTTTTGCTGCTTATGCATTCGATTTGCATTTCAAATTTTCTCCGCCGTCTTTAACCCCACATTTCCTACTTAAATTGCTTTAAATCAGTTTATTAAGTCGAGCTAAGGCTCAAAATTTGTTTGTATTGCCTCCGTATTATTTTCCAACTTGGAATAATCCTGCCGGAAATTTTTGCAACATGATTTTAAACTATCTGCATTTCATAAAACAGGAAGTTCTTCATTTTCCGTGCTTTGAAATTCTCTAGTCTGAAATTATTACTTCGAATCGCGTCATCATTTAAGCGTTTCGATTATTTTTTTATTAACGTGGATGATTATCCTCCATCCTCATTAGAAAACTATGATTTATATAAATAGCGTTTATAGTATACGAAGGTCATCCATACAGTAGCCAGTAAAATCCAAACAATCATTTGGGGAATGGGGAATGAGTCAGCAACAAGAAAGTTATTTTCGTAGGCGGTCGTCATAACTATGGTAATCCATTGACAGAAGTAGTCAGGAGAGGCAACTTGTTTTTTATTTGCTGACATTGAATCAAATGTGTGTGTGCGCGTATGCATGCGTGTGTATTTCGTCTCGCGAGACCGAACTTTCTTCCCTTCTTCGTCGTTTCTTTTTCTTTTAAGGCCTTGAACTTCACGTAGTCTTGACTGGTCTGAACCCGGGAGGATGTGGTCTATCAGGTTTTTCCCCCTCGACTTCGTCGTCTCCTTTTTTATTATTCCACCTAGCACGCCGTCTTCCCTTTTTTCTCTCTCTCTGCCGCCTACGTACCCTGCTCCTCCCTCCACGCCATGCATCCTCCTTTTCACCACTTTCTCACAGATGCTCTGCTAACGACTCACGAGTGACGCACCTTGTACCAGATCGGCCTCGACATACGCGCGTACATTGAAACACGCACACACGCAAGCATATGCGCTTCGACACGCACACAAAAACACCCTCTCGGATCTATAAACGCCGCCAAGAGAAATCTCTTTCGCGAAGGCCATAGGCTGTGAGTAATCCTTCGCTCTCTCTCTCTGTTTTTCGCGTTGCGTGAAAATATAGGGAGTGTTTGAATTGGAAGTCACTCGGTCGGCAAGAGAGGGAGACAGAAGGTAGGATTTGAATGGACGGTCGGCGTAATTTTTTCCGAGTATCGTGTTTTCGCCCGAGTTTGACCTCAAATAATGGAAACGGCTTCCCGTTTAAGCGTAATACGTACTCTCGCGCATTGATTAAATAAATCGAGGGAAATTTACGCGGGCGGATGCATTGCGCGAGCGTTAGCAAATTTTGAGTTTCATGGCTTACTATATTCGGACACCTGTGTATGCGTGGAATAGGTGGTAGGGGATGGTGCAAGAGTTTATTTAAAAAGTTTGTTGTCAGAAATGGTGCGGGTGTCGGATTTGCTGCGGAAGTAGTTTGGTTTTGAATCGTGGGGGTTTTTTGTTATATAAAGGGTTCAGCCTCCGGGAATCGAAAGTGTTACGACCCTCTCCGAAATAATGTGCTTAAAAGGTTCCTGTGAAGCAAATCGTGGAGTCCGGTTGCATTCCGAAAAACTAGCGGTCTTTCTTATTTGAACGCACAACGGCTCTTTAACATTCAGCTTTCCTTTGTCTTAATTCCGAGGGTCTGGTTTGTTTTCACCTTCGGAACACTTGTTGAAGTAGAATTTTTTATTTGGAGGTGCAAATACGAGGATCGGAGGATGTCTTTGTTGTTTTCGTAAGGTTTCTGTACACGATTTTTCTCTCATTAAATTGATAGTTATAGCCCTTACTTATGTTTCTTTAAAAAGTCGAGTTTTCTATAAAGTGTGACAATGCTCGTTGGCGGAGTGGTTTCTCGCAAATGTTACGATTTTCTCTTTTTACGGCTCTGGTATTTTATTGCATATACTGTGTTAGTTTCCAGCCATGATGCACCCTCTAAGAAGGTGCTTCGTTCGGTATGGGTGAAGCGTTTTTAACAGACTAATCTCTCTCAAATGTGGATCATATCCTTATTGGAGAAGCTGCTTTTATACGTAGGCTATAATGTATACTGTTATCCTTTGTCATAGTCTTGAAACATATGCATGAAACCGATAGTCTTTTGTCTTGTTGTTTTATTAAGTTCTCGGAATGGGCGGAGAATATGGAAGTTGCCTTTGTTTAAGATCTAATTGTATTTAAATTGCAAATAACATAACGGTCCTCTCCATGTCATAGTCACAAACTTTACTGAATTATATTTAGGTGTAGGCGTGTCCATTTTCCTATTGTTTAAAAATCGGGAATATTGGAAGTGGGTCTTCATTGCATGTAGTTCATCACCAATTCTCTCAATTATCTGAAAATATGATTCCACAGTTAATGGATTTTAATTCAAGTCGTAGCTACGTTTGATTTATGAAATAAACATCTATGGATTATGATGTGCGTGTTCAAAAGTTTCTGTCAAACGTATGGTAAATTGCGTAAAATGTTAAGAATCAACTATCATGTAGTACAATTCCCCAAAATGGTTTACTTAACCATCCCATATTGAGTGAGAGGAGAAATATCGGAGGAAATGTAAATTCTTTTGTGATTAATCAAATTTCAATGATTTTTAGAAAGGTTTTATGTTTGAGTACGTCATATATTGGCGATTACCGAATAATTCATCGCTTGACTTTCTTTTTTAATGGCCTTGCGTTGCCTGAGTTTATGACTAGGATGTTTCAAGTAAAACACCTTCCTTGAGGTTTCTCCATTCCTTTTGTAGTATTCAATAAGTATTTTCGTTAGCTCATCTTTAATCATACCTTTCCATTTACACCTCATACCTCTATGCCATTTTCGGACGGTTGTAAAGCTTTCAAATCCTGGATCTAGAAATGTATATTTTAAAGTCAAGGTTTTGTCGGTGGGTGTGACAAGACTGAATCACTTAGTGTTGTAAAACACTAATGCCGCGATATAACAAAGAGCTGGCCTTCAAATTTCCTGTTTCCTTTTCTTCATAGAAACGTTGACTAAAATTCACACCGTTCCACTCGTAAAGAATTGTGTTAAAAAGCCTTCCGAATTAAAAGTTTTATTAAGGATTTGAAAGTTTTGAGTGCTCATTATTCTCGTAATTCGTTGTAATTTACTAGCACCTTTTCTAAGAGACTTCGTAATTGCGTAAACTATTCCGTTGCTCGTCTGAATAAAACTTGATGAAAGTTCTCTACTTCAGTTGTTATTGATTTTATCAGGTGTGTGTTTTTTCCAGATGACTAGCGATTGCATTTTTCCTTCTGTCGTCAAGGAAGAATTTATATCGATGCCACGCTAATTATTTTTTTTCTATTTTATCATACCGTCAATCTTAATTTTTCCGTAGCATTCAACGATCGTTTAATTTCCTCGGGAGCGCTATCAGTCCCATCTTTCCTCTAAATATCGTGTTCGCGGTCGGCTGTGCATTAATTGTAGGCCAAGGGAGCCATGGAATGTCTCGCGAGTTCATAACTATGCTTCGGTTGAGCATTTAAGGGTGGTGATCAGAGGTCTCTGGGGGGTAATTTTTATTTTCTCTTTTCCAGATTGAGAAGAAATTAATAGGCCGCTGTGGAGGAATGCGAGATGAGGTCAGCCTCTTATTCGATGCGTTTTCTCCAGTCGGGAGTTCTTTATGGCATGGAATGTGTCATTTTAGTTCATAAAGTTTGTACGCTACAAATATCGCCGTAAGTGGACGTATCGGGTGATTAATGCATCATCCCTGATTTGAGTCACCTTTGTTTTTAACTCGGAAAAGTGGTTGGTTCTTTAACCATAAAGGTATTTCTTTTGTATAGTCAATTCCGTAAACATTCCATAGCTCTTTGTGCGTTCTGGCTCCATGTAGGATGTTGACATACATTTTTCAGTCATCTGTTGTCGATGAATATGGCGAAGGATAATTGCGGACAAATATGTGTACCATTGAAGACTTTGAATGGGATGGAGTAATATTTGTCTTGAGGAGGTAAGGGGTCCGTTGAAAGGTTTTGCGATAGCTAAATCACCGCTTTGAAAGAGATTTGCTTTCAACAAATCATTATGCAATTCACGTATTACGATTGTCTCACAAATAATTTATTAACGTTTTCAAAATAAATTTATTTAAAATACAGCAATTATATGCTTCTGGGCAGTTATTTAAACATCGCTCTAGAAATGGTTTAGCCAGTATTTATGATAGCGATACAGGGTGTGGAATAAGGACTTATGTTATTAAATATTCTTTTCTGGCCGTAATGTGCGAACTTCCCAAACAGAAGCATATGCAAGTTGAATTATAACATTATATTTAGATTCGAGTAAGAGTGAAACTCGTTATGGTTTAGTTTAGAACATTTAAATGAAAATGAACTTGCCAGTAAGTTAATAATTTACTGAAAATTCTGTTTGCATTCATGGTTAACCTCTTTCACAGATTGTCTCTCAGCTTCAGCTTTTGACTTTAGCATATCACTGAAATACATTGTTTGCTAGCTATTTAGCTCGCGGTCGACATATCGGCTTTGGTTTGAGCTTTATTGATTTCCCCTAAAACTTTCAAAAGACAAATCGTCCCCTTCTCACCACAGAGAAAACTGTGCAGTTTTATATTGTAATGCGAAATCAATTTCGAATCTATTAGAGCTCTCCACCATGCCAACTTAAAAAAACCTTCAGACGTTTTAGATTTCACCGTAAATTTTTGCGAGTCGCGTGTATCAGCATTCTGTATTTTTATGACTTAAATAAGCGCCAGTTTGAATTAATAGATCGTGAGGATTCCAATTTCATTCTCCGAAGGCAGTAAAACTTTGACCAATCAGACCATGGAAACATCTTTTCTTCATGTCGAGGTACGCTGACATGGAATTGCATTAGTTCCTTTTTGAAAATCGTGTCACAGCGTTTGACCACACACTGAACAGAAGATATCTAGGAACATTTTTCCTTTTTTTAAAGGTTAATAGGAGCTAAGGCCACCGAGGAGTCTTTTACGGAGCATCCTGGTTGCTATTTAAAAGCAGCCGACCATGGAGACTTGTCGATTATGTTAGAATTTTCAAGTGGCTCATCTCTTAGAACGTAAGGTGAAAATATGAGGAAATGCAATTTATGGATAATTTTTGAAATTGGACTACGTATAAAGAACTTACATTTTTATTGATCTTTCGTTTATTTGCTGATTACATAAGACCTTGTCACTATTAGTAATGAATGGGGGTTTAGTAAGTAATTTTAGCTAATTACAGCGATTCATGTTAAAATATCGATAGAAATTCTGCTTTAAAATGAAGTCAATTCAGTCCAGTTTTTATTTTTTATTTTAGGTCGAATGAAGGAAATTATTTTCTTACATCGAGAGAGGGAGAGGAATAACAATATCAACCAAGAATCAAACTTTATAATAAATATGTCTAATTATTTATACAAATGCGATGCAAATCTTTAAGGCGGATCCCGGGTTAATCAAATAGAATTATATTTTTAATTACCTAGTGTCATGGCTTATTTTTCTGTACGGACAGGTACCGATAAGTGCGATGAGTCCATTCGAGGACGAATTCTTCAAATATAAGAAAAAAATCTTCGATAATGCATTCATTGAAATTCTTATCCTTAAGCCAGTGTAGTCATGATGAATATTTTTCAAAAGATTTTGACTTTAAGAGTGAATGAAAAGAGTTTATGGAAATGGGCACACTTCGATAATGCGTATTTAGAAACTTTCTTCTGAAATTATTTTTTATGTTCGTTGATGTCACACCAAGGAATGTTTAAGCATCATATAATTGAAACGCGACAGGTATCATTTCATGGTGCAGTTGTAAAGAAAAAAATTCAAAATTTATCGCCCGCTAAGTGGGTCGCCGATACAACTTCTAAGGTTCTGCTTCTTTGGTCCTTTCTTTAAAACGGATCCTCAACGTCCAGCATAAAATGCTTCAATAAATCTCCGATGAATCTCTCGAAAGAACCCTAAGAATATTTCACCCTGAGCCTTGGTCGTGTACAATTTCGGGGTCCATTAAAAGTATAAAGTCCTAAGAAAACCTAGTAAATGAGTATTGTGCAGTAAAGCGTGGGAGAAGAAACTGATGGGCGGAGAGTTCATTCATTTTGTTCCGGTGATCATCCTCTTGAGAACCGCGCTCCCGGCGGACGAATAAATTCGGATTAAAATCGGTCGTTGCCACGGACGCGTGGCCGGGTTGAAGTTTTGATCTCGGGAGTGGGTCGCGAGCGTGGAATGCGAGACTTAGCCTGCGGCCCTTGCACAGGCGTTGTCCTGCGACGAGGAGATGACGACGTTCACAACCAGGAGGAGTCTTCGTCCAGTTCATCTCGCCCCTTGGCTAGAAAGTGCATTCCGATGCCCCCCCTCTCCCCAAACTCTCTCCTCTCCCACCCCTTTCCCCCAACCGAGTCCTCTTCTCCTCCCACTTTTTTGTCCCGCCCGTTGGTCCATGCGAGAGTAGGTGCTTTTACGGGACACCTTTTTCGACTGTCGCAGGTGTACGCATACACGATCGTCCCGGATGGTTACTCGCCAGAATCCTTTTACTAGAAGTGATGCAAGGACAAGTTTTTTTCTGGTCATTTTTAATTGGACATCACTTCCTTGACTCATGGGCTCTTGTGAATGATGTCGCAATCGTGTATTAATGATGCCAAGACTCGCACGACTTTCATTATTCGTTCCTATCCGGTTTGCTGTTGAAGCGTTTTATTATTTTTAATACGATGTGTTACTCATTTTACGTAAATTCGAGTTCTTTTTCGTCTTCCATTTATTTTTTATTTTCAATTTTATATTACTTTTACATATTGGAACAAGTTTCTTTCTGAAAGACAAGTGAGAATCACGAGAGATTTTAAATGAAATTCACGCCTGAATCAAGTCTTTTTTAAAATTATTATATCTCCAATTGCGAATGCTAAATTTAATTTAATTTATAAAATATGATGTAGCTCTAAAGCTAAATACAACAAGCTAATTGATACGGTAAAGATTAAAATATATGAATCGTTTTATTGTAGTTTGTGTGGTAATATACCTGTTGGTGTTATTCTTGCTCCTGAAAGGACGACATTATATTATAAGCTCGTAATACGCGTTAATACGAGAAATACTATTAGCAGCAATCCTGGAGCGGCAGTTGAACTAAAATTACTCCTGTAGCGCTGCTCTATCGCGCCCACTTAATCTTAGGGTCTCAACGATCATCTCCGCATCCTCTTTGCTGGTGCCAATCAACGCGTGACCTGAACCACGTGTTCTTATTCCGACACTCGCTTTCCGGCGGGCACCTCCGGTTTTTTTTGTTGCCAAGGTCCAGCCAAACCGGCGGTCCCAGGGTGTCCCACTCTTACGCTAGGTGGATTTGAGTTAGGGGCGCCCCAGGGCACCCGAGCAGGGACTGCTCGGGCAGGTCGGGGTGCGGCGGGATGGAAGAAAGGGCTAAGTGGGAAGGACTGGGTTGCGTAGGGGAGTGTGGGGACGATATCTCACGGCGCTTTCTCCATCACTCCTCTCCCATCCCACTCTCTCGTCTTCTATCTTCTTCATCCTTTTCGTATAGAGGCGGCAATGTCTTCGTTTTTTTACATCCCGGTTTGCTGCTCGGTTCCCTTGACCTTCCCATTTCCCCAATTTCTGCATACACGCGTGGCATTGTTATGAACGATACTTGCGGTTATTTTATTGGCGGCTATGATTTAACTTCATCGGATTCTTCGCGTGCCATCTTAGATTTTGGTGTCGATATTTTTAGGATGTTCGTGACGTTCAGGATTTATTACTTTAGTGTTCTGCAAAAGTGTTTACGTTGGTTAATATTCTACGTTATTTTGTGTGGAACCCAAATTAACTTGAAATATTATTCAACGAAAATACTTTTATAATTGAATGAGGTTAAAGCAAAATATAAAGTGCAGCTTGGCAATATCCTTTTAAAAACTATTATATTATAGGGATAATGAAACATTTCTTTGCATTATATTGTACTTGATTCATCGAATATATAAAATGTTATTACTGATGCTGTAAAACGGCAAATATCACTGGGCGATAAGACTATATTTGCATGTCTCTTGGAATTCGTCATCTTAAACTCTGGCGAGCTGTTTTTTCCTGTTTATTGTCACGTTAGCCGCAGCTTCGATATCTTATATTACTTTCATTTTCCAGAGTTCCGCAATCCATTACAATCGGAATAAATAATCCGATCAGTATTGCTCTTCACCGGCGTTTCTTCTCTATTTTTTTTCCTTCTGTCTGCTGACTACTCACGCAAATCTTTTATTCGAATCTCGCCGATGAATGCACAATCCTTGTCATTCGCTCATTTAGTACCGGCTTTCTCTTCAATGATCTCTTGCCGCTCTTTTCTCTCTCTCGTCACCTCACCCCGTTTCCCTCTCTGCCCCCTTGTGACTCTTCTCTCCTCACGCATCACTTGGTGGTGATGGCTCCCCCACATGTTCCGCCTCCTCTCAGCCCTAATATCTATTCCCCCTCTATCTAACCTCTACCCTCCCCCGTCTCACCCCGCCGCTCTCTCTATTTCTTTTTCTCCTCAACTCTTTCCTTTAGTCACCCACCTCCCCCTTTACCTGTTTTCCTTCCCATTCCATCCTCCCCACTTTCTTTGCTCCACTTTCCCTTCCCTGGGATTGGGCGAAGAGTATTATGGGGGAGGAGGCGGCGGGAAAAACTCCACCTCCTCTCCTCATCTGTGTCGGCATCACTAACCTCCTCCCAACCCACCTATCTGTGGGATCCTCCTCGGTCGCCCACACCGCACGCCACCTAAAGATCCCCTCCCCCCCCCACCTCCTCTCCTTTAAAGAAAACCAACCATACCCATTTCATCTTGCGTCTTTTTGGTTAGTGGGAGTGAGTTTGTAGTCTCCCTCTTTCTACGGGTACCATTCAACACTTATTCCCCCTCCACACGGTACACCTCGAAATATTTCACCCCCTTTTTTTGATAGCTACTTTCTTCTCTTCCCTTCTTCCCACACCACGGCGCTCACCCCACCACCACCATCACCACCCATCCCTTGTTGTTCGTTGGAGACCGCCGTGGTTATATAAAACCCCGGGCACGGCAGTGGCCCCGTTTTTATTCCTTCGCTGCATCGCGGGGTGTCGGTTGTCTTCTCCGACGGGTTCAGCCTTTATGGAGCTGATCCGTGCCATGGAATAGTGCGTGGAACGTAAAAAATTAAGGGGTAGTGCGGACAGGGCAGAAGCACCCTTGTGGAGGTGGACGTAAAATCGTGTGTGGTATCGTTGAGCACCTGAAGACTGGAAAAAAGTGTGCCCCCTTTTGAGTGTGCAACCCCGAAGGATATTCGGTTGTTTTTCTTTAGTTAATTTTCTCGGCGCCTTCCGACCCTCCGAGACTGAAGAGAAAGGGCGAAGGAAGACTTTTAGGAAGGCGTTGGAAGAAGATTTGGACCTCCGGAGAAGACAACTAGCCATGAAAATGGCCTACAAACTAAAGGTGAGTGGCATGTTTGCTTATTTATTTTCCTCTATGATATGTTAATCTCCAAAATCCTGACCTGTTCCAACGAGGTCCTCCCTACCTCATACTCGTTCAAGTTTAGCGGTCGAGGCCATTCTCCAAGGGCACACCTTAGGGTATTAATGCCAGCTAGCGTTGAAGTCTCCGCGTATTTTTTGCGATGAATATAATCTCTACGAATTGGGTGAGGGTGGTATTTCAACGGGTCTACAGAATCTTTAATTCTCTAAATGTTCGTCTTACAGTAGAAGGAAATGATATCGTATTTAAATGGTTACTTGCTGCTGAAGGAGATGATATTTTTACGTGTTCAGTTAGTGAGAAAGGAAAAGATAGCAGTAAAATTTTTAATTTTAATTTTTGTTATTATCCCATTGTCAGCAGTAGAACTTAGTTTACCCTTAGTTAAAAGATGAAGAGCTTTATAAAAATAAGAAACATGACGACAGTCCTTATGACCACGAAGACTTGAAGTAAATAAAGCGGTACTAAAAAACCTTAGAATTGTTGATTTTGGTAATTAATACTATTAAATATCTCTTCAATATCAGTTGCAGGATGTCAGTATCGATTGAAATTATATATGGGAGTTTCTTAATCGCCATAGACACGTATTTGTCCATCGGTTTCATCTCATCTCCGTTCGTGATTGATATATAATCAGCGGAGATAATGTATCATCGCGGTTGAGAGTTTACGAGGTCACGGATTTGGAGCATTTAAATGCTGCCCCTTTATCTGATTACGGTTAAATTCGGAGAGTACTGGGTCATCTCGCTATAGTAGGACACCTGAAGTCACTAAAAACATATCTCAGCCGCTTCCATCTATACCACGTGGTCACTTGTGCTCGATCCGATATTTGCCATCGTTGAATCGTGATGGGCGCAATGCGGCTAGTTATATATTCTGCGCGTGCCGTGTTCCAGGGAATTTCTTGTACCGTTAAGACCTTGTTATAGAATTCGTCTCGCGTAAAGATTTGCTTAACGATTACCTAAGAGTATGGGAGACGTCATCCTACTTTCACGAAAGAAATGGAGTTCTCGATCTCTGGTGGTAATGATGTATTCTTATATCTTTTCATTTTTTATTGGCGCATTTGAGTGGAATTTTTGGTCGATATTTCACAACCATATTTTTTATATGCAAAAGTAAAGACGTACGAATGTTTTGGAAGTGCAGTGGAGCGCCTACAATATATTTGTAATATGGGAGTTTAGGAAAAATGGGACTATACATCTGAGCAATGTTTACATTGGAGTGATCGATTTACGAGATTAAAAAAAATATTTTCATTCCATGACGGCCTTTAAAGAATTCAGTCAAAAATCTGTAGTTCGAACGTCTTAACTTGAAGAAAGTATCTGCCCTCCTTTGTACTCCTACACATGGTGTAGAAGTCCTTCAACTCGAGTTATGTTTGTAATTTTTGAGGTTAGAGAACATTGTTTACGAATTGCCTATAAAAAGGTATGGTTTGTTTACGCTACGGTATTGGTTTGTTTCCGAGACGCCAAGAATTTCATCATGTCTCCAAGGAATGTAGAAAGGGTGGTGTTTGCATTGCGATTTGCAATGGCTTTGAATCGCTTCACATGGTTCAAAGCCAATACTAATGAAAGTCTGTATTTCTTAAGTTGCCCCTGTTGCAGTTACTGGTTTTTTACCTATTTGAATTTTCCTGCAATCAGTTTAAATTTCCGATGCCGGAAAGAAGCTCGCGATTTTAGAGATTTCTTTTGAGGAGCCTGGCCGTACTAATTAAACTCGTCCAACACCTGAAGGTTAGGTTACTTATTGCCCGATGACTGCTCTGTTTCCTTGCGCCCCGGCCCGCATTGCTCCGAAATATCACGCCCATCAATGTTCTCGCTTCCCAACCCATTGCCGCCTGCACTCCCACGGTGGCGTCGTTCCAAATATCTCGGCATGGCACACGCTGCATACAGATTAGCTCGGAAGGGTTGTCAGGGTAACTGTACAACCGCGGGGCAGTAAGTTTCGAGAGAATACGAGAACATGTAGGAATCGAACGACGGAGAGATGGGTGTTGTTTGTGACCTTAATTCCACCTAGCGGCCAGGTGCGGGAATTTACGAGCGATCTTAAACAGCGAGAGGAAGTAATGGGGGCAATGGGTTTTTTCCTCTTTTATTATTATTCCCATGCTCAAAAGTCGTTCTCTATGTATCCTAGCGGTAGTAGTTTGGAAAATTTACAGTCAAAGTGAGGCAAATTAAAGTGCGTTTCTCGTAAACTTTGGACTGTTCTAACGACCGTCTCATCTTTGAATTGTCATACTAGGGAATGGGATATCAGAACTGTTGTGATGCTTGGGTCGGTTGAGCTGCTGCTTTCAGAATAAAGTGGAGTGTTATATTTCATCCTAATGAGTCTTGGTAGTGATATCGTTGTTATTTCATTTTCAAAAGCGGATTTCAATTGTTGATTTTTTGAGAATTCTGAAAATTTCAACTATCTCTTTTTTACGACATTTCACGTTTTGATAACTTCCGTGATGGAAGGAGATGACGTGATTGCAGATTTTTTTAATTTTATCATTTTAAGAATTTACACACCTCGGGTAGTTAATTTGGTCACGACCTGTCACTTCGTCCGGGGGCATAAACCAGCGCAATCTTTACCTGTCCCATCTTGTGGAGAAAAATCTATTCTCCTCCGACGATCCTTACTTCCCCCTCTTGCAACCTGTAGCTTGTTTTGAACGGGCGTTTCGAACTGACTTTTCGTTTTTTTTTGTCGGGGGCGTGGGATGGATCGGGTGTGGTGTGAGGCGAGTGTCTGAAGGAAGGTCGTTTTGGCTGCTTTAGCAAAAGTAAAGGGTGGGTTCGGAGTTTTTCGGTGGTATTCTTCGCAGGCGGGGGTTTTTAGCCTTATTTTTCTTTCGTAGACTTTTCACCCCCTCCCCCCCACAGCCCTAAGGCAGTCTCTCCTTTCGTCCTTTCCTTCTCCTCCTCTCGCTTTTTTATTTTATTATTTCCGTGTGTTTTTTGCGCTGTTTTTCCCCTGTCCGTAAATCCTCCCCGCAACACAAACACGCCCACTTTTTTTTCTTTTTTCACTCCTCTTTGTTCCGTGAAAATGTAGGTCATCGCTCCTTCCCACCCTTTTCCTCTTCGTTTTCTTTTCGCACCCGAAAGATGAGCGATGGGGTGTGAAAGGAGAATCATTCTATAGTATAATGATCGGTGGTCTACCTTGAATTAGAGTGGTAGATAAATTATTAATCTTTTTTGAGCGGAAATACGCGCGGTTATTTCCTGATGAATCAAAAACGCTTAATTACGTGGAAAATTGTATGAAGTGAAAAAAATTAACTGTTAGAATCTTGAGCATAGAATAATGTGTATATACCGTTTAATGTTGGAAATCGTGAGGTCTGCCTTTATTGTCTATTTCATTGTTATAAAATTAAGTTGAATGTAAATTTTATAAGGGAATTTGCTAGTCACGGGAAAACAATTTTGAGAAGTTTAATATTCGTTTTTTTTTGCCTTTTTATGTGGTGATATTGAGTGGTTAGATAAGCGTGAAAGATTGTTTGGTGTGTGAGTCAAACCGAGGGAATTCCTTGGAAGAATGTCTCTCATTCCTGCGCTTTCATCATTTTCACTTCTCGTCCCATATTCCGCAAGAAAAATTGACTATCTCAGAGATAAGACCCTTTTTCACAGAGGACCTTATTGCTGTCCAAGTTTCAATTATTCTGGTGGATTCTGAACTAAACAATTGGTATGCTGAAAATATCCTAGTGGAATCACACAGACATAAATGCGCAAATAACTAGCATTGGTATTTTTCTATCGTGATGTTCGGGCTATTCAAACGACAATATTTTTTAACGGCCTGCTGATTCTCTCTGACCTACGCGCATTGGACATCTGAGAGGTAGTGCAATGAATAGCTGGTCAGTTAAAAATTTTAGGAAGAAAGTTGACTTCCCCAGTATATAAAAATATGGAAACTAGACAATTGATCGGATAATCGGAGACAGTGATAGGCTGTTATCTTAATGTTCCATTTGTGTCCTTATTTTTGGTAAGAAGATTACGGTTTTGCGATGCTGCACGCCTCGATCAAATCGTAACCGTTCATCATTTGTTATTTGTTTATTTTTGAAAATCTCCCCGAGTGTATTGAGAGACTCCCCAGGGGGCATGTGAAGGGGGCTGGAGGGATTCGAAAGCGGGTCGTCCGATGGTGACGCCATCGCCCGGCCAGAACTAGGCTCGATCTTACGCGTAGGTGACGTCACGTCCCGGTTTCTGAAAAATCTCATGTCTTGCCCTTGGTACGAGGAGTCTCGACGAGATTAGCGGTCAAGGTGAAGGGAAAGCCACGCGTATTTGGAGTGGTTTACTCGGTTTCGCGTGAAAAACACGGAAAAGACAAGTTTATTGCTTTTTAACATAGGGATAAGTTTACTGTATTTTCTGTAGTAGCTATAAATTTGTTTAATCACTTGATGACGAATTGTATTCGCGGCCACTTATGTTAGATTGGGAGGAAATAATATCATGGTTAGGTTGTTTTCTACATGTTAATGCCATCTTAATTTGTAAATATAGTTCTCGAATACGATGAAGGCGAAGGAGAGGGGTAATATTCGTAAATGATTCTATTTTAGTCATGATAGAAAAATTGGTCCTAGCGTATGGTCGTTTATTGTTTTTCGGTGTGTGCGCATATTTTTTGTGGCGTAAACTTAAGTTTTGAGTTTTGCGTTCGTTTAAGGTTTTAAAGGTGCATAGTAGCTAAAATGTCCCTTTGAATTATCGATATGATAATTATTTTAAATTGTGCCCGGCACGGAAAGCTGCTAAGCAAATCTATATCTTTTACGTAATGAATTAATTTAATTCGTTTCAGTTCGTTTTCATTAAAGGTTTTGAATTATTCGTATAGATTATGTTAAATGAATTTTAATTCTATGATATTATAACGAAAGCAGCTTATTCTCATTTATGTTTTTAAATTCAAGATATGGAATGATGTGTTTTCGCCTTGTCTTTTTTGGCATTGGCCCTGTAGAGTTCCTTTCGCGAAGAACTTCGCGGGCAATTTCACCACCAAAGGAGATAAATGAACTATTATCAGTCTTTCCTTAAGGCTATTTTCATGCTAAGGCCCCATTGAATGAAGAGGAAAAGATTGAACGTTAACAATTTTGGAATTATTTTGCCGTAGCGAGAGATTTACAGTTCGGCAATCTTACCACCTCAGTTTCTCGTGCTCTCTGAAACGTGAATTCACTTAAATCTTCGTAGTTACATCGAGGATTTTTATCAATTTTAAAATTTATATTTTTGGGTTAACTAGTAAATAGGCGATTATAAGGTATTTTTTTATCTGTAGCTATATTTAAATGAGTTGACTCATTTGCCTATTACATTAGTTTGATGATTACAATAATTCGTCCAATATTGCTCATTGATTTTTTTAAAAGGCACCTTTAAGTACGGCACATGTTGGCTTAACCTAAAACGTGTTTTGCCAATAACGAGAGAAAGCTCGCGATCCAATGTCACGACGAACAGCAGGCTTTTTACCCGCTTGTGATGAGCAAGCTTTTTTAAAAACAGCCTCATGTGAGTGTATTGCGAGCGGGGATTGGGTTAAGTGTGTCGCGAGGTGAATGGTTAGCCAGCCTTTCGCGCTCTTTCTCTCTCGGTCGTTTGTTTGTTGTCTCATCGGGAGAGGAGTTGAGATGTAAGTGGGACAGGCGGCCGTGGAGCAGGAGGTAGAGTAGGAGTTGGAGAATAGTATGAGGCAAGGAAGAGGCTGCAGAGATTTGTAATTACGAAGGAAATGGGACCTTTTAACGGGAGTCTGGGTATCGATCCATGTCACCACCTGACACTGAGTGTGCTCTACCAAGGGGTTTTCTAGGAGTCGCACCTTTTCTTTTTTAGGGTTCGTATTTTATCCGCGATAATTCTCGCATGCGAAAGATGTGCATTGACAGTCATCCAATAGGCTATGATTCAAGGAAAAAGGTTTTTTCATTGCGTCGTCGGAGATGTTGGGCTATTAAAAGGAATAAAATCTAACGAGGATGAGTGAGTGAGGCCGTGAATGGCGGCGAATTCACTAACATTTTTATTGTAAGCATATTTCTGTTGCAAAACTTAAAAATTCATTCGTTGATATTAGGGATTTTTGTTAACCTTATAGGCGGTTATTTTTTATTGGATACTAAAACATAAATTCATGAAAACACAATGTCTTGAATATTACTCGACACCTGAAAGCAAAAGGTAATTTGGAAAATTTATTTCACATAGACGCAAAGTCGCAGAAAAGGGTTATTTTTAGGCGCGAGAAGTGAATAAGAGGGAGAACGAATGGAAGTAGCTCAATGAACCTTATTGCCAAGGTCGCTTAGGTTGCCAAGGGAGCGAGGGGAGGGGATGATACTAAATCATGCGGACGTCTTAATGAAGGTCGGATTCTCTCTCCTTTCCAGTGGCGTACCGAAAAGGGGCAAGCGTAAAGACACTTTTTACTCGTCGCGCATTATTCGCGTTAGTACATTTTCTTTTCTCAATGCTCTCTTCTACGTTGATTTCACCTTTTCCCTTGCTATGTTCATAGATCTGGTTTATGTTTTTCGATTCTCTCGGCTAGTTTCTCCATTTTTCTCGTTCGTACCACCTCACTTCTCGGAAATACATCTCAAGAGAGTGGAGGAGTGGGGTAAAAGAAGGTTCTTGACCTCCTTATTGCTTCTCGCTCCTATCTCGTTCTTTCGCTCGATGCCGCCGCCGCCTCGGATTTTCAGTCCATCTCTGCCATCTCTACATCTCTACTTTCTCTCTTGCCCCTTCCTCTTGTTTCTTTTTCTCTGGCTCCCACCTCCTCTTTCCACTAGCACTAGCATCTTCATTTCCTCTCTTTTCAGTTAATATAATTTCTGAGTGAATGATTTTGTAGGCGATTTGAAAATGCGATGCGAACGTTTATTTAAACAATTTCGTTCGACCTTTTAACTAGTGGGAGGACATCGAAACCTATTTTCCTTTTCCTATAATCAATCATTTCCATTGAATCCTGCATGACTTACGCTTTATTTGCCGCTTCATTAACGTATTCATTCTAAATTATGTATTTTTTTCGTGGAATTTCACTGTAATTGATTTTGATTACTTTTTATAACGAGCATTGATCATTTTACAGGCCTTGGTCTCATTGGCCCTGATATGTCTCCTGGTCCATCGCCATCACGTGGGCGCCGTCGTCACTGACAGCGACGGAATACTCGTGGAAGAGAAAGAGGCTCCGTCCGAAGACCAGAAGGGTGAATCTACAGATGAAGCAGAAAGGAGAGAAGCTCATATATTCGGTGGAGGGGGTGGAGGGTTGGGCGTCTCTGGCCCCTCGCAGTCATTTTCCATATCTTCGGATGCCTTAGTGACTGGAGGCGGATCACTAGACACGTCGTATGGAGCACCATCATTGCCCACGACACCGCCCTGCGTGCACGCCGTTCCTTCATCCCCGTTTGGATTGACTAAAGATAGTTATGGTGGGCCGCCACCACCTCTGCCAATAGGACATGGTGGAGGTTCATTCGGCTCTTCCGGGCATTCCCACGGGCACGGCGGAGGTTCGTTTGGTTCCTCCGGTCATTCGCACGGACACGGCGGAGCTTCGTTCGGTTCCTCCGGTCATTCTTACGGACACGGCGGAGGTTCATTTGGTTCCTCCGGCCACTCTCACGGACACGGCGGAGGTTCGTTCGGTTCCTCTGGTCCCTCTCATGGAAACGGCGGAGGTTCATTCGGTTCCTCTGGTCCCTCTCACGGACACGGCGGAGGATCATTCGGTTCCTCCGGTCATTCTCACGGACACGGCGGAGGTTCATTCGGTTCCTCCGGTCACGGAGGGTCGTCATCCTTCGGGTCCTCGTTCGGTTCTTCGTTCATGTCATCTTTCGGATCTTCTTTAGCCTCTTTGTTCGGGTCTTCCGGTAGTGGAGGATTTGACTCGTTCGGTTCTTCGGGACATTCTCACGGTCCTAGTGAAGCGTATGGTGTACCTAAAGCGCCAGGGAACTCTTACGGGCCTCCACCTAAGCCGGTTTACGGGCCACCTCCTAAACCAGTGTATGGACCGCCGCCGAAGCCAGTCTATGGACCTCCTAAACCAGAATACGGACCTCCGCCTAAGCCCGTATATGGGCCTCCCCCTAAGCCAGTGTATGGACCTCCACCTAAACCACCGAAACCGGTGTATGGACCTCCTCCGAAGCCTGTCTACGGCCTACCTCCTAAGCCATTCTACGGACCGCCCAAGCCAGAATATGGCCCACCACCGAAGCCCGAATATGGACCTCCTCCTAAGCCTGTGTATGGGCCACCTCCGAAACCTGTCTACGGGCCTCCTAAACCTGAATATGGGCCACCTCCTACACCGGAATATGGACCACCTCCTAAACCTTTATACGGACCTCCCCCTAAGCCTGTGTATGGTCCTCCGCCACGGCCACCTAAGCCCGTGTATGGACCACCTAAACCTGTTTACGGCCCTCCTCCCTCTCCACCTAAACCAGTATATGGACCTCCAAAGCCTGTGTATGGCCCTCCACCTTCACCTCCAAAACCCGTTTACGGTCCACCACCTAAGCCTGTCTATGGTCCACCACCAAAACCAATCTATGGACCTCCTCCTAAGCCAAGACCTGTCTACGGCCCGCCACCTAAACCCCTGTACGGACCACCATCTAAAGATGCTCCGTCTCGCCCGGACATATCTTACGAGGGATGGATGCCGATTCCTGGACAACACGGCCCTCACCCATCGGGTCATGGCGGAGGTGATTCAATCTCTGACATTTACGGAGCACCGTTCAACGCTGGTGGAAATGACGGTGGTTTCGGCGGAGGAACAATCATAAGCGGAGGTCATAGCGGTGCCGATATAGGAGACTCATACGGAGGACCTCCTCCGCCTCCGCCACCATCTTCGTCTTATGGACCACCAGGTCACGACCTAATCCACGGCTCCACTGGAGGAAGTCCACCAAAGAAGCCTATTCATTTCAGAGATCCTGTTCCTCAGGGATTGATTTCGGCCATCGGAGCCGCTGCCCAGGCTAATCTATTCGATGAACACCAAAATCAAGGACACCAACAGACATACATTCCACCTCCAGTGCCCGACCCAAGTCTTGCCTCTGTTTCTGGATCTCCTACCGTGTCTGGATTTCCGCAAGTTTCGTATGGACCACCGTCTGCCGGTGATGGCGGGCCATATCCTGCAGCCAAACCGTTATCTCAAGGTAGCGGATTTAGTTTTGGAAGTGGACACGAAGGACGTGTGTTAAGCGGAACGTACGGTCCACCACCGCCACCGCCGTCTGCAGGATTTCACATCTCATCGTCGGCAACTTTGACATCTCATGGCCACGGTCACGGGGGCCATGTACAAGGCGGTCATGGTGGACATGGCGGTTTCGGGGGTGGAAGCTTAGGAGGTGGAGGACACGGATTTGGAAGTGGTGGAGGACACGGGGGCGGCCATGGTGGAGGTTACGGGGGCGGCCATGGTGGAGGTCACGGGGGCGGCCATGGTGGAGGACACGGAGGCGGCCATGGTGGAGGTCACGGGGGCGGCCATGGTGGAGGTCACGGGGGCGGCCATGGTGGAGGTCACGGGGGCGGCCATGGTGGAGGTCACGGGGGCGGCCATGGTGGAGGTCACGGAGGCGGCCATGGTGGAGGACACGGAGGCGGCCATGGTGGAGGACACGGAGGCGGCCATGGTGGAGGACACGGAGGCGGCCATGGTGGAGGACACGGAGGCGGCCATGGTGGTGACGTGAACTATAATGCTCCTCCTCCTCCTGCCGTATCTTGCTGCGGACCTGGACCCAATCTTGCCGGTGGACCAACTCCTGAAAATAGTTACCAGCATCGCAATCCATCTGGTAGTTTCGGAGGTGCAGTGAAATCGGAAGGCTCGGCAGGAATTGACATAACTCCACCCGCAGTTCTCCACGCAACTTATGGGGCCCCAGCTGCCGAATCGCATGGGTCCTCATTCCAATCAACAGCAGGACACCAATCGACTACTTTTTCGATTACTCCGAGCATAACCTACGGAATACCTGATTTGGGATCACAGATCATACAGCAGCCGGAGGCTACTTACGGTGTACCACAAACCAACATTCCTCTGGATCTTAATATCCCACAGGCATTGCCTCAAGTGAACTTTGGGCAACCACTTCACGCCATCCATGCTGATCAGCAATTAACACAAGCTACGTACGGCGTACCTCAAAGTCAAGTTCAGCTCGATCTAAACCTTCCACAAGCGTTACCTTCTGTCAACTTCGGAGTTACAGGGGGTGCCCAGGGTTTGAGCTACGGCTTGCCTTCCGGGATCGGTTCAGGTAACCTCTTAAGTGGATCTTTCCTGCACGGTGGGAGCGGCTTTGGTTCCGCTGGTCAATTACCCGCCGTTCAATTGCAGTTACCTTCATCAGGTCCTAGCGCTAGTTATGGAATTCCTGTTTCAGGCGGAGTTGATCAAGGAGTAAATCTCGGCCTACCTGTGGCATCGCCCATCCCGGCTCCCGTATCGGAAAACACACACGAGCTTTTGCCTACCCCAGAGGGCCTTACCGATAACGGTGCTGCAACTCACGAGCAGGATTTTCCCGGTCCGGCTGCCGATTCCCACGCCCGCGTCAAAACCATTCCGATCCAGGGAGATAAGGGATCCTACACGTTGCAGATTCAATCCGCGGGAGGCAACTCCGCATCCGACGTACCACACGAGACTGTCCTCTCGGACGGTCTCCTCCAGAACATTTTAGCGGCCATCGAGAATCAAGGGGGGCAGCCTAATTCACCCATCAACGTTAACTACGGCTCAAACATCGATCTGGATTACGATCCTACTGTGGGACAGCAACAGCACGCCTCGGCCTCCTCTAACGAAGCACTCTCCTTACCGGGTGCTACCGCCAGACATTCCTCTGCAACCGGAGAGGAAGTTCCCGCTGCCGCTTCCACCGTGACGGTGCATGCCGTAACCCCTGCTCCCGACGACGAGTTCTGGAGAAAGGAAGAAGAAGCGAGGTCCTACGAGTCCGAGGACGCTTCGGCCGTCCCCGCCCATACCGCGGAATCCTCCAGCCAGGTCACAGCCGAAGATAATACCGTCCTCCAGCAGGAGATCGACAAATACCTCGATCAGCTGGAGCAGGAGGAAGACGGGTATCAGCACGAACAGATCGCAAACGGCCAAGGAGCGGTCGACCCGGCTTATTTGGGTGAGGTTCGATCCGACGCGAACAACAATCTCGACGGCACGAGCGAGGGGAAGGATTCGGACGCCGATGTCCATCCCGCGGCCGAAGGTGCCGGCGAGCATGGCTCCGTGGTGGGCACGAGTCAGAGCGTGAGCAGCAGCGTCAGTTCCAGCGTTGGCGGATCGGCGCGTGGCCAATCTTCTGAAGGGAAGGTGGAGATAGTGACGGGTTCTTCCGCCGATCCTAATTACGGGTCCTACGTTTCTTTCACGGCACCTCATGTGAAATACTCTTACGGGAAGGCCGAGGGGAATAGCTTCGAGACGAACGCTCATTAAAAAAGGACTGAAGAGGGAAGGGAAGGATTAGCAGGTTTATTTCGGGAACGGATGTGGTTGTACATATTCTCAAAACGTTTTGATATTCCCGGGGCCCTGAATAAATCTTCCGTTTCCATTCTCTCATCCCACTACCTAACCCTTTCAAAATGTGTAACTGATGGTAGGAGAAAAAGAAAATAATAGGTAACTAGCCATCTTAACGTTTTAAAATTTAATTTTACAATGACGTGTAAATAAATTTGTGTCACCTGTTCAAGGGGCATAATCCTGATGAAAAATACTCGTCGATTTGCCGAATTTTTATTCGGAGATCGATTAAAATTAGGAAATCGCTAAGCATTCCGAATCGTATTACATTCCGTCTCGCAGATAAGTAAAACTAACCTCAAAAATTTCATTTCCTGTTTTGGCTTTCTCAAAATTAACGTCAATTTCCCTGCACGGGTAGGGCAAGCTCATTTTGAAAGTCTCGGAATAAGGAATGTTCTTGCGAAAAGATACTCAGTATTCTCCCTCCAGGTGATGGAGGGCGACTGTCTGTTACGAAAAGGTATTCAAGGAGGCTGTCGTGGTCTGTTATTGTTATTTTCCCGAACTCTGAATTTGTCCGGAAGGTTTTTGGTAGCCCTTGTGTTAGAGTTTGAGCAAGAAGAAGGCGTGCATTGAGAGAGAGAGAGAGAGAGAGGCGCGGAGGGAGGAGGCGATGGAGAGAGGGCAAGGATGGATTGCCTCTAGAAAGGGTGTGGGATCTGGCTTCAATCCGAGCCAAGTGGGTCGCGAGTTGGTTTATAATACGCCAGAAGATTTCCGCAAGTTTTGCAAGGTCATAAATGAAAATTAAAAGCCAGGTGAAAATATACCGGATTAAAATGTCCCCGCAGAGCTGATGGTGTTATTTACTCACGCAAGTCATTACAATTTTGCACTCGTTCAATTTTTTCACCTCTTTCTGTCATATGTACATATATAGAGCCACAAAAAATGAGTGCGCCGTCGGTTTGATTAGGATTTTTAGAGATGAGTGTTTTATGCAGCATCATTGTAATCTTGCCACGAGTTCGGATCGCGGCGGTTTTATTAATTTATTTTAATTTGGGGCGCGAAAACGTTTGATTAATCTAAAATCGGATTCCGTGTCCCGTCAAAGTGGGAAAATAATTCGCACTCGGTCGTTCCAAACATTTTACACGTTGCTCTAGAGTTCCGTGCCATTAAAAAAATTATTAAGTTTGCCCTTCGAGAGAAGGCCGTCACTTCATCCTCTTGGCGTTAACACCTTACCCGGATGCGTTTCGGTCGTCTAAATCTCGTGGGCGTAGCCTCCCCTCTCTCCGGCCCCTACTCCCTCTTGACGCAGGTTCCGTGGTAGCAAAAGGGGTCGAGTTTAGTGGGTGCCAGGGAGCCCACTTAGCCCCCAGACAGGTGGATTGGGAGAGACTCACCGAAGGAGCTAGTCTTTGCGACGCCGTGACCTAGACAGAGCGGAGAGGTGGTGGGGTTGGAGAGGAGCGCGTATGTACGAGAGGACGGCAGAGGAAACGGAGGCCCTCTATCTTCGCCCCCTACTTCCTTTCTTCACCTCGAGCCTCTTCGGAACTTCTCCCGCCATCCATCCCTTCCTCATCTCCTCCTCTTTTCCCCTCTCCTGTTCCTCTTCTCGCACACCTCGCTCTTAGACGTCGCTACCGTCCCACGTTCAAAGTGGGTCATTAGCATGCCCTCCATCTTTTTCTCTTCCATCCTTTCCTCTTCGCGCCCCGTGGGCTTTGAAGACTTGCCTCGGGCGCAATCTCCACTCTCTTCAGCTCCTCCACTCTTTTCATCTCTTTCACACATCCAACTTCTCACCTTCCCTCCCCAAGACCTCTTTTTCCCCGTGTTCATCATCTATCCACTGACAGGAGTACGTTTCTGGTCCATTTCATAGAAGCGTTCGTTAGGTGCTCCAAGGGCCTGGAATGTTTCTCCCGCTACGGAAGATCAAACTCCATCTCTCTGACGGATGTAGAATTTTTTCCGCCTATATGTACGGGTTTTATCGGACGATTTGCCGATCCATCGTCTTAAAGTGTAACATCCATTCGATCTTTTGAAATTGCTCTTCCGGTAATGCCGCAGTTCCTGACAAAAGAAATCAATTTTATCCCGAGAAGGAAAACCGTATATTCGGAAGCGGGTGGTTTTTTATTTATATAAATATATAGAGGATGCGAAGTATCGTGGTATCGTTTTGACCGTTTTTTCCTCTGTCAGTTTACACGGGATATCACTGTCTCAGGAAGTTAACATTGTTACAGAAGCTATCGCTTTGTTAATAAAAGGCTTAATATTTTATCCGTATTGACGTGGTCCAATTATAGTTTGCCCTTTTTTACGTCGTGATTCGACCAAAAAAATGATGTAATCGTTATTATACCATCTTAAGTTAAACACACAAAAATATTTTAGCTCAAACTACATCGGTGTTGATTCATAATGTAGGTCAAACGGGCACGAATTCTTGCTTTACGTTTTGTATGTAATGTTTCCTGTGCCTGTTTGTTGTACGTCCGATTCGGACGAAAAACATTAAATAATATAATTTATTTATGTTCGGTCGGAGCACGAACTGAGACGTCACTAACGTTGGTTTCATTTATGCTCGCCGAATTCCAGTGTTTTTATATATGAGCATGTAAGGTGTGCATGAGTGTGAAAATGTTTGCTATTCTGTGAGTGAAACTTGTGCCAACTGTCTTTAAGTTGTATTTTATACTGAAAATGTTGAAAATATGTGCAAATTACATGTATATTGTATGTTTATCCTGTTTTATTAAATTATACCAAAAAATTGTTTAATTTAATTATTATCCTTTCGTTACGTATATCTCGTAATATTATTATTTGATATTGGTTGCAGTGGTAGAACTACGTCAGATAAAGGCTGAAAATTTCACCCTAGCGATTTATTAATAAATTGATAGTTATGTAATTTCTAGTGGATCTTGAATGTTTGATATGAGTATTGGTGTTACTTATTTTAAAATTACAACTGGTGATAAGTATATGCGACTCCTTCGTTGTGGTAGATCCTGTTTAGCAAACTTGTACATTTAAATCTTTAAAGATATTATTGGTATTTTTTGAGAAATGTTTCCAACATTAATCTGTAACGTAAGGTTAGGCCATCGGAAATGAACAATACACCTTTCCCGCGTTGCGTAATCTTTATTCAGCCCGTTGCGTACAGCGAATCACCCGATACTGAACTGCTTATATAGGCAGTGGAATCTTCTCGAACTTTCTCGGCATGTTTCACCAGACTAGACCTTTTTAGTCCTAGTCGTGGAAGAGGAGCAGTGAATCTCGCATTTCCACTAATTGTATGTCTAATCCAGTGGGTCCTCCCTCGGTAATCTCCTTAAGACTTCGACATCCTCGTTACGAATCATTATCGGCTCTTTGCACGTCCCCTCCTCACCGCTTGACTAACCCGAGGCAAATCAAGTCGAGCGCATCTCGCCGATTCGTCATTGTAGAGGTAGAGTGGGGAAGAAAACAAGCTAGGACGCTCGTTCTCCTTCGTTTTTTTTCTCCTCTTTGCTCGCACTCTCGCCCGAGGAATCGCTCGTATGTTTGGCGCTGCGATTCAGCTCTCTCTCTCTCGTATTCTCGCGAATGTGTTCCGATGGATGTTGCCGGAAGGTTCCCGATTGTTTTTTCCGCCTATGTTTATCCTTGCTCTGGAAGAATTGACTGCCGTATTCTGGTCTGAGCGCGCGGGTCGTTATTTCTCCTCCCCCCCCCACGTCTCCTTTCTCTCTTTCTCTCTCGCTTCCCCTCTGCGGGTTTATATAGGCGAGGATGAATTGCGGCAAGGCTGTGGAATTTCTAACTTACATATATCTCTTCTGTTCGTATCTTCCCTCTCATTCCGCGAGTTCCTCCCCTCTCGCAGCAATTCTCAAGTTGGTCGCTCGCTCTCCACATCTCCTATCCGTTTCGGCATCCGAGGGCGTGTGGCCCGCGCACCGTACTATTCTCGTTAATGTGTCCCTTTCTCTCACCTCTCGGATGAGTGAATTGCTTCCGGGGCAAAGGGGAGATTAAAAAACCTCGGAGACGGAGATGCGATGGGGTGGCGTGGCGCGGAGGGAGGCGTTGGAAGGGGCGGGGTGGAAAGAAGTTGACTCGAGGGTTGGGAGGGCAGGGGATGGACCGGGAGGCTGACTCGTATCGATTTGTCTGGTTCCTTTTTTTCTCTATCTCCGTTTCCACTTGGTGATTCGAATGTTTTCTCATCTCGGGAATGGGAATGGTGGTTCGATGGCCTTGAACTCAATGTGTGTCTGCGTCCCACAAAAAAATCTGGGAGAACGGGAGGGTGTCGGTGCGTGTATCGTGCGCGCACGCACTAAGACTAGGCTGTTTTCGGTTCGTCCGGAGGTAATTTGTTTTTGGTCGGCTTCGCTCGGATACGATTGATGAACAGCGATTCTCTATCTTTGATCTATGAAAGTAGTCTCAAGTTGGCACCCTTGGAAGAGCGAGGAGAAGGTGCTTATTACTTGAGAGTAGACCAGGAGTTCCCAATCTTTTCAATGTGAGGAGCAACAATTTCTTCCCTAGAATATCAAGCGAACACCTCTTAGTTTTACAACTGCAAGGAATATTCATAAATAAAAACAAACCAGAGACCAAATAATTTCTAATGCATTTTAATAACTTTTACATAGAAAACAAAATGACAAAATATATTCCTGGCGCTCGCTAGCGTGACTTTTAGCATGATGAAAGAGCACGATAAAACTCTCAAAGAGCACAGCAGCTAATGAGCACCAGGTTGGGAACCTCTGGTGTAGACGGACAGCGAACCATAATGACGTAAAGGCTAGGGTGTCGTCGTCCTGGTTGTCGCGATTATCCCTGGTGTCACTTGCAACATTGATTTTTGGTAGCTCTTAGATGTCAGCTTTCATAAATCTTTTTTTAGTATTTGTTTAAACTTGCCGGAAAATCTTACCGGAAATAAGCACCCGAGCGGTTGAGTTACTTTCGTTGTTTTAAGAATTTCAGTGTTTGAAGCTAGTGGTAGCTGATATTTAATCTCCAGGTCCAACTGGAATCGTTTCTGATTTTGCTGTATTATCGTCTGATTTCGAGTGATAAATTGAACCAGTGAGTTTTCGGATCGTAGCATTAAAGTCTTTTGTTTGCTCTGCCAAAAGATGTAAACCTAAATCATTCAGTTGGCGTGTCTTTGAATGTTCCATCAATGGTTCTATTCATGCGAGCCAGTTGAGATAAATTCGAGAGAGACTACACGCGAATTAATTCGCGAAGTATGTTTTGCCGTCTACGAGCCTTATAATTATATCTTTCGTGTCAAGTTTCTAATCTTAAACGCATCCGGATCGTTCATTATTCAAATCGTTTCCTCTCTCATCCGCTTACATTTATAACAGGATTTTGATAACCGTGTCATCCAAGCGATGCCTTCGGTTGTTTTTTTAACAGCTTGCGCGTATCAAAAATGGTACGCTGTCGGCTTCATTGGTCGTCAGGACAAAAAGAAATCAAGTAGATTTACGCCAGGGGCTGTTTCTCCGACGGAAGCGTTTTTTTTCCACGCGAAACCGGTTTGCCTAAAAACTTTGGAGGTACTCTTAATCTACTCCAGTTCCACCATTCGGCGTTTGTTAGCTCAGGAGTAGTTCTTTAGAAATAATAGTACCGGACTGGTTTCCTCCAATGTAGATTAATTCCATCCAAATGATCCGCGAGAGGTTTATTAAGGGTCTGTCTTTTACAATACTGTAACATTTGTTCTCAGTTGCGGAATGATTTTAGGACTATCGCAATAGGATACGATGAACGCTTGAAAACCCCGTCACGCTTCGTAAAACGCTTTAGGAAAGGAAGGTAAAGCTTGTGGAGACTGGTTATAGTTAGGAGTTTTATTGAACTAATGAAAATTCGTATATTATAGGAAAAATGATCTCCATATCACACCATCGAGGTCACTATTTTTAAGCAATGTCAGCGTGTTTTTTGTTGTTGATTTCAGTGCTTGTTAAACGTAAATGTACCTACGATGCTCCTGGTCCAGGTTTTTTCTGTTGGATGCATCGGTTAAATTTCTTAATATAGTAAGTATGAGAAAACCATAGTGAAAAATGAATTTTTATAAACGTGCGTTCGCGGACCTTTTGAAAGCTTAATGGACGAAATTCCTTATTTATTAAATGAATTTATTCTTGGCAGTTTAACAGGTTTGTGTTGGGTTCCGAGCCGAAACATTTTTACGACCGATAAATAACGAGTAAACAGTTCCAGTTAAACTCGGCCATAATTCCGAAAAGTGTCCTGTTTTTTGCAAGTGCTTATTCATGCCTTTTAATTGTGTTTTTGACGTGGCACGTGTTTACTCCCGAGTGAGGAGTCACTTAAAAGAGAGATTGTTTTGCCAATATACTTTTGTTCCAACACGACCGATGAGCGGTGTCCGCATGGTTGTCATCCTTTTGCCTCTCGTCTCCTCAACGCGTATTCGGTTTCCTGAAATGCTCATCCCATTATAATCGAAATGGGAAGGTAACTGTCGTGATTCTTCCTTCTCCCTCGCCTCCCGATTCGAGGCGTGCATTTTCTTTCTCCAAGTTCGGGAATAATGCGATTCAAAGTGTTTGCGCTCACTTTGCGTGCGTGTAATTGAAGTCTCCCATTTCCCCCGAGAATCTGTGGCGGGGTGTGAATTAGGTCGTGGGCGGTCGTTTCGAATGCGCTAAGTACTGCAGGGAACCTAAGGAATATACTCTTCGTTGTTCGTAAGATTAAGGCAATCCTTTGTCTGGGAGTCTTCTTCTTACATCGCCCCAACCTCTTATTAAGCGGCGAGTCACGGTCCCTTCGTCAGTTTTTTTTTTACCTTTGAGATTGAACGCGTGAATGATAGGCTTCTCTCGTGCTTTGATTTATACAAAAAGCTGTTGGTCAAGGTAACTCCGGTAGCCCATAAGAGAATCATTTTATCTGCAAATGCTACTTAGAATTGATACTTTATAGCCGAAATGTGCATTTGGTTAATTCGTTCCTTTTATGGATTCGAGAATCATCTTGATCATCAATTGGGTTCATAAAATGAGCTCGATAATTCCTTTTTGGATTATTCAGTTTCAAAGAAGGGTTTCTGATAAGTGTTACGTATTTATCTTCGTAGAAATTGTTTATCGTCACTCTATGTATTAATTTAGTCATTCTCGTTGTAGTGAGTAATGAAGATTTTATCTACGAGAGTTAGAAGTTGGAATTTTGCGTTATTAAATTTTTCCACCCGAGAGATTATCTCCGTTGTGATTACTATTTATCGATAGGCCGGGATGTATCTTTGTATTATAAAGTTTTTGTTCGTTGGTTTATGTACTTCATGGATTCTATAAATTATTAATAATACGTAATCACCGTCTTTATAAATATACCGGATAGAAGAAGGCTATGCACGTCGAGTAGTAAATTGGGAGCTCGCTGACGAACAAGACGGAGCTCACTCGAGTGAAGCATTGCTAAAGCAGATCTCTCATCCTCTTACTCCCTGCGCACTGTAGTCCGTCCCAGCGCTCCTCTCTCTCCACCTCATGTAGCTTTCGAACCCTGCATTCGTCCCCGCCTCTATCCGTACTCCTCCGGATCCTTTTGTATCTCCAATTCCGGTAATCACACCCATTTTCACCCGTAATGGAGCTCTGGAGATTAAACATCGGGAGAGGAATACCAAGCGTGATGCAAGGTTGGGGGGGACGAGGAGGGTGGAAGCCCATCCGACCTCATCCCTGTTGCTCTTCCCATTCTCCACCCCTTCCTTCCATCCCTCTTAATGTGCGCTCGTCTCCAACTCCACCCCTTTAGGCCCTGCCTCCGACCACCCCCACCTGTCACTCTACTCTCCCACCACCCGAAGTAATTAACTCCCCGCCGTCCTTCCCGCATCCTCCTATCTCTCGCCCCTTCCCATCGTTCCATCTTCTATTCCCGCTCTTTTCTAATGGGAGTTTCCATCCCTCCCCGCTCTCACTCATTCCGACTTGTATCTTACTCAGCTCCCCGCAATTTTCACTCATCTGAGGTAGATGTCGCTTATTATTCAAGCCTCGGGAGAAGGTGGGATGTGGAAGGGTGAGGGAAGTGGCTGATAGTCTCTTCATTCTTCCCACGCCTATTTCTTCCGCTGTCTCCTTCTCTTTGCTTCTTTCTCCTTATAAACTCTGTTACGAGAGAGTCTTCGACTCGATCAAATGCCTTCGTTTCTCTGTACGCGTTTTTGTTTTATCTTTTTTCTTCCAGGAAGGTCACGTCGGATGGTATTTTTTATTTTTCGAATTCTTCCCTCCCACGTCTCCGCGTATTTTATTTAAAGCTTTCGTTTGGCAAGCGTTTGTGTTTGCTCATTCATCTCGCGTATTTGGGATCCATAATTTTCCTTTTGCGTTTCTGGGCTTTATCTGATGTACGTGGTTGTTTTAAACGGATGTGTTGTTTGTATCCCTTTGGGCAGGTTTTTTCCTTTATTGGGCGCCATAAAGCAGGCCGAATTTATGTCCGCGGTATAATTGGGGCGCTGTAAATATCCTTTTCCCGTCTTAAAATGGAGTTTCTATGCCGTTTTCATTTTTAGCTTAAGGTTCTTGTGGCGGCAATGTTTATTCGTACTCGAAAGTTAAAAAAAAGTGTCGACGCTGTTGACTTCCACGTTTTATTCGTCGTATTTCTACTGCGGGTGTTTTTGAGCCGAGCTTAAATTTCTAAGTGTCTTTCGAAAAGTTCACCGTGCGTCTTGGTTAATGTACTATTTCTATTTAAAACTTCTTTCGAAAAGCGCACTTTATTTCATTGTACGTAAATTATATTATCTCCGCGTCGGTGAAAAGCCATCCGCTCGTTAACCTCTTTCGGTTGTCTCCGAGGATTTCTTTTTTTTTTAAATGCGCGAATCAACGCGGTAAAATCGTTTTTTACTCCGTCATTCAGCGTTGCCCGCAGAGCGAGGCGAAAGAGTCCACTGCAGGGAAATTCCTCTCGCGCCCATTCTCAGCTCGAGGTGACGTCTTTACCGGCTGTTCCTCGGGCGCGCGGGGAAGATTTTTCCGGCGAAAAATAGTCGTCGACGAAAAATTTCTGGCGTCTCGCCGTTTTTATTATTATTATTTTTTTGGCATCGGATAAACGCTGGCCCATTTTCCTCCTTTTTTCCGACCGACACGATGCGATTAATTTTCGTACCTCTCACCACTTTTCCTCCCTTGCTTCCCCTCAGCCTTTTTTTAATTCTTCCCTCCACTTTCTTTTCCCAGACCCCTTCTCGCGATGTCTCCTTTTACGTCATCTCACCTTCGGTCACGTCCCTCAGGCTTCGTCCTCTGTACGGCACCCGGTTAATGAAAGACGTCTGCTGTCGTTAAGAACAGAGACGAGTGATGGAATAGGGGAATGGATGGAGGGAAAGTGGGAGGGTTGGGATGGAGACATGGCGGAGTAGAGAGAGAGAGAGTTTCTCGTACAAATTGGATCGGAGACTTTACAGGAATATTCAGCACGGTTTCGAGTGCTCTCTCGAGGCCTCTGTCCCCGAGTTGAAGCAATGGTTGGTTATATTCAGAATCTTTTGCTTTCCCGATGTTTATGACGAATGCGGTCTTTCTTCTTTTTCTCGAATTTTTCGTTCGTTCCGCGAGAGAAACATTCATTTTGCATTGCTCGTGATAGTCCACGGTCGTTTTGCTGTTTTTATTTTTAGTGCTTTTTTCTAAAAGAAATCGCTTATGTATTCGGTTCGTTCGTCCATCCGTCCTTGTACAAAATAACTCAAAGTTATTTTGTCTATGGAGTGAAATGAGAAAACCGCTTATAACTCGAAAGCTATTCATTCTTTTCCGATCAGATTTTCAGGAATAACTTGGAAGCGTAATTTTTATATTTTAAACTTCGTGCCGTCGACGTTGAAGTCATGGGTTCGATTCCAGGAGCGTTTATTTTCTCCATTTGATTAACATTTTGTCAATGAAAGCAGATACAAAGTTTTAATTGCTGTATTTTTTAATGTCTTTCAGAAAAATTTCAGCGAAAGCAGAGTACCTTTTTAATCTTTGACTAAAAGTAGAAAAATAAAATTTATTTAAATGTATTTAGCGCAATCACGTTTTATATACACTAAACAATAAATCTAAAATTCACGTAATTGAATATTCCAGAAAGTGAAAATTGTTTTGGTTATATAAAAGTTGCCTAGAATAATTTTAACAAATAAATCTTCATTAATATTTTTTGTCAACTTTTGCATTCCCAAAATTTTTGTTACTTTCTGAGACATTCAATTGTATATAATTTATATTTGTTTACTTTTTACTGCATATAAAAGTTGATTTAATCATTTTTTAGTGCTTTTTCTAAAAAATCTCATCTATTCATCCGTACCTCTGTCCGTGTACAAAATAACTCAAAAACGGCGTAAGTTACTAACGCCATAATTCTAAGATAGATAGTTCTACATTAAGGCAGCATCTGGTATAAAGTTGGCGGATCTAGATTCAGCTGCCGAGTAGTAATCAGAAAAAAACTGATGTGGCCACAACATGACTTTCTCCATTCCTGTAATATTTCTAAAAATTCCAAATAGGTTAAATGATAATAAATATTTTAAGAAATTGCGAGAAAAATTTAAAGGATTTACAAAGAACAGAAATAAACTCAAACCGTAGCCCTCTGATATTGGATATAGCCACGAAGCTTCAACAACTAAGAAAATAAAAATGGTCGTTACTAAGCCGTAACTAAGCGTAGTGTTTACAATAGTCGCAGGTAGGTGATGTGGTGGCAGCTAAAAATATGTTTTAGAAATATCTCTTAAACAATGGGAAAATGTTTCGAACAAACGTTGTAGAAAATTTAATTTTCTACAACTTTTATTCCAGTACTTTTTTACATTTATCAAATAATAAAGCAAATATAAAAATCTGATTTGGCCACCACATGATTTTCTCCATATCTGTAACATTTCTAAAAATATCAAATAGGTTACATAATAAAGGTAAAGTACTCTAGCCAAACAATTAGAGGGTTACAACACCCAATGCATTTCGCCCACAAGGTGGGCATCGTGAGGGGCAAAACCTGTTTCAACAGTGACTGGGAGTCAACTGCATGGTTTGAACGGAAAGTATTAAGAAGACGACCGAGAAACAAGTGAAGCGCGGAAAGATTTTTCGTATAATTAAAATTTAAATTAAAAATTACAAAAAAATTACATCCTGTTGAATTTGAATTGTGGAACAATTTTAACATAAAATGCACGAGACCAATACTCATAAGTTTCATATTAAATCCATAACTTTAGATAAAAAATTAAAGTTTCTTAAGAAACAAGGGGATAAAACTATTGACAACATACACAAAAAAACAAATCAACCCAGTATTACTTCACATGCATCTGATTTCACTGAAAACTTGTCCAATCTACCTTTGCTTTCCCACCTAGGAAACCACCTATAGATGAATTAATCACAGACATTGAAAAATCCATTGAATTTTTCGATGAAAACTCCAAAAATTATATCCGACAAGCTTGTTCAATACAAATCCAACACAACTTGAACAAATTAAATAAGTCTCATCCAAAAAACTATTCCAAAACCATGAAACAACTCAGAGATAAAGATTGTTTTTACATTAAGGCTGAAAAGGGCCATAAAATAGTGATCATGGATAAGACACAATACTTTGACAACGTCCAAATTATGTTGTACAATGGACCTTACATTAAACTCAAGAAGAACCCATTAAATTCCATGATTCATAAAACTAAAGACATCATTAAAGGATGTAAAATCATCATTGATAAAAAAATTAAGCTACAAGTTAAAAATTTCAAACCCAAACATACCAAAATTGTACTGTCTTCCCAAAATACATAAAGATGACACAGCCATGAGACCGATTGCATCAGGAATAAATAGCCCAACCTATAACTTGGCCAAATGGCTTAATAGTGAATTTAAACAGATGTCCTTTCCCGACAAACACTCAGTTAAAAATACCTATGACTTGATAAGTAAACAAAAAAAAATTATATTTAAAGACTCTGAGATTTTGGTCTCCTTTGACGTTAAAAGCCTCTTCCCAAGTGTACCTCTGGAAGAAACATCCCAAATTTTAAAATCATTGTTACTAAAACAAAAATTTTCTCTATCTACTTTTCTAGCCAACATTTTCATGTCCTCTTTTGAAAAGGATTGCAAAGAAAAATTTCATTACTTTCCAAATATATGGTTGAGGTACGTGGATGACATATTCACAATCTTTGATTTAAAGAAACAAAATTTAGAAGAATTTGTTAATCAGTTAAACAACATATATCCTTCAATTAAGTTCTCTTATGAACTTCAAGAAAACAACACCTTGCCGTTTTTGGACTTGCTAATCATAAATAATAGACAACACATTGAGTTTGACATTTTTAGAAAACCTACACATACTGATAACTTCATTCCTAACAACTCCTTTCACCCTATGAACCAAAAAAACAGCTGTTTCAATTTTTAACACACAGATTATGTAACATCCCCCTCAATAAAATCAGATATGCAAAGGAACTCAAACACACAAAACAAATTGCCACTAAACTTGGATACGATAACAATTTAATTAATAAATTAGTGAGAAACATAACTTTAATAAAACCTTGTCCAATGCCGCTTCCCTCAAATTAGACAACAAAAAAGAGGACAAATATGTAAAATTGCCTTATTTCCCACCATTAAACAGAGGCTTGAACAAAATTTTTAAACATAAGAATTATACCATAACATATACAAATCCATATAATTTGAAAAATTTACTGGGCAGTACAAAAGACAGTACAGAATCTTTGAACAAGTCCGGAATTTATAAAATACAATGCTCACACTGTGACAAAAAGTACATAGGACAAACTAGAAGGAAACTAATAACACGCTTCAAGGAACACATGGCTCACTATAAATATAATCGTTTTGAAAAATCAAGTGTTGCCAACCACATTTTAGAAACAGGTCATAGTATACACGTAAACGATTTAACATTGATAACTTCAGCCAATAACTCACTAAACTCGTTAGAAAACCTTCACATTTACAAAAACCGCGATACACTTATGAACACGGACACAGATTTCAACAAGACCTTATGCAAACTGACAGATCTAAACAACACACACGCCGAAAAATCTTTCCGCGCTTCACTTGTTTCTCGGTCGTCTTCTTAATACTTTCCGTTCAAATCTTGCAGTTGACTCCCAGTCACTGTTGAAACAGGTTTTGCCGCTGACGATGCCCACCTTGTGGGCGAAATGCATTGGGTGTTGTAACCCTCTAATTGTTTGGCTAAAGGAGTACATTACCTTTATCAATTTTAGCCAAAGTTATTGAGCTACTAACGATATAGGTTACATAATAATAAATATTTTAAGAAACTGCGAGAAAATTGTAGACTTTACAAAGAACAGAAATAAACTCAAACCATAGCCTTCTGATGTTGGATATAGCCGCAAAACTCCATCAATTAAGAAAATAAAAAGGAGCGTTACTAAGACGTAACTAAGCTTCAATTGTTAACAATAGTCGTCGGTAGGAGGCGTGGTGGTAGCAGCTAAAAATATATTTCTTAAACAATGCATTATATGGGAAAATGTTTCAAACAAATGTCGTAGAAAATTAAATTTCCTACAACCTTTATTCAATACATTTTTACATATATCAAATATTAAAGCAAATATTTCAGAATAACGGATAAGTGATGATTAAAAGCCCACTTCCGGTTGATCAATGTTTACCAAAAACTAATCAGTTCTTGTGACTTTTATAAAAATGTCAAATATGAAATTTCGCGTTGATCTGATTAATAGTTTTTGAGTACCTACAAAATTCCGGTCACAGGCATACACACCCACAGACATCGAGAAAATAGTTAAAACGTGTTCAGGGGGCTTTAAAACATGTATTTCCGTTGAAATCTAGAAATAGATTTTTTTTCATGAAAACAATACTGGCTCTATACTTCTTATCTTAAGGTTTATTCATTCGAGGTAAAGACGCTGCCAAATATTTTTTCTGGTGGAAGAAGGTTGTAAATTATACTAGGCAAACATTTTCCATGAATATAATAGAAAATTGTACTTTTCGCGCGAAAACATAAATGTTAAACAGTGCAATTTCTCGCCGTTTCCCGCGCTAATCGCATTTCTTAAAATTATGATGTTTAATTTTTATTTTCGGATGTTCAACGTTATGCTGCAGAGAATCTCGCACGACCGTATCTTTTTTTCGTGTGCTCTCAAATAGAGATGTCCTAAATGCGGCTGAATATTCGCGCGCGCCATACATTGGATTTGTATGCGCGTACTCGGTCTTTAAATGTAGGTATGTGAGTGTATTTGGAGAAATCGAGGAAAGGTTTTCTCTATTGTGGTAATTTTGAAACTTTCTCTACCTTTCCAAGTTGAAATGCTCTTTTTAGGTAAAGGAAAGCGCGAGGAGGAAGAAAAATTGAAATTTCTTAAAAAGAAATAATTTCTATGAATTTTGAAACATTAAGATGTATTGTCGTGAAGTTTCCTGGCTGGTTACGGTTTCATTGAATATGTACGTTTCTTAGTTTTCTTTAGTTTGCGTTGTCATTATTTTCCTGCGTACAAGGCTTGGCTCAAGATTACTGCGCTATAGTGTTCCATCACTTTGATTAAATCTATTCAGTCCTTAATTATCTCCGATTCAGAGGCTTAAATTTTTATGTAATTATTGGAAGTAACGAAAAATGAATGTGAAATTTCATTTCACACGAAATGAAGTGATTATTTATTTGAATACTCTCTATCATAGAGATCATTTAGATCAGCCTCTGCGTCTCGCTCATCGAAGTTAATTGCAGTTTGGAAGGTGGCTAATTACAACTTAATTGGACGCCGATTCTTGAACGTGGGACTCCTTATGCCTTAGCTACATCAGCACATGAATCCGGTATCGAGGTGTTCCTACCGCGGGATAACCATTCCGCTTTGCTGCGGAGTCCATTCGGGGAAGGAAGTAGACTGCGGATAAATCATGGGCCAAAGAGAGAGATAGGTCTCTTTATCCACCTTTCCCGTCGGGTCTTTCCTTGCCTCTCTCTTCACCCGTAACGAGGACTCTTCAGTCGAGGCTGTCCCGTAGGCAGTGGCGGGTGCGCTGGGCCGAGGACCATTTGTCTTAATGCATCGCCGCGAGATCGATAGCGCGATTACGTTGATGTCGATTACAGGTGTTCCGAAGTATAGAGGAATTCTCGGATCTTCCTATCTCTCTCTGCTATCGAGTAGTTTTGTAGGACGGCGAAGCATTCCGAGGCGTGGTCCATTCTCGACGTTCTTTTTTGTTCTGAGTAAGCCCCTCAGAAGGTGTGCGGGCGATTTCTCCGGAACGGTTGCTCATTTCTATTGATTGGTGTATTACGTCGTCTGGTTGAAGTGAGACGGTTATTTATTCCGTATCCGCGTGTTGGTAAAGGGGTATATATCGGAGGAAGGTTCTGTAGGTGCAACCTTGAGACTTGAATGATAAATTCGAGCGGGGAGTGTTCTACTTTGGTGGGTGACCCGTAAGCCGTGCTTTCGATATGGACGGTTGAATTTAAAGATAAGCTTTCCTTACTTCTTTCAAAGTAATGCCCAATAATTTTGTGATTTATTGTGCCAAATGAGTCGGACGGTTAGAGGAGATTTATGAAGTTCTTGCCATTCTAGTGTACTCTTATTGTTTGCAGACAATGGTTAAATTTTAAATCGTGTATTTATTTACGGTTTCCTGAAAAAGAAAACGAAAAACTGTTTTTCAGTGATAATACTGGTGCTATAATAAAAATTATACTAGAAGTTGAAAATGTGCATTAATGAAAATGATAGTTAAATGAAATGGATAAATTTTATCGAATTTATCTTGAACGATAATGATGCACGGACGCCAGTAAAAATATTTTAATGGCTATTATTTTTCAGAATTTAATTTCCCGAAATATATTATTTAAATCGGTGAGGCTAAGAGGTTTTTCTTTGTCTTTTGATTTCATTGATGAGAGTTTTCAATGTATGGTAAATATTAACCAATGCATTTGATATTAAAGCACTTCGACTACTTGCCTATTTTCCCGCATGCGATCCAGATTCTGTAACAAATAATATTGTTTTTATATGGTTGTTTGATCAACAACATTTCTTTAATAACTTATTTGTTACTTACAAATACTTTTCATTAATTCGTGTATTAATTTATATATCAACAGAATCGGAATTCAAAAGAATTTGTCATAAAATAAAATGAATGTCTGTAAAGTGGTTAATCGTAAAGTATACTCGTTAGCAATAATAACGCCGCGAGCATTCAATTGATATATTCCATCATAATTGTTTTCAAACTTCGTTTTCGTGAACAGTTCTATGCAGGTGCTCTTATTTTATTCGTCTCTCATCTCTCCCCGAAATGCAATTAAAAAAGACATACTCCTTATGCGCGTGGCTTATTAGTCCTCTCGTGATTTTGTGGAATTCCGTTCCAAACAAGGACCTCCTTTGCACAGTAATCCTTGACCGGAAATAAGCATTTTGAGGGCGTGCAGAGGTTTAATAACTGGGAAATTAGGTTCCTCGCTTGTGCCATTTCTATCTCTATCTGTATGGAGAATGAAGTTTTAGCCCACGGGGTTTGTGGGCTGGAAGGAGCGGAGGGAGTTTTCCGTGTGAGATTCGGAAAATGCAATGCCTCGGTTTCCACTAATCTAGAATTTCCATTGTGAAAGGGGCGCAACGGGTTTTCTACTGCTGGGGTTGCCACCGCCCCTCCCCTCCTCTCTTCCTTTTCTCTTTCAACCCTCTCTTCCTCTTCTTTCGCCTATTACACAGAACGTTTTCCTTCTTTCACTGTATGCGTATAAATTAAAACTCTTATTCAATGGCATCGTAAACTCGGCACATCCGTCGTATTTTTTCGTCTTCGCGTGTTTTCATCCTACTTCCTGTCGTTTATTTATTGCAAATAAATTCGTAATGTTTTCATTTTTAGTGTCTATTCCAGTCACTTCCTCTTTGGAATTTCCTCCATGGAAGCGATTCATCATGTTTATTTTAAAAGCCTTTTCATATTTTACCCGTGTAAAAATAGCTTTTTTGTAAACTCCCGCCGATTGGATAATCCAATCCGATTTGTTCCCAAAGAAAGAGACGTTCCTCTCAACCTTATTATTTCCCGGCATTTATGTTTTTACCACTCTCTTCTTAGTTTTTCCTTTCATTTTCTCTTTCCGTCACGTTCCTTTCATCTTTCTCTTACCGTCTCGTTCCTTTCCTACCTACCTCCCTCTCTCGCTTTCTTCGCATCGTGTTCTCTCCCAATCTCCCTTTGTCTCGCTCACAATGGCTCACAGAGAGAAGTGGTTTTCGAGGTGGGGGTAACAGGTAAACTGCTCTCGTCCGTACGGACCACCTCCGCCTCCTCCTCCCCCGCTTACCCTCCTCCTCTTCCCGGTTCTCCCCCTCTCCTTTCTCATTCTCGGCGGTGGAAGCCACTTTTCGTTTTTCGCACTGCCGTAGCCTTTGTTTTCTGAATTGTACGCTATGGATGTTGTTGCAAACGCCGCCTCTTAATAATGCTCCATCATCCCCTCCTCAAAGTCGACTCCTCCTCCTCCCTTCCGATTTCGGTGGGGGCTTTGCATAGGTGGAGGGTGAGATTAAGCGTGGCGGCGCGTTTTATGTGGTTCTCGTTGTTTAATGGAGCTTTATGACGGACTTGGGCTAATCGGTGCGGTTTATACGGTGGTGATGAATGCGAACGACTTCGTCAGGGGATAATAATCGATGTTACGGGCGGAATTAGACTTCTCACCGCCGCGTTCTATCCGTCCCGGATAACTTTTGCTGTTGCCATCGTAGGCGTCTGGCTTCGCGTTCAGGTTATTTATTACTGATTGATGTTCACTGGGAGTTGTTTTCCGTCTTCTCTTTTGGCGGCTGCTGCTTTGTTTCTGAAGGCGTGATACGAAATTTGCCCTTGTACGATGCTGCGCGTTACATTCCTTTGAGAGGTCGAAATAATTTAATATTAATTCAAGTGTTATACTCGTCCGATAAGGGGAAATGTGAACGTTCGGAAAGTTTTTCGCCAGCGTAGGATAGATACTTTTTCCGCCATATATTCAGAAAATTAGAGAACATTGGGTCGAGTGAATAAAAACTAAGAAAATGCTTAAAGCATTAAGCAAAAGCATAAGCATTTGCTAAAAGCATAAGCAAATGCTAAAAGCATTTGCTTCATATTGAGTGAATAAAAGTTTGCTTTTGCTTATAAGCATTTGCTACTCAGTTTTAAGCAAATGCTTAAATTTTACGGAAAAAAGCTCTTTGCAACTCTTCCTTCACTTGTTTTTGTTTACATTTAAAGTTTTACATAGTTGAATTTCAAACTAAAAACATAAATATATTGGGTAATATTTTTTAAAAAGTTAATTAATAATTTTTTAAAACTATTTCTTTTATAACTGTATTCGATAATATCACAAATCATGGGTGTATTTTTATTCAATTAGTTATAGTAATTTTATCCAGTCATTTGCCTTTATAGTGATTTTGGACGCCACAAATATTTCTATCTTACATCACTTAAGTACCTTAAAAATATTTCTATCTTCTGTTTGGATGACAGTACCCCGCCACGTCTCTCTTGATATTCTTCGAGTAACAAATTTGAAATATAGGTACTTAACATTTTCTTCAAAGAAACGATATAAATTTTTATAACGTTGAAACTTTTCTAGTATTTTTTAACCTTTCGTGTCACCATGAATTACCATATTTATATTTAGTATCAATTATCATGAAAATAGAGTACTTGGAAATATTTTAGCAAGCCCTTTACCTCACTTTAAAAAGTTTAAGCATATGCTTAAAGCATTAAGCAAAAGCTCGGTTTTATTCACACAATTTTAAGCAAATGCTTAAGAAAATTCCTAAAAATAAGCAAATGCTTATTCTTTCTAGCAAAAGCAAATGCTATTTTTTTTATTCACCCCAAATTAAGCATTTGCTTAAAAAGTGAGGGAAATCTTAAGCATAAGCATTTGCTTATTTTTTATTCACTCGACCCATTATCTCTTTAATTCATTTGAAATATAGGAGAATATTTGCTGCGTTAATAACGATCGAATTTCAGTTTTTTTTTGCTTTCGCAACTATGATTTTATTCTTAAATATTTCTTTATTGAATAAATATTTTTCAGGCGCTACTTCTTGGGACTTATTCATAATGAAAAATTATTCAAATCGTTTAAAACCACCTAAACTTTTTCCTCGTTTTTAAATTGTATTTCCTATTGTTTCCTTTCTATAATTTCTAAAAAAAACGAGGTGAGTGAGTACTACAAGAGGAAATAAAGAATCTACGCATCGGGAGTTCGTCTATGAGATGTTATCATTTCCAACTGTTAAGCATGTTGTACGTGTGCCACATGGTCTACTCAACGTATTATTTCATCTAGGCTTCTAAGGTCTGATGTTTCGGCCCGTAGCTTACAAACGTATTAAGAAAGATATTTTCGCACAAGTTTTATGATGCGAAATGACATATATATATATACACACACACACACATATATATATGTGTGTATATATATATATATATATATATACACACACACACACACACACACACACACACACACACACACAGATACATGTAATGTATGTAAATGTTAAGATTACGGCATCATCATCAATGCCTTGAGCTCGAATTGGATAAAAATCGCGAAATAGGTATGACGCCATTTTATTTAACAATTGAAAATAATTAAAATTTATCGAAATTTACGAAACACAACATTAAAATACTTTTCACGTTTTACCGTCACTGATATCGATGTTAATTCTCCTATTGTGAGCCCTTACAGTCCTAGAGAAAAACAAACCTATTCACTTCTTCCTACGGTCGATGTCCCAAATTTAATCGTCGTGTTCGTGCTGTTAGTAAAAATTCTTAAAATGTAAACAAATAGGTAAATGTTTAGATACTACGGAGCGAGATAAAGAGCTGAAATTTTAAAACTATTTAGAGTTTAGTATATATAAACGAATAAACATTTCAATGTATCCATGAAATTCTTATTGCGGTCGTTAAAAATTATTTAAATTTAGACAATTAGATAAATGTTATTTCACATCTAATTCTGCTATAAATTTAAAATTTGGCAGAAATGTGTAGAATTATTAACCCAAGGTGAGAGGAGTATAATATTCCTAAAATTGCAAAAATTAGTGATTGTTTTACTCCATTATTTTTCCATAAAGGAACAACGGAAACCGATCCAGAGAAGAAATCTTTAGAATTAAAGAAATATTTCTCATGATGAAATATCTCTCTGAAAAATAATGTTTTTTCAAGGTGAGATAAAATGCTTGCAGTATGCAAGCACCTTCTACTAGTATAATATATATACGTTAAACATGACCTATCATAAGTAAGAAGCGTCAATATAGTATAGATATATTTGTCTGTTTAAAAATGTATTGACCGTGTATGGAAGAAAAGTAGGTCACTTTCTTTCCTGTTATAAAATGGGTTTATTTTTATTTTCGTCACCACTTCAACTTATTGGTGCCCTATTAGACAATTTAAAAAAAAATTCGAGTGAGTCGTTTTATCCCTGCAGTATAATACCAAAGCCATGAATTTACAGCTCCGTTTACGTTTTTTATTATTTTTTCTTTTGTGAACTTAAGTGACTAATTATCTTCCAACAGTTAGTTACAGCTCAGTATATTTTTAATAAGGCTGGCTCAAAAAATCCTCCATCCCTACTTCTCGAGCTCACGTAATTGGGAGAAAAATCTTTCCGTAATTTTTTCGTTTTTGTCAAGCTCCTTTTCGGGCAAAAACGAGGAATTTTGAATTCGTTTGGCTCTTTTAAAAATAAATAATTCACCTCCCGTTTTGTTAGGTGCGCAGTAGAATAAGCAAAATAGTGTTTAGACGAGATTTTTCGTATTTTTGTGTGGAGGCATGTGAATTAAGAGCGAAGCGAAGCGACAAATAGTCAAGTAAGGTAAACAAAACCTAGTGGAAAGTTGAACCAAAAGTAGGCAAACTCGTCGGCAAACTACTGCCTGCGTACGCATGCGGCCCCGAAGGGTATTTTGTGCGGCCCATGGGGCTATGATTAAAAAATCGGTCTGCAAAATTTACCGCAGACTTTTCCATATTTGCCGATTGAATTTATTATCCTTAAGCCTTGAACGTTGAAATTATAACGCTAAAGAATGTCTGAAATCGATTTTCGCAGCCTTGAACGTTGAAATTATAACGCTAAAAAATGTCTGAAATCGATTTTCGCTTACATGTGTGACCAATTTCGAACGAGATAAAAACGGGACATAATCCATAAGGCAAAAACGGGACAAGTCAACCGAGTTGATTTTGCTAGTTACTTATTAGTAAAACAAACCTTTATTGGCCATTTTAATGCATTGTTAAGTGTGTTATGAAAGTTGAAACTTATCGTTTCTGTTTTAGAGTTGAAATAGGCGCACCGATAAAAGAAACAAACCAATATCTTTCGAGCTTAAATTAGTAAAATTGGTATATTTTTCTATTTTGGAATAATGCTTCTTTGAATGAGAAAATCAGTGAATCATTATCAGATTTACAAGTCGGGAAAATATTTGTGTCAATTCTTTCGGAATATTTTATAATTTAAGTTCAGTTAACCATTAAACTACTTACCTAAGTAATTATATACTCTGGACAAAAATTAAGGTGTCAGAATCCCGATTTCATAAAGTGCGCCCATTGACCGCGATAAGCCAAATTATGAAATAAAAAGTTATAATATTCAAGAATAAGTAGAAATTTTTAATTAGTACAAAACAGTAAAATACTTGATAAATCAATATGATTCCTCACTGTTCTCTATAGTCCCGCTATAATTTTCGTTGAAATTAAAATTTTGTTGATGAACATGACGAAATATAGTATTTAGTATTTTTTCAATTGCGGTATTGCGTAACAAACGATTAACTTACTTAAATGAGCTAGTTGCTGTGACGAAGCTAGAAGGTTGGACTATGAATAACATATGCTGAGTAATCGACAAGCAACACATTTCCGGGAACCCCAGATTTCTTATGCCATTTTCCACCAACAGACGTCTGGAATTAAGTTATTTTAACCGCGATTGTTTAAAAAATACACAAAACAAATTATTTGATCAAAACGACGGAATATTCGGGAAGTACCTAAAAATAAATGGGGCAGTTAGGTTACAGAAGAAATTTCATCTCACCTCCATTGTGTTTCTTGTGTATTCGAAGGACCTAACCCTCGACGCCGAATCTAGCATTTTTGTAATGACTGGGATTAAAAACGTGTTATAGATTTCCCTTCTTGCAGGAGAGAGTGAATCTCCAAAAAATTTGAAAACTAGTGACTGAGAAAGTATGGAATGCGGCACGCGGATTTGGCGGTTAGCCGATGTGAGTTTGAGACCCCTGGTTTAGATCTTCATGAATAAACTGTTATTTACCCGTACCATCTTCCTTTGTGCGGCCATTTCCCGCTCTCTCCAACCTCTCTCTTCTCTATCACCGAAACCCACGTAATGCAGTCGAAATAAAAGGACAGTAACGGTGACTCGGAGCCGTCGCCGCGGGTTCCGTCCCAAATTGCCCTGTTACTTCAGTCATAACGTCCGCCGTATGGTTCGTCGTAAAGCGGGCGAGCGGTTCGGTCGAGTTCATCAGGGCGTCGGGGATAGAAGAGCAGGACGGCGAGCATTACTCTCATAGGCGGTGGAGGTCGTACATCTTACCTCCAGACGGAGCGCATCGGTGACGTCTCTTACCCGCTTCCCCAAGATTCCTTTATTTTTCGGTAATGAATAACGCAATCACTGGCGAATCTCCGTGAAACTAGAGACAGTTGTAATTTGCTTAGTAATTATGGGAGGCCGGGTGAAATTTTGGCTTTAATATTCGCAATATGCCTGTTCATTGAGCCATAAAAACGTTTTGAATCGAGTTATCTTCGTGCCATATAGTTTCAATCTCATTTTCTCATAGGTTGGTGTTAAAGAATTTGGCTACGGTAGTTTGGGGGTGTTACTTTTCCCATAGACTGAAACTTCGTGTTTAAATATATAACATGTCATCATCATCATGAGGTGTTCTGCCTCTAGGCAGGTCCCTGGCACCAGCGTTGTCTCCACTCATTTCTGTTCCTTGCCATTTCTTTCATTTCCTGATACCCTCCCCTTTCTTTCAGATCGTCAAACATTTTTATTCTTCTACGTCCCCTTTTCCTTTCCCCTTCTACTGATCCTTCCAACACCATCAATAGTAAACCTTCTCCTCTCAAGATATGCCCTAACCAGTTACTTTTCCTCCTCTGAATTGTTTCAAGTAATCTTCTCTTCTCATTCACCCTTGTTAGTATTGCTTCATTCCTTATCCTATCCGTCCACTTAACCTTCTCCATCCGCCTCCACACCCACATTTCAAATGCCTCTAGTCTTTCTTTCTCTCTTTTCTTTAGCGTCCATGTTTCACACCCATAAAGCAATACACTCCAAACATAGCACTTCACAAGACGTTTCTTCAGATTTAAATCCATTTTACCACATAGTACCCGTTTTTTCTTATTAAATGTTTCTTTTGCCATTGCTATTCTTGTTCTTATTTCTTTTTCACTTCTCCAGTCTTCAGTTAGCATGCTTCCCAAATATCTATACTGTTTTACTTGCTCCACTCTTCCATCCTTTATTGACACATTCATAATCTCTCTATCCCCTATTCTCATCACCTTTGTTTTCTTTATGTTCATTTTCATTCCATATTCCATCATCCTGTCTTCTAGCTTTGTAACCATTTCCTGAATATGCCTCGTTTCATCTGCCAAAATTACCATGTCATCAGCAAACCTTATACAATTTATTATTCTACCCCCAATACTAATTCCTTTATCATTCCCTATTCCATTGTCAATCATTTCTTCAGCATATATATTGAACAGGGTTGGCGATAAGCAGCAACCTTGCCTTACTCCTCTTCCTAAATCATACCATTCGGTCTGTGCATCTTTTATCCTCATAGCTGCTTTCTGTTTCATATACAGCTCTTTAATTAACCTTCTATCTTTCCAGTCTACTTTTTTTGCTTTTAGTATTTCCATCAGTTTTTCCCAGTTCACTCGGTCGAATGCCTTCTCCATATCTATGAAGCACAGACTAATTCCTTTACCCCTTTCTATATATCTCTCTCCACTCATTCTTATCAATCCTATTGCATCTCTTGTACCTCTACTCTTTCTAAATCCATACTGTTCCTCTGCAACATTTTCTTCCATTTTGCTAATTAGTCTCCTGTTCATAACCCTCAGTAGAACCTTTGCTGCATGTGTAATTAAACTGATTGTTCTGTGTTCACTGCATTTTCTTGTTCCTTGCTTTTTCGGAATTGGAATCATAATTGTTTTGACGAAATCCTCTGGCCACATCCCCTTGTCATAGATTGCATTACACAACTTCACTATTTCTTCCAGTCCTTCCTCATTAAGACACTTAAATAATTCTATCGGTATCTCATCTACCCCCATTGCCTTCCCATTCTTCATATCCTTTATTGCTTGTAGCACCTCTATTTTCAATATCGAAACCCCTGTTTCGTCATTATTTATTTCATCCTGCTCTTCAATACGGAGATCCTTTGGTTTTTCATTTGATTTGTACAACTCCTCCATGTATTCTCTCCATCTATTAAGGACCTCCTCTTCCTTATATAGAACTTTATCTTCTTTACTTGCAATCTCTTTCACACATGCACTTGTTCTCCATCTATCCCACGTTACATTTTTTACTTTCTTATACATCAAGTCATACATTCCTTTTCTCTCTAGATCTTCTATATCTGAGCATTCCTCCTCTAGCCATTTCTCCCTTGCTTTTTGGGTTTCTCTTCTTAGTTCATTATTCAGTTTCCTGTATTTCCTTTTTCCATCTTCATCAGTCCTGCTTTTGTATTGCCTTCTTTCTTCCATCTTTTCTATCATTTCCTTTGTCACCCATGGCTTTTTTATTCTTTTTCCTTTGAAAAACCCAATAGCCTGTTCTGCTGTTTTCCTTATAGCCTTCTTTATCCTATTCCATGCTTCATCCACATTTTCCTCCGACACGTTTTCTCTTTTGATTGCCTGAGCTAATTTTTCTCCTATTCTTTCTTTTCCTACTGTGGCTATATTCTCTAAATCCCATTTCCTAACTATCTTAGCCTTCTTAACCTTCTTCAAGGCTAGTTTTATTTCGGCCATGAGGAGCACATGATCACTGTCAATGTCTGCTCCTGGAAGTCCATATGCCTTTTTTACTCCATTTCTATATCTTTCTTCCACTAGAATATAATCTATTTGATATCTGGCTCCATCTCCTGGTGATTTCCACGTGTATAGCCTTCTCTTATGATTTTCAAACCAAGTATTTGATATAAACATCCTCTTCTCTTTACAGAACTCAACAAGTCTTTCACCTCTTTCATTTCTTTTCCCTAGTCCAAATTTTCCTACTACTTGGTCTTCTCTTCCCTCTCCTACCACAGCGTTCCAATCGCCCATCACTATCTTGCAACAGTTTTTACCTTCCTCCTCCATAATATTTTCTATCTTCTCGTATATTTCTTCAACAGCCTCATCTTCATGTTGGCTGGTCGGCATATAAACTTGTATCAACAGTAGATCTTTTGGGTGCATTCCTATTCTAAGAGCAATTGCTCTATCATTTACAAATATCACCCTCTGTACACAATTTGCTATTTCCTTATTCAAAATTACCCCTACTCCATTCGTTCCTCTAGTACCTCCTGAATAGTACACTGTGATGTCATCACTTTTTATTTCCCCTCTTCCTTCCCATCTCATTTCACTTAAGCCAATCATATCCATTCTATTTATTTTCATCTCTTTCTTTAAATTTTCCAACTTCCCTGCTCGTAGGAGTGTTCTAACATTCCACGTGCCAATTCTCAACTTCTTTCCAGCATCCTTCCTTCCTTGTGTTAAACGGAACCTCTCGTGTTGTCCCCCCCGGAGATCCGAGCGGGGGACCATTTTGCCTCCGGAATATTTAACAAGAGAAGACTCCGTCATGATGCCTCTACATGGGATATATTGTGGCGGTGGTTTCCCATTGCCTTCCGCCTATATATTCAGCCGCCCCTAACATGGGGAACAGACGCTGTTTGCAGCCGCCCCTAATATGGAGAACAGACGCTGCTGCCTGTTGGTCCGCGGGAGGTATTTTATTTCCCTCCTACCCTACATATCTGTAGAGCATTCCCCTATCCGCCACCCGGGGACGCGCCCTCTAGAGGTTACAGGCTCCTCCATATAACATGTACAAACCTGTATAAGAAAAAAAGAAAAAGTGTAATATAGAATGATTAAGCACGATTACCAGCAAGAATAAATTATCGTGTCATCGAAAATTCGATTATAATTGGAAATTAAACGGGATGTCAGTTATAAGTGTCCTTAGGTATCAAGTACTTTTTAAACCTAACTCGCCCTAGAATCGTCTTCGGTTGGAGTTATCTTTTTTAGAATCGACACAGGGCTGAAAAGGTATGGAGAGATTCCTAAGTCTCGGAAAAAATATTTTCGGACCTAGAAGAAAAGTGCGAATAAAAATATATCCGCGTGTTTTCCGAACTCTGCGCGACAAAACGCTTCTGTCGACGAAATTGCATGCGCATGCCCTGGACCCCGGAACCCCGGGGCGGATTGATGGTATCAGATTCGTTTCGCGATAGAGGGGCTTAAAGGCGGGGAGGGGTGCGCTTGGGGTAGTCTCCTCTTTGCATCGTCGCGGAATTCAGGTCAACTTCCCTGGGAGATTCTCTTTTGAGATATGCATGTACACGTCCGCGGTGTCTTTGGTGTCGATCAAAGGGAAGCGGTCGCGAATGCATCTGCCTCTTCTTCTTTAGGTAGACTGCTGAAAGATCCTCGTTTGCCATTTTTATCGAACGTTCCGCTCCGTGTTTTCTCGCTTGACTCATTGTTTAAATAGATTACGAGGAAGTTGCGAAAGCAGGTGGGTTGCGTGATTTCAGATCAATGCGGCGTTTATGATATAAAAATAAGAGCGCCTTTTATTTGGTTGTAGATGTGGAGGTGTAAGTGATTTTTCGTTCTTTTATCGCTTATGAAATTGTACATCGATGCAAAGTGTAGCGAGTGTTTCCACTTTTGCTTCCTATTAAGAAATGTACTCAACTTTTAATTGTATGTTGATTTTTGTCATGCAAATCATTCCCCTCAGTTTTTGAAACTATGACTCTCCAAAATTTACAAAAATGCTGGGAATACCAGATTCGCATTTGGACTACAAAGCAACAGTCGTCAGATGATTCATGAATTCTCCTTGGTGTTGTGGGGGATTATTGTATATCGATGATGTAATATAAATTGCTGTTCCTTTACTAAAGATCATGGAAACGCGGAGCTCGTCCGTGGAAATAGTTTCACTCGAATCAATTGCAGATTGTTTCGGCGTAAATGACAGAGAAAATACGGTTGCATAACGTCTAGTGAGAATTCGCATTTAAACGAAACCGTGTTTTGCTCCTCACGTCCGCGCAGGAAGCGCGAAACGAATGTAGTGGTCATAAATGCCAGCAGCAGTCAACGACATTTCGGGCCAAACAAGCTTGTGAATCACTCGGATCGCGGTTGGGAAATATTACCTCCTGTTGGCACGGGAAATGAAGTTTTCCATGTTCCGCACGAACGATGTACCCGCTTGAGATTTCGGACGAAGCGCTTTGAGCGGAAGGGTGTGGCGGCTGAGGTTGTTTCGTAAACACGGGAACACTTATCCGGGGTACGGAACGGTTCTGGCGGCTATAAAATCTCAGCGAATCGTCTTTCTTTTTTATTGCGTCCCTCCGAATTATGCCTCGCGCTATTGCTTTCATTCCGCTTTCATCCCGCTTTCATCGCTTGTATGTGGTCGTGGTGCAGGGAGCAGTATGCTGGATCCGTGATAATGTGCTCGTCGCCGTCGTTCTTAGTGGATTCGATCGTGTTTTGAACAGAAGGACCCGCATAGAGCGCCTATCCGTTCGCGGAAGAGTTTAAAGCGTTTATGGTAGGATAGGAAAAGGTTAATTGTCGTGAGGAGTGGTGCATTTAGAGAGAAGAGGATTTATATCCTTGTTTTGCTTATCTCGTTGTCGTGAAGCTCTACGAAGCGTTTGTCGATGTCGTCAGATATGGTTTGTTGTGGTCTAAGTGCTGCTCTTTACCTTTTCTTGCCGTTGATCACTTTTATGTACGTGTACGAGACTTAAGGTTATTATTTTGTTAACACCACCTAATTTTGAACCTTTTGTTATATATCGAAATTTCTATAATGATGGCTTTAGAAAATTTTCATTCGTCTTCCTTAATTTTTTTGAGATTTAATGAGGAATAAGTCCCATTCTCATCTCGTTCTCTGGTTCAGATTATAATGAAACCCAATTTATGATAATCATTTTTTATGACCTAGTCGTCCAATCAAGGGGCTGTTTTTGCTATTAGCCAGTAATGCCATTTTTATTATCTTTAACTATTAAAAGAAATTTCCGATCCAAGAATATTTACAGAATGACAAAGAATCAAAGTAAGCAGCTCAGCAGCTTGAATGTATACACTTGGTCCATTTGTGCTCTGCTGGCAACCTATACGTGCGCTATGATGGTTTAATTCTTAATATTTCTCTTGTTACTTTTATAATTCCGGTTAATGTTAGCTAACTCAAAAGAAAAGCCGTCGGTTGGAATATTTTCGCACGTTTATCAACGAGCATATTTTTGTAAACATTTTGGCTAGTTAACGACCAATCCTGTTCTCACCCCTTACGCGTTGCTCCCCCTGGATATCCACCTCTCGTGGCACCTTTGTTTTTGCATTTCTCCAACATAATTACATCCCCTTAATGCTAAGCTCTCCATAATACAGCCATTCTCTCGTGGTGTTCCAGGAATGCTTTCAACTATATTCTCTGCGTTTCGCGCATGGAGTCCGCCGCTCCCCTACCTTCACTCGTAACTCCTTCAACGTCCGCAAACCATTAGTGGCGTATGTGTTCTCGGCGTCTATTTTTTACCCCGCAGTCCCTTTTATCGTCTTTCTCCCTCTTTTCTCTCTTTCCGTCTCTCTTTTCTCCCTACTCTTGGTTCGAGTAGGCGTCGGAAACTGCCGTGGAATGCTCCGAGGACCCATTCAGTGGTCAGTTACGCTGGAACCTTTCACTTCTAGACCGTTTTAGGGAGACCTTAGTTGGTTTTATGTGTTTTGGAATCAACACTATTTTGTGCGTATACGCAGCATGAGAGAGAGAGAGAGAGAGAGAGTGGAAACTTGATGGTTCCGTGGGGGATAGACGAGGATATGTCAACAGGATACACAGTTTAAAGGACTAGTCTATTTTATCTTGGCGATAATGTTTCTTTTTCTTCCTCTTAACTCCCATTTCGTATTGTATCGCTCAAATAAACTTTTTTCGCCTGGGAAGGTTTTTTGACAAATTGTTTTTTTATGGTTTTGATGCGTGGTTTATTTTTGCTCGCCGTTGTTTAATTTTGCGTTTTAGAAATGCAGTTGCGCTCTTATGGTTTCCGTAGATTTGTAATTAATGAAATGTTTACATTTTATTGATAGTTTTTAGTACAGGGAATCACATATTCTATGATTATTTGGTGGTTTTTAATTTTTATATGACACTAAATATATTTTCAAAACGTTTTTTGAAATTTTAATTTACACTGATGTTTAAATAAATAAAATGTGGGTGCCGCGAAATTGTAAAGACAGTCTAAAGATAGTTTCTTCGAATGCTCAATCATCAATTAATGATGATAACATATTAGGTTGAAATAGGTGAATTTTTTTATTTAATAATAATGCATTCTACAAAAAACATCTTTTTAAAGCATAGGTATAATACTAACTTCGTTATTATTTTTCAATTAAGTATTAAAATTTCCAGCAGAAGCGCAAAAGGGCTAAGCGTGATACACAAATTCATAGCAGTTTTGATGCGTTGCAACCAATACTTTTGAGTATAATTTCATCTTCCTGTCATTATAATACTGCATTGAGAAGGGCCGAGCAACTTTTTTTTTGTCGGACGGACCTTGCACATACTTTTCGAAAATTTAGCGCGTCGTGCAAGATGAAATATGCTGAACCATGGCTGATGTTTAAAGCCTCCGCAATGTCGTCCACTCTGATTCGTCTGTTTTCTTGTACCATTCTTTCATTGACTTGAATATCGTTCTCAGTCCTTGACGACCTTCCTGATATCTCCTCATCGCATACAGAAGTATTTCCCTTTTTGAAGTGATCTATCCACTCGTTAATTTTTCTGCGTGATAAACAATTATCACCGCATTGAATCTGCATTCGACGAATAATTTCCACAGGTTTAATACCTTCCGCAAACAAGAATCGAACCATTTCCCGCATTTCTTATTTTGTGCAAATTGACAATGTAACTTCCATCTTTAACGATTAATTACGACACCCAATAATTAGCCGCTTACGTAGCGCTACGACACAATAACTGACATCGACTACACTACACTAAACCAGCGGTATGAGTACAAGCGGTGTTACCACCCAACCGAGCGAGAAATTTAAAAAATCTCTTTACTTTTTGACTTACCCTCGTAATTCCTTCACGCGCCTTTCTTCTCTAAAATATTTATAGTCGACCAACCTTCTTTCGACTCCAATCTTTTTTATTTATTTGGGATCGCACGCGACACTTGAAAACGTTCTATCCATTCATCCCCCAAACGCTTCCCCCTTCTCTCCATCTTTACCCTTTCATTCCTTCGAGATTTCCTGAAAGAAAGCCATCGCGTTTCCTCGCCGTAATCGTGGAAATGTTTACTTCTTCTTGGCGCTTTGTCCCGTCGTTACTCGAGCTGCTCCGGGCCGTAAAATGTTCGAAAAATGCCCCTCTTACTGCCTACTTTTTCCTCTCATCTACATCCATCTCCGGATTTCCCCTCATCCTCTCTCATCTTTTCTTTCTCCCTTCTACGAGGGGAAGGGTCGAGAGGGGTCTGTTTTTTTTGCTTTCTCTCGACACCAGCCACCAGTCTCTCCTCAAGAGTCCACCTCGCCGTCTTTCGTTTGACGTATTTATTTCGACTCGGCTAATGTTTACCAATAGTGGCTTCATCTTGTTTGGTTTTAGTACTTCTATTTAAAGGGAGGCGGAGCGCTCAAAGCGAGAGGGTTTTGCTAGAGCCAGCGGATGCGCGTTTTGTTTTATTTTTGTTCGGTGTTCGTGAGAGATTTCGCCGGGATTTTTTGTAAAGGAAGGCAAACGTCGAAAAAAACATTTTCCCGCCGAGTTCGCGTTGGGGAGAAAGTTTTGTTTAATAAGCTCGTTAAGGAAATGAAGATGCGACGTAGCTCGAAGTTGTCAACTTTTCTCTCATATCGATTGGAAAGTGTTTTGTGGGATGCTTTCTCTATTTCTCTATTTAAGGTTGTAGGGAGATGGAAAAAAGAAGTGGACGAGGTATATATGCCATGTAAAGAAAAGGGAAGAGCAAACGGCGCTTATAATTGCATGGTAAATGACTTTCTCCGTAAAGAGATTTCGAGCCCATATCAAGAAGAGAATCAGAGTTAACTTGGAGACCGTTTTCAGCAGAGTGATCAGTTCCGACTGCGCTTGAGAAATGTCGCACGGTAGTCTTAAAGCGATCACGTTCGAACGCGAAGCGATTTACCTGTTACGCGGGCCCAGCGATCCAATTGGTCAAATAAAATCCTTTCATGTATCGTTTCTTAATTTGTTTTCCTCTGCTCTCCGTCTCCACGAGATAGAAGATGGTGCGAGGTAATTCTGAGTGCACGGTTGAGATTTCGCCCAAGCACTTTTCATTACGGGATGAAGATTTCCGACCTTTTTTTCGGCTTGAGCCCGAACGATAATCTGGGCTTCTCCCAAATGAAGACTTTCACCACATATTCCATTTTTGACGCACATAGACGTGTGCGTTTCTCCGGCATTGAGACTTCTTTTTGTCCTTGACGTTAGATAAATCCTCTCTACTCATCGCACTTGAAGCAGAGCCAGGGAGGTCAATATAATTCGCCTCCTTCATTCTTTTCGCGATTTCCGATGAGCTCGCGTTAAAATTTTTCCTGTTAAGTGCGCATTAAAAGAAGGAATTGGTATAAGAACTTGAAGAAAAAAGCTTTGAATAGCACAGATTGGGTTGGGTGTGCCTAAAACCTACCGGAAGGTGTAATTACAGTGTATGTATGTTTGTTTCCCCCTTTTCCATCTTTTCGTTAATCCGAAGAGATCCTCTCCCGTAGCTTCGTGGAATTTTGTGGCCAAGAATGTCTCTTGGAACGCAAAACCCCTGTAGTTATTGAAGGGAGCATCATCTATGTTCTGACCGTTTTATCAGAGAAAACCATAATAAACGAGATTTCACCCCGACTCGACAATCTTCTTGGGTAATTGTTGGGTTTTCTTATGCCAATTTTTTGTCAACTATGATTGTGATAATTCGGTTTACATGCCCACCAAACTGCATTTTAATTCCTCGTGACGGCGAGATTTTATTTTTTGCGGAGTTCGGATATGTGCACTCTGCCAAACGCGCCGAAACATTTTTTATCACGCTGCTTTCGACGCTATATCTTTAGAATGCCTCTTGGGTGTATCTTAAGATTTTTATAATTCTTCTTTAATCGAATAATGCAATTTTTATCGTATTAGAGGTATAATTTCAATTTAAAAAATAACTGGTTTAACCTGATATGCGAGAATTATTAATCAGATAGAATGTGCTTTTTCATTCGTAATTGCTTTTGGATTCCGTTTTATCTTGCAAAAGAATAGGATTGCGTATCATGTTTGCCCGTCTTACTTTCCTTTTACTCTCTGAATTGTATTCTTCGTTACAAAAATGGCTTTGTACACTGCCATAATTTATCTAGTTGCGATCATTGCACGAACTCAAATGTTTCATTTTTTCCCATTTCTTTCAAAAATACACATTTTTCAAATGTGTAGGTGATGCTATGTGCGATTCATCACGGCTCAAGATTTTTGTTCTTTAACCCTAAGAGTTTTTCCTGGACTACTTTAACTTTGATGCTCAACTACTTTTCCACTTGCGTTTCCACATCGACGTTAAGCTTGAAATTCGTGAAATAAATGAGCCAAAAAGCCCTCAACGGGTGCCTGAATTGTATTTACTAGCCATTGTTTAATTGAGTCATCGGCTTCATTAACCTTAGACGTAATCGGTACAAAGTGTGAGGAACGAGAGAAAGCACTGCTATCAATGAAGGGATTTCGCGTCCTTGCGCCCCAAGTCGTGGTTATGATTGTCTATAGTTTGAGGAGTAATCTTTTTACTAGTTTTCCAGGAAATGCGCCTCTACGAAAGGATCGTTCATCCTTCTCCGGCATGTTCCCTTGAGCCTTGGAAATTGTCACGACTTTCTTTCGTGCACACATTTTCCGCGGTGAAGAAGAAATGCGGAATCCGTTATAAAAGTTGTTTGGCGATTTGTCGGTCCCCGTGTTTAAAAATTGGGTTAGTGCGCGGTTCTGGCGAGGGAAATATTTCTTGTGTGTGTGTAGCGAAGCGTGGCGGAGAGATATTGGTATCTTCCCCCCTCTCCCTTCCTCCCGCTCCGATCGCGCGGGAGAATCGTCGTGGCGACCTTCTATTGTTGATGGTCACGGTGACCCCGATCGCCTTTTGAGATTGCTTTGTGTATCGTGATACTGCGGAATCCTCTCGAGATTCTGGCGGACCAACTTTTGTTTTTTTAATCGCCTGTTTTTATTGGCCATTGTTATCTGCGATGATGGGTGATGTTCGTAAGATGTTCATCTGCTCGTTTTTAATCGAATCATTAATTTAATGTCCTCTAATAAATTACTCGGTATTACTCTCTGGCTTTCCGGAAGTTGCCCGACCCAGTCATGCGGAAAACACCAAGCCAGCTGTTCGCCGATTCGTCTTTTTAGAGACTAATTCGTGTTAAAATTTCGTTGCTTTCATTTTAATTTGGGCTGAAGTTGATGAAAAAATCATAAAGATTTGCGAAATGCATGTTTTTAATACTTATAACATGGTATTTTTAAAAGCTTTACGTCGTATTCTTAAGTTATTTCATTGCTCTTTGTATTAATTGCAGCATTGTAATTTAATATTGTAAATAAACTGCAATCTACCCACTAGGGAAGCCTTAATTTTGTGGAATTCCATTGAAGTAAAAGTTCTACTGTATTAAATTTGCAAGTGGCATTTTGACATAGTTATTGTTCAGTGTTATTTGCATTGCAATCATTTCAGTAACAAATGTTCTTTTTATTTCAGTAAAAATTTCTTTTGAAAAATGTTCTTTACTGGGCTTATGTAGTATACTTAATACATCTTTGTCGTTGTCAGAGATTCGAGTGAAGTTGCATCTACTAGACTAAGTGAAGGAACTTCATCCATCAAAAGTGAATGCAGGCCACGTGCATTGTATTTCGTGGTATGCCGTGTACCTATCGTAAAAAAGAGGAAGACGCCTTGTATCTCTCGTGTGCCGGAACGTAAATTCATATCTTCTCATCCTAGGAACGCCCAAACATGATTTTTTTGCCAGAAGTGATGCCCTTGTCACTTTCTCGCCCACATGACGACTCTTGATAAATGTCCTCTCTCTATTGAGAGCTCGGGTATCATATACCCGCATATTCTTAACTGTGCACACCACTTCGACTCTGTACTTCCGAGCGGCATTACAACTAGAGATGAAAATCGGGATTTGAGAACGATGGTCTGGATTTCTTTGACAGTATGAATCCGTAATGGGGTGGATTAATGGAAGGTGGAAAGGCGGTAGGATAAATAGGATGAGGGTGCCGATACAGATCTAGTCTCATCTAATATAAATAACACACACACATATATGTAATATAGCACACCAATACATACACTAAATATATAATAAAGGAAGTATTATGGAACGGGGTAGGAGGCTTTATGCTGTGAGGATGATTTGGGGGAGATGAGAGAGATGGTTTTGGTATGAGATGGTTCGACGAATGGAAAATGCTTTGAGGTTTGCCGAGCACTCGTGGCTCGGTGTATTTTCGTTCGATCGGGGTCGGGAAAATCGCTTCAGTATAGGAGTACAGTGCCGTGGATATGAGGGTAGCAAGGGGTTGAATATTGGGGGTTGGATGCCGGGCAGGTCGGAGAGAGGGTTGGGTTCAAGGAGGTCTGGGAGTGAATCGCGGAGGGTGGGTTCGACGGATTCGCTCGATCAACCTTCTTTCGCCGTGTTTTTTCCGTTCTCTTTTCCTCCCCATTGAGGGAAGCGTTCTCAAGAGCCGGGACTTGGCGTGTGTGCACGAGTTCATTTTTTGTCCTCTTCTTTACCTTGTGACGGTGTAGTGTTTCCGTGGATGCGGTGGCTGCGAGTGGAAGCGGTAGAGTCGTGGAGACTTCCATTACGGCTAATTCGATGCGAAATTGTGGCATCGCCGCCTCTTACTGGTGCGTCTCCGAAATGCAGTTTGCGTGCAGTCGCTTCATTCCCCTATTTTGAGTTCCGCTAGTTTGTATTTGAAGGGTTTCTGCAAAAGTGCCTTTCGTGTAATAGTAATGAATACCAACTCTTAAGCCATTTTAGAGTTCATTGACTGGATTTATTTTTTAATTTTTGACGGCCTATTATTTCGAGTCAAGCACGCGCTAAAGGATTGTAAATAAGTGTGCAAAACGTCAATTTTTTGCGAATGTGTGTTTCGGTTTTTCGTGAACCGTTCCTTCGATTACACTTATAGCTTTGAGTTTACAGCTACCACTCTTGAGCTCTTTATTTAATAATGGGTCACATGCGGGTGTAAATGTACTCGCGTATTTTTCGACTCATCACCGTCTTTTCGTGAAGTTGTGAGTTTAAGGATGCGTGATGTAAAAATGCCTTTATTAACGGGTTTTTTTATTCGGAGATATAAATATTTATGAAGAATTTCGGATGAAATTCTCAAGTTTTTTTTAATTTCCGTTATTCAGAGATTTTTTCTTGTTAACGGATCTTAGTCAAATTTGTTGCGTTTTGAATGCTTAATGCACCCATATTTCCAAAAATAATGATCACGGAATATGTCATCGTGGTTTCATGTACTAGATAATAATTTGTAATTTTCGTTTCTTCGCTTCCCCTCTGTTGAGTATAAATAGGTGATTGTGTGAGAGAAAAAATGAATAGCACGAAGTTGCTTTTCGCCCATCCCTTATCTTTTCATCTATTTGTCGGTCATTCTTCCCTTTTAAGCTCCTAAGGAGTTTGTGTGTCAATATTCGCTCAATTTATGCAAACTTTTAGCGGAATTAACGGGATCTCTTCCCACGCTCATCTCGAGCGGTTCTCTCTCTTTCTGAACCCAGCGAACTTGAACGTGATTCTTTCCAGCCAGTCCTTCGCTGTGTTCCAAACCCCTCATCTTCCTCTTTCTTTCCTATCTTTCTCCATTTATTTCCCTTTTGCCTTATCTTTCTATCTCTCCCGCCTCTCTCTCTTCTCACCCTCTACTATCTCGCTCGTTGCGTTAGTTTTTTAATGGATTGGCCTCATACTCGCCGTTGTCTAAACCAGCGAGACTACTCCCGCTAATCGAAATATAGCAATCATTCATTCAAGTCAAGGGAGATGTACTCTGTTACTGCTTCTTTTGTTTGGCTGATCCATGCCGAGAAGATGCGTATTGTACCCCGGGCTTAAATCAATCTTTGAATCTTTGGAATAGAGAGCGGCCTTTGTGTTATTGGTGTTTTTCCCATTAATATTTTATTTCTTTCGAAATCCTTTTTTTAGGGACTAAGTGATAATTTGAACTTTAACTGACATTGCGTACTTTTTATTCGATTATCCTATTATTTTCGGGGTAGGGTATGAGAAAAGGGCGCTTGACTTGGATAAAATATATTTTAAAGGAATTTAAAATGTCGTTTTGTTTGCATAAATATTTGGAGATTGCAAATTCAGAAATTGATATTTGAATCGTATTAGATATGACGTTCTTTTATGGTGGCCTTGCACAGAATGGGTTCTTATGGAATTCATGCTCGTGAGAGAGCGAGAAGTTGTACGGCAATGCCTTCCAATGTCATAGTGTCGTTATTTTCTCATTTTGTTAGCATGCCGTTGAATAGAGAGAAAGGGACCGAGAGATTATCTGAAAAGTTGTCGGAATGAGGCTATCGGAGTATTTTTTTCATCTCATCCTCTTTTTCCTCGTCATTCCTTTCGAAAAAGATGGAGCGAAAGTTACGGTGTGCTTCCATAGTGCGTCTTGCTGCAAAGGCGGGAAAATGTTTCGCCAAAAATGGCGCGATTTGAGTCGTGTAAAGTTTTATTTTTAGGTTGGATCGGATTTTTCAGGGAATGGTTGTTTATTTTTCTCTCGCTACTTCTGGCTCTATGGCAATGATTATGCTATTTAAAATGCCTCATGCCGTAGCAGGGGAAAAAAGTTGATTACATTTTCGCATAATTCTGTTTTATTTTATACATTATCCTCTTCCCGTCTGCAGCAACCGGCGGACTGTCCCCAATTATTTATTATTTAGCGTAAGTGTCGCACGTTTTTCATGTCTTCTGGAGGAGTTTATTTTATAGCTTGTCACGGGCGCTTGAGTAAATTTCGTTTTTGATCATGTAAGAAGGTAGCGAGTCGGTAAGCAGTGACTGTGTTCATGTTCTTCGCAAAGGAGAGGAATAGGAGATTAAACGTGTGGATTCAAGCGCAATCTGGCGGAAAAGTTTTAGGTCTGTTTAGTCGTAATCTTGCGTGGGTTTACTACTGGACCCGTGCTCTTTTCTCCATTCCCCCCTCTTGTAATACCAAACTTCAACGATGTCCCTGCAAGGGTCGCAGTGAAAACGGATGTTTGTGGCTTCAGATGACGCCTTGGGTTTTTGTCTCTTAGAGATCTAAATCTTTCAGTACACCGCATTTTATGACCCCCACCTGATTTTAAGCTCTTTGTTGGGCAATAAAACTTTTCAGCCAAAACTAATTACTGAGATGGGAGAATATTCTTTACTTAATGTTGCCGTGCCGTAATTTAAAGTAAAAATTGGCTATAAGGAGGTATTAAAACAATCCAAAAAATAACAAGTGATGATTTTTTGACATAAGTGTGTCATTAGCAAATTTCTGGAAAGCATTTACAATTTAATTTTTTACAAACAAGTAGGTATTAAACTTTTATTGGGATTAACCTTAGGGTTTCCTGACTACCACGGGCTTCAGTAACCTGCATCTTGCCTTGTTTTTGTTTTATCCTTGGTTGCATTTTATGTATGGCTGTTCATCATTCACACTTTGCGCGCACACACATATATCATATTTGCTTTTAGGTTTTCCGTATTTCGATGACTCTCGAAACATGTTATAACCTTGACATTGTCCCTCATATATTCAAGTTTCATCGCCTTCTCGATTCTGTTTGAATTTATGAGACTTTTCCCAATATATTTGTATTTTTAAATCTTCCTGTCCTGTCTTAAGCAAACTCTCTTTTATAATGAGTGATATTCGGCTACCTTTTCCAACTTTTTGGTCTCTATAATTGGATGCGGATCCAAAATCATTATTCATTTTCCTAACATTAGTCCGGAAGGTGAGCCACAGGCCATATTACTACAGAAAATATGGTAGTTTTTATGATATCCATAAAAAATAATAAAATCTCGGTAAGTTGCAGTAATTCAAGACAATCCAACACTGTGGCTAACAGACAACAAAACATGTTTCGTTTATGGGTTACGCTAAAGTACATATGTGTATATGAATGGTTTTTAATTTTTCACTTACGACACGCGGGGATTCATTTCGTTCGAATAACGACTGAAATGCTTGTTCTAGCTTCTCATCTCAGTGAAATCTCGTCAGTACCCAAACGGGTTGATTTTCCCCAAAGACACACCCCGATGAAAAATGCCAGTGATCCGTTTTCTAGGTCATAACCTGATTCCTATGCCTTCTGCTTCCTCGACGGCCCTTGAGTGACTGGTCCTCGCTCCTATTCATCCCGTCCGTTCGTTCTCCGACCCTTTTTAGCGCGTTATTTTTTTCGTTATTTGTATCACCTTTTATGCTATCTATAACACTGCAGAAGAAATGTTTTTGAAAAATCGCCGGGCGGCGGGGGTGCCTTCAAAGTTTTCAAATTAAGATTCTAAGTAAATAGTTATTAATAGAAAGTTAATCTTTTTAATCAGTTATTGAATACATCACTTTGTCTTGTAATTATATTACTAATTTTATAAAGAACTAGAAGATTTAGCCGGCTTCGCAAGGGTTGCTGTTTAAATGAAATATAGAACATATTTTATTACTACAATTTATATAATTTATTTAAAGCTTTTCATATTGATTTTTGAAATACAAATTATTTTATTCCAATGCTTTTTTATAGACAATATTTCTTGTTTTTCTTTCTTGTGCTAAAACATGAAGATTTTGAGCGCTTCTACCCTTGAGGTCGCGACATATAACTGGCCGTGAGTGAAGCGGTCTGATCTTAAGCGTTAAATTCAAATTTAAATTAAATAATATACTATATTATTACACCACGTTTAAGCACGATTCACAAAAATAAGAATATTTATAGTAACTAAATAAATAAACCGAAACAATATCATTGTCGTCAATTTATTTATCGTTAAAAATGCAAATTTACTCCAAATTAATGGGAATAAACGTGAAATGCAAGCGATTTAGAGTCAAAGACGAAAAAAGACGGTAAGAATGAAAAACTATGATAATTCTTCTTAAATATCGTGCAGGTACGAAGTTCTTATTTGTCGAATTTATATAAGCAAATGAATGAAAGCCTGCACTTAAAGAAGTCAATTTTTACTTGTTATCTTACGGGGAGTAAAAAAATGCTAATAACTTTTTTATGGGTAAGTTGTCGGGAATTTAAACTACCCTACGGCCTTTCTCTTGGTACCCCCAGTAATCATGCCAAGTTTCTTTACGATACCTTTGAAGGTGTGGATTTGTATGGCATTACATACAGGCATCCAAACATTTGAAATTATAGTATAGATTTTAAGTTTAAAATCCTAAATAAACCACAATAATCAAAACACGCTTTTTCATATTGCGTCAGCAAATGAAGCTCCCATTTTTTTCTTTCCATCTGTCTCGCCCCCGGGAAATCGCTGCCGGGGAGTCGCGTCGGTCTGTAGGCCAAAGAATCCAAACGCGCGCGTTTAAAAGATATATATTTTTTCTCCACTCTACGCTTTGGTCCGGTCAGGATTAAAAGGCTTTTCGTAACAAATCGAATTTGGATTGGGAGAGAGAAAATACCGGACCGACTCGAAACGAGAAGGGCCGTGGGAAAGACGGAATGTTTGGGATTTGATCTGCCTGAGGAGTTTTATAAGCAAGCCAATGAAGACGCCTCTTCTGGTTATGGATGTCTGTGTGGGGAGAGTCACCGAAATTGGACCGGCGCGTAAATTGGACCGGTTAGATTAACCCTGCTTGTACCGTCAATTGTTGCATTCTGTCGTTGAATTTGTGAAGTACTACAAGGAATCGGCTACCTCTCACCGTTAAGCCCAATTCCTTGCAAGCGCTGCTGAGTTGTAGTGTAGTGTAGTCTCTTTTTTCTACAATTGGATGTTGATTTCTGTAGTTTTCTCTAAGACTTGTGTATGAACGGAGGTATGTTAAGGCTAATATAGATGTTTCTGTTTAAAAGCCAGTTAACCTATGAGGATAATGATATAGGAATACAGTTTTATAAGTCTGTTCCTTCAGTGTGTTAAACAAAATGGTCAGAGTCCCCCATATTGGACCGGCGGGTGTCTCCCATATTGGACCATTTAAAGCGATTTCATATTGTTACCGAGTATTACATTAATTTTCAAATTTATGTTAAATATTGACATTTTAATACTGGGCTGTTATTTTTTTAAAGGAATACAAAAATAACCCACGTGCTACAGAATTAAACTAGGGAACTCATTCATATAGTGAGGAAATTGGAGACATTCTCATGGTAAAATTAATCTTATTATTTCGTATAGTACGAAGAATATGTTTTAGTTTTTTCTATTTATCCGTTGATGTTTCTAAATTTGAATTATTTGTTTTTGAGATTATTTCATACAGAGAACGAGTTTTTTCGTTATTTCTCAGTATTAAACTGCAAGAAAACAAATTTCAAAATACTTTCTGAAATTAGCATTGTGAATTTTAGGATGGCGAAAGGTAGAAAAGTACGGGAAATGGAATAATGAGGACATAGAGGGAGCACTATCAGCTTATCAGCATGGGGGAATTGGCCTTAATGAATCAGCCAGAACTTACTGCGTACCAAAAGCAACACTAAAGAGAAACGCAGAAGGGACAAATATTTTTGCAGTCGCAGAGAAGAAAGCAATGGGGATAAATGTTGCTCTCCCTGAAGAAATAGAGATGGAACTGGTGAATCATGTATTGCGATTGGTAGAATGCATGTATCTAAAGCTGAATTACTCTGAACCAGCAGTATATTTTCGTTGATTTTAAGCAATATAAATGGACAAGTCAGTATTTTCATTAATGAAACAAACTTCTTACTACTTATATACCAAACATTATTACGTTTGCCACTGAGTTCTCTACTTCTGTCTGCCATTCTCTCAACATTAAAAAAAAGATTAAAGATTAAATGTAGAGACTCCCACATCACTCAACAGCTGGTAGACACTTTTGCAACTTATTACGCCCATGCAAGCAGAAAGGTTATCATAATTATATTATAGAGTTTATTCATATTCAAGTATTAGCTATATAAAAGTTGGTTATAAAAAAGTCATTTTTATATCTTCACTTGTTTGTTAAATTCTAATGTAGAATTTTTTTTACCAAGAAACAATGAAAATGCCGTATTTAATGAGGTAAATCACAAAATCTTAAAACTGGTCCAATTTGGACTACTCTCCCCTACTTGTATAGGTAAGTGTGCGTTTGTGTGTGTATATATATATATATATATATATATATATATATATATGTCAACAAGGTGTTGGGATGAGGATATATATATATATATATATATATATATATATATATATATATATATATATATATATAACAACTTACGGAAAAGGAAAGGTAAAATGAATATATGGATGTCAACAAGGTGTTGGGATGAGGAAACCCAGTGAGCACTCACCAATCAGACGACTTCAGGTTGGCGAGACCCCGGGGATGTCGAAGCGACACACGTAAAATAACACAAAAACACAGAAACATCACAAACGTAAAGCTTTCGGAACTACTCCTTCTTCAGCTACAGAGAGAGAACTCATCCTCATCCCAACACCTTGTTGACATCCATATATATATATATATATATATATATATATATGTGTGTGTGTGTGTGTGTGTGTGTGTGTGTGTTTGTATGTATATTTCATTCGAGCACCTCGATAGATTTCTCTTCATCCCCTCTATCCTTCTTCCTTTGCTGTAGTCGTTCGTACAACGCTCCGTCGGTGGAAACATAATTTGCCGTAGGTTAATGGTGAAAGGGTCGTTGTGCCCGAATATTCAATCGGTTCATTTTCTCGTGATCTACGGGTCCGTTACGGTATCCGAATCGGGACCTGTAATTTAGAAAATGCCGGTACGACTGGAAACCGTGTTTTCGTTGGTTGGTCGATCACTTCTGCATCGAAGGGGAATGTTGGATTTTCCTACATTTTTCATCGCTGTCTTTGCGTAATTTTTAATTGCGCCTGGAGACGGTTCGGGAGATTATTTTTTTCAAAATGTCCCATTTAGAGGGAAGTGCTAAATATAAAATACTTTTACTCTTTGGAACCTCTACCTCTATGTACTCCTTGTTTACTGTCTCCTATACGAAATATATTAGGTATTGCGATGGTGAAAATATTCAACTTGGTGTATTTGGATGAATATGCACGTTTTAAGGGTGCGAGAAAATTCTTTTTGCGATTTCGTGTCTGTCGTATGTAGTCCTTGTTTATACGCGTCTCTAGAGGCTAAAAGATTTTACAGAACCTGATGAAATCTCGTATTCGAATCTTATATCCACCGGAATAGAAATTTTGTTGGAATGTACCGTATCGAGCAACAATGGAGGATAGTTTATTTTCGCCGATTTTCACACAATGCCCATTTAAAAAGGTCTAGCTGTATTTTATTTAAAATTCATCCGATTACAGATAACAATACTGCATAAGCGGTATTTCTCAGAAAATATTTGTGGAGTTCAGTGACGTTATAATATAGCGTGTTTTAAGCCCAGCCACCATTGAGCTGTCCAAACAATAATGTAATTAGTAACTTGACTCCATGAACTAGAAGCGTACGGATATGAGTATGTTTGCGCGATGTCCGCATAAATTTTCCTCGAGTAATTTTATAGTTAATCGCGGCTCATATTATTTATTTTGCCCCATGCAGCGTATTCAAATGTTTTTGTTCGAAGGCGCGAGTCGTTCGTTGACCCTCAAAATCGACAGCGCGCGCGCCAATCTCTGGAATACGAGCTATTTGTTAAGCAAACTTCAGCTCACACATCTCCGTCCGCTTTAGTTTCGCTCCAGATCCGGGCCTCGGATCCCGAGAGACGCCCTTCACGATAGATGCTTATCCGATCGAAAGTTTCGCATGATTTAAAGCAGTCGGGCGAGTTCCATCTGTCGGTTGGAGATAATCCATCTGGCGGATGCCTATCTCTCGCTCTAAACTCTCCTTTCGCCGGACATTCATTCCGCGTTTTTAATTTTCGGTCGTGCCCTTTTACCCAAAGCAAGAAAGGGGTCGCCCTTCTTATTTATTCTCTCTCTCTCTCCCTCTCACTCCCGATAAAGAAAGAAAGACAACCGTTTTCGCGCCGCTCCTAACGCACTCGTTGAACGCGCAGCGATACGGAGTCGTCGCAACCTGAAAGAAGGAAGACACGCTAATGTTTTCGCGGTCTGCCCTTGCGTTGCGGAACCGGTTTCTCGGAGTCGTTCGCCTCTCTTTAAAAGTACTCTCGGGGCAATGGCCGGCGAGAGCAATATGAAGCGAGGCTCGCGTCTCTCGCAATATAGCGCCGCCGTCCGCGTTTCTCTTCGATATGTTTTGTTTGGTGATAATAAGTCATCAGTGAACCTATGGAGTACAGGATCCTCTTACTTTGCCGGTTAAGGCTTAATTGCGTTGGAGACGTTGGGGGAGAATTCGCGAGGAAAAAAATCGTAACTGTTAGCCGTTTTAATGGTTTAAATATTATATTTCAGGACTCATACAGTGGGAAATTTTCAGAAGTTTATGTTTATTAGAAATTACGCTGGTATTAGTTCATCGAGCTTTTTAAGTGAAAACCGTACTATCTAGAGAGCCAAATTTGTCCTCGAAGCTCTAACGTTCTTTCAGAAAAATAACGTCGTTTGCTCCTGCCGTCAACGTGTCTTTATTCTAATCGTCCCAGCGATTAGTGTATGTTATCTTGCATGGTTGGCATTAGTTTCGTTTGCCTTCTTTCCACTATTCCGATAATCATATGGCGTGCTAATATGTTAATTCTTTCCGCGGCCGTTAAAGAGTATTTGTTTCGAAATTTGGCTAAGCGCCTGCTTTTCGGGCGTTACCAATGGAAGGGATTTCTTCCCGTGTTCGTGTTGATGAAAAAATAAAAATTTTATCCTTGAATTTCATGAATAAATAAGCGATTTCAGGAGCAACAGCTGGATCGAGCATTTTGCGGATTTGGCAAAAATATTTTTTCCTTGGCATTAATGCATTTTTGATGGCCTACCTGAATAGAATCTGGGAATAGATTTGGATTTTCTAGGGAAAGAATTCGTCTCGAACTTTTGCGTAGAATACTAGTTGTGTAGTTCGTATTTCACTACCTTTCGTTTTCCTTTATCCAAAAACAAATTGGAAATCTACTGAAGGTGTTATTATTTTGCGATTAGACTACGTAATTATGCTAACTGTATGAATTAGAATCGTGTCGCGAAGGCCACTTTAAATAAAAAATCTGAATGCGGATTTTCTTTCATTGTACGGTAGTCCAAGTCGTAAATCCTTCTAATATCTGCTTATGAAGTACTTAAAAGAGTACTCCAACGCCGTTGATGAAATTGAATAGTTGAATTCGAGACCGGTATCAGAAAGGAGTTTTTGTGACTGTCTCTTTTTTATAAACTCCCTTTGCTGCGCTCATATAGCGAAACTCTTAAAAAATAAGGGTTTTTGAATATCCGTCTACATTTAAAGCGGTCTCTATAATTTCGATTTTGTCTTTGTCTTATAATTAAAAAGAGGTAACAGGATCTAATTAATTAAGACCTCGCTTTGAACTCCTGAGTTGAATATCCGTTCAAATAAGCCAGCTTGTTTGTTTTGTAGGTTTTGAACATTTTGAAATTATTCATTGAAGTGTTAATCGAGTCTTTATATTTTTAATTAAATGTAGATGATTTGACTATTTGAAGGTGGAATAAATTACTGATAATCGGTTTTCGTGCAAGGAGCCGAGTATGCATCGGCATGGAAAGCGAACGAAATTTTAATAAATTACGAGAAAAATCTAATTAAGAAGAATAATTTTTAAATTAGAGTTTTCATCGTGGACCAGTTCCACCAATAGATACTCTGTCATTTCTCGTTACGTTTTCATGCCATTTTCCTTATTTTCCACCGAAATGTAATTCTTCGCTGTAAATGAATTTTCTCGGAACTCTTACAGGAAAATCATCGACTATTTTTTTCGTCTCCCTACTTCACCCAAAGTCAGCTGTCGCGACACTTTAACCCTCTTTTTTCAGCTTTTAGTTTATTTGTACCTCTTCGTCTCCTTCTTTTGCTTCCTTTAATTTCGCGCGTATCGTCCGCGATACCTTTCATCGCGTCCTTTTAGCCTCTTACCCTTTCATTTCTCTTCCATTTATTCGTTCCTCTCTCTCTCTTTGTCTCGCCTTTTCGTTCATTTTGTCTCTTTTTTCGTTCCTTCTTCCTCTTCTTTCTTTTCCCCTCTCGCCGCGTCCTCTTCCTGGACCTGGCCTGTGGGAAAGGGGATTCGAGGCATTAATTGCCGGACGCTCTGCATTAGTCGTCTGCCCACATAATTGAAGCTGTAAATCGGAAACCTTCGTGGCCCTTTAACTCATTTCTCCTCTTCCTCGCCGCCGCCGCTAGCCGCACCCCATTTCCCTTTCTGCGCCACCCTCCCCTATCCCCTACGCGCCGCGCCTCCGCCGCCCACGCTGCGTACACAGCCGCATTCCTTTATCCACCTCATTATTCCGCTTCCCCTCGCTCACTCTCTTTCTCTCTCTCTTAATCATTTCAGCGTATTAATGACATTATCTGATTTTGGCGTAATTTGAATGGGTGTGCGTGTAATTTATTTTTAGTGTGTTCGTGCTAAACCTTCTTTATATGTATTTTTTAGGCGACTCCTAAACCGATTAGGTGGATTATTAGCTTTATTTTAAATATTGAAATTGGCGCGTCTGAGAAATAATCCGAAGAAACGTAACATACTGTTTAAAATAGGTCTTTGCCTTTATAATTTTTAAATTTCCGTGGTCTGTTGTAATATTTCCCTTTCGTTGTTTGAAGTGGAATATTTTCACGTGTTTTTCCTTTGCAATTTTTCATTTTTCCATATGCCTGAAAGATTTATTCTTCCCTAGTCTGAATAGATACTAATATCTTGCACGAATTTTACAGATTTTTTCTTCATTTAAATGATTATATAAAATTGGTTCGTTGCGTGACATTCAGTGTTCTCTGGATTTTAATAGTATTCTCGTCTTTGATAGGGGCTAACAGTGTCAAGGACATGGTGCGGTTCTGCCAGATCAATTTGGCATCCATGCGAGGAATAACACTCGAACAAGTCGCCGATGTATCTTTTAAGTCGCATAATTATAACAAATGAAAAAATGGCGTGCTAGATCCGATCAACCTCTCGTCTTATTTTATCATATTCGCTAATTATCCTTTTTGTTCTTATAGGCGTTTTAAATTCTCCTTTTTATAGAATTCTAAGTTTTATTTTTTAACCAGAAAGGGTTCCTGCGCAATTTTTTTAGTGAAGTAAATATCAACAAGAAAAAAATAGAGGCATCATTGCAGTTCAGTCTCTTGTTATTGATTCTCGGAGTCCATTCGCAGTACTTAGTGAATCAACCAATCGTAGTGCTCTGAACTGGCAAATTCAGCTCAGTTTTATTATTTTAGATATTTTTTATAAATATGTATGAATATGTAAATGATATTTTATATTTAACGTGTACTTCGCAATATTGACAGTAATACATGGTTTTTATTTTTGCTCTTGATAAAGAATATGTTGTTTAATTACTTAGTTCTTAAATTGATACTGAATTTTAGCCATTATAAAGTGCAGTTTTGACTCATAATCTCTTTCTTCTCCTTTCCAGGTAAGATGTCCTTTTCTTTAATCCACCTTCGGAATGCTTAATGTAGCCTCCTAATAGCGGAGGCCTTACGGAGGAGCAGTATTACAGGGGCCCTAATGGTTTGGAGTGGCATACGCTCACCGGCGTTTTTCCTCGTTCTTTTGTTTTTTATGGTGTGAGAAAGGGGTACAAATGGAGGAGTCGTGGGCTCACGGTGCCTCGTCTTCTCCTCTTTAAAAGCTCTCCTCCTCCCACTCCCAAACTTGGATGGTGAGAACGTTCCTTTCCCCGCTCGCCCTATTAGTTGGCGAGTGTCCCACGAGTCGTTGTGATATCAAATGAAATTCTGCAGGCCCACCAGCAGCCGTGGGAGACCATCTCCCGTGAAATGCGCCTAGCATTCGTTTCGGGACTTACGCCGTGGAAACTAGGGAGCATTTCTTCCTCTTTTTTTCTTCTCTCTCTCTCTCTCTCTCGCTCGCTTGCCTTCTGATACTTTTTCTCTGTCTCTCTCATTTCGGGATAATCACAATGACTACGCGGTGGAGGGAATCACCTCGTGCCGTCTCCGTTTCCCTCGCTCTCGCCGTATTTCTCTCTCTCTCTGTCGGGTATATTTTGGATCTCCCTATGAACTAAAAGGGCAGTTAAGGCTATAGCGCGCGGTAAAAAGCATTTCCCTGCCAAATTCCTGCCGTGGCGAGTGGGAAGGGTTAAAGGTAAAAATGTAAAGTTAAGGACATATACGGTGTCTCTCTTAATATTTGTCGGATGCAGTCTACCTTGCTTTCGCTTATTGCTGGCACATACCCGTCTCTTCTTCTCTTTCCCACCTGTCTCCTTTATCGGTTACCGTCTTCCTAAACACCTCTCCCCCTCGCTCACTTGTTTTTTAGTCCACTGCATCTCGTTCTCCCCGGCGCAACATTTTGGACTAGCCTATGAAGCCATCCCAGAGCTCACCAACGGTCTGGTGCGCGAAATTGAGCCCGGCTTCTTCTAAGTTAACGGGCTAACTTACTCTGAGCGCGCGAGGCTTCCGGGTTTCCTACTTTCGTCGCTAGAGTTCGGGATCTCTCGAGAGGTTTCGCGCCGAAATTGAGGGTAGCGTGTTGGCGGCCGAAGGCGTAATCATCTACTTTGCCTCGAGTTGATGTTTTAATTCGTTTACCCACACATAAGTGCGTATTGAAGGGGCGAGTATGAATCGATGTTATTTTCGAGCGTTTCGTTATCCTTAATTATTTTTGCTTAAGTTTTTGAGGATTCAGTGGAGGTTCATGCATCAGGAAATGAATGACATAAACTCTCCGATGTGTATCTTGGATGAAAGACAAATTTTCATGTGGGAAATTCGAATAATAGAACTGATAATTGAAAATGTATGAGAATAATTGTGCACAAGTGACTTTTAGTGTTGTATACTTTCTGTATTCGGAGGTTGTATCTTAATTTGAAACGTTCGTACTTACGATAGTATTTTATTTTACCTTGAAGTTTGCTTTAATCACCTTTCGCACGATTAACCGACACTATCGTCGTTGTCGTTAAAGATCTTGCATCAAAACATAGAATAACACGCGTTTTAGAAGCGAAGCCGATCTACGCGCGAATCATTTGCGTAGATCAACGCATATTTTCGTAACAATAGATTCGGGGAAAAATTTAACTGCCATTCGTCTCGCGAGATAAACGGACGGAAAGGGGCGTGCGTAATGGTCGACGCAGTCATATCCGGGAAAACTCGAGCGGAGATCGTAATCCGAGCACGTTTACAGCCTTTGTGCCCTCTGTACAGAGAGAGGGCTCCACCCCCACGACCTTACGACTCGCACCTTCGAAAACTCCCGGACTCTACCCGCGTATTTCGCGGCTTTCTCCCTCTGGGCGGGGGAGGCGGCGGGGAAGGGTAGAGGAGGAGTCTTTGTACGGATCGGGGCGGGCGGACGTGTGGAGATTCGGCATGGGAGGATGGAGGGAGAAGGGATGGGGAGGTTAATAGCAGCGAATGGTTGCGGTAAGAGAAGTAGTAGGTGGGAGGAGGCCGGATTAGAGGGCGGAACGCTAAGAGGGAACGGAGGCGAGGTTGCGCTGCGTTGTGGAGGAGGCTTTAGCTATCTCTGGAGGAAGTGCGGGTGGAGGAAAGAGAGAGAGAGGTCGGATTCGGTTCCCAGCCCCTTTTAAAAGGAAGGCGAATGGGGTGAGAGGGTGAGTCGGACGGGGAGAGAAGGGAGAAAGGGTGGGCGTACAGGGTCTGCGTCGGAAAAAGGGGTTGAGGGGGGTTTAGAGGCAGAAATTCGTTATTTCCCGAGCCGTCTTTAATTAACGCTGCTCGAGACTGTTAAATACCACCCCCGCCTTCCATCCTTCCTCTTCTCTCCCCCCCTCTTTTCCATCTCTTTCTCTCTCTCTCTCTCTCGTTGGGGGAGACATTCGCATACAGTGAATGTGTGTGGTAAAGGATAGGGAGGGGGGTTGGAGGGTAAAGGGTGAGTGAGAGAGAAGGGAGGTTTTTGTGGAGGGAAGGTTTGTAGCGTTCGTTGGAGCTTACTTCCGCCACTTTCTTTCCCTTCCATTCCTTCCTCTCCTCCCCTCTTCTCTATCTCTCTTCTCTTCCTTAAGTAAGGAGCGAATTCCCTCCCACTTCTCCTCACGTTTATAGATGGGTGATCTTGAGTTTGTCACTGCGTCGTGAGAGTTCTTGCCAACCATGGGGATTTTTGAAGGTGGAGATATATTTCGTGCCAATAGAGAGAGGTCTCCAGATAATTAATTCATCGTATTAATAACTTTTAAGACTAAGGGAAGTTGCTTTTTGTTTTATTTTTTATATTTCCTTTTGGTTATTTATACCTGATCTTAATTTTGTTATATTTTTGTTTTTTCTTTCTCCGTATCTTGTTCTTCTAGGGAAATCTTAAGCACCGAGGTAACTTTATCCTTCGCAGGAAGGCTTTCGTTTAGGTGGAAATTATTGAAAAGTTAAAAATGTTGGCACATTTAAGAAAATAATTTTAATGCTAATGCTGAGACATTCGAAGATATCAGAGCACCAAGAATTTATATTGAGGCACACATTTTAATTGGCATTTTTAGCATAGTTCGGGCAGAGTTAAATCGGTTAAAGTTTATAGTCCTCTAATTCGATCATCACTCATTATTTCGTTTCATCTTTGAGAATGTGAAAACATGAATCTTGCAGGATGTCAATTTGCCCCCTTCTAATGAATAAATATCTCCCCAAGTGGTTTTCAATCCTATTTCGCCCCAACTCAACGATTCGCCGCGCTTTGTTTTCCAAATTTGTTTCGACGCATAATTCGTCAACTGAAACTGAGCTTCCTCATTCATTTGTCACAATAGAACTCCATCGAACGAAAGACTCGGTTCAAAATCCTTTGATCCCAGTATATTTTAAACCTCGCCTTCTCTTTCTCTCTCCGTGCATTATTCTACTTCCCAGGTATTTCCTTTTTCCTTTTCTTCTTCTCCATGCCCACTCCTCCCAATTCCTTTTCTACGAGTGTCTGCGAGGTCGTCTTTTTCTACGGTTTCGAATCCGAACCGCTCCGTATCCATTCTCCCGAAATCTCTTTCCTACATTACATTACCTTCTTATCCTCACTCTCCCCAACCTCCACGCCCTACTCCTCCCCTACTGGCATTTCGAGAAACGCCGAATCTTTTCCTTCCAAAATTTCATTCTATTGCTCTACTCTCTCTCTTAATTCCTCTTATCCTCTATCCCTCTTCCTTTATTCTTCTTGTTTTATCCCCTCCTGTCTATCTTTTATCTCCTCTCCTCCATTTTCCTCCCCCCTCCCTCTCCCCGCTTCACCTCCCATTTCCCCAATCTCCTCCTCGCCCCTCTCTCAAACCCACGAAAAGGACGAGATTCATTTCCTCCTTGCCACTTGGGATTTCAAATTTCCCTCTCCTGCCCTTCTTCACCCTTCCCGCTAGACTTCACTTACCGTTTCCCCCCTTCTTTCCTCTCTCTCCCTCCTTCAATTCCCTCCTACACTCGATAAAGAGTCTTAATTATCAATTAGATTTAATTTCGTCCGCTCTCCTTCTGGAGAAGAGTTTTTAGGCGCAGTTTCTCCCAGAATAGTGGTATGCGAACAGGCTAAAAGGGAGAGGAGAGGAGGAAAGGGGGTAGATATCTTTTTCCCAGTATGTTTTAAGTGCCGAGTTGAAGCTGTACTTAGAGGGATGAAAATATACGTATATTTTTTCTTCTTACAGTTTAATTCGGCTTTCCTGAAGGTGTTTTTTTTTCACTTCTCGCGGGTAAGTTACGTCGGAAACATTTCCCAAATGTTGAAAATCGTTGATTTTTAATCGTTTACCTATTTGACCCTTGTATACTCGTATTAAAAATGATCACATAATTACTCGCGCTTGGTGGAAACGACCCGATATATTTTAAAGCCCAAAAAGGGTAATTAGACTTCCAGAATGTTTTTGAAAATTGTAAGAAATGCTAAGAACACCTCTATAAAAAACGAACAATTTAAATAATTTTTTAAGGATTTTGTATGGAGAAAATTTACAGAAAAAATTGGTCTGTTATCTCTGGTTTTCCCTGCCCTTCCCTTGATCTGCGCTTAAGTTTTGGGTTGCCAGGTTGATATTTTCCATTTTACGCGCAAGTTTCTGTCGTGCCTAGCGCCTCCCATCCAAGTTATTTGCTCGTATTCGTCATTCAATATTCAGTGCCGGACTCATGGATACATGTGACACGTTTAAAACATTGTCAATCCCAAATGGTGAGTGACGTTAGTTGCGTTTTAAAATAAAAAGATATGGAAATTTAAAGTTGCTCTGGGTCGATTCTACCCAGACGTGAATGCTTGAGGGTTAACCTCGGTTTCGTTCGGTTATTCGTTTCACTAGCTATTTTTTGGGGAATTTAAATTTCGGCGTGGTGGTAGGCGAGGCGGTACCACGAACCGCTCGGGAATCGTTTTCTCTCTCTTTCTTCCCCCCTCCCTCCCCGGCACCCGTTGCCTTTCCGGATCGTACATCGCTGTCGGGGAAATTAAACATCTGATCTCCTGGTTGGGAATCGATTTCTTATTCCCTTTGACGGGAAATTTTCTATTATCTTTTCGAGGATCGAATCGGCGAGTTGTTTCGTCGCTGAGTAATTTTGAGCTTTGTTGAGCATAAATTGCGATTCAGGATCGTCGGATCTTTTTAAATATTTAATTGATATTTGTAAAAGAAATGTAGGTATTAATTTTTATACGGCTCGAGGTTTTATCACTCGTCTATATCACAATATATCGATAACTTCATTATCTTTCTCAGAAAATCAACACGACCGATCTCGTTGAATTCATTAGCACAATGATGAAGCTAATATTAAATGAAGCAGGAGGTAATATAAATTTTCTATTGGAAGTTGTAAAGCTCGTTCATACTTTTTGGTCGTGAAGGGTCAGTTTCACAAAGTTGAGGCTGAACTCTGTTTCGTCTACCAAAAAACTCATGTGCTTGTTTCCTAAATAGCTATGACCGCCGTTTTTATAGGTTTCCGCGGTACACGTGTGCTAAGTGATGGTTGGCAAGGCGTGTAATTACGGCAATGTTACGGATAACGCTTTCAGATAAGAATTTACCTCGTTCCGTGTAGATGCGGACGAGGCATCCTTTCACTCTTACGCCGATCACCTAGTGATTCAGCCACCTTCCGCTAGAGATCGCTGTACTACCGAACTCTTCAACGTCGCCACGCTTTCGTATGCCCTGAATTTACGAAAAAAAAAGATTTCGAAGGTGAAGTTTTGTGCATTGCGCATTTATTTTTTGTTAAAGTTTGCATTAAAAATAGTATCGTATTTTACAATGCTGAGAACATTATTTTTCGTCACCTATTCGTAATTTTTTAATTCGGAAACATTTTGTGCTCTCATTATCCTTTTTAAAGACACGTAAATTAAAATCTCTTGGGAGAAAATTGTATTTATTTAGACCCACCCCAATATTTCTTCAATAGTTAATAACCTTTCAATTCCACGAACTTTAAAATTCTAAGAGTATTCGTAGTTGCGTCCAAATTGTTGGTTTTGCTGTTGCTAGTTAATAGAATTAGGTTTCAAAGTAGTGCGTTCTATCTCCGCATGCATTTATCCGAAAATTAAGCTTCCTTATAGGGAAAATAAAATACATAATAAAATTAAGAGTTCAAGGAAAGTTGCGTTTTGTGTTGTTTCACCTTCCTAGTAGATATTACTTTAAATTCGTCCTCTCTCGAATTTCTTCGGAAATTCAACAGACCGAGGAGCATTTAATCGCGCGGTTTGCTTTGTGGAGGAACATTTTTTATTCGTTTCCGCGTCGCGGAACTTCAAATCTCGCTCACGTCCTCTAGGGACCGATGTCCCGTCCTCGTCTCCATGATCCTTTAAACAGGCCCCCAGCCCTTCCTCTTGCCCCCTCGCCACCATAATTCAAACAGCCCCTGTTCGACTCCTCTCCTTCCCTCCTCCCTCCCTTCTTCGAAGATTGGTTCCATTCTATCGAATTTTCCGAAGATTATCCCCCCACATCAAGACAAACAGTTCACCTATGGTGTTCCTCGTATGTGCTTTCGATCCACAAGTTTTCAGGCGATGGAATCCTGCGGCCGAAGGTCCGACCGAGCGTGTCATATCGGTTGTCCTTCCATCACACACTCCGTCTACTCCGTCCCCGTCCGGTTTTTAAGCCTTTGTTTGGCCTCGTTCGTCCGAGGGAGGGAGTTCGAATCCCGGCCAGACGCCGGCTGTGGGTCCGTCCTCTTCGCGACTACGCTGTCCACGTCTTCTTGTTTTGTCTGGGTCGAGGGTTGAATAAGTTTCGTAGGGGGTGCATTCCGGTCCGTTTCATTCTCGGTTACGTCGTTTACGCAACCGTGTGATGCAATTACTTACGCCTCTTTTTGCCTTCGGAGAGCGTGTCACGGAATGGAAGTTATTCGATGTGGGACGTAGAGAAGGGATCGCCCATGTTGACTCGGATGTGGACGTGTGTGTGTGTGTGAGAAGGAAAGATAGGGACCCTTTCTCTTCACCGCGCGGCAGGTTTTTTTTCAATTTTTTTATTCGGGTTTAGGATGGTTTGTTTGCGGATCGAATTGAGTGACTGTGTCCGGTCCTCCGCACCCGTACTCACCTATAGGGTAGAATGGCCAGGAGAGATCAAGCAGATGATGGAGCGAGGAGGAATCTCTCCCCCCTCCCTCCTCGCGTTCCGCTTTTGTACACCGATGTATTTTTTTATCTCCGGGCCTTCTTTGTTGGATGACCGGGTGTATAGGCCAGGGTTGTTTGTGACGGGTTTTTGTTTTTTCTTCTATTTGGAAGTTGTTGTTATCCATTGGATGCCATTCGTTTACCTGAGGCGTTGCCTGTTTTTTATTAAATTGGAGAAAATTGGGAGACATCGAGAAAGGGTTTGGAATATTTTCATCTTACCGGAGGGCTCCTCATTTGTCAGGGTTTGTGGCGAGTTTTGAATGAATTCTGGGATTTTACTATAGGAAAAGGTATGAAGTAATGAAGTTCCATAGATATTTTTTCCTTTTTAAAAAAGACCTTTTCGAGCTTTTATTACTTTCTCCATATACCTACGAATATAGAGAAGTATTTTTTATGAAAAAAATCGAATTCGTGATTTCAACAGAAATGCATGTTTTAAGGTCTCCTGAACACGTTTTGACCATTTTCGCGATGGTGTCTGTGGGTGTGTGTGTGTCTGTGACCGGAATTTTGTGGGTGCTCTAACTCAAAAACTATTAATCCGATTACGCGAAATTTTATATTCGACATTTTTTTTAAGGGTAAAAGAAATGATTAATTTTTGGTAAAAATCGCTCAACCGGAAGTAGGGCTTTATTTACTCTTGCCACTTAAACGTTTTTTTATTAAATATTTGCTTTAATATTTGATGAATGTAAAAAAGTACCAAAATAAAAGTAGGAAATTTAATTTTCTACAATGTTTGTTCTAAACATTTTCCCATATAATGAATGCATTATTTAAGAGATATTTTAATCTATATTTTTTTGCTGCCACTACTATCACCTACCGGCGACTATTGTAAACAATTGACGCGTAGTTACGTCTTAGTAACGCTCTTTATTATTTTCTTAATTGTTGGAGCTTCGTGGTTATATCCAACATCAGAAGGCTATGGTTGGAGTTTATTTCTGTTCTTTGTAGTCTTTAAATTTTTCTCGCAGTCCCTTGAAATATTTATTATCATTTAACCTATTTGGAATTTTTAGAAATATTACAGGAATGGAGAAAGTCATGTTGTGGCCACATCAGATTTTTGTGTATATTTTTATCCGTCGAGATTTTAAAATACGGCTTGTATTTAAGTTTTTGTATCTTACGTTAATATAAATGGGGAAAAGTAATAAAGAAAGACTTTGTCTTTTTATGTATTTATTATTATAGGCTTCTTTATTGGCAGAAAAACTCTTAATCCGAACTCGGCGTCTCTTAGAGATGAAAGATAGAACAACCAACCTAGAACTTTCTCATTCATGAGGATGTCACTCCGGTTTATGCGCGCTATAAAATGATTGCAGGCTCACTCGTGGATAACAGGCGTCCTTTCCCACTGACCTAATCATTTGAAGCTTACCTTTCACCCATAAACAATGTCGGCAGTGGTCGGTCGTTACTTAGAGACGTTAATCAATCGACTAAATTGCTTTTGGTGAAAGTAAGCGGAAACTTAAAGATGAACATTGGAGAGAGTTTTCCTTCCGATCTGTATCCAACCAAATTCCGGAGGAACATCTGGAGGCCACCCGGGAAAGTAAACCTTTTGATTCCTTTAATTCAATCGGCGCGTTTCTTTCGGCCGTTGCACTCTCCGCCATCATTCCGAAGACTATCACTTTTACTCCAAGTTCCGGTGCGCGGTGACCTCGGGTCCGAATGACTTTCTTCTCGTTCATATATTTTCTTACGGACGTGCACCGCGAGCTTTTTCCTCACATTTTTTCGTTGTCGGGGACTCCGCTCTCCCGTCTTGGAATCCAGGAGGGATTTCTCCTCGTAAATTAAGGAAGGGGGGGGGGGGCAGGTCGGGCGGCTGCGTGATGATCGTTTCTCCCCTCCTCTCGTAGACCGTATCGTGGCGCCCTCGCCTCGCGGAAGGTGGGAAACTGTGTCTGGTCATCTTGCCACGGGGGGCAGCAGCGTCGGATCGATAAGGGACGTTCAAAAATTTAAGTCTGGTTTGTTTCGCTGTTGCGATACGCGTGGATCGCGGAGAAAGTTTCCGGGAGGAAGCAAACGCTAAAAATAACTCGGATGTTTTTATGGTATATCGCGATATCTTATTGGAGCGTATATGCTCTTAATTGTTACCGTTGGCGCGGTGTAGATTTCGTGGCATCTGAATATCGCGAACATCCTGCTTATTGAATGCAACACAAAAGGTTATATTTTTATCGTAAATGTTGGCGATGGCATCTCTTATTCTGCTATATTTTGAGAATGGCATGCCAAGTTTCGTTGCCATAACTTAGGAAGAGAAATTAATCGAAGGATGGCACCGGGACCAATTCATCACCCCTCATTACCACCAACTCGTTGCAACCATTAGGCGTTTTTTTGAAAAGCTGTCAGCGCGCGGACGTAAAACCATACAAAAAGCGTATAAAAAATAGCCCTCTCGAAGTTTCAACGAAGGATAAGAGGGAGGCGACGTCCCCTTCATCTCCTCCTTTCCTTCCCTCTTAAATCATTTCTCCCTCCACCGATGCCTTTATTCGTCCTCCGTTGCATCCCCTATCTCTCTCTCTCTCTCTCCTCCGGCAGAATCCATCCTTCCCCCATTTTTCAGAATACCCATAAAAAACGTTAATTAATTATGCATTAAAAACCGTTATATCGTGGATGCTGCTTCTCCTCTTCTTCCTCGTCATCGTCGTTAAGCACCCTCCTCCTTTTTCTCCCCTCCCTCCCTCTCTCTCTTTCTCTCGAATTTCCTTCCTTTTCAAACCCTTCACCACACGCGCGCACACCCACCCACTTATTTCCTATTTCCAACCATACCCCTTTTGCTCTCTTAACTTTTAAACCCTTTTGTATTCGCCTCGCCCCGATAGTCAAAGGTGGTGAAACATTAAATTCTCAAGGGTTTCCATCTTCCCCCATCCCGTTCCCGGAAGGGAAGATAGGGGTTTGTATATAAGGGTGCGCTATTGTTTTTCGCTTTTCCAATTTTGGACGTCGCTGTTCCGTCTGCGTAAGCCTAACCTCTCTCTCCCCTTGGACTTCCCCTGTGGTTTCGAGAGATTTCCCCCATGCGGGGTCTTATTTATCTTGAGGTTCTTGTCTGACTTTAACGTTTATGTTAATTATTTGCCTAAATGTTGATGTAATTTTGTTAGGTAGTCTGCGCGAATCGTATATATAGTGTTGGTCGGTATGGTTATTGTTGTTCGAATGCATTTTTCCTGAGTTAGGGTGAATAAATTAAACTGAATCACAAATACAGATTGACGGTTATATTTAAATTGTACTTTTACATTATTGATTTTACTATATTATTTCAGTAAGGCGGGATAGAATTGTATTTTTGTTGGTATTTTAACCTCCTGAAATCTACTTAGGCTGTAAGGATTGTCACTATTTGTTTAATAGAATTTTGAAGGTCATTTTTTTAGTATGTACTATTCTTTTTATTGTTTCTTCGGTTACTAATTTGGGTGATTATTTCTCCGTATAAATCGCATTCGTTGTATTAACCCGCCCTATGAAAGGCTTGTGGCTCTTAACGATGTGGTTCGTAATTCCGACGCAAGGGGTCATATTGTTCGGGTGGTGCTTTTACTTCTAGCGGGATTTTATGAGGTAGTAGTGGGCATGTGGAGATGTTCAGTTATGATGTTTAAATCATAAAGCGGGAAATACTGAAAATTTATTATGCACGTATAATACTAAGCATAAATATCCAAAGTGCCACAAAGCGGATTTGTGTAGACCCTATTTAGTATGCAAAATCATAGATATTGGTGATAATATTTTTGTTTTCGCGTACAGTTCTCTGTATAAGTCGATTTAGTTTCCGATTAAGTAGGTAATTGTTTCCGTGCGAAGTATTTCAAGCGGTTGTACACACCAAAACTCCCCAACAATCCTATTTTCTTTAAGAATTTTAGCTGTATATCCATCAGAAGAAATATATCCCCATATTTCATCTCGGCTATAAAATTGGTTTCCGTTCGAAGAATTATTTCACTGCCCGTCGTGCATTTTTCCGTAAAACTCAGGACAGCGTAATGGGATAACATGGAACCCTTGCCGCATGCTGAGGGACAATTGATTTCGGGGAAACCAAGCGGAAGAAATTAATGTCCATTTTCTGGAGTTTTCGTTTGAAAAATGGACAGATTCTATTGACTCCTTGGAAGGACCTCACGTGCAAGGACACCCGGAATAGGGAGGTACGGGGAGAGGGCGTGGGATCCGTCTTGATTGACACGGGAAAAGTTGAGGCGTTAAGAGTTTGCGAATTCCCTTCCCGTGTCCGGCGAAGCGGAGAAGATGGAGTAAAGGAGCCCACTGGGACCATAGGAGGAGTTTCAGGAAAAGCATCGGACCTTTCAGGATGGAGTGAAAGTGTTCCGGGGTGTTTCCGATGGTCCAATAACCATTTTGCGGTGAACGGTGAGAGGAAGCGGCAATGGAGGGAGGATGGAAAAGTACTCGCAGAGGGAGGTGTGAGATCCGGTTCGGCGCGCACGTTGTTAGGGCGTTTTTGAGGGTGGGAGGAGGGTTGGGGGGGGGGGGGGGGTCGGCGGGTCGAACGTGGGGCGCCGAGAACGTCCGGGGAAGAAATTAATGAATCCCCGGCCCAGGAGGAGGGTTATTTATTATTTCGGAAATTCCTCCAAACTGCGTCGGAAGAGAGGGAAATTGGAGTGACGACCGCCGTCCGTACCGTAGAGGCCTACGGACGTGAGATATCGGCGCGAGATAAAGTAACGATTAAGCGTACCGGAAGGAATTTAGATTGAAGATGTGTTGGTCGGCAGGATGAAGGGGAAAAATGGGTTGCGCGGACACGCGAAGGAATTGGGATTTTTTAAAAAAATACATCATCTTGTTGTTTTTCTCGTCCGGCTCGCGCGGTGCAGACAATTCGGGTGTGCGGCTTTCACTCTGGGACGCATTCCAATTGGTGGGTGCGGGAATGTCTCGTACCCTTTCGCAGATTCAAAATGATGAGAAAATTAGCTGTTTGTTTCTTATTATTTCCCTGCTGCGTGACATATATTTTGTTTTGGGAATAGATTCTGCATTTCTACTTGCAGCGCGCGTTTTTTGTTTGAAAATTTCGTTTCGTAATGTTTTGACACGGTGTTTTATATGTTATAGAAATCTTACGCTTTATAGGCCTTTGCTTCGTTAAAGAAAGTACCCTAGGAAAATCGTGATCAGACACAATTGGGAAGGATATGAACATTGACAAGCAATAACTCTTGTATGAAATTTAGAAAAACGTTAAATCTGGCTGAAGTTAAATATCCTAACTCATTTAATAAGTAAGAACCTCCTACCATGAAAGAATAACTTTAATTTATTTTTCGCATCATCCCTTCTCTGCGTTAATTTTAGAAAGGACCAACGTTTTTGAGACGTAATCACCAAGTCAATTTTTCATCGAACAGTGTAATGTTTTTTTGCCTGCTTTAACTGATCGAAACTTGAAACATATATTCAGCTCTGTCGCGAAGAGAGTTTTCGAGATATACTTCCGAAATGGAATGCTTCGTTTTATACAGGAATGAACGTGATACCACCACGTGTTTGATTTCGTAAATAATTTAAACAGAAATTCAAGGCGATATACGAGAAAATATAGGAATTTGGTTGATTGAATTTGGCGTTATCTTTCTTTACGGGGAACTGATACCCTAAGCCTTTCCATTTCACGAAACATCGCCGTATTTCATTCTGGAAATGTCAACGGTGTAACCCAAGGAAATTTTAATTCTTCGGGTCCAATATCTCTTTCTTCAGGGAGTCCATTGTCGTCGCCATTTTCTTCATTTATTTTTGACGTGACAACCTATTTCTCGAATCGAAAGCGATTCTATTTCCCCCATATTTGCGATTGGATGGCAAAAGGTTTTTAAAGCGTTGTTTTTTAGATTAACACTGAAATCGTTCATCGACCCTAGAGTGATGCTATAGCATTGGTGGATAATTCGATTGGAAAAGAAAATACTTGGTCGCTTAATTGGTACAAATTCAGTGTTTGTTATCGTTCAGTGTTTTAGTTCTGAGTTGACGAAAATTTAGGATACTTAGGCACTTTTGGATTGAATTATGTGTTTCAATTACGAAGTATTTATTTCGCTTGCATTTGGCGATTTATGGCGCTAATTTCCTCTTATGAGAGTCACCATTTATCAACTTAATATTCTGGTGCACTGAGTCGTGTATTTTTATCGGTGATCCCATTTACCGCTGAGACTTGTGATGCCATTGTCTGTAATTTTGAGCGCACAAATTCGCTGTTTTAAATTCTTTATGCGTATGATTCCTGCGTCCATTTGCAATTTTCATGTGTATCGTTTTCTTTTGACTCAAGTTGTGCTCTTGGAGGACGCAATCGCTTTTGGGAAGTGACATCTTAATATTTATTCGCGACGAGTGAAATCTTAGGGAGTTGTGTATACTTCTGTTTTTGAAGTTTGTTTCTGACTTGGTATAGTTCGTGGCATAATCTCGTTCAACTCTCATGCCGAACGTATCGCACAAGAGGGTTTCTTTCCACCACCTTCACCGAAATTCTCAAAATAAACAAAGTTAATTTTATACCAACTCTGTATCTCTCTCTCTCTCTCTCTCTCATATATCCTCTTTCCAAATAAAAATTCTTCCATCTTCCTCGCTACCCGTAACACCTGAGCATTGGGGACTTATTCCACTTCGTTTATTCACGTTTCTTTGTGAGCAAAACCCTTATTTCACGCCCTTAATACAAAAAAGATCCATGTTTTTTCTCTCCCCTCTTTTTCTTCGCGCGAATTCTTTTATGCGAGTTTTTATATTTTTTTTTCTTCCCCATTCCACTTCACATTCGCAGCATTTTTTCATCCAATCCAAAGAGAGAGAGAGAGAGAGGTGCATCTTCCGCTGGAGGAGGGGTGGGCGACGAAGGGAATATGAGGTTGAGGTGGGGGATGGGGGGCAAATGTGAAGAGAAGGGGATGAGTTTTAGGGATAAGGATTTCTCAGCTTGTGGTTACCTACTCCTCTTTTAATTGGTTTAGTTTAGAGCAGCGTGACGGGGTCTGCGAGGGGATGTATATTTTTCCGGGGGGAAGGGATGGAGGTAGCGTGAGAGGGGTGGTATTATGAAGGATGGAAACTTCTGGGAGGGAGGGCAGAATGGGGGAGGGTGGTTGCCAGCAGAGTGAAGTCTCGAGGTTGAAAGAAAGGAAGGGGTTGGACATAAAGAGCGTGTTTTTGTAGAAGGGAAGGGAAAAGAAGTTTTTGTGGTGTTATGGTTTTATATGGGGTAGGGAAGGAGGGGATAGGGAAGTTAAGGGAAGGGGTTGGTTGGCATTACGCGCACCTTTAAGGACGAGGAAGGGTGGAGATTTATTTTTCCAGGGCAGTAAGCGCTCTCGGCGGGGTGGGATTATCCCGTTCTAGTCTTCCAGACGTGTGGCCCCTGCATCGTAATATTTCGTTTACATTTAGTGGTTGCTTTTCGTATGTCTTTTGGAGAGTGATGGGGACATTTTGATGTTTGGCGACGGTTATCGTATGTTGGCGGACATTGTTTTTATTTTTGTCTTGGGTTATTTTCGCATTGCCAGTGTCTGAAGAAAGAGGATTCTTTCTCCTGGTTGATAAGTTTGAAGTGTATTCCTACGCTAACATTCATCTTCGGGAACTGGGGAGTGGAAACCAGTGATTCATTTACGTTTTGGTTTCTGTCCATGTAATGTTAACATTGAAAAACTCCGTTTCTCCAATAGCCATGAAAAGGTTGGGAAAAGCAGATTCGCATTTCGCCATCGCAAGTGGTGAGATTCACCGACAGTATATTTTATTTGCTTTAAAAATGCTAAAATCGTATAACTACTGATAACTGCTGAGGCTTATTCTTCATCTTTCTTTTGTTAAGGCTATCGGAGAAAGTTTTTTAATTACGATATTTGAGCCATATGGTGGGATGAGTAATTCTTTCTGAAATTACTTATAATGTAGTTCCAAACGAGAAGGGAGCAGTTGTTACGTTTATCAGACTTAAGCATCGCATCTCTCACTGCCATTTCCCCCGTATTTCTTCCAGATTATCGGATGCGAGGTATTTTAAGGACTCGGAATTCGTATGTGCAACGTTTTTTTTAATTCCGGGTGTTTCCGTGAATAATTTCCGTCGTTGTCTCTATCAACTCGACCGCACGCTCGCATTCTCTCATTTCACAACGTCGAAAGATAATTAGCGATTTGGAGGCAAAAATAGGAGCATATCCTTTTATTTTCTAGTGTCCCTTTATGAATTCGAAATGGAACGAGTCTTCTCGCTCGCGCGTTTCGCGTTCGTTTCTCTAACATATTCAGCCGAGTCCCTGCCCCCGTTCGCGTTTTTTTATCCGTTGCGCACTTCTATAATGTCCTTTTCCTTTGTGATAACGACCAGAGAGTGAGAGAGGAGGAGGCGAGAGAGGGGGATGGAGTTAGTATGAAGCCTCTTTCTGTGTATATTTTCGTGTCATATTTCAGCATTTTTATTTCGCCTCTCTCGACGGCGCAACTCCGAAACGCGCATAATTCTGGGCAAAAAAGAGGGGGTCTTTGTTTTCCCCGCTCCCCCCTCCCCTCTCTCTCGTTGTAAGTGAAATTTTCTCTTTCTCTCCCTTCCATTGTTTGAACTTATTACGCTTTTAGTCCAGTTTTGTTTCCCCGTCTCTCTTTTTCGTTCTCTCTGTTTTTTTTTTACGCCGTCATTAATGTCCTTTTTATTTTAAGCAGGTGCATTTTGGCGTCCATCACGCCACTCCACGGCAGTTCCGCGCAGCTCATCAACGTGATTACTTTTTTCTGCTCCCTTCTCGATTTGTACTCGCGTTCTTTTTCCCTCTCTGCCGATCGTTTTTATTTCATTTTTTATCCAGTATTGCAAATTCGATCGTCTTAACATCCGGTCCGAGAGAGAGGAGGAGAGGTGTTTTTTAAGCCGCATGAATATGCTCGGCACGGGATTATCGTTGTCCGAATTAAAACGCGGTCGCGCAAAATTTGATTCGAAATTGATCGGGCGCTCATAAGGTAGGTATTTTCACGGCCTTTGTCTCGAGCCGGGGGAATAAAATGCCGTAATAACAAACGCATTCTTTTACGTAGCCGTTTTTATGATAGCAGGGAAAGTCGTTGCAAAAATGGCGGATCGGGTAGAAAGGGAAGTATATATATTATCCAACACAAAACCCCGCTTCGCTGCGTATTTTTTAAGTCCCCACTCTCTCTCTCTCGAAACGTCCTTCCCTTTTTAGCCGTTTAAACTTGAAATCGTTCCATTTTTACTCGATTTTCTTCTCTTCCTACCTTCTCATCCTTCCTTAAATTCCTGAAATCCCCTCTTCATCTCTTCCGTACTCCCTTTACTTCACCTCCTACTCCTTCTTTCCTCCCCCCTTTCCCCATTCTCTCGCTCCCCTTCTTCCTACGGCTGGTTTTACGATCGTTTCTTATTCAGAGTCTACGTAGCTCCTCCTCTTGCTGCTGCTATTGCGTCACAATGACCTAGAACCGCTGGCTGCTGCTGCTTAGCTACCTCCTCGTCGTTCAGTGTTTCCTTCTATATTCCGCTCTGGGTTGTGGGCGGAATGTCCTCGCCGCTGCACGATTTTTAGAGGAAAAAACCTTCGACGCTTATCTCGTTCTCCGCGCTTCATTTCGCTTCTCGTTTAGCGTCCCTTTATTGATAGGTTTCTCTCAAGGCGCTGTGTTTATAGGTTTCCGGAGGATGCTAAGGAAAGAGCGGGTCACCTCGTTTTTTTGGCAGTCTTTCGTTTAGCGGGCCTTCCATCTTCAAATTTCGGTCGGCAGTTTGATTTTTTTGCGTCGTTTCCCCGCGCGCTTCCTGCGGTTCTTTGTGTGTCAGTTACGGTGACGCTATAATAATTTACGCAGTATGTGCTTTAGTTGTGGGTCGCATCGTAAAAGGCGAAGTGGCGCGATCGTTCCTTGATCGTTCGGGCAAAATGTTACAAATATGCAGCGCGCTCTTTGTGATGATGATGAAGTTGGAATTTGGTCCGAAAGTTATGATTATTTTTCTCAAGTATCGGCTCTGGAGGAATTTCATATAGGTGGACTTTTTGTGGATGAATGAAAATGGAAGAAACGAACGTTGTCTTGGAAATACGACATTTCGAGGACCACATCGGATGATTTTTTCCCTCTTGCTGGAAATAAATATTAATTTTAAACTCGTATTACTTTACCGACGACCTCTGAGTTTTCTAGTGGCGCGGAAATGGCGGCGGCCAATCACGAGGGAGCGTCGTGTCTCCGGTCGCCTTCTTCCCCACTTCAGCTTCTCTCTCTCTCTATCGCTCTCTCTATCGCATCGCTATCCAGCTCTAGTGCTCGCGCACTTGACTGGGATAACCCTTTTTATTCATTGCTGAGGGGAATGTACTTCTTTCCTCTTGCCTCCAGCTACTCCTCTCTCTCCCTCGTTCCTTCTCTCTCTCTGCACAGAGTATTCTGTCTCAAATCTGACTGAAGAGGTAGAGCCTCTTTTCTTTTGCTTCTTCCTCTAGGCTTCAACGTGTCTCCCACTTGCAGACACCTCTACACCATCCTCGGGCGTTCTCCTCCCATTCCCTCCTTGCCCTCTTCTCCTTTGTGTCAACTCCCTCCTCACTCTTTAGCTGTCTCCGGTCGTTCTTCTCGTACCTCCCTCTCTCTTTCGCTTCTACATCATCCCTCTCCACCTTTTCCCGTCTCTCTCCACCTGTCCTCACTTCTCTTTCGTTTGCCCTTACCTTTCTCCGCCTTCCTTCACCTGTCTCCTGCGTCTTTCACTCCTCTTACTCTCTTGTATCCCTTTTCCACTCCTCTCTGACCCCTCACCACCTCTCGCTCCATATCGTCCTTCTCATCCCTCACCCTATCTCTTTTCTTTCTCAGGAGAAGAGAGGGGGAGAGAGAGAGAAAGCAGTACCCTTGTTTTCTTTTGCCTTTGTTTTATCTTTTTGTTTTCCTCTCCACCTTGTATGACAACGTCATATTCCCACTCTGTCCTCTTTCCTCCGCGTTTTGACACCGCGTGGTCGCCCTCTCTCATCTTTCCTTTTCCTGCGCTGTTCAACTGCTACTGGAGCTGGTGGATTTATTTCTCAAGTTATTTTGCTCCTTTGCATTGTATTCTTGTGATGCAAGGATCGATCCTGGGAACGCAACCTTAAATATGTTTTTTTCTTTGGAGGCCATCTTAATTGATGTGGTAGCTATTTACTGGCTCCAATGATCGAAAAGTAGGAGTTTACTAGATTCTTACAAATATGGCGTAATAGAAGTAAAATGATTACACACACACACGTTCATAAAGATGATGGCGCTATATATTATTACTGTTTATTGCTATTGGCCGTTTATCCTAACCAAACGTGGAATTCCTAGACCAAATCTGATTTATGGAAGGCTGCAGTTTATTGTTATCAGACACTATGTTATCATTTAAATAAAGTCTTCTGCCTTCATATTTGGTGGCATGTATTGTATTTGATAATTCATACTCAACAATTTCATTGCTCGACATTACAAATTTTTAGAAAAAAATCAACTGGTTAAGTTAACATAGTGATTCGCCATTTTGTGGGGATCCACATTATAAATGGTTAAAAATGCAATCTAGTAAAACCCTTTACTCTCATTTGTGTTTCGTATTCATAAGCTGTAGTACAATTAGGACGTTTTACAGGGATGAGTGTAACGTGATTTTCCGCATTATTTTTACGCCAAAATGTAATGTTTTATCTTCTAAGTTTCATCCTCTAGCCGTTAATCAGTCGTTAGTGAAGTAGTTTCTTAGCTGTACGAACCAGAGGCTACAGTTTCACCGTTTCTATTTCTCAGCCTCTAACCTTAAAAATATACGACTTTCCCCGAAAGCCTCCCGGTTAGTTCGTATATGGGTTTTATTGAAGCTGGTTTCAACTTTTACGTCGAAATAGTCCTGAGGATGGAAGGGAGGATTTGGACGGAGGATGGCGGGTTCGGAAGAGGATGTGAGGAGGCGGGGGAGTAAGCGCTTCCGCTTTTAAACGTGCCAATGGCTTGTGCCTTATCGAGGGAAGAAGAGGGACCTTTCCCCACGAGAGGGGAGACGAGTATGCAGATATTTTACTGAAGCTCGGGGATTAAACTGACGACGCCACTTTACACAAACCGTGGAGGAACCCTTTTCAAGTCCTCTCTTCCTTTCTCCGCCGTCCTCGGCGAGTGTGGGAGGGTGAAGGAGGTGGTGGGAGACTTTCCATTTATCCTTTTCCCTCCCGGCTTCTTATTCTGATCCTCCCAGCCCTCCCCTTATCAAACTCCCCACTCGCTCGGATCCCTCTCTTCTCTTTTAGTCTCTCCCTCTTCACTGCTTTCCTTTGCAGTTTTTCTACGCTTTATGCATTCTTTTAGCTTTTCCCTTCGCTGCCTTCCTTTGCTCCTCTCCGCTTTCTCGAAAATAGGCTCGAATCTTTTGTTATTTTTCTTTCTTTTCGCCTGCGGATCACGTCACCGATTTTTTCCGACGCTTTAATTTATCGTCGCAACGTCCTTGACATTAAATCCATATTTCGCCGTTTTTGCGCGCAGATTAGTATTTGTTGCAGTGCTTCGGCGAGCCGTGTGAGTCACGTTAGATACATACGTTTTTTACAGTTCTTTGCTTCTGATCGTTTTGGATTTTTTCCCTTTTTATATGTGATCGCTTTAATCTTGTAATCCTTGCTTCGGTGGGTCAACCGTAATGAGTAGCTGCCAATCACTGGAAGAATTTTAAGTTTAATAACTATTTTGCGGTTAGATTTTAATTTAGGCGCTTTTGTATGAGTTGATTAGCTGTTGTTACGCTATTGATGTTTGTCGAATGACATTTATACATTGATATTTATTATTAATTTGGTGAAACGTTTGTTTACTTGCTAATGTAGAAGCTCTCCCAATGCAATTGAATTGCGATGTCGAGACAAATTCAGTTCCGAGAACGACTTCTCTTTGACCACGTAACATATGAAGTTAGTGATTATTTCCTCCATTACCGCTTTAGGTTACGTAACTAACCACTCAGCGTCGTCACCCGATCCGTCTCTAGTGATTCTTTGTTTTGCCATCTCTCTTTTCCTCCCTTGCTCCCTCCCGCGCCGTCCAACCGTGGAAAACCCCCTCCGCTTATTACCCAACCCTCCACCTCATAACACGCACCATTTCGTCCACTTTCTCCTTCCTCACACTTCATAAGCTGTCGGTCACCATCGTGGGTTACACACGCACACAAGCTATCCCATTTTCCTCCCGTCTCATCCCCTCTCTTCTTACCCTACCAATATCCTCCCCCTCCTAGTTCCAGCAACCCTTTCCTCCCTCCTATTCTGTTGTTCCTCAATCTCTCCTTCCAGTAACGACACGCAGCCACGCTCGTCATATTCCCACCCACACACTTCCTCGCTGTCTCTTCGACCGTCATCGTATCCTATTCCACTTCGTCTAATACCCTTCATAGCGCCCCCCGCATTCTCAGGCCCGACTTCCATCTCCCCCTTTCCATCACAATATGTCCCGTTGCTGTCTCACCCCCTTTTCGTCACATCGGCTCCCCGCCACCTCGGGCTCTCTCACGCTATATTTCAGAAATTTTCTACGCATCTCTTTACAGGAAGGTCTTTTATCCTCCCCCCACCCTTCTTTCTCGCCCTTTCTTTATCGCGGGCCTTTCTCTTTTCCCCCGACTCTCTTTAAGCCGATCCTCTTCGAGGATAGGTCCTTATCGCCGGCTACGAATTTGAATTTCGTCTAATTAGGCTGCGGTGCGGTGAGTGGTTGAATTGCGTGGGAGTTGAGGGATGGGTTGGGTTATGGCTTGGGGGATGGGTTGGGCGATGGGTTGGGGTGGGTGGGCGGAAGTTGGTGGAGGAGGGGTGTCTACTAGGTGACGCGTCAACCTTTTTCATGCTTCCTACCCCCCTCTCCTTTAAAGTGATGTGACGTAATTCTCCGTTTATCAGAGGAGGTCGGAATTGCTGAAACGTGTCGGCCTCGTGGTTGGTCCAAGCGGCGGTTGTTTAGTCTTTCTTATACTGGTTATCGCTTGTCGGAATTTTTCCAGTCTTGTTTGAGATATGATTCTCTTAACCCTTATTCCTAACCTCACCAATTTAATTCTGGCGTTTTAAGCGCGTATCTTAAATGATTCTATCATATATGGTTGGCGCGTCTGTCTGCTAGACGTATTTCGATTTGATTCGTAGTTTTTATATAAAAAAGAAGGAAAACAAGTGGGGAATGAATTGCAAAGCAAAATACATATGGCGCTTCTCCCCTTATTTTAGGATTATGACGTCATCCTAAGAGTACATCTTTGGTTAAGATCGACGGCCTCATATTATAGTTTATAAATTCCATTTAATAGTATCGTATCAATGCTATGTAATAATATATTTCCCATTTAAAAGCAATAGACTCGTTGCCATGACAGTTGATATCTCATTGTTAAAAATCGTAAAATTTCCTCTCCTTTTTGGATTAAAAAGCGAATTTTCGCTCTCATTCGACACGGATTTAAATTCTGTTTCTAAAAAATATATACCTCAAATCTTTCAAGGATAATGTTCATGTCCCGCGGTCTTCTTCATTTTAACTAATTTAGAAATGCAAATTTATGATGTCTTGCACCGATATTATGCTTTTCCTATGGGGAGAAAAGGAACAAAGGGGTCGGAAAAAACACCGGTTACTCTCCGCCAGCTGATCCAAGATCCACCAAATTTGGACCCTGTCTATTCGTCATATATCCAGAAAATGGGGCATCTCCAAGTTGCAGGATTCTAGAGGTATTGCCCGGACGGACGGACAGACAAACGGAATATATAAGCGATTGTTAGAAAAAATAGCTAAGACGTACTATGGTCAAATCACTCAAACGAAGTCGAGAAGCTACTGGGAACAAAAATCAGATTTTTGCTTTAACTTCTAAAATATTCACTCGAGAAAATAATTTATTTTTAACTCTTGTAGAAAAATAAAGCAAATAGTACATTTCGTGCTGTATACGATGCCTGTTTTTTGAGATAATAAAAACATTTCTGTCACATGCCTCTGTCGCATGGACAAGTCCTTTGTAACATTTTATGTAATTAGGCTTTTAATGAAACAAAGACAAAAATGGCATATACTCATTTGGGGCTGCTGTATAACCGAGGATTAAATTTGGAATTTAATTTCCGTAGTCTTGTGGAAGGACTTCGTTATGTTTGAAATTTATAGAGAAATAGTGCATAATGAAGGCGTATTTGAGTCATGTTCCTCTATGAGTGCTGCAACCGTACTGGAAACGAAAATTGAAAATTTCAAATCCCGAATATCCTGAGAGAAACGCGTCTTATGTAAGCTACGCTTCTCTTCTCCCTCGTTCTTTTGCGCGTCGCTGATAAATTGCGGTATGACTGTGGAAAAGGAAGCAAGTATATCCGGCTGACAGATTATCACAGCTGCACACCAGTTATTCACGTCACGCGTTGGAAGTTTTTACGTTATGTGCGTGGTCAAAATTGTATGGGAATGTTTTAAATAAAGAATTTTAGTTTCTTATAACGATCCCAAGCTTTGCCGTCTGGAATGAAATAAGTAACTGAAGTTATGTAATTGAGGAAGTCTCCAGAGATCTCTTACGTTAGTTTATTTATCATGAAATTCTCTATTTCTGAACGAATAAAATATTTATCTTTAAATGATGCCTAACTTTATTATAGTTTAGTAATACGCAATTAATATTACCTCCTAGGAAAGAAAACTATGTACTTTTCTTTCTACTAGAAAATATTGTTTTTTTGCAGGGATTCTGAAACTAGAGTAAACTAAAAGTTTTCTGCTAACATGAATAACATTAGAGAATTAAATGTTTGCTAAAACTTTTATTGCAGTACGCCGAGTGTACTTTAGTAGTATTGACTGGAGTTTTATTGAATCGTCCTTTTCATCTACTAGATTGGTTCACTTTGGTATCCTACCACGCCATCTTCATTGGGGTCTAAAGTGTATATGCGGTTGTTTTAAAAAAATAATTGACGCATTACGCGATAATTTAGCGCCACGACTCCTCGAATTCCCATTTTTTCCGCTAGTGGCGCTACGTCATTACCTTTTTTCGTCCTTAAACGGATTGATTTTCTCCCCTGGCGGTCGTTTGGCTCACTGCGCCATGTTCTCGTCTTTTGTTCTGTCTTCCGATTGTGAGCGGAAGAAAAAGGTGGTTTCTGATGCTTCGTTTTAATTCATCTGTCTTCATTTATAATTATTATAAACTTTTAGTTCAACTTCGCTTGTTTCTTGTGGCTATTTAAAATGTGTAATTACTAAGCAGGGCCACTTAGAGGGTAGAAGTTGTCGTATTACTGAAAAAGAAAAAATGAAAAACCATTGGCATTTAAAAAAATAAACTTTTAGAACGAACTAAAAGACAAAAATAACATACATTGCACTGCATTTCTCATATATGTACTATGTACGTATCTGGTCGCATTACACTCTTTCCTGACTGAAAGGAACTCATGCTGCTGCAAAAACAATAAAACCACAGAAAATGTTTTCTGCGCGTATATGGTACCTATTAATTTGCTGATAAACTCATATATGTGAAAATCAAACGATAAATAGATAGAATAAAGCGATCCGAAAATCCTATGGAGACAGGCATAAGCTGTAAAGTTGGGAATCATTTTGAAACGAGAAAAAAGTCTGATATGGCCGGGAATCGAACCCGGGTCTTGTTAGTTTCTATTCTGGATAATAATATGCTTAAATATGAAATATCATTCGATTCCGTTCAACCCTTTAGGCTCTAGAGCCGCACTCAGACATACGGCATGGCGAAAACAACTTTTTGGATTCGGTATGTGTATTTCCGTCCAAATATCGAAGTCGATTTTTTCGCGGTTATAGTACTTTCTCAATATAGTACGTATGTGAGGAAGTAAAACTAAGAGCCGAAATCGAAAAATCCCGCTAATTATTCAGCTATACTAAATTTCTAGACAGTATTCTACAGTTTTAAATACCACCTTCTACTATAAGTATAAGTTCTAAGGCTTAGTATCTTGCAGCTTGGTCATTACTAAACTATGCTACTTTTAGAAGATTATAAGTTACAAATTTAGAATTTTTCCGTTTTTCGATTTTTGCTTCATTTTTTCTTTTTTGCATTTTAAAAGATGATAATGATAAATAATGATGGAGGCTACGGCGAAGATAATAACATTGTAAAAGAATATTAAAAAGTATTTTTATCGTTTTGAAAACATTTTCTTGCACCACTACTCTCGTCATTTTTAATGTTTCCTTTTCTTCTTATTTCTTGCTTTTTATTAATCAAAGTTAAAATAATGGTATTGCATTAAAATATTTATGACGCTTATATTTAAACTAAAAATTATTTTGGTGTTTTCCCGACGCCTTTTACTAGTGCTGTGTATGTAAAGCTTAAAATGGTGGTGCCGGTGGTGTAGTGGTTATGACGCTGGCTACTACTCGCCTGCTACTCGAAAAGGCAGCTGGCACGAATCCTGCGCAAGTAGGATTTTTTTAGGTCGCCCGGCCTCCTGTTTGTGCAGTTTGAGGAGACCGCGCAAATTCAGCGTTCCGTCCTTCGGAAGGGATGTTAAGCAGTTGGCTCCCTTGGTGCTTTTCGTAAAGAGTATGCTAATGGCGGCACCGGGTTTCCCTCCTCCCTTCTGTGTGTGTGTCCAGTTGATGACAGTGCAAAATGACCATAGCAGTCGACGCACTTAAAAAATCAATTACTACTGAAAGCTTAATGTCACACTGTAGTTAACATTCAATTACCGATGAGTTTTAAACTATGAGAACATCTCAAGTTATTGTTAAATATTTATTCTTGATGGTTCTGCTCTCATTAAAACAAATTAATTTTATCCTCTTTTTTGCACTGGTTTCTTGCTTATCTTTTGTGCGCCATTCAAACTTTTCGAGAATAATTTAGTTTGCACGCCAGATATAATATTTCCCTCAGTTTGTTTCAGAGAATGAAAACGAGTTGACAGTTGGTCTTCTTTAAAAAAAGCCAACTCGAGCAATTAAAACGTATGCCCCCCTAGCGACTGGGGGCATTCGGTTAAGGGGCGGAATAAGGAAGAAAGAAGCTGAAAAGAGGGCCGGTGGGTGAGGCGGAAAATGAACGAGAAGGGAAATGGGATGGGGAGGGGGTGAGGGAAAGGAGTTTGAGTCTCTCTCACTCGGCTTACAATTTTATTGTATGGCGGCCACAGTCGGCGTGAGGTCGAGCGACAAATTGACTGTGTTGGCCGTCAATGCTCTCCTCCTTCCAGCCATCCTCTCCTCCACCCCCATCTCTCTCTCTCCATCCCCCCTCTCTCTCCTCCACCCCCTCTCTCTCCTCCATCTTCCTCTTCTCCATCCTCCCTCTCTCTCTCCTCCACCCCCTCTCTCCTCCACCTCTCTCTCCTCCACCCCCCTCTCTCCTCCACCCCCTCTCTCCACCCCCCTCTCTCTCTACATCCTTTCTCTCTCTGTACCCTCTCTCTCTTAGGGGTTAGGTGGAAGATGGGACTTCCTAGTCTCAATCTCGCCCTAAATGAAGACCAAATCAATCAATCAATCTCTCTCCACCCCCTCTCTCTCTCTCTCTCTCTCTCCACACCCCCTCTCTCTCCTCCACTCCCTCTCTCTCCTCCACCCCCTCTCTCTCATCCACCCCCTCTCTCTCCACCCCCTCTCTCCACCCCCTCTCTCCCCACCCCCTCTCTCCCCACCCCCTCTCTCCCCACCCCCTCTCTCCCCACCCCCTCTCTCCTTCACCCCCTCTCTCTCCACCCCCTCTCTCCTTCACCCCCTCTCTCTCTCTCTCTCCTCTACCCCCTCTCTCTCTCCTCCACCCCCTCTCTCTCCTCCATCCTCTCTCTCCTCCATCCCCTCTCTCTCCTCCCCTCCCTCTCTCTCCTCCATCCCCCTCTTTCTCCTCCACCCCCTCTCTCTCCTCAACTCCCCTTTTCCCATCCCCTTCTCTTTCCTCCATCCCCCCCTCTCCTCCATCCCCCTCTCTCCTCCATCCCCCTCTCTCTTTCCTCCATCCCTCTCTCTCTTTCCTCCATCTCCCTCTCTCTCTCCTCCATCCCTCTCTCTCTTTCCTCCATCTCCCTCTCTCTCCTCCATCCCCTCTCTCTCCACCCCCTCTCTCTCTCTCCAATCCCCTCTCTCTTCTCCCTCTCTCCTTCATCCCCCCCTCTCTCTCTCCCTCTCCTTCATCCCCCCTCTCTCCATTCCTCTTTTTTCCATTCCCCTTTCGTCCATTCCTCCTTTCTCTCTACTACGCCATACATAAGCCCTTGTCGTTCTTCTCCAAGCCTTCCTCGCTTCCCCCTACAAGGGAAAAACTACAGGGCCGTTTGCTGCTCCCTTCGCTGGCGTCTCTTTCTCCCTCCTCTCTTTCCTTCTGTATTTATCTCTCTCACTCTTCTCTCCCTCCTTCCATCTTTCTCTCTCTAATTATGGCAAGAGGCGGCGACACTGAAGAACTCTGCTCCCAACCACCTCTCTGTATCCCTTCTCTGGGAAGCCGTCTCTCAAACCTCCCTGAGCTCACTTCCCTACCCCTTCTTTCTCTCACAGAGAGCCTTGGGGTCAACCCTTTGACAAAAAATTTTGCTCCCTCTCTCTATCTCATACCTTTTCGTTTTCTCTTCCTCTTCCCAACTCCCTCAATCTATGCATTTGCCTCTCGCGAGGCCACGCCCGCGGTTTCTCACGCGTTCGAATTAATTTTTTTAAATGTTTTGTCCCGCCTGAAAACTCGAGCGGTGTTCGTTCATCGTCGGCGCCTAAAAAAATAAATATCGCGTCGGCGGAATTAGGGAGGGAGAGAGAGAGAGGCTGCGCAATTTTTTGGAATCAGTCTTTTGTTTTTCGCCGTCTCACTGCTCCGCGCGGGAAATGACCCCCTTTATGTATTTCGCGGTGAACTTGTACAAGGGGCTGCGGAGGAAATAACTGCGCAGGTTGAATTGGTGGATTTTTTCGGGTCGGGTTCTAGTTTTATACCTTTTTTTAATGCGTCGCGAATTTTGCGAGATTATTGTTCCGCGACGTCGGTTATTTTGTCCTGCATCGGCTGATCGTCAAGAAGAACGCCAAATGCTCTCACCCATTCCTCCTCCTTTCTTTTGCCATTTTTTGTTCGGATGGGAGTAAAAATGACACGGACGGGTCACAGTATATTAAGTTGCCTCTTCTAGTTAGAAAATATTTTCCGGTATCTATACTATATAGCTGCTTCTTACTTTGATATCTCTACCTTAAATATTTTGAAGAATTTGTTTGTTTGTTTGTGCATTTATAACGCAACAATTACAGAGCGTAGAAGCAAGAAGAAGGTGCCATTTTAACCGCAATAAAAAGTTTAGCAAAACTGGAGGGTTATTAAAGCAATTTGAAGTACATTTTTAATTGTTGAATTAACAATCTACGTGACAACCGTTTTAAACAATACTTAATACCTAATATTCTAAAAGAAATAATATATACCTCATATAAACTAGTGGGGAGGAAAGAGACACTAAGGTTATTCAATGAAGGGCAATCACCAAAAAAAAACTATAAATCTGGTTAATTATTTCAAAAGGTAAATGGAAATGTGCAATTTTAAGTGCTTTTGATCTTTAAAAACTTTTTATATATGTATTCTGCATGTTCTCGATACCTAATGGACAGCTAAATAGGTTTTTCATTAACATTGAAAATGAGTAATTTGAAAGATATCACAGAAGGTATATTAAGAAAACTTCTGTAACAATTATTTAATTTTGACCAACATTTATAATCATTAACTCTTCCTCCCTTGAACATCTATATGTACATTTTGCTTTCCTTTCAAATAAACATTTGTATGTGTCAATTAAGCCAATTATACTTATTAGATTGGAGAATGCGGACACCAGCGGAGTAAATATCGGTCGAGAAGTAAGACGGCCGCTGCCTATCGCCGACCCTATTCAATATATATGGAGAAAGTGTAATGCAAGAAGCGTTAGAAGGCACAGGAGATTTTAAAATTGGAGAAAGGATTATAAGAACAGTAAAATACGCGGATGATCAAGTACTTCTAGCAAAATAGAAAGAGAAACTCCAAAAAATGATAAATAGAATAGTGATAATAGGTAGAAAATACGGTATGAAAATAAATACAGAAAAATCCAAGGTCATTCGAATATCCGGCAAAAAAGAGAATTTGAACATAAGTATTGAAGGAAAGCCTTTAGAACAAGTTTCAAGCTATAAATACCTTGGAAGCATCATAACGAGAGAAGCAAAATGTACGGATGAGATCAGGACTAAAATAGGAAAATCAAAAGCGGCTTTCAGAAGAAAGAAACACCTACTTACGGGGAATATAAGGGAAGATATCCGCAAGAAGTTGATAAAATGCTATGTATGGAGTATAGCTTTATACGGGGCAGAAACATGGACGCTAAGGAAAAATTACATAAAACACTTGGAAAGCTTTGAAATGTGGACTTGGAGGAGAATGCTGAAGATAAAATGGACAGATAGGATGAAAAAAGATGAAGTGCTATGAAGAGTAGGAGAGAAGTAAATGATTATACAGACTATTAGAAAGAGGAAGGCAAATTGGGTTGGACATTACCTGAGGAGAGCGAGTATGATTAAAGACCTGGTGGAAGGAAAACTAGATGTAAAAAGGGAAAGAGGTAGGAAAAGGTTTCAGCTGATAGACGATTTGAAAGGGAAAGAGAGTTATCAATATATGAAGAGGACAAGCAGAAAATAGGAGAATATGGAGAACCAGGTTTAACCACGAATAATCACGGACCTGTCTACCGGCAGACAACCTATGATGATGACTTATTAGATTATAATAACACTTTCCACGTCATATCATCACTTTTTATCGACAAATTCGATTTCAAAGTCCGGGAACTCATTTTGTTTCGTAGGTTAGGCTTAAAATATTCACGTGACAAATTAGACCCACAAAATCAGCCTTTGCATGGGGCAACGTATGGTTAAGCTAAATTTGAATGCATAGGTATATCTTCAAACGTATTTCCAACGGTTGCATCCTTATACCTTACAATTCTTGTCCAAGTTTTTAATGTTTTTGAGATTCATGACCACATAATATCATGCAGTTTCTTCCACTGGAACTTAATTCGAGTGAAATAGCTATATTTTAAAAGTGATTCTATCGACTGTTTATTATGATGAAAAAGAGTCGCCAATTTTATCGATAAAGGATGCAGGAAAAATTTATTTTTTTGGGCAAAAGATGGGAAGACAAAAAATATTGCATATCATTAAGCACTAAAATAAAAATTAGCCTGGTTTAATTATTTGTTTTTATTCTCAAATCTTCTTCAGTATTTTTTGTGTTGATGTTAATGGACTTCCAGATGAGCTAGAGACTTGACATCTTGCACGATTATAGACTTTTGGTCACAACCAAACAGAAAAACGAAAATTCCAAAATAGTTAATTTTTAGGGGTTGTTTTTCCCTCATTCGTACATAGCACGTTAAGGTTTTTATCTCGGAAACTATAAGTCGTAGATACGTGTTTGCAGCAAATGTTGTCCTCTACCTGAATAATTTTTTTAATAGATACCTTGCATTGCATATAAGGATTAGGGAATGCAAAATACTATTTTGCGGATCATTGGTGACGCCATCACGCCATTGAAGGTCACAACGGAGGCTAAATGCGTAGTTGCGGAAAACAAGCAGGCGTCGCCCACCGCGGCATACAATGACCGTTCTAAAGGTAATGTTTGATTGAGGTGGTTCTCAATCCTAATTTTGTATGAGATTTTATAATCTAAAATAAAAAAGTGATCCGAAATTCTTGCAGAATGCAAGTACCTTTTACTAGCATGGTTATATTTTCTTTTATTGTTTTCAGTCTCTGCATTTCTTCCCGGTAACCGACTGGGACAGATTTGCCACCGCGACAGTTGATTCTTGCTTTCCGGAATTATTTTATGCTGAGTGGCTCCAGGTATTCAGTCCCGTATAAAAGGGAGGAAAAAAATCTTTTTTTTTAAACTCGACCCTCCACGCGATCAAAGAATGTTTCGTTGCGTCATTCCCTGCCTCCGGTTAGTTAATAGAATCTGACCGGCTTTAGAGACACAGGCCATGTTTAATTTTTTTAGTAGTCCCTGTCCATACTGCCGCTTTCTCATCACTTTTTTCGTTTCTGCCGACCGGAATCGCTGCGAAAATTTCTCTCCGCGATCGTGACTCTCCCGTGCGGCAGTTCTTCGAACTTCCATGTTTTCCGTAAACGCCGTCCTATAGGAGGGCGTTGTTCGTCAGAAGTGCTCGACGGTGGCGGCAGATGGACGTTGAATTATGAATTTTTTTTAACGGTTCGAGGTAACATTTTCCTCGTCACGTTCCGCGAGCGAGTGATCGACGGAGGCCGAAAGATCAAGTCAGCGATCGAAACGTTCTTGGAATGTGTATTCAGATTGATCGTTGAGGAGATTGGCTAAAAAACAGTTTTCTCTCGCTCTGGCAAACATTTGTAGTGCGTTGTCGTGCCCATTAGCCTTGGCATGCTTCCACCGTTCCATTGACGATTTTTAACAGATAGGTAACGTTTTTTCTACCTGATCTCTTTTCATTAAAATTTATTTATTGTTAATCGTCGAACAGCGCTTGTAATCCTTAATAATATGACTTAAAAACTCATCGATATTGACTTAATGCGCATATGTTTCTGTCTGTTTCACTCAATGACTGTCACGGTTTATTATTATATGAATAAAAGTTGGGAATATCCTTAGATCCATCTTCAGCGTACGAAGTTATTTACAAACACCCAGCAGCTGTATTATCCTTTATTGTTTTACTGAAGAGAATACTTTTCCAATTTAACAGAATAAGGATAAATGTCCCTCGTTATATCCAGAAGTGCAAGTAAATAAAATTGAGTCTTGACTTGATGCCATCAGAAACAGACTGTTTACTTATTTCCTCCCTTTCCACACACCCCATCTCAGCGTCATTATTTCTCCGAGTTTGCTTTACACTCTTTCTACTCCACGCCTCATTAGGCGCCCTCTCCTGTTTCTTCGACGAAAGATATCCACCGCAAGATTCCCTGAAGAGAGATGGCGCGTCCTTTTGCCGGGATTTTTAATTTGCTATTCTACGCGACAAAAACGGGGAGGAATATGCGTTGCAGCGATTTCATTACTTGATTAAATGTTTGCGCTTTAGTTTTTCCGCCGCGATCCACTCTCACCCTCTATCTCTCTCTCTCTCTCTCGGTGGATCCGCCCCACCACCCATAGACGCACGTCGTATCCTCCGTTTCACTTGTGTCAACTTCGCGAAGAAGTGTCCTCCTCTCATCCCCGACTTCCACGGAAAAACCAACACGCCTCCCGACTCCGCCTCTCTTCCAGACCGTCGTCGCTCCGCCCACCTCTCGGGCCTATTGAGCTCGGGGGCTGCTGCGGGTGTTTGCTGGTTGCGTGCCGCGAAGGGAATAGGCGGGAGACCTATCCTTTTATACGTATACATATATCCGAATACCGTCTTGAGGGATTTTAAATAACGGCCTATTATTCAGAAGGGTTCTAGGTAAAGCCGGGCGTTCTATTTCGGAGTTCATCTAGGCGGTAGTATTTCACCAAATCTTCTGGCTCGCTTCTCGCCTAAATCGCGCGTACGATCTGCATAGCGCATGGAGATTAATAATTGGTAGTCATCTTTTTGTAGCGTAATAATTCAAGAGGACTGAGTTTCTCTAGACTAGAAGGTGATCTTAGATGATGTTTTTACAAAGAGGAGGGGTTTTGAATGATATCTTTTATTTTATCGTTTATCCCAGCAGTACCCAAACAACTCATCTGTGACCCCCTCTTAAGGCAGCTGATCTTATCGCGACCCCCTTGGCACCATCCATCTACCAATATGTATTGTATATTTTAAAATTATTATAAATTTCCCTTTTATTTGTGCAAAAATTAATTTTGTTCTAAATATTCTACACAAAATTAAAAAATTAAACAAAAGTAAAAGTAAAACCTTCGCGAACCCCAGTTTGGGAATCACTGGTGTATCCCATAAGTTGCGTTGCATCAAGAAGCATTTCCGAGGTACGGTATAACGGGAATCGCCGTGCTAGAATCACTCGTCTCCGAAAAGTCGGAAGTTAAAACTTTTAATTTTTTTTCCACGTAAAAATGATATTTTATGATTGTTTATTTGAGGGAATATATCGCTTTCAGTATAAATTCACCATGCTTGAGAATAAAAATTACTGTTCTGGTTGTTTTTTCTAAACCTTCCATAGATTTCTATATTTTTAAGAAATTTGTTCTTTTCGAATTTCCGGTCGACTTATCGCCACCTATCCCTAAAATAGGACTTGTATTTCTCTCCAGTTCTTCGGTCGCTCGAAATTATTTATCTGTTTATACGAGGCTCCGTTTCGCGCCCTTCTTTCGCCATTTGCGATCTTTTCTTTTTTCTTTTATATATCGCCGCTGAGGCCTCGTTCTCTCTCCCCTCGAGGATTATGAATCGCGGTATACATTCCTCTTTTTCTTTTATCTTTTTTTCTGCTTCACTTTGGACAGTTTGGTGCGTCAATCGTCATCGTATATATTCTCTTCCCAGGGCGGTTAAGGAGAGTGCGTCTTAGTCCCGAGCCGCCAAAGTTGTTTGTCTTTCATTTGCCCCGCTTAACTCCCTGGAACGAGCGTATTAGCTCAGTGGCTGGGAGTGGAAGTAAATTTGAAGTGGCGTTGTTGTTTTACTTTTTTCCCTTTCACCTCCTTCATCTCATTTCCGAGATTTTTTTCTAAAGAGTCCGTTTCTTCGATTCCCCGCAAAATTAAGGTTTGCGTCTTATTTGCCCATTTGGAAATATTCACCCGCTCAGTTTTTCTATTTTGCTCCAAAGTGGTATTACTAGCGCGAATTTTATTCCTGTTCTATCGTAAAGATAAATGATGCAATGCTATTTGTGCTGTTCAAAGTGCGGAAGTTTGTTTTTGTTTTCTACTCTCTAAAAGCTTAAGGAAGCATATATTAAGCCAATTGGAAATTTAACCACATTTACCATTCTTATTACAGTTGGCACTAAGTGTCCAATTATCTTAATAGAGCCAAATATAGATGTTATAAATGCAATATTTAAGTATAACTTATGCGTGAAAAGATAGTCTGTTTCCTCATCCTTGTCATTCAAGTCGTTTGTTGCATTGACTTATTGGCCACCTTTGTTTACAACAGTCTTCGAAGTAAATTCAGTAGATTCACTTTAAATGCTCTAATAATACATAAATAGCCCGGGAGCAGGCGCACGGGGTGAATTACTTTGCTTCTCATCATTTTATTCTTTTGCGATTTAAAACGGCCTTGAAAATCCTTCTTTCGTTTAATCAATTCGAAGTTACTCCCCACCTCTATTTAACCATCATGTTACATAGTTTTACCCTTGGCTGCTCCGACCTTTTTTTTCTACCGATAGTTTGCAGCGAAATCCGCGAAGCATGTTCTATTGAACGTATTTGATCGAAAATGAATTTCTGGCGTGCCTGGAAGTGCTTCGGCATTCATCTTCCTCCATTCTTGGTCAACAATCAACGCGACTATTCATTTCGGAAGTGGGTCAACTATTGAGAGTATATTGCAATTTCTGAAGTCCTCGGCATTGGAAATATATCGGACGCTTTTCTATCAAAATTCCATCTGTTTTTCGATATTTGTCTTTAGCGCGCATTATTATTTAGAGAATTCGATCGATTAACTGTTTTAGCCGTCTAGTTCAAGAATCGTCGTGGAATTCTGTTTTTCCTTTCTGCTTGTGTTATCGTTAAATATTTGTTTGAATACTTTCTCGTTAATGTTTTATTATATTTCCCTTGTTGATTGGAGGCTTGGTCCTTCCGCGCAATCTTCACAGTCGGCCTCGTGTCACTGTCGATGCAGGTTCGCCCTGAGGATGCCCACATAGTGGGTGAAATGCATTGGCCCTTCTAATAAATTTTATGGCTGAAGGAGTGGTTTATACCTTTGTATTTACCTTGTTTATATTTATTGGGATGTTCCACCGCGAGGAAAGGTTCTGTTGCGGAAGACATACTATTTTTTCGAATAGAATTGCCGTGAGATTTAGTTTTGTTTTTAGAGCAAATTTAGCCCCTAAAATATATTTTTTTGCTATAATTTAACACCTACATAACAGGAAGGCCTTTATAATGGATATCTCTTATAAAATCGTAATGGTCATCATGCGTAACGCTTACTCTTTTATAAACATCCTAAGACTGACATAAAACTCTTAGGTACTTCTAGAAGGGCTAGAAATCTGAAATTTGGCATGTAGGTAGGTCGAGTGGCACAACCGACTATAAAAATCGAAATTCACAAAAAAGTTAATGTTTAAGGGTTTTTTAAAACCCCAATGATCCATTTCAATACCCCATAAGAAAAGCATGGGATTCAGCGCAAGGCTTTCTAAAAATGCGTTTTAAAATTACTTCAAATTGGGATGTGAATTCGGAAAAAAACAGTTGTGTAGCTGAAAGAACGGAGCACTTAATTTTAAGGCAGAAGTCAAATCATACCGAATTAGCGTAAATGTCTGCTTTAAATCGGAAAAAAGTGTGAATATTTCCTCCCTTCAACAATGGAAATGTATAAAAACCATGGCAACGACCTCATTGCTTTTAAATAGACCTTTAATGCTTTCAATGGCTATAAATGCCGCCATAACGAACTTCCATAACTCGTATCTCAAAGGAAAGTAAAAATTATTCGAGTTACAGAAAATTAAAAATACGGAAATATATTTTTATATATTTGTATATATACAGTGATACTTCTATAACTGGAATCTCAAGGGAAAGCAAAAATTAATCGAGTTAATAGAAAAATCGAGTTACAGAAATATATCTCTCTCTATATTATAAAATTACCTACATGGTAGGGACAAATAAACAGCGAGCAAATGGGGGGAGGGTTGGCGAGCGTCAGCAAGCAGGGGGCTTGCCCCCTAGTATAATAATTTAAAATGAAAACAAAAATTATAGCAGTAAACAAGAAGTCCCAACCATGCCTAATGCAGACTGTTTTCCAAAGTTGACGTCCCGAATTGGTTACTTATACTGACAGGAAATATTACGCATTATATTACTCCGTATATATTACTCATTCCAAGGAATTCTCATACCATAAATAGTGCCATTTGTAATTCATAGTTTATCAGTGATAGAGAAAAATTGGAAAACAAATTAATAGGTCATTATCGGGTTTAAAATACTAACAACAATGTCCAAATCTCTTTCTGACATATTTTGCATGTATTTTTTTTTAAATAAACGAATTTAATTAATGTTACTGTTTGTACGCTGTTATGTATGGATCAACTGTCCATTGCTGAAGGGTAGTCGAGTGGAAAAGAATATAACTCGTTTGTTCACTCTTCTATTCTCTAGCTGAGTTCGGTAATAATTGTTTCCATGGCAACAATACGATAAAGTACAATTTAAAATGCAAAAACGCTATGTTTTAGTAGAAATTCCAGAAAATACCATCAATTATCAAACTTCTGTGATAAGTTTTATAATCTACATTAGTTTCACCTTAGACAGTACAAACCTCGCTTCGATATCACAATTTTAAGATATTTTAAAGTATTAAAGAAAACATTTCTGCACGATGGATTTGAGACTTCATATGTAAAACAAATAGGGAAAAAACATTCCTTTAATCGAAACCGGGACTTCAATCTTCACCAAATAAAATATAACCCTAAGGTGGACCCTGGTAGTACGAGACTCATGTTTCATAAAAATCGGTTCATTGATGTAAAAGTTGTTATTAGGGGCCACACACACAGACAGGACCATTTCATATGCTATGCTTCCTTTGTAAACCAGCCTAAAAACGGTGAGATTTAGAATATGATTTGAAAAAATCGACTCCAAAACTAGTGGTGGGTGAAAAGTTTTGGATTGTTAGGTTCCTGATGGTTAGGAAATTGTAAGGAGAGGTATGAAAAAAACCTTCCGACCGAAATTGCGAATCCAACGATATATAATTTGTTGGATAATTCTCAAGTATCTGGTCGTAGAAGATGATGCTTGAGAATTATCCAACAAATGATATATATATATATATATATATATATATATATATATATATATATATATATATATATATATATATTAGATTATATGTAGGTATTAGATAATAAATTCCACTATTTATAGCAGAATATTTATAATTTCCAAATTCTCTGAGAATCGGCTCGTCCAAGTTTTCATATTTTACGTTTCGTGTCTCAGATCGCCCTGCATGAGCAATAAGAATAATCATCATTCACGCAATACCCTATGCACTAAATTTATGGAAAAGTTACGATTTTCTATGTTAGGATTATTTAATCATCAACCATGCCTTTAGCACGTATTTGAAAAAAATCGCGAAATAGGTATGACGCCCTTATAAGTATTTAACAATTGAAAAGACTTGAATTTTCTCGAAAAAATACGTAACAGAGTATTGAAATACTTTTCACATTGTACTAAATTTCGTATGTGAGTATAATGACGTCATCAGTTTACGTCGTAGTTTAAAATCAATGGCATAATAATATACAAATAAAACAATTTTCATTTTCCGCGAAATTAAGGCATCTATCCGGAATTTCTAAATTCTCTGGCAATCGGCTCGCGACCAAGTTTTCGAATTTCAGGTTACATGGCTTAGATCGGCGTTTCAGCAATAACTATAATCATCATTAAGACAGTAGCCTATAGGTTACACTAAAATTTATGTAAAAATTAGGATATTTTTTGTGTTAGGATTATGGCATTATTATCCGTGCCTTTAGAACGTATCCGGATAAAAAATAATTAAAAATTATCACGTCATCATATGTATATGTTGCAGGCTGAAATCAAATGGATTATAATGCACTCTAAACATTAAATCAATGCTCTTGAAGTATGGAAAATCAATTCCCATTGAAATGCATTGGAGTCGTTGGTATAGCAGTAATATTTTTCATTTTTGACAACCGTAAAACTTTTCATAATTTTATGATTAAAATCGAATTTTTACGCAAATTTAGCATGGATTTGAATCCTGTCTTCAAGAAAAATAAGCTTCATTCTTTCTTCCAAAGTATGGCGCATGCCCCGACTAAATATATTTTATGTATTTAAAACGACATTTACGATATAGCTCATTAATTTTCTATGCGAGTGTCGCAACGGTGCTTTTTTAAAAAGAATTATTGAAGAAAAATTTATTGGAGAGCGGTAAACGTACTGTTTAGAAGGCTTGACGCGTATAAACAACGACGCTTTGTTTTCTTCCAAATCTCTGAAATTATAACGATCCCGGCGAGGACGTCACGATCCTCCTTTTCGAGAGTAACTAAATTTTCTTTGTCTCCCTCTTCCACCCCCCCCCCCCGTTTAACTCCCAATCCTTCGACATACGACGAACTACGCTTCTCTTTCTCATCGGCTCGAGTCGTGCAGGGTGAGAGTTTGAGAGCAGGGGTGGCAAGGTTGGTTGAAGAGGAATGGGGGAGGGGGGGGGGACGAGGGCGCAGCTTGCCCTCTCTCTCATACAGACGACATCAAATGATTGACGGTCTGTACCGTGTGCAAATATTTGGCGCTTACTCCAGTCTGGGAATCCGACCTGCTCCTGATAGCGTTCCTTCTTTATCTGCCACCTCCCATTTCTTCTTCTTTCCCACTTCGCCTCTTATCCCTTTCTTTTCCTCCACCCCCCACTCTCGCGCCTCCCCTCCTCTTTCTCCGGGCTTCTTTCCATGTGCCAACTTCCCAGCATGCCTCAGTCCCGTCAGAGTCCGCCTGAAAAAGTGTCAGCGTCGAGCCGTTCGCTTCCCATGTGGATTCCGTGGTTCTTTCTGTCGCAGGTATGGGTCTCTCTCTCTCACTCTCCGTAATCTCGCTCGGCGTTCGTCAGTTGTCGGATTTTTTTTAGTCGTCTCTCTTTCTACCTCGCACGCTGTCTCGATTCGTCTTCGATTACTCCCCTCGTCGTCCCAGACTTCCCAAAAATCATGTCTCGCATTCTCTCCGTCCCAGTTGCGTTGTTTTGTTCGCATCATTTCATCAGTTTCCTCGCCTTTCCGCTAAGGTGCTTAATAAAAAAATGTTTTGCGCGATGTAGCTCTTTATGGATTTATAGTAGCTTAGTTGCTTCGTATGGACCCAGTGAGGGTTTTAATCTGCTTTGATTTGTTGTTTTGGCAGAAAGTGAGCCCCAAATGAAAATCTATGCTGGCATATTTTCTCCCTTTTTCAACTGATGGATGATGGGAAGTTATAGTTTTTTTTAAGTTAAAAGTCACATTTTAAATGACATTTTTCAATGTCAGTATGGTATTGGGCTAATTGTTAACATTGAATCTTGAATCTACTTATTGGCCTTTTCTCCCTATAATTTGTTTTCTTTTATTTATTAATGTCTCTGGATTGAAAAAATATTGGGCTTTTCTATGGAATAGAAATCAGTTGAAAATGTAGGCAGCTCCAATAGCCATAAAAATGGTGGACATAAAAAATCAACTATCGGTGAATCATACCCGAAGATGCGCATCTGGTTCTCAGTCATTTTTATCACTATGAGAGCTGTTTAAATCGTCAATTATTATATCCGAAAATGGAATTTCAGCGAATCAGTGTTAATTTTTGGCGAATAAACTTTTTCGCCATGTTGCCACAGTAGTCTCCCGTAAATATTTGCAGGTGTAAACCGCGAACAAATTGAATTAGAAAGCATTCGCTGTTAATTGATCTTAATTTTCACATCGAATCTTCATTCTGCGGCAGATATTAACTCAGGGTTGGTACAAGATTATTTCCATATGTATTGTAGAAACAAGGAAATAACTCCCTAAAAATGCTTCATCTTGCCAGACTGTAGATATTACGATCAACTCCTGGTTCAGGAATTCGTACTTTTCGTCATTTTTGAGCATTTCCGATTAGACAGACCTTCGGTGTCCCCGCGCTTGTAGGAGGAGCAAATGAAATGAAGATATACTCGCCGTTTCGCCTCAGCCCTTTTATCCATCTTTACCAAGATTTTTCCAATATTTATAGCCCTTTTCTTCCAACGGCCTTCCGATACCCCTTGCCCGCAAATTTTCGGTTCAGGGTCCTTTCTTCGCGGCGCCCTTTTCTCTCCCTCTCCACCTGAGTCTCTCACGCCTACCGCATCACTCTCCGTCTAAACTACACCCTCCCCCAACCCTCCCCACGCACCCCATCTCCCCTGCGATCGACATTTACTCCCGCGTCGGTCGGCACGCGGAGAGGTGGGGGGAGATATATACCACGGAACCGTTCCATTCCTTCCCCACCTTTTTTCCGTCCACCTTCCCTTCCCTTACCCCTTCCACGATGTCTTTCCCTCTCTCTCTCTCTTCCCGATCGTCCTCTTTTTTATCCTTTTTATATCTCCTCTTCCGACCTCCCCCGCCCTCTGAAATGCCTTGAGTTTCCCGAAGGGCTCTTGTTGGTTTCCATGCGGAATAAAAACCCCGTGCGTGTGTGTGTTTGGGTCGTGGGAGGACCGTTCTGGGTGGTGGGACGCGGTAGCAGGTGAACTCGGGTGCAGATCACATGATGAGATGTCCGGTGGCCCTAGGATGGGATCAAGGTTTCTCCCGATGCTATGGTTACCGTTCGGTTGAGGGTCGCCGCGACGTCGCTCGGGGGTTTGTTTTATTTTTTTATTTTACGACGAGGATCTTGTCAGTGCATGGCGTCCATTAACGTAAAAAGTCCCTTTCTTAGAAATGGTTCGGATTTATGAGACTTGCGTCGTTTTTGACGTCAGTTCGAAATCGTCTTAATTTTTGCAATCCTGCCTATGATTTTTTATCAGGCTTCCTGGAAACTACTCGTATTTTAAAAAATGTAAAGAGATTTGTTAATTTATGAGCTCTTTATTTTTGTTAACGGAAATTAGCATTTTAAAATCGTAATTTTTGAAGTCATGCCTAAGGATATTTGCCTTCCTCTCAGTAAACGATAGCAATGTATTATAATATTTATTAATTATATCCGAGTATAATTTTTGTACATTTCAAAAGTACTAACATGTGTCCATTAAATGTGTAAAAATTCCCTTACTTGATAAACCGGTAATTAATAATGGAATTTGCTGTATTCACTCAGATGCACAGTTGTTATTTTCGCCCTCCTTTTTTCCTTGGCCCTTGTTAACATTTTTCTTTCTTCGAGAAGCGTTTTTTTTTACGAAAGACGAAGCGCATGAAAGAGAAACTGCGCGACTTCTTTAATGCCTCGCTGGCAGCTAATGCGTTTAACGACTGCAGAAGCCTGAATCCACCTCCGTTTTTAGAAGGCGTCGCCGCCGTAAAAAGCGCCATTTGTCCTAGATAATTTTTGCAATCCGCTGTCCGCGAATTAAATATCGCCGTTTTGCAGATGGAAAAAATCACTCGACGCGCGACGAAATTATAAACGCGGTCGCCATGGATTATCGGGTATGCATTCCTATAAAAACTGCAAGAGCGAGATCGCGGCCACGATTGGAAAAATTCTTGCTTTGCCGTGTCGCAGCATTTAAGCAGAGTGGAAAACAGGATATTTGATCCGAAAAGGGGCCATATTATTCCGATACATCGGTTTTATCGAACCGAAGGTTACGCCCGTATCGATTCATTTCTCTCCATTCCGTCCCATGCCGCCTGCGCTCTCTCTTTCTCCATCTCTTTCGGTCCACGATCGGAGAGCCGTTGGTTGGGTTCTTCTATGGTTACCACGTGTGCAGCGCTGGGGACGTAGTCGGTGCGGTTGCTATGGAACTATCCCGTTTGTATCGGCTTTTTTTCTCCTTTCCCTCTTCTGCTGCTTCCAAACCCTCCGTTACTCTTGACAACCATCTCCGCCCACTCCCGCTCCGATATCCCACACCATCTCCTCGCATCCCTTTTCCTCCTATATCTCGGCATTCCTCGCTAAAGGATTAGCGGACGGGAGGGTTGTGAGGGGTTAAACGAGGTGGGAGGCGAAAGGGTGATGGGAGAGGGTTTGGGCTAGAGGGTTTTCCTCTTTCCTTTTTTCTCTCCTAGTTTTATCCTTTTTTGTTGCCTCCGACTACTTTCCACTCTTTCTCCTTTGCCTCCACCTTCTGAATTCTTCCTTTTTCTCTTCTGTGCCATCCTACGCACACCCGCCAAGCCCATAAGAGGTCGCTGATACTTTTTCAGCGGCGTGCATTTGTTTTTTTTGATAGGATAGTGTCTTCATCACGCTCGCACTTCATCATTTGCGGGCGTTCTTTCCCGCGTGTTTTCCCGCTCTTCACCTCGCGCCTCTTTTCACTGCCTCCCGCCTCGGTCGCTTGGTTTATTTTTTATCGCGCGAAACCGTCGCTGACATCGCGTCGGGATTTCTTATTTTTTTGTTTCGAGTTCCCCAAACTACGGTTCGCAGGCCATACGGCTATAGCTCAACGTCTAAGTAGTGCGTATCTGTACATTTGCCATAAAGAGATATTTGATATCATTTATAAAATCTAAACTATTTTCCGAGTACGTGGAAGCAACATACGTTAATTATAGGAGTATGACACGCAACGCAATAAAAAATCCTCAAAACTAGCTCTTTGAAATTTACACTCGGCCCGATCAGTAATTTTAGAGGTCGTAAGTGGCCCACACAGTGATATATAAAGTCTCATTTAGCCTTTTTAGTGAAAAGTTTGGTGGCCCCTTTACTAGTGTGTGGGGCTTTCTATCCGCGTGGATGTATATCTCGGCTCTCATTCGTATCACGCGCGCATGATGCGTGTTTTGTAGCTGGAATTGATCGATGCGAAAGGGATCATGTACTCACTTTTCCTCTGGGAGGCTATGGTGAGGAGTCTTTGCGTCTAGTTTCTCCCGGAACGGAAACGGCGTCCCTTCCTTTCTTTCTTTCTTCCTTTCCTTTTTTCGTCGGCCTTAATGTTTCCTTATTCCTGAATGCGTGCGCTTTATATCTAATGGATCGAGATGTTATCGGTGAAAAATGACACGCGACGTTAAAGGTTTCCGTGTCGTATACGCGAGGTTTTGAGATTATCCTCTTCCTCCTCTTAGAAATTGGTTTCGCAACGATTTACTTCTGTCCCTTAAACAGCATGTCGGCCCCTTCCTCGTTGAGTGATGTGTTTACGAGATTTTTTTTCAGAAGTTCATTTTTTTTTTAATCCTTCCACACATCCGTGTACACGGAATCGCACTCTTTTTGAACCTCCGGAGAAAAAAATGTCGGAAGAAGCGTTTTTTATTTTTATTGCTTCTCCGGAGTAACTTCGGGATACATCGCCGTAATTCCAATTCTTTAGGAAGTCAAGCGGTGCGCGTGTCGCTGTTTTTTTATTACCGTTGTTCTCTCGGAAGTTTGCGTTCAAAATTTCCTTTAAGTAAGAACTTCAAGTGTTTATCTTGGTCAGGATCGTATTTTATATTTAAAATTGTGGCTAAAAATGATCATAGATATTTGGAACTTAAAATTTTGCACTTTCTGCCACAATAAGTTTTGCGCATTGTCCCGTGAGTTATCGCTCTTTGAATTTGGCCATTGGTAATGCTACGTAGTCGAAGAAAATTTCCTAAGTTTCTAATAAATGCAGCTAGCTTCGAAAATTTGAATTAAAGTACCACGAATGTAGCTAACGAGAGTAAATCCGCAAAAAAATGAAGGAAATCAGTCTTCCCTGTGGGTTACTTCTTCAATTTCTGCGTAGCTTTCGTTACATCGATTTGCCCCGTCGAAATCGTTTTCCTTTCCCTCCAATGCCGTCGTCCCTTTCAAAGGCCGCTAATACCCATTGAACTCGCTTGTCCATTAGCCTCGAGTGTTCCGTCACTCAAACAGATACACCGCGCACATATACTCTCACTCTCTCGCCCGTCCTCTTTTCGCATTCTGTCTTACACTCACTACTCTCCATTCTCCCTCCCCCCTCTCTCTCTCTATACCTCTCTCTTTTATTCCTCCTAGGAGCTCGTATTTCATCTCTTTTTTTCCCCTCTCAGGCTACTTATCTATCTCTCTCTTTATATATATCGTCCCTCTCCCGCTGTTTTCTCTACCCAATTCTTTCTCTCTGCCGTCCCGTGGTCTGCGTCGCGTCCTCTCATTAATCTCATTCCCATTCCCCTCTTGACCCCTTCCTCCTCCTTACTCCGCCTCTTTACGGTCTCTTCCGTTTTTTGTATGTCCCGCGTCCGTTTTCCCCAGTCGCCTCGCTCCTCCTTCATGAAAGGGCGCCTTCTTATATCTAAAGACGGAACCCTTTTGTTCTTGCGCGAGATATTTCTTTTCATCAAGCAGCCACGCATTCCCTTCGTCTCGCGTCCCTTTGCTCCAGTCCCCTTAACTTTCCTCCTCTTCCTTTTTCTCGTTCCTCTTTTGAGACCTCTGGTCTCCATCTTCGCCGTCGGGGGTCCTCCTGTTGTGGTTTCCTCCTTTGACTCTTCTTTCGTTTCTTACGAGGGTTGCTGTCTTCTGTCGTGTTTTTTCTACTTCCTGGCGGACGATACGACTCCTTACTCTTTCTCTCTCTCTCTCTCTCTCTCTTCGTTGGAGCTGATTCACGTCTGCTGGAGGTAAATCGCAAAAGCCTCATTCCTTATCCTATTCATCGCGTTAATTTATGGTCTGTGTTGATGTGGGCGTGTTTAACTGTCGCCAAGAAGGTTCGTAAGCGCGACTGCCCGTGATAGTAGAAATGCTTAAGAGTAGGGTGAAAGTGACGATAAGTACGCGGAGGAGGGGTTGAAATTTCTCTCCGCGCTTAAAATGTTTGCGGTTGACGTGGCGATTATTTCTTAAATGTTGAAAGACGTGCAGGGAATAAGACGAAATTTTGTTTGAGATTCTATTTCATTCTCTTTTATCATCTATTTGAATTTAAAAAAATGTGGTAAAATGTAATTAAAACAGCATATATATAAATTTAGATAACGAATATCTTGAAATTGGGTATAGAATTATATGGGTAGGAGACCTAGACAGCGAGAAAAGATGTAAGCGTAGATTGTAGAAAATTAGTTGGGCAGAGAGAACAATTAATTAGGAAGTTCTGAATGTAGGGAAAGAGAGGAGATTAATCGGAATAATATCGGTAAGACAGGAAATGGGTGGACCAGATTATGAGAGGCAATGGTCTACCGAAGTCAAAGAAGAAAAGAGTTAGAAGGAGAAAAGGAATATTAGATGACTTAAATGAGAGGATGGATGATGAAGAGATGAAATGAAGAAAAGGCCTTAAATGGGACATATTTTTTTGGGTGAGCCAATAAACCCACCGAAAAAAGAATTCACGGAGGTAGGCGTCACCTCGTGGAACTGTTACATGATGAACAAATAAAATAGTAACTTTGTTTTTTTTCATTGCTTTACTGTATCAACACGACCCAGGTTTGGATGTGATACATCATCTTCATGATGAATTACATCGAAACCTGGGTCGTGTTGATACATTAAACAATGGAAAATATAAAGTTGTTATTTTATTGGTTCAACCTACTGAAAGGTAGGAAACGTACGATGACCGAAAACCTGGTCGTTGAAAAATGTCATTTCTAAAGTGGCTCCGTTGTATTTGAATTATTAATAAAATTTAGCCATACGAAACTTTAAAATATTTATAAATATAGAATGTTATGTTTTTGTTGCAGACGCTTCGTATCTCTAGAGAAAGGCTGGAAATATTGGATGTGGCCTTTCGATATTTTATATCGAAAATGCACACGACATTTTCGATCGTGAATTTCATTTATTAAATGCTCGTCGTCACGCCGCCAATAATTATGAATTAACCCCGCGCCTCTTTTATCGAATATGGTAGCCCGATCACGTCTGCATTTTAGGATTTTGTTTATTTTTCCCTTCCAGCCATATAATACGTAAGTCGTGCTCCGCCCGTCTTGATTACCGTTGCATCACGTTCCTCCTTAACAAAATTAGGGCGTAAGGGAGTTAGACCCGCTTAAACTGCAGGCTATTGAAAATTGTTTCGCCGATTGCCAGTTCGACAAAAAATACTGGGTTAAGACGGGAAATATCGTTAGCCAGACTAACGAATTACGGTCCTTACGCGCTCACGTAAACTCAAAGAACTGGGAAATTAAAAAAAAGAAATGAGGACAGCTTCGAAAGCGTCGTAGTCGGGAGGAAGACCCGTAGCCTCCGGTTTTTCTGCAGCGTGGCGTCCCTACTCACCCCCTCTCCTCTTTAACTTCCTATTTCATCCGCCTCTCCCACCCTCTTTCCTCTTCTTCCACCCGCATTAAATTTCTATCTCAAAGGGGTATCTCACAGGGCAGCGGAAACCAAACACGATAGAGAGAAGGATGCAGCAGCGTAAAAAATAAAAAAAGAGCTTTGGCGCGCTCATCCGGGTGTTAATTGACTAGTTAGTGAGCCGGAGAGAGAGGTGGAGGAGGAGGGGTGAGCGGCGGCGGAGGGAGAGGATTCGCCCAAAATTGCCAGGAGGGTGGTGGAAGAGCGGGTTGGCGGCTGAGGGGCGGCAGTGCGTCGTCTCTCCGGAGTTTATCCCTCTATCTCCCTGGCAAGAACAGGGCATTTAGGCGACGGGGTCGCGAGGGTGTGGACGGGGGGGATGCCGAAGCTATGAAGCGCAGAGGGAGAGTGGGGGAGGGGTGGGGGGAGTAGCGCTGCAGGTGCACAAGGGAGGAATTCTAGCGGCGGTCGCATGGAAGAGGCAAAAGAGGGCGAGGGAATGCTGGAAGGGGATTGCAAGGTGTGCCCGTTTCGAGGGAGAGGCGGTGCAAAGGGTGGTTTCGGTTTTGCCTCCGGGAGGTTTGGGAGAGAGGTGGTTGAGTAGGAACGGTGGAGAGTTAAGGTGAGAGGAGGTGTGGGGGGGGGGAGGTGCCGAGGTTATACGTTAGGTATTGCCGTGGGTAGAGGAGGGAGATCGTGGGAGGTGGGGGTATGATAAGGGGGGAGGGGGAGAGAGGCATTGCAGGAGCAGCTGTGACTGCTTGTGGGTTTCTAAGGGAGGGTTGTGTGATGGGGTTGGAGAATTCCACCCTGTGGTCAAGTATCGATTCGGATCACGCTGTTCCCGCTTCACTACTTTCTATCTCTCTCGCTCTCATGCTCACCTACTCCTTCCTCGCTCCCTTTCGCTTCTTTCTCATCTTCTATCATCTCATATTCTGCGTCTCTTCGTTTTTTCCATAGTCGGATATTCTTGTTACTAAGGGCATGTTTATATAAATGTAGAGGAGGGTGTGTTGTGGTCTATTTTTCCTATTGAAAATTTCTCAACTATTTAGAGAATTAATATGCAATAATTAGGGTTTTTAAAATGTGGATATATGTAACCAAACTTTTTAAATTATTAAATTATATAGGATGAATATTGTAGTTTTCTTTATTGCATATGCGATTCGGAAATGTTTTCCAGATGGACATTGTTGATCGTGACAGGAATAGCTAAGATTTTTGTCTAATATAAAAACAAAATAATTCTGTTCATTGTTACGTATATCGCTTGAAATTCAGACATCCATAGGAGGTAGAAGTTCAACCGAAGTTCTTGTTAGTTTTTCTTTCAGCTGATGTGAGAGACTTGCACTGCGTAATCAAAATGAACCATCAGCTTGCCTGCTTTTATAAGTGAGCTAAAATTTATTTAAAATGTCACTGGACGGAGAATATTAATGACATCATTGTTTATAGATGCTCTTATTTTTTTTGGAAATGTGTTTATTCGTCCTTCGGATGAACAGACTATTTTCATAACTTTCTTTATTTGAATGACATATGTTTGGTTATATTACTTCTTTATGCAAAAAAGACAATCGCCCTACTCGTTTTCCGTATCCCATTTTCGGAAAAAAATGTCTGCCGATCTTTGATTCGTGACGTCGAATCATTGCGGACTGGTAAATGTCCGGTCGCAATGCACCCCATCTGTGCTTAAACCGTATACTTTTATCTCCTTAATACCACAAAACTTCTTCCGGAACCCGAAAAGGGGGAAATGGTTGTCCTTGGGTTTCGGAAGATGAGATTCGTACGAGGCTAACCTAAGTCCCTTTATGCCATCTGGGTGGACATTAGGGTCAATCCCTCTTCCCTCCTTCCATACCCTTCCTTTCCGCCGCCCACCCCGCCCCTTAAGCCCTCCCTTTCTTTCTATCTATTCTTTCGCCACCCCACCACCCTCCCTCTTTCTCTCCATTTTTATATCTCCTTCTGTCCCTCCTCCCCCCTTTTTCCTTCCCTCCCAGGAGTCTCTCGCATTCTGTCCTCTCTCTCTACCCGTTTTTATTTGCTTCTTCCCTCCGCCGACCCTCCTCTTTTTCAATCCTCTCCTCCTCCTAACCCCTTAAACCCTCCCGTGCCGTACCAAGAGGGGTTCCTCCTCTTTACTACCGTCCCATTTTGCCCATCGCTCATCCCTTCCTCCCTCTCCTTATCCTCCGTATCCGTCCACAGAGCTACCTACATCTTCTGTCCTCTCTTCCTCCCACATCATCCTCCGCGCCATATCCGTGCCCTTCCCGCCCCTCTTCTCTCCATCCCTTAGTCCGCTATTCCTCTGTCCTCGCTCTCCCTTCGCCAGCGCCATCTGTGTCTCTCCTATTGCTTATCCCGATATACCCTCCTCCCTTGCTGTCCTCTTGCGTTGCCGAACCCTTGAGGGTTTTGCTGCCATCGGTTGATGTCTGCGAAGGGATGGTCGAGCGGGGTTAGGGAAATCTCTCCCCTCCCTACTCCCCCGTCTCTCTATCCATATTTCGCGGTTATCGCCGTGATATGGTGAACACAGTTAATCTTCTTGCCGGAATTTTGTTTGTGATTTTTTTTTAGGATGGCGGTAGCTAGTGATCGCAGGAGCTCGGTTGCTCGCAAAGTGCATAAATATCAAGTGTTTTATATTCGTGGAGTGGCGCGAAAATTACTTCTTTCCGCGATTCATATCTTACGTGTTGTTTTTCTGTCGCGTCATATTTGGCCTGTGCTGTTCAGTATTTTTCCTCATCGTCAATTTATTTAATTTATGGGAAATCGTTACGTAATGCGGCACCAGTGGAGCAGTATTCAATGTTTTGTGTCTTTTATTTTGTTTTAGCCCATTATGGCCGGCTGAAGTTGAAAGTTAATTGACTCATTATATTTTTAGTTTATAATGAGAACAACGGAGTGGATTTGGTTTATGTAATACGCCTCATTTTAGATCGCCCTATGTTGTATGCGGTAAATATGTCGTTATGTCAACGATCTAATTTCAACTTGCTTACAGCTTTGTTCTCTCACAAGAAAAATTGTTCCTATCTGGTAAAATATCATCGGTTATCATCGCCGCTATTTGCTATAAAGGGTGGCGTTAACGCTGTTTATGTCGTCTGGCCGGCGACGCGTTGTTGGTTATTTACCTTTGACCACTCGGGGATCGGTTATCCTATCCATTTCTGGTCCATCTCTTGCTCCCTCTCTATCCCTCTTTCTCTCTTTATCTGATTCGGAGTTGCATCTCAATCATTCTCTCCCCTCCCATCCCTCTCCTGTCTTCTCCTTCTCCACTCATTCTCTCACTCCATCCCTCCGCAGATGATTGCTGCCTTAGCGGTGACTCTTATCACTCGGATTATGATCCATAAAAGGTCGCCAAAGTCCGGCGAGGGTCTCTCCTTCCCCTTCGTTCCTTCCACCCCCGCAAACGTCCGAAGACGCCCGTCTATTTCTTTTTTTTTTCTTTTATCTCGGCGCTTCCCCTCCGTCTCCGCCCTAGCCGGGTCTTCTCCGGAAATATGAGGGATTCATCCCAAGGCTCCCTAACTTTTAATCTCCACAGATACGAGTTTCGGTCCGATCATCAGTACTTTCCGTTTGCCCAAGATCTCCCCACTCCCTTCATCTCCTACCTACTTTCCTTCCATCTATACCTCCTACCTCTATCAAAGTAATCTGGTTCCTTATTTTTCTTTCATTCATTTCTTACTTTTCCCGTCCCTTCCTTTCCCGCACACTGATGGTCGTCTCGTTTTCGGCTCGCTCGGATGAACGCTTTTAGTGGATGTTTCTCGCGTAACTCTAGGAACTTCATCTTCTTTCCCCGTATGTGTTGTTGTTTGCCTCGGGCCTTGCTGCTCTACATGCATTGCAGTAACGTTGTAGGGGATATTCACGTTACCCGTTTGACGTTTTCTTTTGATGGCACATCTTATTATCTTTCGCGTTATTCATTTGCGGTGTTACTTGTGGTTACGTAATTTGGTTTCGATTGATTCTAAGGGAAGGGGTATTTTTTTATAGATTAGGCGATTATCTTTTATTTATTATCTTATAATTTTCTTTGGTAGTTAAAATTTAAATTGTTACATTATTGCAAATTTCAGTCGTTTCACTTATTATTCACATTAGAGTTATATATGCATCATTTAAATACGTGTGAACAAATTATTTTTTCATTTATGGAAGAATTTCTCATTCACTCTCAATACAAATGTGAATAATCTCGAAATGGAGAGAGTTTTCAAAATCTATCAAACTTGCGATGGAAATAAATCAGTCTCTCCTTGTAATTACATTTAATCTATGACATTGAGCACCAGAATGAACAAGCAGCCACGTTTTGATATCCAAGCGAATCGGTTTCTCTGATATCTTCTCGGAACTCGGATCAATCCGAATTTTCTTCCTTCCCAATTCCTGCGTCACCATCTGCCTTTAACAATCTCACGTTCCTCCCGCCCATCTCCAAACTACCTATCACCTACACTCGGAGGATTTTCTCACAACACGCCACAGCTTCCCCTCCTTACCTTTTTCTCTCTACTTCATCCGTAAAGCCTCTTCTTTAACTTTTTTTCCCGAATGTGAGTCGAGTCGTTGGAGACCGTCTTCTCCCGACGGCCTTCGGGGAGAGTCACCCTTTCCGCCCTTTTCCCTTTCTTCTTCCCCTCTGTTGCACCTGTGATTTTTGTTTCTAGGTAGCAGAAAGGAGATAGGAGGGGTAGTCGAGCGAGATGAGAAAGTCACGATCAGAGTATGCTGACGGCGAAGGACTCTCTCTCTCTCTCTGGTTAGGCGGAAGAGGGTACTGCACAGTCTCAATCTCGCCCCGAATAAAAGACATAATCAATCAATCTCTCCCTCTCTTTCTCTCTTCTTTCGGGAGTGGTATGCGTAATTGTCAAATGTCTTTATATGATAACTAGAGAGAAGAACAAGTCAGATTTTAAGCCTTTATTGCGTTCAGATGTAGGAAAAGGGGAATTTTAGGTCAACTCGTATGTCGAATGAACGGCCAGAAACATGGTTTGCGACATGGCTTTCTTTGATTTGAGTGGAGAGGCATGTCGATATTCTAAATGTTTTTTTGTCGGCTGTTGATTTCTTATTATAAAGCCACATGGGGGGAAAAATTTCATGTAATTTACATCCTAGGAATGCAGGACGATGTTAGTCGTCTAAGGAGGTGACTTTTATTTTAATTCGAATCGAAAAATAATGGTTTCTGCGTCCTAAGAAGTTAACTATTTAAATAAATCTGAGGGTTTCGGAATGCGAGTTGAAATCTCTTGCATTGAAGTGAAATACTACATGTATGGATATTGAAGTTGTTGATAAGAAGGGTATTTAATGGTGACCTTTACATAATAAATGTTTGAGCCCCTTTTATTTTCGATCAGTTGAATAATGCCGTGCGTTTAGTTCCTTATGTTTTTACTAAATATGTTCTTTTTTAATCTAGATAAAATTTCAGTGATGATATCAGGCTCCACTTGTGGAATTTACTCAACATATTCTCAGAAAATACAACTAGGTAACTTCCACGAAAATGTTTTTTTTTAATACGGCTGGTTTCGCTTCAGTCAAGTCTTTTCGTTCAGGTTAGAGAAATTTCTTCTGTGATTATAAATAAACTTTTCCTGTAGTTTTAATTTGTAAGGTAGTAGTACCTTATATCACACTTGAACCAAATTACAAATTATACTTCTTATTGATATTGGTTAGTTCTCCAAAGACTAAGAATGTGTCTCTTTTTCAAATTTCATAAGCTGAAAATTTTTGAGCACATAAGCGTTCTTCCACTTCATTTCTTTTTTCTCATTTCATAGGAATCAAAAATTTATTTTTAAAATTTTCTTCGTGCTCTTATTTTTCTACCTAATATGTTATCGCGTACGTTTCCAGAGTTAGTAGAGGACGAAGGCGGAAAGTGAGGTTTGAGAGGTTTTTTTGAGAAACCTTCGGCTAGGTTTTCTCAGGTTGGCGTGGGGAATCGAAAACGAAGCCCTCCTCGCCCTAAGAACGGGTCCACTCCGCTCCACATCTTTCCTCCTTACCTCACTCTCGACCTCTTAGCAACTTCCAAGAAATGGGGCTTCATCGCCCGTACCTGTCTGCACCTATCGTGCATCTCCATTGTAGCCGCGCAGACTCGATCCTAGTGCTTCCAATTTCGACGTCTAAAGTAGTTGTCAGGGTTTTCTTCCTGAGAAATCGAAGCGAAGGTACTCGGTAGGAAACTTTTGGATTTTTACCGGTGTTTTTTTATCGTAATCCACCAAGAACCGTGTCGTTGCCTTGTGAACTATATAAATACATGTATGCGAAGGTTGTGTTGACGCTAAGGGCAAATTCTACGTCGTAAATGGTATTTAATTTTTATTTCCGTTAAAGCTTAGGAAAATTTAACTCCAGATGGAGTGGATATTAAAACACCAAGGGTAAATTTTACGTCTCAAATGGCGTTTAGTTTTAACTTCCTTTAACGCTTAGAAAAATATAACTCTAGACGGAGTGGATATGTCTCGGTAAATGTGCTAACTCCGGTAAATGTGTACATTTCCCGGTTAATGTGCACATTTGCCACCAAGTTCGGTAAATGTAAGTATAACATACTTTTACCAATTGGATTGTGGGAATGTACACTTTTACCTAGAGACGCTGGTAAATGTGGATAAACATCACAACACAGGCCACAATATGGCGACGTCGCGAACATCTGTTGCAGTTTAAAAGTACGGTAAATGTGCGTTGTCCGGTAAATGTGTAAATTCCCTGGTAAATGTGCACAACTAAACTCAATTTGAACATGAAGGAAAATTTTACTCGGCCTCACCAGGTTGACTAAGTTAGTCGAAGTTTTTTTGGTTCCTCACGTTCACTGTGTTCCCCCCCTCGGGTTGGGAAGCGTTCATCTGAACCCTCGATGATTTTTACTTTCTCCATATACGTAGTATAGGGGAAAGTATTGCATTCATGAAAAAAATCGACTTCGAGATTTAACGGAAATACACGTTTTGAGGTCCCCTGAACACGTTTTGATCATTTTCTCGATGATGTCTCTGTATATGTGATAGCTTTTTTGTGGTCGCTCTAACTCAAAAACTATTAATCAGGTCAACGCGAAATTTTATATTTAACATTTTTATAAAAGTCACAAGAGCTGATAAGTTTTTGGTAAAATTTGGTCAACCGGAAGTGGGTGTTTACTCGTCACATCAATTATTTTGAAATATTTGCTGCTTTAATATTTGATAAATATAAAAATGTATTGGAATAAAGGTTGTAGGAAATTTAATTTTCTACAACCTTTGTTTGAAACATTTTTCCATATAATGCATTTTTTAAGGGATATCTTATATTTTTATCTGCCACCACCACGCCACCTACCGATGACTACTGTTAACAATTGACGCTTAGTTGCGTCTTAGTAACGCTCCTTTTCTTAATTGTTGGAGCTTTGTGGCTATATCCAATATCAGAAGACTATGGTTTGAGTAAATTTGTTCTTTGTAAAGTAACATTTTCTCGCAGTTTCTTAAAATATTTATTATTATGTAACCTATTTGGAAATTTTAGAAATATTACAGATATGGAGAAAGTCATGTGGTGGTCACATCAGATTTTTTTTTATAAATTAACGGTATTATTAAAATGTAGCATTTCTCATTCTTACGTATTTCCACATTTACCAAGGCACATCGTTAAAAGTGCACATTTACCGGGAAATGTACGGATAATACGTATTTCTGGAAACTTAAACTTGGTGGTAAATCAGCACAATTACCGGAAAATGCACACATTTCCAGATTACGTACCTTTACCGTAACAGATATAACATACGCTAGTATGGTTTCGGTTCTTTTCCTGCCAAATCATTTTTTTGCCGTTGAATATTTGCGTCTAAGGTCCTATCATTTCAGTCGTATATTCCCCATTCATGATATGGCCGACTCTCTTTCGCTCATTAAATCGCACTTGATATCTTCGCTGGAAAATTTTCCGTAATTATCGCGAGTTCTTCCTCGATGGAAAGAATACCTGGAAATTGATTCCAGCGAAGCTCAATTTCCCGACAACCGGCTTCGCAAATCGCTTTGCGTTCGAGCTCTCTCATTTCATTTCCGCGAGTTTTTTTCCCATCATATATCTATATAAAATCCTTTGCAAATCGACGAGAACGTCCTTTCATTAATGGCATCTCGGAGCAATATTATTTCCGCAATGAAGTTCGTCTTGTGCTATTTGAAACTTATTTTTCTCTGAGAGTGAATTTTTATATTTTGTTCACGAATGCTCCTCTTTCTTGTGCCTGTTTTTCTCGAATTATAGTCGCATTTCACTTAGGTGTGATTATTTTTAGATTTCATCGTATGATCTCCGAATCAATACTTTGTAAATATGTGATAGGTTTTTGCTCGTCGAAAAAAACTACATAAGTTTTACGGGTTTATTATAGCCATCTTACGACCTTTGGCGCGTGTATCATCTTTGCCGAAAGGCGATATTTGTTTCGTCAAGATCTCGCCCTGATTAAGAGTGGCCCTCTTTTATTGACGGCCGTCGTGGCTTATTAAAGGCGTGAAGTCATATATATTTTCTCCCTCATTTTAGTTTCCCCGTTGCGGTAATAAAGCCGTCTCGAAAAATATATATAGGCAATATCTGGTGAAATACTCCAATCTACTAAACATTTCGGTTGGTTGTAAAAACGAAGGTCGCGATGTAGGATATCCGTGTGTAGGAGTTTTTGAAAGATAGAGAACGGAATCGGAAGAGAAAGAGAGAAGGAGATAAATATAGAATGGGAGAGGGAGAGAGAAAGACTTTCTTTTAATTGGATGGCAGAAACCATATTAGTTCTCTTTCTCTCACTCACGCTCCGTCTCGTGGCTCCCCGAGGAGTGTCATGGGGTCACAAGGACTACGGGAGGAATACACGACGAGGGCGGGAGGGGGAGGGTTGTGGGAGTGGCCGTGGTATCGGGTTACTACTCTCTACGGTAGGGAACCGTTATTTATATAATGGCCGCGGTTGCATCTACAGTATTCGCGGGACTTGGGGTTCCGAGATCACATATGTCGCAAACGTCATGAAATATGGGAGAGATTTAAAGATGTTTTATCTTGTGATTTTCGTTTTGTTTTGGATGTTGTTTTCGTTTAAAAATTCCTTTTATTTTACCTTTTGAACTCCTATAAAATGGCCCTATTGAGCGTAGTATGGTATTTGAAGGCATTTTAAAAGTTTTTTATATTTAATGCGATAAAGTCATTTAACTGCTGTAGGTGCTTTCTAAGCGTAGGGATCAGGTGATCAATTCCGTGTTGATGAATCCTTTCTCTATTGATATTTCTTGCGCATCATGTATAGTTTTGCATCAGTTTTGTCCCTTAAGACATTTCTTTCGAGTTTAGATTCTTTAATTTAGAAAAAATAAAACGTTTTTTATGTCGTCACACGATCTGTTTTTACTTAAGAAATTCACCAGGAGTTTTCCGATGGGCACAGAAGTTGGTTCAAGAACTCTTAGGTATGAAAAAATGAAAAAATAATACTTATCTTTGGTATTACCAACAGCCATATCATACAGGATATTCCTAAGGACTTATTTTTATTCTTAGAATTTGTTTTTAGACATAAGGCAAGCTCGATAATTCTCTAGTAAAATACAGATTTTTATGTTTACTACCGCAAATGGTAATGATTATTGCTATTCGCATTTTTTCTGTTTGAGCTAATTACTTTTAATACGAAAAAAATATTTGCTGCCAGTTTTCATTCGAGGGGATTCCATTAAATTTGAGCATGGCTTATAAAATTCTGCCTCGTCGTCGGATTCGTAACCTTTTCAACAAAAGTCTTTGATGGGTTGCGATAAACGTGGGCTCATCTCGGGCATCGCATTATATTTGTGTGTAACGCACTCGGTCCATCACGTTTCACCAATGTTTCCATTCACTAAAAATCCTCGCGAGCCTCCTAGTCCTGTGTGTGAAAACAGCTTCCACCTAGGTAGAATCCGACCGCCGAACCCTCGCTCATCCTCGTTTCCCCTTACGCTTCCGACACATCCCTATCCGCCCCTCTCCCCTCCTTTCGCTCTCTTTCACTCCCATGCAGATCGGCAGGATGAGCTATCGCCCCGGGCAACCATTTTTGACGAGTGTCTGCCTCTTTCGCCCCGGTTCATAACCTTCCCCCTCGTCCTTCTCCATGTTCTCCCCATACCCCCGCCCTATTCCTCGCTTTGGGTCGTGGGAAGGTTGCTAACTCGAGTTGATGGCGTGTCGTCGTGTGTGTGTGAGCGAAAGAGGGCGTGGTGGGGGTGGTGGTTAATGGCTCGGCTGGCTGTTGGATCCCGGAAAAGGAAGGTACGAACGATTCGAGAGAATCCAGGCGAAGTGATTGATGGAAATGTGGATAAGATGGCTTCGCGAAATGGGGTTTGAAGGCGGGATGGTAGGGGTGGAAAGAGAGAGAATGTGTGTGTGTGCGCGCGGTTTGATGCAGTCTCTCACTGGGTTTTCAGCTGGTTCTCCTTTCGTTTCCGCGGTGATAGATAGACGGCCAAGGAAGGTTCTGCGAGTGATAACTGATGACCGAACGATTCCTCTGTCGGACGGATGCTCCGTTATTTTTTATGCCTTTTTTTCGAGAATCTTGCCTAGTCTGGAAGCCAAAAGGAAGCTTGGTGTTGGCGTATGGGGTCGGGATCATATTGGAACGACGAGACATGAAAAAAGGTCTATTGCTTGGGGATTTTTGTAAATTTCCCTTCCCTCTCTTCTCCTTTCACTGCCTCACTGTTTGATTCATAAAAGTTGTTGCGTCGAGCGGGGTTTTACGATTAGGGGAGCGTTTTTTTCTGGTGGCTATAGAAAGATGGACCTTTTTTGATACGTTGGAGAATTTGGTGTCCGAATTCTTAGGGGAGTGTTATTTGTTTACGTGTTGTTTTTTTGTGTCAAGATTTTCGCAACGCCATAGTACTCTTCGTAAAATGCTTTCCTTTTTAAAAATTTAAAACCCTCCGCCATCTTCTTTCCGTGCAGGATAAGGATTAGTAGGTTTCTTCGTTATTTGCGTAATATTTTGTGTATCTTTATTACAGTTAACCAAATTGTACCTTCTGTCTCGTTTTTAGACTCGTTTTTTTGTTTTGTCACCTGCATTTTATTTTCGAATTCTCGTCTTTTTATCAATGAGTCGGTATACTTATTGTTAGCTTAAAATTTGATTTAACCTTGGAATCGAATTCTTTTGTGAGTCTTACAAATGATCGATATTGAATTTATTCACTAATTTAGCCAGTGTTTTCCCGCGTGCAGTGTAATTATTCTTTTGTTTTCCCTATTTAATATTCCATGGTAAATAATAATAGAACCACATTAGACGAAGCGTTTATTTTTCTTATGAGTTGTTTAATTTTGGTAAATTGCGACTTGTAATGTAGTTCTTATCATCAGACTTTTTGCTATGTCATGTAAATGGGTGAAATAAGTAATAATGAACGTTTTGATTGGATACGCTAGTTAACGATATTTCGACAAAATTTTCGTGAAGTAGGTATGTTTTATTTTTAGGCGCGTTTCGTTCCCAACGTAATTGCCGATTAGCTTGATTCTGTCCGTCCGTCTATCAATAGGCGTGGTCGTTCTCGGCTTCTACTGGACGGATTTTCATGGAATTTGCTATTTCAGACTTAGGCCAAAGACAGTAAGAAACTGACATAAATGGTTTACGTAACCCAATCAGGGGTGTCACTTTACTGTGAACAAACGAACCTTTTCACATATCCCGTAAAATGTCATATCGAAAAAGTCTTCAAATAACAGTAATAGAACAAGCCAAGTAAATTATTTTTTGTTTAATACATTTTTGTCGTAGGAGTAGCCGTTATAAAAAAAGTCAAACAAAAATGTCGTAATTCGTTTTGAGCTTAGAAAGTGCATGCATGGATACGTAATTGTTGTCAACGTAAACCGTCTTCGCAGTAAGTGAAGTAAATAATATCTGCTATAATTGCCAAAATACGTTTAATATCAATGTGTGCATGCAGCAATTTGTAAACGGAAGGAGCTGGATTATCTATGACTTGGAAAAGAAAGTAAATATTACAACGACATAACTCAAGTGAGGTATGTTTCAAATAATTATCTCTTGTTTGATTAATTAAAATAGATTAGTGAATAGTTGGGTAAATAAAAATTTTTATATTTTCCTTGCATCTTTTCTGATAAACAGTTTTGCATTATTCAATCATTACACTAAAATTACATAAATACGTTATTAATTCACCAACTTAGAGGAAGGAAGAAATGCTTAGTAGGCAGAGAGACAATCGGTTCATGGTGATTCGGTGTTTTATGACGTGCGTTCGTTCAATCCATATTGTTTAGTTTCAAATACTCTATCGCACGAAACGCGCCCATTTGTGATATACTGTATACTTGCCTAACTTGTTTTCGAAGATTGGTGGATTCCCGTGAAGTAGGAATGTTGAAGCTTGCTTCGAGTTCCTTGTTCAGAAGTGTAATAGAAGGTGAAAGTCGTGCTGGCATAAGTAAGGCTGTTATAAATAGTCCAGCTGAATTTATTTAACACTTTTTATGAGAAATGCAGTTACGAAACAAACCTTTATCTACCGCATAACAAATTACCAGTAAGATTTAATTTCTATCTGCGAGACACGATTGTCTCACTTAGCGATTGGATATCTCGAACGATAATCCATTTGAAGTGAAATTCAAGTATGACATCTAGATAAATACTTGCGAGAGTTTTTTTTTTGTAATGCGAACCTACCAACATTCCCGTTTTAATAAATTCTTATCGCTAATCGAGTCAGTGGCTATTAAATCAGGTTGTGTGACTAATGAAGTAGCAGTATTATTTTCTGTAGCCTTATTGGAATCTTGCTAGGCGTTATTCTTTTTCCCATGAAGAAGATAGGTCCGTTATTGGCGCAATAAAAATTTTATGCGAGTCACGTTGATATTAGTGGTGCTTTTCTAAGCTTGTGAGCTGACTTTAGTGGGAATTTAACTTTTTCCATCATACCTCTTCTCCTTATCGTTCCCTCAACCTTTAATTATGCCGCTTACTTCCTGCTCATCTAAAACTATGCAACCTCCCTTACCCTCAGCTCTTTCCTCTTCCTTGGCTCCTCCTCCTTCCTCTTACACTGCCATTCCTTCAGTGAGAGAATCCGGCGAATCGTCACTGAGTGCCTCTGGCGGTGGAGGACTATAAATACGCCCCAGGGTAGCTACGGAGACAGTAAGGAAGAACAGCAGTGATGGCGGACAAAGAGAAGATGCTCCTCCTCCTCTTCCTATCCCGTTGTGTGCAGTGTATATGTGGGCGGTCGTTTATGCTCGTGGAGGGAACCGGAGAAGGAAAGTAAAGGGAGGTGAAGGAGAGATGTGAGGAGGGGGAGGAGGGCAGGGCAAGAGCGGCAGGATGTGGGGAAAGGTTCTCGAGGCCGTAATCGTCTCTGCTCCATCGCCTTCCACTACCTCCACCTTTCTCCTCTCTACCTCCCTTCCCTTTTGCTTTGATTTCCTGCCCCCCCTACGGCCTTTCGTCTCATCTCTGTTTTGCTGTCTGGTTCCCCTCATCCACTTATTCTCCGCCTCTTTCCGCATCACCCGTGATGCGCCGTTGCTCCCGTTGATTTGCGCGCATTTTCGCAACCTTCGTTTTTAACTCGTTTTTTCGTATTATTTTTGTCGGGGTTGTTTTACAGGTTAATACGTATCATCACCTGATACGCACTTGCCCCATGAAGCCAAAGCACACTTACCCCCAAAGCTAATTTTTAAGGGGCAAGTGCGAACCTCATTCAAAAAGGGATTTTATTTAAATTTTAGTTAAAATGTATGTGTTTCATAGATCAATAACAGAAATTCATACGTTGATAATTTGAAGACCTTCTGATGTAAGATACTCTTGATGTATGCAGTTATTCTAAAGTCCAGGTTGATGTCACGAGTGGAATCGTAAGCTCACAGAAAATGACATATCAAAATTAAATGGCATGGTACACCGACTTCCCCTAGTAGTCATTCTATGGAATATATGTCTTACCACCTCTCCACTTAATGGCAGATCTTATACTCCAGTGGTTCTTAACCTGGGGTGCACACACCCCCAGGGGGTGCGAGGCACTGTTTCTAGGGGTGCGAGGTGTTGATCTAGAGATTTAAAAAAATTAATTTAAATAGAAACCAAATAAAATATACAACAAAACATTTTGGAGAAATGTCATTTAATTTGTCACAGCCTTTGAATAAACGCAAGTCATTATAAATGAGACGATTATATGTTCATGACTTCGAAAGAAACAGTTGCGTAAATCAAAGATATTTTTTCGGGGGTGCGAAAGCAGATTCTGAAAGACCAAGGGGTGCGGGGAGCTAAAAAGGTTAAGAACCAGAAAGGGTTTGAGCCCTGTAGTTTGGAAACGCACTTGCCCCACTTTACCTTATATATAATTCAGTCTTTGGTACAAGTAAAACTTATGTTGCAATTATTTCTTACAGTAAGTCTACTGATCATTAATTTTTGCGTTTTATTTAAAGTGTCGTCTGGACAAAAAATTACTTGTCAGTTATCAAATTAATAGCAATTGAGGTTTTTTCGCTTTCGTGCCATTTCCGTCAGTGAGACTCAATTGTTTATCCGAGCGGTCGTTATCTCGAACGATAACCTATTTGGAGTGACAGTCGCACCATTATGACATCAAGATAAAGGCGACCGAAGTTTTATTTTTTCCCTGCAAATCCAAATCCGCCGTCGCCTCTGACGTTGGCAATCGCAGTCCTTTTAATAAACCCTTATCGCGAATCGAGTTAATGGCACTTGCATCGGGCTTTGTGGTGCTGATAAATGAGCACGAGTCTTTTCGTTTGCGTCATTGAGATCCTGCTGGGCATGTTTCAGTTTCCATTTCCACTTCAATTGTCCTCGGTCCATTCTCTTGATCCGTTTTGTGTTTTCGACCTCTCTCTCACTCTCTTCCTTCACCTCTTCCTCTCCTACTTCATCTCTTCCTCTCTGTGCCTTGGTGGGCAATGGCTTTCTCGCCCCCTCTCCTTCATCTAGTCAGGTGAGTTTCAGGTCGAATAGTAGGGTTTTTAGAGGGCAGGAGGGGTGAAAGAATGGAATGGGGCTTGAAGGGGGAAACCCTAGTCAATTCGGGAAATCTCAAGACGCTGACTGAAGAGGGATCGGAAAACAATGGACGATCTAGGCAGAAGAATTGCGGAGTGAAGGGATGGAAGAAGAGTCTGAACAAATGAAAGAGGGCGGAGCGGAAGAAATCTTGACGAGGGTTTCTGGAGGGAGGAGGGTTAGAATGGAGGGAATTGAAATGTATTGGAGTGGATTGTAGAGTATTTTTGGGTGGTCGAGTAGAATATCGGCCGATTCGTTGGTTGCAAGCTGATTTGGGGTGGTGAGTGGGCGTGTTGTATGAAACTTTTAGGATGCTGTTGCTAATAGATTGAATTACTTCGCAGCGATCTTACGGTATACTTACTAGTTATGTATTGACCCCTAGTTGGACTAAAAGCCTATTTTTACTTGAGGTAATCTTTTTATTTATTAGTTTAAAAAAAACGAATTATCAGGAAATAAAGTTAATATATCATAAGGGTAAACTTGGCAGCTACCGCCGGCCAATTATCTGTTGCTCATGTTATTATATTGCTGTAAAAAAGAAATTGAGATAGATGCCTGTTGCTGTAATAATTTTCCGATTTTTTTCAATTCCGTGTATTTCATGGTAATTACGTGCCAAAATAAAATTGTGAATTATGTTGGTGCGCAAACCTTTCAAATACTAAAGAATTACTCCCTTAACTTCCCTCATGCTTAGTAACCCTTCCGCACAAGTATTTCACGATACGGAAACGAAGAGTAATAAGTCAATTTTCGATTATTATTTGTATTGTTTATTTATATTATTATTTGCAGCATACCAGCTATGTTAGCATCATTTTCGAAGGCGTCAAATAAGGAGAACGAATGGGCATAATGGAAAGATCCGATAAAATGGCGATAGTGATCGAAAACGCGTTAAACCTCCGTTTTCCATGTTTTTCGCACGCAGAAAAATAAGAGGAAGTCCAAATCATTCCATGTAATACCGAGCATCGTATAAGAATAGTCCTGGTAAAATATTAATGATACCAAAAAGTAAAAGATTTCTCGAAAACAATAAGGAAGGCGGAACGTTACGGGATTGAACCCTTGTTCTCTCGGGACCTTCTCCGCGAATGAAGGAAAATGCCACGTTTCCCGCTTCGCTCCCCCGCTTTTCCTTTCAATCCGCTGCTCTCCACTTCCTCTACCCTTTTCCCTCGGATTGCCTTTTCAACAATCGCGATCGCAGTCGTCACATGGGAAACACCCGACTCCCTTCTCTCGATCCCAATGTTTGCTTCTCGCGTCCATCTACGGAACGACGACGGTAGGATCGGCGTCGCAGTCGCTTAGTGTTTATGTGTCCGAGTCGGTCAAGGAGGAATCGGCTTCCCTTATCCCCCGACCTCCCGGCTGCCGGCCAATCTTCTGCGGAAAATAAGCCTTCCTCGGATTGCGACGTCAGCCCTTCTTCCTCTCTCCCCCCTCTCGCCGGTACACCCACTTCCACCCCTCTTTTCCTAGTCCCGCCGAAGAGTGGAGCTATCAAAGAGGAGGGTTAGAGTAGGTGGGGAAGGGATGATTGGATGGGGGCGGTAGGTGGCGCGGAAGCCTTCGAATGCAGCGGTGGGAGGTGGCGAGGAGGAGAATGGGAGGACAGGTGGAGGTAGAGTGGAGGTTGCGAGGCGGGGACTGAGGGTTGTCTGAATAATTGACGAACAGTTTCAATCCGGTGAACAATTTCGTCCTGCGAAGGCGGGACGGAGGAGGAGTATGGTAGGGAGGAGGAAGATAGAAGCGGAGGGTAGCACGCGTGTGGGTATATAGAGAGGGTGTATAGCCCGGTCGCCGGAGTAGGGATAGTTATGGTGGGGCGGAAGGGAACCGATGGGGTTGGTGGGATTTTTTTGCTGTAAAGGTTGTAGGCGAAGTGTACCGAAGGTGAAAGCCAAGGCGGGTTTAGCGTAGTGAAGGGAAATGGGAAATTTAGGGGTTGAGACCGGTGATGGTGTTTTCGGTGGGAGGGCGTGTGGGCGATGTAGGTGGCGGGAGAAACGGGGATTCCCGCGGTGGCGTCTACAGCATTCGCAACGGCCGTGGACCCCTCCCTATGAAAAGAATAATAGATGATGCGTCCGCCTCGGTTCCTCCGGCTCTCTCCTTCCACCACCTTAGGTATTTCCCAGACTTCTTACCGTTTGACTTGTGGTTCTAAAGTTGTGTACGTCCTGGAATTCACGTTCCTGTTTGTACGCTCGGCCGTACAATGGTTTTTCCTCCCTTAATCCTCGTTCATCGGTGATTTTTGGAGAGGTTTTATTAATTTTTTCGTCTTTTGTTTTCTCCGACTACAGCGCCGATAAGTTCTTTTTTCAAAAAAAAATGAGGATGTCCCTTTGCGTCCGTTCGTTTCTTCGTTTATTTTTAAAGGGGTTTATTTAGCGCTTTTTTCGCGTTTATTTTCCTTTAAACCTCGAAATAATCCCTTTGAAATATGTAGTTTCTTTCTTCCTTCCCGGCCTCGCGCCGGAATTGCCTCCGAGGCGCTTTAGTAACGTCTTTTGTTTTTATACCAGAATCCAGCGGAAGGTTTCTCCGCCGCTCGTATTCGTGCTCGCTTGGTTCGTGGTTATCGGGCCGGGGCGTTTTATTTATCAGGATTAAGCAGTGGCGCCTTGTCCCCGAATTTAAGAGCAAATAAAATGGCTTAGTGTGAGAGCATTTTTTCTTAAACGTTTCAGTTGATTGTGTAAAGAGAAATATACGTTTCGGTCATCTTTTCCATTTAGATTGCTTTTAATTTAATTACAGATGGTTTGCAAGCAAAAGATTGAATTTATTGGGTGTGGAAAAAGCAAGGTTTAATTTATTAATGTCATAACTTATTTATTGTTACTCCACATTTCGATCAATGCAATTTAAATTTTACGTAAAGCTTAAGAACTGCTACCGAAGAACGTTTCAGACCTCGTATGTAGGTTTAAATCGGTCAATACATTCAGGTATAATTTTAAAAGAAATTAACGTGAAATTTGAGTATTAATCATTTATGAAGTATTAATGTCAAAATTTTGTCCATTATTAGTATAAGAATATTAGTTTTCACAGTTACACTAATACAACCGGCGAATGGCGTAAATTTTGGGTTTCCAGTTTGAAAAGGGCGAGGAACATAAAATGCTCATGTATTTGATGACCAAGATAATTCCTGTAGCAATAAAACACTCGAGTAAAGAAGATACGCATTTCATCTGTAAGGTAGCTTTCCATAGTGATAATTCACCAATCGGAAATTCTAAAAAGGAAACAGTCTTGACCATCTATCGCAGGAGTCCCCAACTTTTTGAGAGGAGGGCCATATAGGAATATTGAAAGTACTAGGCGGGCCGGATCAAAAAAAACCATGTTTCAAAATTTAAAATATTTTATTCTATGATTACCTAAGCATACGTGCATATATAACTATAAGTAAACGTGAATAAATGTAAGAAAAAATTCTAATGCGAACAATGCGCCTGTTTTTAAATTGGAAACACTGATTTTATGATGTTTAATAAAATTTTCGCGGGCCGGATAAAACTCTTTCGCGGGCCGGATCCGGCCCGCGGGCCATAGTTTGGGGACACCTGTTCTATCGTATTGGAATTATGAGAAATCTAAAAAATTGTATCAAAGCATTCATTTGTGAATAGTTTATCATTCATGTGTTTTTCTGCCGATTGATTCACACTACTGAAACATGAAAACGTAGATAATTTTCAATTTGTGATGGAAATTATCTTTGTATGTTTTACCGAATCTATCTTCAAGAAGAGAGACTTCATCTAGAGCTTTGTCGTGTTTTCACTGTTTCGGCGCGTAGCTTTCCATGGGAAAGATTGTAGAATGGTCTTCGTGCGGAATAGCCTTCGCATACGTTCAAATTTGCTTTTGAATCGAATCGATGCGGGAAGAAAATTTGGACCGTACAATGCCCGATCCCTGAGGGACCTGTCTCTTTCCGGATCACGATCCATGTTTCTTTCCCGTCGGTGCCTGTTGCCATCCTACTCCACTTCAATCCGCCCACTACCTGCCACTTAAAAAAGGGAAAGGTGGGAGGCTTGAGTATGTGACCAAGCGTCGCATCTTCTGTTATCGAAAGGGCCCCCAGAGTCCAGCTGGCCTTGTGGCCTAGAGGCGCGTTCAGGGTTATCGACAGTCTCCAGTATTTTGGCAACTTTATGCTCCTCGTGATCCTCTGGGCTTTGTGGTTCCAGCATCAGAAAATGTAACAGGAGGCGAAAGAGTTTAATGGTCGGTCACTAGCGTTTGCAGTCTCTTTCAAAATAAATTGGGTGAATTTAGTTTTAAACATGTTTTTTAAATATCACTGGATATTTTTATGTCGGAGCTTTTCATAAATTAAGGATGTTTTTAAAGTTTCTCAACTCGTGAATTTGTTGAATGTTTGATGTAATTTACAGTAGCAAATGCTCAAGCGTCGACTCTAAAAATTTTCGTTTAGTTTTCAAGCATTACTAATTAGGGTTTTTTAGGTACTCAACATCCTGTTAAATAGGCCCTTCCTTTTCAAATAAAATAAACTTGTCAACAGCTTGTTTTCATTATCTTCCGCAAATGTTTACGCATAATAATTGACGACACTTAATTAGTGCATGCTACGTAATCCAGTATTGTTTGTTTAATGGTACGAACTCCAATCTTTTGTTGGGCGAGATGAGCGACGTTTCCTATACAGCTTCAGGGATCGGTTACTGCATATCTTAGGCTCTCTTAAAGTACGCTATGTGAAAGGGGACAGCGTCTACTTGACGGATGAGGATCGTACTTCAGCCTTTGCTTCTCCGAGCACGTCATCCAATTTGCCCTTAATACTCGAGTCTCTTTCCCATCTCGTAATTTCCCACGAAATGTACTTGTTTGGCTTAGTTAGATTACCTCGTGCAGGTCTTTGTCCTTTGTTTCCACTTCGCGGAAGTTGTTTTTCATGCGCAGTCCTTAGTCAAGTGGTTAAATTACTCCTCCCTCCTCACCGTGCAATACCAGCCTTTATTAACTGAAGAGCGCCCAATGAGAGAGTCCGTTCAGTTCGTTGTTGCAAATAAATTATGTGACGTGAAGTCCTTGCGTTATTATTCATAAATTGCATTTCACGTAAGTACTCATCCATGGCCACACCACTGTGGGGCGGAATTTCTCTCCGATAATTTTTAAGATTAATTACGGGAGAGATATGTATTTATTTCACGTGTCTTGTTTCTGCCCTCTTGATTGTATCGTTTTAGCTCGTAATCATTACGGAGAGTGGATTTAATTTTTCTCTTCAAAGTGCAGCTTTTCCAGCATATCTATCGAATATGTTTTGTTTGCTCTTGCTTAAATATAATATTTATTATATTTTTATTTGCTGCTTGGGACTTGGCTGTATGATGAAATGCCTTTTAAAACAAATTGTTAAAACTGTAAATGACGCATTTTTTAGAACCGCAAGAAAAGGCTATTGTTTTCAGGCACCTCTTTCACCTCGTAGCCACAAAACGGTTGCCTATCCACTTCTCAAGAGCATTAAATGATAATAATCATATTTTCGTGAATTGCGCTTGTTCATTGAGACGAGCGTAGCACATAATTAATTGATAGTACTGTGAAAAGATATTTTCTTGCCTAGATTTCACGTTATTTTCCTTCTTGCTCTGCTCTCCTCAGCCGCCGTCGTTATCACACTCTGATGAATATATTTCCCTTCCCTATCTACTTGCTCCTACCATCCGCCTCCATCCCTTGTCTCTTATTTCTGTCGTAATTGTATTTCGCGCAGTTTCCATTCTGCCTTTGGAGCCTCCATTATGCACTCCTTGGTAATTCTCCATCCAATCTCTCTCCCTTCCACATACCCTCTCTCTCTCTCTCTCCCTCTCCTGCATGTTTCTCCCCGCTCGAATCCATCCCTTTCTCTCTCGGACTTGGCTCACGCCCGGCACCCATTTCTCCGTGCTTCCTCCCCTTTCTCCGAATTTCCCTCCCGAGCGTGTCTTTGAGGCGGAACTCGCGTGTCCAAGGAGCTCTTCTTACATAACTCCCCCTTCGCCCTCCGTCCTCCCTCACGTGAAAACATCCTTCCTACGCGGTCCTTTTGGCCCTCCACTTCTCTCCCGGAAAACATCTCCCTATCGCCCTTTAATGGGTCCCATTTTGCTCTATGGTATCATCCTTTCCCTACACACACCCTACCTTACACACACATGGTTCGTCACACCAGCCTCTCTCTCTCTCTCTTTGCCCCTCGCAACTCGTTCTTTTCCACTCTCTCCATCCTTCCTTTCGCACCCGCTGATTTCCATTTGCAGAGGGTTTGCTTGCTTGCTCCGTGAGCTCAGGGTGTGTCTGATCTTCGGCGTCGAAGTCCCACCACCTCCTTCCCTTTACCTCTTTCATTCCCCCTTCTCTTTCACTTCCCTCTCCCCCATTTCCCGTCCTTAATATCCTTATCCCGTCTCCCGCCTCTTCAATTTGCTCGGAGACTCTCTTCTCTCTACATTAAGGATGCAACTTCTCCCTCCCACACGCGCCATCTCTCTCTCTCTCTCTCTCTCTGCCCCATTCCCATGTCGAGTTCGCAAACTAAACAGGCTCAGTTCCTTTTTTCCTCTCTCCCACAAACTCTCTTCCTTCCACGCATCCAGTCATTTCGGCTCTTATCTTCGTAACGTCTTCTTATCCACGGTATAGTCTTCGACCTTATTAACCCCTACTCCGGTTTTCTCTCTCTTTCTCTAGAGAGTGCGCATTAACATCCTTGCGGGTTTTATGTCGTGGAGATTGTTTCACGTGTTCCTATACAGGGTATTAGATACCAAAAGGCGCCCTCTTCCTTTCCCTCAAACTGTTTCCTCTCGTCCTGCGTGTCTTGTGTGTGTGTATTTGTGAAAGGGTTTTCGGGCACGTTTCCGCTTTCATTTATTCCTCTTCGCCAATTATTGAGTGGACTTTCGAGTTGGTTTCCTCGGAAATCGAGGAAATCCGAGAACTGGTGAATGTTTCAAATACATACATGCGAATGTTACTTTTGGGTTTTGTTGTTTTTCACTTTCTCCATATACGTAGTATAGGGGAAAGTATTGTATTCATGAAAAAAATCGACTTCGAGATTTTAACGGAATTACACGTTATGAGGTCCCCTGAACACGTTTTGACCATTTCCCGTTGATGTCTGTGTGTGTGTATGTGATAGCTTTTTGTGAGTGCTCTAACTCAAAAACTATTAATCAGGTCAGCGAAAAATTTTACATTTAACATTTTTATAAAAGTCACAAAAATGATTAGTGTTTGGTAAAAATCGGTCAGCCGGAAGTGGGTGTTTACTCTTGTCACTTATCCGTTATTTTGAAATATTTGCTTTAATATGTGATAAATGTAAAAATGTATCAGTATAAAAGTTGTAGGAAATGTAATTTTCTACAACCTTTGTTCGAAACATTTTTCCATATAATGCATTTTTTAAGACATATATTTTAAATTTTTATCTGCCACCACCACGACATCTACCGAGGACTATTGTTAACAATTGACGCTTAGTTGCGTCTTAGTAACGCTCCTTTTTCTTTTCTTAATTGTTGGATCTTTGTGGCTATATCCAATATCAGAAACCTATGGTTTGAGTTTATTTCTGTTATTTGTCAAGTCTAAAATTTTCTCACAGCTTCTTAAAATATTTATTATTATGTAACCTATTTTAAATTTTTAGAAATATTAAAGATATAGAGAAAGTCATGTGGTGGCCACATCAGATTTTTTTACAAGGTAGAGGCGATTTTAAGGGCAGAGAAATTGATTGTTAGTGCTCTGAAGATTTTTTTATCAGAGAAGTTTGGCGGTATTTAGATACGTCTTCTGAAATATCCCCAGAAATTCCTCTCCCCCGAAATTTCAATTTATTTTATGACAATTTTTTGTTTCGATATTGAATACTGTAATATCGATGCAAGATTCTCCCAATTTATAAGTAGATATTTGATTTAATAGAGTTTTAAACTATGTTTAATGATAATGATAGCTTACATGCTACTGCTGTAGTTGTTTTCATAGCTAATTCAGCGATCGTTTGTAATGGAAAATTTATGAGACGAAATCGATAGAAAAAGCTGCATTGAAATTGGCCTATTTTTAATAATTATTAATCGCTCGCAATTGATTTGTAGTTAAAATTTACCTGGTAGTAGTAGTAGTAGAGAAAACTAGTAACCGAGGAGAATTTTGTCTGGTTGGAGGAATTTATAGTGTGAAAGAAAGAGAGGAGACAGGGTCTACGAGAAAATATTGCTTTCATTTCGATATATTTGCCATAAAAACGTTAAGTAGCGTAATTTATTTTACCATTAACCTGTTAAGTAACGTAAAACGTACATTTTTTTCAACAAAAATGACGGTAAGTAATAACGTCCTCCCTTTACCTCTCTCTTCCTCCCTCCCTTTCCCTCCTCCCACTCTGCCTCCTTTTCTCCCCCTCCTACCTCCCTCTCCTCTCTCTCCCTCCCGTCATCTTTCTCCCTCTCTTTCCTACCACCCTTCCCTTCTCATTTCTCCTTCCCTCCGCTCCTAACTCATCGCTCACCCTCTTTTTCTCTTTCCTTCCACCTTTTTAAATCTATCCCTCTCCATCTACCTTCCAACCTATCTCTATATCTACCTTCCACCCAATCTTCCTCCTCATTCTCTCCCTCTTTTTCTACGTCTCTATAGTCGTTTATATAAGCAAAAGAATCCATCTAAATTCGTTCCATTAGGATTACGTAATTTCTCAAAAAAATCCAACAATATGGGTTGCCATGAAGGCGAACGATTTTTCCATAAAAAAATCGAGAAATTTTGCCTTTAAAAACGGATTTGTGGACCGATTCGACGCGCATTCGAAAATCGACGGAAGGGAAATAAATTGTCATACCTTTATTCGTTCTTTGGTTCAAATCCCGAGTTTTTACGTGAATTATAAGTAATTTTAAATGGTAACGATAAATGGCTGCTTCAACGGTTCTTATGTTATTGAAATGGAAAGAAGAAATTATTCTGGTATCGAATCCATGACGTTACTGTAGACTTTGATCAGTCTGTAATTTAAAAATGATAAGGTCAAGTAAATGCTGAAAGTATGATTCAAATTGGAAATACCATTCTTGACTAAAGCGTTTTGATAGGAAAAAAAATAAATTTAAATATTCATGACATGCGTAGATTTTAAGAAAATAATATAATAGATAACGCGCTGTATCTAGAGAATTTAATTCTATATTTGTGTGCAATATATTCCATGTAGTATATATTTTTCAGATTCGATCTTATTTTCAAATAATTTTCTTATTTTTGCGTTTTTTTATTTTCATCAATCGTAATCTAAAATTTCTTGTATTTACTTAAGCTTTCATTCCGTTTTTAATTTTCTTCCAAGTGAAATCCGAAATTAATCAGGACTTCCGCAAGAAATGCAAGTTATCATTTTCAAAAGGGTCTTTTTATTTATGTGTACTCGATTAATTTACTTGGCAGCTTTACGTTTTTACTGTCCAATTGTCTGACATTCAGATCATCCATTCTCCAAAGTTTCTCCTCCAAATTGATTGAGCGCCAGTCATAGTCGCAAAACAATGCGCATTGAATGTTCCCTTAGGATAGAGCGAAAAGGGTAATAAATTTCGTCTCCCGTAGCCTCTACAGCTACTCCAGAATGTCATATTTCCCCCCAGACTCCCCGTTCCACACCTTTTATCGCTTCCCACATTCACTCCCTTTCCCCACCTTTTGCCTCTCCCGCGTCTTCCGCTGCCCTTAATTCTAACTTCTCACACCTCTATCACTTTCCTTCCCTCCACACCGTCTTCCGACATCCAGACAACAAGCCTCTTGAAAAGTGTTTTCCCTTGAACCGTCTTCTTCATCGCTTTCCCACGTCGTTTCCTCTTGTCTCCTTCCTATCCTCTTTCCCTTTCTGTCATCTCTGTCGCACTACCTCTCCGTCGCCTCCATTGAGAGTCCTTCATATTTTTCTCTGTTCTGTCCCTTTCACTCAATGTTCTTGCCTCGACCCCTTTCCCTCTTCCTGCACCGTCGTTATCTCACTCTCCTCTTTATTTTTCTCTAACATCCCTTCTTGTCGTGGGTCCCAAGTTTCCACACCACCTACTCTTTTTCGACATTTCTCTCTATTACTTTATTTTTAACTTCTACTATTCTTTTTCATTTTCGCTTCCCAGCTTCCTTTTTTGCCTTACACTCCGCTCTCTTTCAAGGCGTATTTATTAATCTTCTCTCTACTTACTCCTGTGTATTCTGTTTATCTCCTTTTCCTCTATTCTCTTTCCCCATATTTCACAGTATTTCTCCACATTAATCTCCTTGCCTCCCGCCCCCGCCCTTCTATTCTTACTGCTTACCTCCCGTTTTCTCTCCTCCCCCTCCCTCATTGCCCCTCTCTCCACCTCTCCTCCTCGTGTTCCGCCTACTTCTCTTTACACCGTCCACCCACCCTCTCTTTCCCCAAGGGGTGGGTCGAGACGGACTGAATATTTGATGACTCCATGGAACACACTGGTAGCAGGGGTTTGCGAGTAGAGCAGAAGGGAGTTTGGGAGCAGGGAGGGACGGGGGGTGTTGGCGGTGGGATGGGAGATTAGAAATAGCGAGGGATCGGAGGGGAGGTTACTCTCCTCGGGAAGCAGCGAAGAAATTTCTCGAGTCAAAGAAGTCGGAATTATCTGGTAAATGTCGGGGTTCTGCCTCCGAGGTCGTTTACGTTACCTGTGTCTGTGTGTGCAGAGGGGTGATTGATTTTCTCCCTCTCCGTTGTCGTCTGCATTCGACGGAATTTTTCAATCTCGCTACACAATAAAAAAGATGACGTAATTACAGTGTAGCTTTTATTATTTAAGTATATTTAGTTTTTCCTTTCATGAAATTCCGGTGTTTTAATAGCTACATGTCATATTAGTGTTTCATGTTATAATTAATAATTCCCATTTTGAGATATTTTTGAAAATATTTCTTATCGGCTTTGGTTATTCCGTTCTTTGGAATGTGTATAAATTTACGAGATAAAGTATAGCATGCGAGCTAAACATTTCCTTTAGTGGAAAATTTCTTTTGATCCTTAACTTTTATTTATGCGGTGCTACGGTAGCTTATAAAATATAAATACTCGCTTCTAGACGAGAAGAAAATCTTGAAAAATACGACTAATTACTTTACAGACGGCATAGTCTCGGTGAACAACTTTTTCATAGTAGAAATAAATATGTCTTCGTTTCTTTGAGCCCACACCTCCGAGGAAATATAAATCGGCGAGAGAAAGCCTGTCCAAATAGCGCGGACAATACGGCCTTAATTAAAATCGAAATCACCGTCCGATTTACAACATAGATGTCATCCAAGGTCGTATTCTCGTCGCAAATCGATATTTTCAATTGGTGTCGCTCGAAATGAAAAGTCTAAAGTAAAAAAATCGTGGAGGAAGTCGTATATTTCGCGGGAGCTTCTATATTTGGCGAGGTCGAAACCTGCAAGTCGTGATAACTTAATTAAAGATGAGAGATAAAAAAAATATGAGGGTCGAAAAAAAATGGAGAATAATCTCTGTCAAAAAAGGTAAATAAATACGCGCGACTCGGAGAAAAAAGAACGGCGTGGAATTGAAAAGATGAAAACGCGTCTGGTTTGATGGTGGAGAGGGCGCGATTCAGTTGAATGGAAACAATAGAGGAATGAAGTGCGGCGTCGCAGCTTCAAAATTCGAAATTATATTTTTTAAATGACTTTTGCCGTTCTCAGAGGTCATAGGACAGAGAATGAGAGCTTTTTTGGAAAGTGAAAGAGGTCTTACTTTCTTATATTTCTAACTCGTTTCGTTGCAGCTTAAATTGCCGTCATTTCATACCTCAGTCGTAATGTGTGCATTACGTATAACTAATTAAAAGACACCTCGCGGGGAACAGTTTCTTATCGAGGAATATTTTGATTCGATTGAGTTGTGCTGAATTTATGTACTTTTGGAAACGTTATGTTCAAGATACTTGCTGTGCTCATTTAAATTTTAACGTAGACGGCCAGTCGGAAGAAATTAGCAAAAGCAACCGACCACAACACCATTAGCTGTTGTTTCTGACGTCATCCTGCCTCCTACATCGGAAATTACTCTTTTCCTAAAACTTTAGCTCGCTCTCGGCGCCATGTTAAGGGATTCCAGACTCTAAGGATAGGCCCTAGGCCTTATTACTGCCTTCCCTCCTTTCAACCCCCTCTCACCCGTACCTTATTTCCCTTTCAACCCTCTGGACCAAAACCACCCCTCCCGCATCCTCCCACGCCTTCACATTTCCTCCCCTCTCCCCCTCTGCCCCTTTGGCTTCCCCCTCCTCTCCCCTCCACTCCTTGTCGTCTTCAGACCTCTCTCAACATTGCCATCCTCCTTTCACCCCTTCGGGCCTCCTTTTGATGTTTCCGGTGGTAGGGACTGTTAAAAGGGTATAAGGGGTGAATAATTGATGGTCGCGGAGGGTGAGTGGTAGAGAGGAGAGGGAGAGGGTGGAAGGAGAGAAGAGAGAGGAAGAGATAAGAGAGAGAGAGAAGGGGTAGGAATTGGGGTTTGGCGATCTCATGTAGATGAAGCTGATGTAGTGCTGGGCGTAAAGTCCTAACCTTCAGAAATATATATTAATCTCGATTTTTTGTATTCGTTGCTTCTTGAATTTATTCATAAGGTTTAAGTTATAGCATTACATTTTCGTGACGGTTGTAATTTTGGATTTCTAGTTTTACCTGAGACACGACATATTGATTATTCAGATAAACTCGTGGGGTCTTGGTAAGGTTGAATTTTCAGGTCTCTTTGTGTACTTCTTAGTTTATAAAATACGCTGTAAGGAGTTATTAAGTGTGATTATCTATTTTTTGTATTACTATAGAAGTTTTGTTTTAAATATTTTGGAATTTAACACATTAGTCAACCCATAATTAACTATAGTAGGCGCAACTTTGAATATTTAATCCGTGATATCAAACGGAAAGAATTGCGGTATTATACTCTACTCTTTATTAAATGAAACGACTCTGCCCAAATATAAGTTAATCGAATATTCACATTATTTATCATGTTAATTTTGAAACCGTTTCCCATTGCCTATTTGATAAAATTTTCATCATTTTCGATCGATGAACTTTTAATGCTTGTTTTTTCATTTTAATGTTTTAGAGCCTAATTAGGATAAAAAGTGATATTTCATCCATGGAACTTTCCGGAATAAGAGCCGTTTGAATTGGATGGGTTGCTTTAGGAAAATGTCACTTCGCCGTAAATTGAACGGACCATCGTCTCTACCGATAGTCCGGTGTCTTCGAGGGAGTTAGGTAAGCTACGAAAATGACAATCACGCTTGGGATTGCGATTGCTATCAAATACGTAAAATATACACGATCAAATTTGTTTTGTTTCGATCGTGAAGTTATTCTCGGCGGTAGAATATTCGGAACACTGGCCATTTTTGCTTTGGGAGCTAAGAGGTTCGATCATTAATCGGAAGAGATAGAGATAGCGAAATATTTATAAAGTCGCGAATTCCATGAATCCAGGCCAATGAACGTAACCTTAAAAAAATAGTAACGCTGTATCGTTTAGTGGTCGAGAGATAAGAAGTAGAGCGATGGAGTATGAGACGGGGAGGAGGTGGGTGGCGTGCGAAGGAACGGAGTTGTGGAGGGAGGGAGGAGAGGTGGAGATGCAAATCGTTCGGACGAGTCGGTATGCGAGTCAGAAAGAGAGAGAACACGTGTATCTCTTTCTACGTAAGGATGTCATGGTGACTTATGTTGGTTTCTTTTTACCTCTTTTTTGCTTTCTCTATCTCTCTGTCTCTCTCTCTCTCCCAGGATTAAAATTTTTATGTCCGCAGCCAAGGGTTATCGATCGTCTCTTTTTCCGCAACGCGTGCCTCACTCCACCTTCTTCTCCCTTTCTAGCGATACTCGTGTATATATATATTTTTTCCTCCCGTCAACTTTATTTCGTTTTTCTATCCCGTTGTTTTTATTTTCTTTCAGCGTGTCGGTTTGGTCTCTCCTCCTCTACCTCCCTTTCTGTCCTCCTCCTTCTCACGAGTTGGATTGATCAAAGGGAGATGCGGAGACGTGCCGCAGAGAGAGAGAGAGAGAGATGGGGAGGGGTAGGTAGGGAGGGAAACGGCGTGTCGGGTCCTCTCGGCTTACCGCGGGCCCTTTTTGCTGTTCCACGCGTGGCAGTGTGCCGCGGGAGAGAAAAAAATGGGGAGGGGGGGATTTTTTTCGTGTATTTTTTTTTATTCGGGCGGAGAGATGTAACGCCGCGGCCTAGAAATTACTCGTTTTCTTTATTCTCCTCTCTCTCTCTCTCCACTATATGTTATTTGTTTTTCAAGGGGCGATGTCATGAATATTTTAACGACGAAGTGCTTTTTTAAGAATTAGTTTGGCTACACAATTCTTGTTTTGTTTTATTTTTTTAATTTTGGTTTCGTGGGAGAGGTTGATGAGGAAGGGGAGGATGGAAATGCTCTTTTCGGGGCGTTCCGTGTTATGCGAAACGGAAGATGTTTTTTTAGTTGGTGCGCGAATTTTTTTTCGGTTATTTATTTTTTTTCGGGAAACTGGCGAGGCTAAGGGAGAGGTTATTTTACATTTACCTGGAGAATCCGCGAACTTCGTATTTGCCGGTGTATAGTTTTAGTCGGAATGCGCTGGTTGGACTAGAAGTTGAGCATTTTAAGATAGGATAATATAGTTCCCCTTGTGGCTGAAATCAAAGTGAAGAACTTTGTTTCTCCAATAGATATGAAAAGGTTGGGAAATCCAGATGCGCATTTAGGCTACAGAAGTAGTCTTATTAGCTATTGGAGTATAGATCTAAAGAACAATCCGTCTACACCGCTGATGACAGTTGATTCCGAGCCGAAATGGCCATTAGAGGAACATTGTTTGCTTCTTAAAATTTGGGAACGAATCGAGTCATTGTCTTTTATGAACATTCAGCCGTAAACCTGGAGATAGAGGTGATCGCCTCCATGGATTTTTTTATTGTTTTCTTTTTAATTTTTTATATATCTCGTCTTAAGTATTATTGTGTAATTTGGTGCCTCTTTAGTGAATGTTTAGGTTTGTATTTCCTTTTCTTTCGCCACTCGCAATAAAAACATATTTGATTGCATATAATTTAATTTTATCACTTGGATCAATATCGAAACGAAAATTTAAGGAAATTGTAAAACAAATTGGAATCTGTAAGAATGCAATCGAATGCTGAATAAATTCACCGCCAAAGAGGTTTTTCTTCCTTGATCTAATTTATTTATTTTTCTCTCGTTCCAGGTAAGCTCCATTTCCGATTTCCCCTGCGCTGCAAGCGGCTCTTGTACATTCGTAAGTTACCTCGAAACCACAACCCACCGCCAGAGGGTCGGCTCTGCCCCCCTTTCCTCCCCCTCATCCTCCTTCCTTTCTAAACCACCCGTCTAAAACAAAACACGCCTCATTTCCTCCTCCTTAACCCACCCTTCCCTCTCCTCTCTCCCTCCCCTCACCATGCAATCCGCCTCACTACAACACCCACAAAACCCATGAACTACTGCCTCATTTTCTTTTGAAATACCCCATGCAGGTAATGAGTTTGTGGCCTCCGCATCATTAATTTACCATGCGAGGTTAGGAGCACGGAAAGAAAATAGAAAGTTAAAGAGAGAAGGAAAAATAATAATAAAAAAGACGAACGAATGAGTGAACACGTGTGTATAGCGTTACACGTTAAATGCGTCACGTAGGAATTGCAGGCTGCGGATTCGCTATCGCCCTCTTTCCCCCGCGCGGTCTGCAACGTCCTCCTCTGCCCCCTTTGCCTCCGCCTCCTTCCCGCTCCCCTTCTATCTTTCCTCTTGTTTAGAATCGCACGGATGCTAGGAATTGAATATTTTTTTTGAAAAGTGCGGAAATCGAGCGAGATTCTACGGTATGGTTTATAGTCAGAAAATTTTCTCTGAATGCGTAAGAACATTTTTTATTTATATCTCGTCGTCGTCCAGGGGACCAAGGTTTTTTGTTTGTTGTTTAATTCATTTTTGCGTGCTGTGTGAAATCGCGCTGCCTCGGAAGTGTTTGATCTCTCAGACGCGATTTGTCTGAAAAGTACGTTATGCGGGTGGACTTGGGAGGTACGTTAATGAATAACAAAACACGGAACGGTCTCCGGTTTTATTTTTCGAGGGAAAAAAGGAGTGAGGCAGGGAAATGATCTGCGTTTCGTGCCAATCATCTGTTCTTATTTTAGATGTAACTCGTTAGTGTGATGTGCTATGTAATTTCTTGGCGTAGTGTGTAATTCTCATCTTTTGCAAGATATTCAATGATTGTCAATATTTCCAGCATTGTTATTTTCTTCGAGGATTAAAGAAATATCTTTTCGTTCTTATCTAGAGTTTTAATGTTTTCTATTTTCATACTAAATGCGTGCATACTCTTCAACAGAAAACAGATCATATCAATTCTCTCGCTAAGTTAACACTTTCTAAAGGTTAATGCCAGCTATGAAGTAGGTTCCTTTGCGGCGTATGGTATGAATAATAAACTATAATTGATTATTATTTCGTCTTTATTAAATTCACTTCTTAATACCTCTGTATGACGTCTGTTATTTAAAATCACCGATTTCCGCATATATATATATATATATATATATATATATATATATATATATATATATATATATACCTTTATTGGCGTAATCATTTTCATACTATGTTTATTGATTTTATTTTGCTTATGTCCATAGTTTTTCGGATTGTTTCAATAATTCGTCTTCTAATATTTTATCGTGTCCACTTCACTAAGCCCCTTTAAGAAATAAAAAGTCAAAATAGAAATTGTACATAGTGAGAGACAAAACATTTATCTAATCTAGATTCATCCGGATTAACTACCATATGCGTTTTTCACTCGCTTTTATTAGCGGAATTAAAGAATATTTCCTCGTTTGATGTGGCTACTTCTTATAAATATGGGACTTTTAAAACCGGATGTGGCGAACTGTTTGAACTTGTTTGAAAACAGGCCCCAATATTAAAAATGGCATTGAACAAAAACTTGAAGGCAAAAGAAGGAAAAAGCTTACATACCAATTGAAAGTGAAAGTGATCGAGAATCGAAGAAGGTTGCGGATATTTAAACAAAAAGTTAAACAGCGGACCTGATGAAGGAAGGATTGCTAATGATTCTTATGAGTATTATTTACAGTCTGAGTCTTTAAATTTCTTGATTACGTGCCGTGGTAATCGCGTCGGAAAAGTGGTGCAATTCATCCTCCCGAATCTCCTCCGAATAACCCCTCTCAGGGATGTGAACCGGAGACTCCCCATCCTCTCCACCCCCTCCCCTTACGTGCTGCAATCCAATGGCAAGAGGCATTCGTGCGGAAGGACAGGGCAAGGCTGGTTGGACCGCGAGGGATCTCCAAACCACGGGATCGCATTAGTTCGTATCCGACCAGAATCTCCGGTTTCCATGCTTCACAATTACGTCCCTTTCTGCATCGTGCCTCCCTACCTCTGCCCTTTCCAACCCTCTTTTCGGTGTACGGTGTTGATTCCCTCTGTTCCGCCTCCTTCCTTTTCGCCCCTCGTCCGTTCTTCTATCCCAGTAGGCAAACCCGAGGGTTTGCCAGCAGGGGTCGTGAGAATCGGAGCGGAAGTCGCTTTTGGGGCGGGGTCGAATTCGGTTCCGATGGAAGGGAGCTGCTCCACTGAATTCCGAAGTGGTGGTCAAGACCAAGAGTAGCGGGGCCGTCCTCGTGTTCTTCCTTCCTTCCACCCTCCCTCCTTCCCGCAGTCTTCTTTATCCCTCACCCCGCATGGCGCGCGTCCTGACCTCCGATTAATTCCACCCTCACCCCTTTTTTCTACCCCTGCCTCTCTTCTTCCTCATCTCTTTCTCTCTTCACCTCTCATTTCTCTCTTTCTCTCCCTTCCCTTTGTCTCCGTCTTACTCTGTCCGACCGCAAAGTCCCTCCTGGGAATCGAAAAGTTTGGTCTAAAACCTCATTTGGAGTGTTGGATGGGCTGTGGGGGCAAAGAGAGGCGAGATCGAGGGAAATGGAAAGATCTTTTCTAGGCGTCAGATGTAGGAGAGCCGGTTTTGTGCAAAAAATCGGATTGCTTGATTTTTTTGGGATGGTACTTCTCGCGGGTCAGCGAAATTATTCGCGTTCGGTGCTAATTTCCTCTTATCCAGATTTGTGAGATGCATGTGATTTGAAACACTGCCGCGCCATAAGCGAAGTTTCCTTGGGGATTGTCTCCTTTTAAGTCTCTGAACAAAATACACACTGGGAAGAGGGTTGAATGAGATGTGAAATTTCCACATCCGGCCATAAGCGAAGTTTCCTTGGAGATTGTCTCTTTTGAAGTCTCTGAACAAAATTGACACTGGGAAGAGGGTTGAATGAGATGTGAAATTTCCACATCCGGCAATTTTTAGGGTGTACGTATTCTTGACATAAAGAATTAAATGTAATGGTAAATGTCCAAAAATTGGAACAATTACGTAGTTTCAAATATCTTGGCAGTATTTTTGCGCAGGATGGAAGTAGTAAACAGGACATCAGAAGTAGGATTGCAATGGCAAAAGCAGTATTTAACGAGAAGAAGGAAGGAAGAAACATATTTAGAAAGTTTTGAGATGTGGGTATGGAGGAGGATGATGAAAGTGAAATGGATAGAGAGAGAGAAAGAGAAACGAAGAAGTATTAGAAATGGTGGGAGAAGAAAGGACGCTAATAAAAACAATCAGGAAAAGAAAAGCAAATTGGATCGGACACATATTGAGAAGACAACGTTTTCAAATGACGATCTTAGAAGGCAAAATTAGTGGAAGAATAAGAAGAGGGAGAAAAAGAATAGGAATATTAGAGAATTTAAAGCAGTAATATAGTACTTATAGAGGTATAAAAAAGGCTTCTGGGGAGATAGATAAAGATGGAGGCAGCGATTCAGCTGAAACCTGTCTTCGGACAGCAGCATGATGATGATGGCCTATTCTTGCAGAGTTTGGAATTTGAAACCAAGTGGTTGTTTTTAATATCGTGTACGTGTCTCACTAGGACCTAGAGTAGTTTAACTTTTAATTACCGATTTAAGGAATTTTGGCTGCGAAGGGTTCGTCGTGGCTTGTTTTTGAACATTCTGTCGAATCGCATGGAAAGGTTGAAAAGTGCTGTTAGTTGTCGAAAAAAATGTTTCCTTAGAACCTTCTGTTATATTATAATTCGAATATGAAACAAAAATACAGTCACCATTATGCTGAAATGGCCTTTATGCTATCGATAGGAAAATTGTGCAACAAATATTTCCTTGAAAGGCGCGCGTCGCTTTGGTGATTTACTTAAAACTGAGAAAAATCTTGCTAAACTGCAGTTAGACTCAATCTTGCTCATCTCGTAAAAATCTTTAATTTTTTTCTTGAAGCCTATTTTAGTATTGACGTGTTAATTAAGTTTCCCATTTCCCTTTGAAAATTACTGCAGACTTCGACCGCGACCCTCAAGTATTTCTTAAGTCATGTTTGATGCCATTCTCGTAAATGAATTCGTCCTCAGTCTTCAACATTACTATTGTTTTATCTTTAATCCACAAAAGGTCTTACTAACTATTTTATTTTTTATTCGGGTTGGAGGTATGTCGAATTAAATGAAAGTTTTACAGAATCACAGATGGGAGTTAATTTTTGTCGGAATAAATCTTAACTCACGAAATACCTTTTTACCCATCCTTATCGATAGTAATTTCTTCTGAAGGCAAAAGGTGCGTTCCTCCAAAGGGCGCATTAAATGATAATATCGCGCCGAAATTTTCTCGAGGGGCACAGAAAGAAATGCTCGCTCCATCTTCATTACCGTTTTAAGTCAACGTCGGCGGTGATTTTTCCCCACGAGCGCGACCCGTTATTATCGTCTACCGAAAGCAAAAAAGACGGGAGGGAAGTCGCACACCGTGCATGAATTAGGACCCAGTCCGCCGGAAAACAGCGTAATGGGCGGCGCAGAGATTCATATAATGCATGCATCACTTTTATCGAGGCAACCAACGTTCCCAACCCTCTCTCTCGCAATTCTTTGCAAGCCTTCCCCTCTTCTTTCCATACCGACTTCCAAACCATCTTTTCTTGTTGCCAAGTTGTGCATGGGCGTTTTGGAGAATCTGCGGAAGGGAGCGAGGTAGCTAGCGTTTCGTCGGTTAAAAAGTTAGTGCATTCTCTACCTCCCCTCGCCGCCAGCAACCCCAGTCTACGTCGTACCATCTCTTTCCTCCATCATCATTCCGTCTCGCTCTCTCCCTCTTGATAACTGTAGTTCGAGTTTCGGAAAAAACCAGATAGGAGCGCTACACCTTAATGAAAACGAACGGCAGACGAGGTTACTAAGCATATTCGTGGATGTGGTCACGTGGTTCTGATTTCCACCCGCCATATTTTTACTGCGTATCCTTCCGTCCTCCCTCCTCTCTCTTTCTTTCTCTACTTGGGAGGTTTTTTTATTCATTTTGTTCGTTTCCAAGTTTTGTTCCTCCAGTCTCTTTCTGTTCGATTTTCCTCTTTCCTATCACTCCTCTATCGGTGCATGTTCGTGTTTCTACTCCGAGCTTATCCACTCGCAACGCATTCTTCTCCTCTTTTGTTTTCCACCCTCTCCCGCAGATGGCGCTGTATTTCCACGTCGCTTCCCTTGTCTCTCTCTCTCCGTCTTTCTTTCTTTCCCTCAGTCTGCATCCCCATTGCAGTCTCACTTATTACCGGGAGCATATATATAATGTCTTTTTGGGCGTGATTACTCGAGTGATTTTGTCTACGTATGTCTGTTTTACTTGGTGGGTTTTGGAGTTTTTCGGTTGCGCAGGCTAAAATTAGTTTTTATATACTATTCTTATATAATTATTTTAAAAAACCCATCCGTATTAAGAAATGTTTATGAGAATATATTTGGTTTTTAAGGTTTTCATCAACTACTACTACTGGCTTCCGTGTCAGTGATTGTGAAGAAGAGGTAAAGGTGGTGCAAATTTTTCTATATAACTAAGGTTAATAAATAGGAGTCCTCACTGTTATTGTGTTACTTGTCTTTTCTAAGTCCTCACTTGCACAGTTCGGAGCTAGAATTTGAATTTATCACATATCTAAGGTTGATAAAATATTTATATCCGATTCGACCTTTTAAGTTCTTGTATATTAATATTTAAGCTGCCGATATATTAATTTTGAAATTTCTGCATACCATAACACGCCAAAAAATATCAAGAATTTTAGATGTCCAATATTGTATCCGAAGTATAATAAACTGAACCGATAACGTTTGCGAGCTCGCTCCGTAGTGTTTAATGTATTCTCGTCGATCCTTATCCAGGATTTTCACTTTATTCATGCTTAAGAGTATTCCACGATGTACCTCGTCCACTCGACAAGCGAGTGTACAGCTGTTTTTGCGCCAAAGCCTCCGCATGGAGTCCAGCCAATGTCCCCGAGCAACACGAACCGCCGTGGTGAGGGGAAGGACATAACCTCTTGAGTGGTCTCGACATAATTGTACAATAACTTAACAACGTACGACCACTCTTCCACGTAACGTACTATTCGGGAGGGCCGGCTGGCAGTGCCGCCGCATATTTTCAAGAGCTGTCCGACGTTATTATGGAAGGAAAATTTCCGCCATGTTTTTATTCATCTCGACACCTCTTATTTCCTCTTCGCTTGCGATCCTTAACGGCTTAATTTTTCCCCCTCTTTCACCTTAACACGCGTCATAACCGCCACTTAAAAGCCGCGTTCGATTCAGTTATTTTTAGCGTCTTCTCTTCAGACAATCGGTTCTCGTTCTGCCCCTCCATTTCGAGTCCTCTTCAAAACCCCTAACAACTGAATATCCATGCTTTGCGTCCTCTTCGCTTGTATACTCGTTCCCTCGTCCTGTATCCGGGGGTTCGCGAAGGTACAATATGGCTTTCTCGCACCGTCTCATTCTCTCTCTCTTCCTCGTCCGTTTTGACCACACGCACTCTTATTCGTCGCGGCTCAACCGTCTTCGGGATGGATTGAAAACTCGCTAGGCCCACGGATTTCGGGAACGGGACAACTCTGTCCTAATGACGGGAGCGGATTAAACCTTTGCTTCGGGGAGGGCTGCTCATGTGTTGTTTCGTGCGGTGCTGAAGTGGAAGAGGGATGGAAAGGTGGGGGAAGAAGGCAGTCGCTCGCTCTGCGGCGGAAATTCATACCGTAGGGAGAATGCGCCTTGCACTTAACGGCACGAATTTCGCAAGCTTTGGTCTCTCTCCCCGGCGTTGGTGCCGTTTAGCGGTTTCTTTCTTAACGAGGCAATAATCGCGATGTTTCTCTGGTCGTTTGGTGGAGAGTGGTGGTTTCATTCTGATACTGCGGGAAATACTAATTATTTTAGCTGATGATGAAAATTGACCTCATTATTTCGTCTTGGAGAACGGCTGACTCGTTGTGGGTTCAATTTTTGGGCTGGTTTCCAAAGGAAACAGCCTTATGAATGATCCTGTGTGTGTGTGTTTGCCCCATACTAACTACTTTTAGACCAATGGAGCGATTTTCATGAAAGTTGGTATGAGGTTCATGCTGCCATGGCCCTTCTCCGGGCTAAATTTTATTTGGTGAAGATTGAAGTCCCGGGTTCGATTCCAGGAACGTTTTTTCCCTATTTGTTTTACATAGGAAATCTCAAATCCATCGTGCAGAGATGTTTTCTTTAACACATTAAATTATCTTACAACTGTGATATCGGAGCGAGGTTCGTACTTTTCTAAGGGGAAAAGAATGTAGAATCTAATTCTTATCGCCGATTTTTTATAATTGGTCGAATTTTCTTGAATTTCTATTAAAACAGTGTTTTTGCGTTTTAAATCGCATTTTATCGGATTGTTGCCATGGACGCGATTATTACCGAACTCAGCTTTACCATAGAGGAGTGAAGCACTCTGTAACTATAATAAACCATTTTCTGTTTGATTTAGAACAGGGGTGGCCAAACCGCGGCTCTATTACCTTTTCATGTGATACTTTTAAATTTCCATTCAAAGGCGTGTCAATATTTTTCACCACAGAACACAATGACGTAGCTTAACACGTGTTTGGGATACCTAAGGGTCATGCATTATCTCAAAATTGCTTCGGATACAGATTATGTTTTATTGTTCGTACATTTAAGAGCAGAAAATGTGCGTCATGCGGCTCTCGAACTTGTGAACATTATCGCATGCAGCTCCGAGGATAAGTAAGGTCAGCCACCCGTGATTCAGAATTTAAATCAGTTTATATTATCTATATCTGCACAGTCGTTTCGATTCGTGATTCGAATATTTAAATATGATTCTATTCGAGATTTGATTCGAAAAACATTTTGATTCTCAGAGCCAAACCAAACCAATTCTCAATAAAATTTCGCTCTCCATCGGAAAATGATATGGAATAGAATAATTGGTAGGAAAACTGTATCCTATCATGAATTATGTTACCGAATTAAGCGTTATTAAGTGAAAAAATGACGAAATATTTCTACATTATAAATTATGGAAAATTCGAAAAATTTCAAAAATTCTAAAAATTTGAGAAATTGCAAAAATTTGAAAATTTAAAAAAATTCCAAAAATTTGAAAATTTTCAAATATCCGAAAATTTTCAAAAATTCGAAAAATTCAATTCGAGAAATTTCAAAAATTCCAAAAATTCGAAAAATTTCAAAAATTAAATAAATTCGTAAAATTTCAAAAATTCCAAAAAATTGAGAAATTTTAATAATTCCAAAATTTTTAAGTTCGAAAAATTCCAAAAATTTTAATAATTCGAAATATTCCAAAAATTTGAAAAATTGCATAAAATCCTGTCTTTGGACATCTGTTCGTGCTTCAAGAAGTAATCGATTCCCTAATTCTCATTTTTTATCTTTTAGAGACAAATGTTTTCGATTCATTTCGTTTTCGTTTCATGTGAGAGTATCGTGGACTAGACATGGAGGGTCCATGGCCGAGGCGTAACTGCAAGCTTTCGGCCCCTCCCCACGAAAATAATTTTTGGGCTGCTTCACAAGTCGTTAATATAATATATAGAAATTAGGACCCTCTAAATCTATCTCACTTAAATGTAAGAATGGACCTTCTGGTCTAAATTTCGCCCGAATAAAGACGATTATCTATCTATCTATCTATCTTCTTCCTCCCGCGGTCGCGGACTCGGCGGTATTATAATTTCCCTACTGGTCCATGGGCGTTATTTCAGACAAAAAAATGATTGAATTATTCGAAAATCTTTTCTGTAGCTTTACAGATTAGTGTATAATGAAAGTAACTGTGAAGAAAATTTCATATTCCAGGGAAAAAAGTATGATGATTTTCATGATTTTTATCTTGCATACATAATTTGCGCCTTATAATTTATTTTTAAATTGAAATTTATTTATTTAAATTGCTACGCAGAAGTTTTAAAGATTCACGTATATTTTTTTCTATTGCGATAAGCGCGCGAGATTTATTAAGACCCTAAGCTAACCTTCCTTTAATTCCGGGGATGATTTGTTTTGTTTGGTTTTAAGATAGGTTTTATATGTCCTCAACCTCTTCGTACCTAAATTATTCTGTTTGTCTCAAAGTGACACGGAAACCCCTTTTCGGTTAATCCCTCTTTCGACCCTTCTCACGCCCGTTCCTCATTCCCCTTCTCTTAGTCTTAACCCTTTCTCTTTCTCTCTTGTCCACTCGTACTTCCAACTCCCTCCCCCCACCCTCATCTCTGCAGCGCGCATTTTGATGCTTTTGTGTGTCATATCCCGTTGACTTTCTCGCTCGCTACCGCTGGCTTTCCTGTTTGTTTCCCCCCACCCCTAATTCAATTATTTCTGCTCGCTGTTTTGCACATTTATCCGTATCAACTCTTGCCCAAAAAACCGATTACGATTTTTGTCACAAGTATTCGCGCTAACCTAAACCAACTTCTCTCTCTTTCAATCGAGAAAACGTAAGTGCCAAGGATGCGTCTTTCGTTTCTTTTACAGTCGTGATTCGGTTAACCAGTACCGGAAAATGGATACATATATTTGAAAGGATTGTACAGATAGGTTTCAATGTTCTTTAATTTTTAATTACCTTGTAATCGAAGAGTAACTTAAACGTTCTCCAAATTATTACTTTTTGAAACTTCTCTTTTGCGTATATTTGTCAAATATGTCGTTGTATATAACTTCCATTTTATCAGGCCACTGACTCTAATATAAATAATTGCATAAATGTAGAATTCTCGTTATTTAATTCTTGTTATCAATTGTTCTGCTTGTATTCCTTTTTATCTAGATTTCTAACACAAATCATCAAACAAGCGTTCCGTGCCTCACCTGTCGTCGACTATTTAAGTAGAGAACGCATTTCTCAAGTTTTTAACGCGAAGCGGTAGTGTCGCGATGAAAAGAATCGACCTCTGCCAAAGAACGCTTGTATTAGACTTCATTTACTTTGTCTCTTTCGATCCCTTTTATTCCTCGCCGTCTTCGGTTTCCTTATTTCAAACTCGAGCTTTCTCGTCAGTCATTCCCATTGCAACCTACTTGCCCGCCCCCCCTCGTCGCATCCCCCGCTCTCTATTGCTTTCCTCACCCTCTTTCATATCCCACTTTCCCATCCCACTCGCTTATTTCCCTTTCCTCTGCTAACCCTCCCTATCCTTCTGCCTCTTTCCTCCCACCCTCTTAACCCCACCATTTTCCTCTCTAACCTCACCTCGCCACTATCAAACCCTCTCTTTCACGTAGTCATCTGTGTCCTTCCGTTTTAATTGCTTTTCGGGTTTCAGGTGAGGAGGAGAGGGGCCTGGGAATGGGTGGGAAGAGGTAGGGCTAGGGTGGGAGATAGGAAGAGGCAGGGCTTTTCCGAGGCGTCTGAGTGAGGTTTGTTGAGGATAGTGAGAGGGAGATTGTGTGCGAATCCAGCGAGAGAGGAGAGAGAGGGAGAGGGTGCGTGGGAAGGGGTAGGATGGCGTAAGGATGGGGTTTGGAGACTGGAGATGAGGATTAGGCCGCCCCGAATGGTTTCGCAGATTCCGGAGGAGGTCTAGGGGTTTGTCGGCGTGGGTGGGTGCAGAGAGAGAGAGAGAGAGAGATTGGGGAGAGGAGGGGTGAGGAGAATCGTCTGGGGATCGGTGTAAAAGGGATGGATTTCCGTGTGCCGTGCGGTCTCACTCTTCCATTCGTTCGCCCCACCCACTGCTCCTTCCCCGCCCACTTTGCTTCCCATCCGCTTTTCTCCCCATCCGCTTTTCTCCCACCCATTTTCCCGCCTCTCACTCCCTTTGCATCCTCAACCCCCTCCTCTCGCTCCTTCCGTCTCACTCCCTCCGTCTCACTCCACCGCTCCTCATCCTCCTTACCTTTCCAGATTCTCGCTGCGGAAAGTGTGACGTGTTTGTCTCATGAATAGAGAAGGGAATTTTCTACCCCGAGCTGTAGCGAGATACTTTTTCTTTGTTTATTTTTTTCCCGCCGCCCGTTCTCTGCGTTTTTGGGTGGGGGAGGAGAAATTGGTTTCTGGGGAGGGGGGATGAAACGAAATTGTTTTGGTTTCTAGGGGTTGTCGAGGCAAGGGTGTAGGAATTGATTTGTAGGTCGTGGATTATTTCGTTTCGTGAACAGATCTGTGGCTATTTTTGAATTTTTGGAGATTCTTTTTTCGGTGGACCGCCAGGCTACTTTATTTCCTTTCGGTGTCTTTGCTTTCTTTTGCATCTGCTGGATTAGTAAGCCTTCGGTTAGTTTAATGTTGACAAATCTTTCGATCTTCCCGATCCTCATTTTTCAACGAATCGATTCGAAGATTAGTTTGTATTAGATGCATGCGAGTGAAAACGATGAAATAATTTCAATGTCGTTTTTTACTGATTATTTGCTATCTTTTTTGGGAATCGTTAAAGAAAAGTTAGGCTTAGCGAGTAGTCAATTGGTATATGCTCGTTATATTTCAGATGCTATAAATTTTACTATTTGTATCCAGGGATAACTAATTATCTAATATTTGGCCATCAAAAGTGGAGTTTGTCATATATATTTTTCTCCCCTGATAGATACAATGTGACCGCCGCATATATTATTTATGAGAGCAATGTTGTATTTCAAGCAAGTTGTGTCGCCTCGGTGGAGTTGGATACTATTGAAAATTACGAAAGGGCAAAGGGTCGCGAAGGTTGGAGCGGTCGGATCATTCTATCCCTTGCGTTGCATGACACTAGGAGTATTTCCATCATGTCACTCCGCTAATGGAAGTTAAGGGTTTCACGGTTACTGGAGTTCTCTCTCTCCGTTTCCTTCTCCGCCTCTTTTTCTCTCTCTCTCTCCATCTTCCCTTTGTTTTGTCCACTTCCAGAAGTTCATTCAAACGACTCGACAAACTCCGTAGATTAACGGGATATCTTTCACGAAGTTTCCGTATTCAAGTGGTAGATGAAGTGGTTTTCCGTAACTTCATTCTATATCCGGATAATTAACGCGCAGTTTCAAAACTCGTTCACAATGTTCCAAATGTTTCTTCGCTCAATTGTTCTCTCCTTGGCAAGTTGGTCCGTGCACACGACGTGTGTCGAGCGCACCGAGGCTCGCAAGAGTCGTTCATATTTGTTTCCTTTGGGCGATTCGGTAAAATGACCTCAAGTAGTCTTCTTCCTAGAATATATTTTATCGTAATGTGCAACTTAGGGCATCATGTGTTGGGAAGATTAATTATGGCGAAACGCTAGACTTGCTGTCATATAAAGGAACTTTTTTCATTTATGCATACCATAATAAATTTTTATTCAAGCGTCGGTGTTGGATATGTTCAAATTAAACGTTTGAGGTGTATATTTTATGTAAGAAGTCGCCGTTTGGGCATAACAACAACCAAGAGAGTGATCGTTTTTGCTCTATAGAGTAGTTAAATCGGTCGCGTGTGGTCCAATTAAAATGATTTTTACGTGGAAAAACGTTCATCTAATCCCTAAGAAATATCAACGAGTCAAGTGAACATGACTACTGTTGAAAGTGTATTCATGATCAAAGAACATTTGGTTGCAAGTGTTTTGGTCCATGGAAGACATTCTCGGATATCAGGCGTGATTTAAAAAAATACATTTTGAGAAAGAAGTGCCAACAAAGGTGAATCTCTGCCTCCTTGAAGGAAAAACATTTCAGACATTTATTTCTGGATTTAAAACGACATGGTAATCCAAAGACCCGTGGTGATTATATCATCGAATATTTAGACGAATCAATTACTCGATCTTCTGAACCCATTGTGCCTAGGTCGCCAATGCAACGAGTTATGTAAAAGAAAGGTTACAAACATTTTAAGCCATTAGCATTGAACGAACTGAGCTCTTCCAAACAGATGAATATTTTAATCTGATTGCAAATTACTTCCCGGAATTCGTAACAATAATTGTTTAAATAAAAATGGTCCTCGTTAATAAAACTACTGGTAATATTATTTTAATTTGTGAATTTTTTTAGCTCGGAAATTAGCTGATAGCTCAGGATTTTCCGCTTAGTGCCTAACGATCGCTCTGGATTTTGATCGTGGTGGTCCCTGGCTGCTCTGTGGAATCTCGGTATTTTGTACGGCACGCGGCCTTGCTTAATCGGATTCGCCACGGTTTTGTCGCATCGGACGAATCGTTCTCCTCACTCTTGATGCATCGTTGAGGTTTCCTCCAACTTCTCCCATCGCTTTCGTGGTGCTTAGCACCTTTCCTATCATCACTGTTTTCTTTCACGTCTATTACTCAGCAATTCTTCGAATAAATAATTGGGCTACGGTTTATACAAAAATTCGATTATTACATTACTCGAAAATACCTTGGTAATCATTCGATTATTTTCATGGTTGAAATACACATTAATTCTGTACTTATATTTTTACAGATCTAATGAAATTATTGCTTTGTATAGTATTTAAATTGTACCTTTAAAAAGTTCTTATTAATCGTGCAATTGTCGAAATTGTTGTGGATTTTAACCAGAATATTTTTGTATTATTTTGATACGCATCCCATGTCTTTCAGTTATGTGGAAAACACGAAATATTATTTCTAAGCAAATATAAATTTGCCACTTTAACATTAGATAAACCGTTCTTCCAATCCTTCAAACTAGATCACGGAGTACGTAGCATAAAAATTGGCCGTGAAATAAATTTGTCGTCCCTAAGGATAACGGTAGTATTGGTATGGATCCAACGGGAGTCTGCCAGTTGGTCTCCGGGGTGGTTATTGTCGTTTACCAAAATGGAAACCAAATACTTTACCGATGGGTTTGATTTATCATAACATCTCGAGGCGAATGGTCCTTTTTATTATTCGTTTCAAATAAAAATCACTCCATTCCCCGTAAGAGGAAACGTTCTTGCAGCATATCATGCGAGGAATTTCCGACGGGAATCGTCTCTTTTCTCCTGATAGGTGCCTTTGGTGGGGGAAGAGTAAAAGGAGGAGCTTTTATCGGAAGAAGACGAAAGAAAAGATGGATTTGAAAAGGACGCCGTTTCGAAATGAGTGAAAGCCGAAGAGAATTGTCCGATTGAGTTGTGGGGGTGTTTTGGAGGGGAAGGGTGGGACGATCGGGATGAGAGAGAGGAAGGAAGTGTTCTGCGTGTTAGGAATGGTTTAGGGTCCTCGTGATTAGTGGGAGCTTTTGGCGGGGAGAATGGGGATTAGCCCCAGAGTAAGATCTGGATGGATGGGGGGGAGGACGAATAAGGGAGGGGAGAGGAGTTACGTGCGGGGGTTTGGGAAGGGTGGAGTGGGTGATTGGGGAAGGGGGTATAAAGAAGGAATTTTGGAAGGGGGAAGGAATTAGTCGACTGGGTATTAAGGAGGATGAGGGAAGTTATGTGGATGCTCGTGGGGTGTTGGGCGGCGGTCGTGTGTGTCTGGGTTCGAGTCGCATTCAGAGGAAGCAGCGTGTTCGAGAGGAAGAGAGTCGGGATGGAGAGAGGAAGTGGATGGTTCGTGATAGCGTTAGGGTGATCGTGGGAAGTGGGTTCACGTGGGTGAGGAAAAGGGACGTTAGGATGCCGAGTGGGAGGCCGGAGATGGTAGTACTCGAGGGATGCGTCGTATCTTTTGATACAATAATGCGAGTGGAGAGTCGGAAATTTTTTTTAATGCTGCGTTCAACTCGGCGGTCTTTAATGTTTTTTTATTTAAAATGAAAATCCTTTTGGTTGCAAATCTCATTTCGCGTTCGTATTTTAAAAGCATTATCGCATTTTCGCCGTATTACTCCGTCGCATTTCCTCACGTTTTAGTGTTGCTGTAAATAAGATCGAAACGCCTCGGTGCAGTTATAATTTCTGCGAAATTTTTGAGTTCAATGTAGCGAAGCTGATATGGCGCTATATTTTACCGGAAAAATCCCCAGATGTGCCGTTTACGCTGGAAATCGACAGGAAAAATAATGGACCCTTTCAAAACCACCGAGTTTCTTTGCCATTAATTAGGATTTATTCTTCTACGCGCTCGCAAGGATATTTTCTTCAAGATCTGCTCTTATGTTTTTAAGGGTGAGGTAGGAATGGGAAGTATGGCGTTACCCATTTTTGCGTAATTGTGACTTACATTCTCCTATTTTTAGCGTACGTTTTTTTAAGAAATTTCTTTCTTACGCCGCTCGAGGTTTTTAATTTTTTTTTCTGCAAGCGGAATCTTGCCGGTTAAATGCGTTGACGATTTTGACGCGAATGATTAAATAGCTGTCGGTGAGCTTGTTAAAATCCGCGTAGATGTATGGCGTAAGGTGTAAAAATGTACTTTTTAATGTCGCTATGAAAAATAAATATAATTTTTTGCGGACAAGAAGTGAAACGAGAGGTTGAGGCCGAAGTTATAACTGTTAAAAGGGGCAGTTTCGACAATACTTAAAACCGCGTGCTTGTAATGATGAAGGTCTTTAGAAAACTAACTTCTAATTCACTAAGATCGGAAAGAAATAGGAATATGAAGGAACTGAGTGAGAAAAGGAGATGGCGGCTGGTTTTAAGGGTTTATCGAGGTGCTGGAAACTAAGGTTTTAGAGCGAGTCTGCAGAAGGGGGCGTGAGGAAAGAGGGGGAGAGAGGAGGGGAGGGAGAGAAGAGGGCGAAGAGGGAGGAATTCCTATGTGCCTGTGAACCGAACCGCACGTGAAAGGATTTGGTTGCGAGGTGCGGAATAGCTCGCTAAGGGCGGAACGAGACGAGTGCGGATAGAACCATGTTTGGGGGATGGGGAGAAGGGTGTCTGGCTCTGTTCGTGTGTGTGTCTGTTTGTGTGAGTTTGGCAAGGGGGTGGGAGGGGGAGGGGCAACGGGAAGAGAGGGGGTGGAGGGTCTGGAGATTGCGAGGGAGGGAGTAGGTGTGGCAGCGGGAGGAGGAGGTGGGGGCTTGGGGGACGGAGGGTAAAGCAGGAGGAAGAGGGAGGATCGGGAACCGGGCGGAACGAACGAACGAGCTGGGGATTAGGCGCCAATGTACATCGTACACGGAATACTCTGTGCAAATAAACCCCAGGTGCCCAACCCTCCGAAATGGAGTGGTGTTTACCTAGCGAAACGTCCCATGCTGCCCCCCTTCCTTCCTATCCATCCTACCTATTACGCTCCCTCCCTGCATTTCCTCCCGGTGCCGCCGTCTCTCTCACAGGCGCTCCCTCCCACTCGTTCCGTTCCCGTGCTTTCATTCACCCTTCATTGTATCACGCCTTCGTCCCTTTCATTCCTTTCTTTTCCGATTATTCGTCCCCGCCACCTAATCTTTCATCCAGATTTGGCGAGGCGACAAATATGGCGGGTCCCCCAATTATATAGGCGGTGCCATAAACGTTTTATGTAAGGCGTAACCCGGAGGACAAGTGCCTTATATTGAACAGTGGCATTAAAAAAATAATTTGTTTTCCTCGTTCGGGTTGATCGCTTCTTTCATTCCAAGCCTGCCAAAGAATTAGTCGACGAAATCCATCTCGGTTTTCTTTCTATCCAACTTTGTCGATGTTCCTCTCGTAAATTCATTCATTAGATGTCTATCTCCTCGTGGTGCATTGTTTTGTTCCTCCCGTTCCTCCATACCCATTATGGCCCTCAGCTTTCCTCTACCGTTCATTCCCTTCTCCGTTCTCCTCTCTCCCGATGGGAGCATCTTCGGCTCTCCCACTCGCTATCTTGGTCGTTGTAATCGTATAACCGCTATACGGCCGAAAGCGTGATTTTTACGGCAGAGCTTTATCGATCTTCATCGCAGACCAATCGCTCTCGATTGGTCCTTAATCTGTCAATTAATGGGTGGGAAACCTTGAGTAAATAAGCAAACAAACAATAATCTCATCCACTCTCGCCTCTTCCTTCCTTTCTCCCTTTTCAACTTTCCCTCTTCGATACCCAACTTCCCACTTCTTCCTCTCCTGCGCATGTAACACCCCTTTCATTGTTTGTCGTATTATTCTCCTCGTGTATGTTATTATGCCTTTCTCAGAGTCGAGTTGTTCCCATTGCTTATTTTTAATTATTTGCTCGTTTTTTTTTAATTGTTTTACCACCATATCATGCTTTTTATGCATATATATATACACTGCCACTTTTATCGCTCTTTATTCATGATCATGTCTATAGCTCTGTGTATTTCAGTATGATATATATTTATGTGCAGGTAAATGTGAATGTGAGTTAGCGTGTGTGCATTGGAAGGTTGGTTTTTCACGTATGCGCGTGTACGTGTCTCTTCGCCCCTCACCCCTTTTCAGTTCTCCCTCTTGCCCACCCATCGTCCACTTTAACATGACCGTCCCTCGTCCTGCGTGATTGAAAACGCTGATGGTGCGATGCAAATCAAACGGCTTAACGAAATCCTCGGCTCTTTGTGCACCGTCGATGGGATGCGCAATAGGTGGGCGGGTGGTCGGTTGGGGGTGTCCGAGGGCGGCGGTGTTGGTACTGGTGTTCTGGCGCCGTTTTTCGAGTGTCGCTGGCGGTGGGAAGGGATTGGGTGAGGGTCGTGCGTGTGTGTGTGTGTAGGCAATCGCTATAAATTTCGCCTCGTTCCCGGAGACTTCAATAGGCTTTGAAACATGGTTCGGTCACTCACGGACTTCCCGCCGTAATTCAATGTAGACCAAATATTACCGTCCGGGACCTCGTTTTTGGACGTTTCACCTGTCGTAAATTTCGATATCACACCCGCTTGTGTGCGTTCCGCAGTCCGAGAATGGCGGATTTTTTTAACGAATTCTACCGTTGGCGTCGCATCGGCGGAATTTTTGGAGGAATTTTTTCTCCGAAACATATCGAACTGTTTTACTTGTAGCCCGCTTTTTTTCTCCTGGGATTCGTTCAGGGATTATTGGCGTTTTCATTATAAGCGGACGGCGGCGGGTCATTTATTTCTCTTACGTTACACCAAATGACGTTTGCCTAGATTTTAGGCCCTTTTAATGGTATCCCATGTTTTAGGTTCGGGTAAGTCCTGTAGGTACGTTTTTTTTTGCCTACGACCCTCGCCCCTGGAAATAATTGACGTTCCAATGGTATCTTTGTTATTTTACCGGATTCATTTGAGTAATGCGGCTTATGCGACGTTATTCGCGAGGAGGATAGTCGTGCAGTTCAAGCCATGGGCGTCATCCATTTTCGATCTGCGAGGAAATCCTAAGTCCGACCAAACTTTTATCCAGTTACGAGTCACTTGGAGGTGTAATTGAATAGAACGGTTGTTCGATGGTTTATCTCAGCTAGTCGACGGGTCATGACAAACTTTTTTCCGGATAGTTAGGATCATTTTTCGTCATGTCTACCGGGAGATATTAACTATTTGAGAATGTCTCGAAAGGCGTGATTGACGATAGAAGATCAATCCCTGGTTGGCGCAGTAACGTATTTCACGCGTGACATCCATAAACATTCGTCAATAAAAACTTTCTTTGAAAGAGGTTTTTTAAATGTAGTCTTCATCTTTGTATCGCGAGAGCCTATTTACGAGGAAGGCATGACAATTGGAGGTTTATAAGTCTGGTTTTTCTTTCTCACAAACATTTTATTCGGAGAGTATTCAGGATTTCATTCAAGGTCAACATGATTTTGCTAGGCTGAAAAATTGAGATTTAAAATATATATCAAATAATATCGAGAAGTCGTTTTTCCTTATCATACGCTGAAGTCGGAGAACATCAAACTGGCGTACCTTCTTCACCACGATCATTCTCACACGAGGATACGCCGATTAGTTGCATCTTTTCATTATCTTCATCAAGTGGCGTTGATGGCAGAATCCACACCTTAGTTGGAGTAGCAAGTCGGAGAACAACAATTGAATGTGTTTTTGAACTGTTATGGCGTATGTTTTCGTTTATCTTTGGAGAAGTGTAGAGAGGAGCGATGTGTCCTGACTTACGAGAGCGATAGTTGTGGAAAAGTTTTTAGATCAGGTGAGGGAAATGAGCTTCAGAATCTAAGGTGTGACGGAGTTTGCGTCGGATGCTGGGTGAGGTGTACATATGAGGTTACGTTTATTATTTTCAGTTTTGACAGGGTTATCAAGAGTAAGATTGCATGGGAAATGCTCGATATAGTTTATGAAACGGGTTTGACTATTCATTTGATGCTCAACATTTTCGCTTAAAATCACTTTTAACCTTATTAAAGGCTAATTTTGTTGTTTTAAGGGCTATAATTCTTTTCGAAGAAATTTATTTTTAATGATTGGTTTACTATCAGTTTCATGAGATTTTTTTAAAAGAAAATATTATTCAGTTTGTTTGCAGATTAAAACAAAATTAAAGAAATAAATTGTTGGCTCTTGGGAAGTCACACCATTTTCATCTTGATGAAGAACAACAAATTCTTCACATACTAAGCCGAATTAATCACAGTCACGTCTACATTTTAAAATGATTATTAGGTTTTAGATCCGTCGAAATAAACCACGGTTTTCATTATAACTATTTTTTATACAGTTGGGTATAGTAACCTAGATTCGATGAAGTGCATATGCGTAAATGTATGCGTTTATGAAACTCCATACTCGCCATTAACTAAGGCTGAAATCAATAAAGTTAACATTTTAGGATTAGTTTCGGATTTAAATGAAGTCTACTGCCGCTGCTGTTTGCGCGGGCGATAAAAACTTCACGATTGGCGGAAGGGCGTGGAGCGTAACGAGTGTGAATATTACGCCAGCCCGCGCGCATTTGTTTTTTTTTTAAAGAGCGATTTATATATTAGATCGTTAACTGGAATCTTGTTTGGATAAGGCGTGTTTGGCTTCTCCCATTTATCAGGATGAGGTCGCCGGGTGCGCGTTAGCCGAATCTGCATTGTATATCCAGGGGCTTATAAAACGTGTTGTTTGATGGTGTGATTTTCTCGATCGCCATGTGAACGTTAGGGTTCTGGAGGTGCTCGGCCATTACGACGTTATGGGCGAAAAAAAGAATGGTTTTTAATGTATGTTTGTCGCATATATTGCATCGTTGTGTTGCTAATAAAATAGTTATAGATGGAAACGTTTACGATTATAGAGTTGGTATTCGAAGATGCGGTTTAAAAAAAGTTGATCAACAAATTTTGCCGGGTTGTCTGTCGGTGTATCCTCTCTGTATATCAGACAGTTCACTCAAGATTGATGACATTTTATGCTTACGGTGGGGAAAAAGTAATATGGAGTGCTCGTGGATGTGTATATCTTTAAATCTGACAATTTTCATTTTGTAATTAATAAAAAAACATTACCAACCAATTTCTTTCATCGTTTCGACAAAAATCTTTATTTTTCTTCGAAGGAGAAAACTCGTTATTTGACATGGAATCGTCACAGTGTTTGTCGGAATTTATTTTCTGGTCAGTCTCACCTTTTTAAGGTGCCATATCGAGAATATTACTCCGTATCGAACCCATTCGCGAAAAATAAAAAAATACCGATGCAAACATTTGGCTTTCACGGTACGAGGTAAGCGGATTTCATTCGCGCAATAAAAAAATAAAAACGCCGTAACCCGAGGTATTTTATCGCCGCGGTTTTAAAATGTTCCACGCCGTGAAACTGTAACGGCCTACATCCTGTTCTCATCTTCGTTCCTTGCAGATGTGGAGTAGGGTTTTCAATGCGTGCGTTGCACAGGTCGGACGAAAACCCGCGTTTAGGTCAATAAAAACGATCCGTCCCCGCAGTAACAGCGAAGCGCATCTTCAAAATTGCAATATAACCGTTGCACCGAGCTCTCTTTCTCTCTTAGCCATTCTCTACGACGCGAAAAAGTGGATCGTTTTTATATTTACGCTCGGACGATATTTCGCGCGTCGCATCCCGTGCGAAACGTTTCCGTGAGTTATTCAACAGCACGAGGCTCTGCGTGCGTTTTCGATACTTGAAAGAAGCCGTGACTCGGTGGCTGGGATTTTTTAAATAATTTCTTTGTTTTACGCGGAGCCTAGAGAAATGAAATGAAAAAAAAAACTTTTCGTCCTTTTCCAGTCATTTACAAGTTTTTGGGGTATTTACTCGCCGTATAGTGGTCCATTATGTCGTCCGAGGTAATTCGGCTTTCAGGACTGCTTTGCCCTGTCGTTATGTCGTCTCTTAAATAAAATGAAGTAGGTAGTTGGCGACGTACAGGAAGAGAGAGAGAGCTCATGGTATGACGAAAAAAACGGGAATGTGCTCTATAATGAAAATAACAATGGTACGATGTGGATATTTAATACGACATAAATGCCGCCCCCCACCTGGGGGCGATTCTTCCTGGGGGCCCCACCTTCCACCACCATCCCCACGTCCCCGCCATGACTTCCCTTCCTCCTCCGGTTTCATCCCTCCCGGCACTTCTGTCCTCAATGGCGCACTTAACCGTGCCTTCATTAAAAAAGAGGGGTTTCCAAATTTTTTCCAGCTCGGACGTTACCTCCCGCGCGCCATCTTTCGGCCGTACGTACGATGCAGCACTAAAAAGCGACGTTCTTTTTATTTCATGGTTTGCGCAGGCCGCGCGGAGAGTGAAGGAGAGTGGGTCTCTGAAAAAAATAAAACGCAAACAGATTTTTCCCGCCGCCCTCTTCTCTCCGGATTGAATACGTTATCAAACGCTCCGCGATTCGAAAAAATAATGATAAATGTCTGCGCGTGGGCGTAGTGTGCGCCGAGGGGAATGGCGGATGGGTTCACCTCAGAAGTGGAACTTGGCCCTTCGCTACATATTTATTTGTTTTTTTTTCGCATTTTCGAAATTTTCGATCTGTCACGTTGCCAATCCCTTTTCGGTTCGCTCGTTTCCAGGTTATTTCGGAAGGTTGATTGTTTTTCGCGACCGGTTTTTGAGATCGCTTGGCGGAAAATTATTTTTCGTCAAAGAGCGAACGTCTATTTTCGTTACCTTTTGGCTGTAGCTGGGAGGGAGTATTCACTCTTCGCTGGGTTCGCTTTATTTTCGTGAGTCGTCGCTTACGATTTCAATTTTAGAGAGTTTAGGGGGAATATGAACGATGAGTCGGTGAAATGTTTGTTTCACATCTTACTTTCATGTTAACGTTTACGAAAAAGCTTTACTTTCAATTCCGTTCACAAGCTTTAGTGTAATTGCGCTTTTAAATTGTTAAGATTATTTAAGACTTGGGCATTAAAAATTAAAATCGGGATTTTGCCTGTAAATTTTAGTAATAGCAGCATCTTTTGTTTGAAAAGGTATGTTTCTCCAACATCTATTTTGAGGTTTGGAAAACCAGGCGCGCATTTCTGCTACAAAGTAACTGTCATCATTGGTAACTAGGCGATAGCATGTGGTTTATTTTAGAATAACTTCAGCTATTTTGTGGCCGAAATTCGCCTGTTTTTTCTCAACCTTATAACTATTGTAGAAACATTTTTTCGACATTATTTCAGTCGTTAGGTGAGCTCGAACTTTTTACTTTCTCCATATACGTAGTATGAGAAAGTATTGTTTTCATGAAAAAAATCGAACTCGAGATTTCAACGGTAATACATGTTTTAAGGTTCCCTGAACACGTTCTGACTAGTTTCGCGATGATGTCTGTGTGCCTGTCTTTCGGTCGGTCTGTATGTGATAGATTTTTGTGGGTTCTCTAACTGAAAAACTATTAATCAGGTCAACGCAAAATTTTATATTTAACATTTTTATAAAAGTTAGAAGATTGATTAGTTTTTGGTAAAAATCGGTCGACAGGAAGTGGGTGTTTACTCTTGTCACATCCGTTATTTTGAAAGATTTGCTTTAATATGTGATAAATGTAAAAATGTAATGGAATAAATGTTGTAGGAAATTTAATTTTCTACAACCTTTGTTTGATACATTTTTCCATATAATGCGTTGTGTAAGAGATTTCTTATATTTTTAGCTGCCACCACCACGCCACCTACCGAAGACTATTGTTAACAATTGACGCTTAGTTACGTCTTAGTAACGCTCCTTTTTCTTTTCTTAATTGCCAACCGGAAGTAAATATTGACAACGATCCCAGAGCTAACAACATGTAATTTGCCATATAAATATGGAGAAAGTCATGTGTTGCCCACATCAGTTTATTTTAATTTCTGGTGCAAAATGAATTCATACACGTTTCTGTCTTTAAACTTATTTTTTGCTCAAGTTGATTAATTTTCACACTCCAAGAGACGCAAATAAATGAGAATTGAAGAATATATATTTTTCATAAAATTTCCAAGTACCGAGGGTGTTAATTTATATAGCACGACCAATGTAGCCTAAAAGTTCGCCATGCATAAACCGTATGCCCGAAAGACTCACGCCCATTAAACTTATTAGTTATTTCGCTTCTCTCGTTCAGTGTTTTTCAGATCGGAATGGGGTGAAAATTTCCTTCTTTTCTCGGAACCCTTTGTCGGTGGCCGAGTCGTCCTTTTCATCATTTCCTTTTCCTCCTTCCCCTCTCCCCCGCTTCCCAAACTTCATTGTTGTTCCACGTGAAGGATGGTAGCTAGAAAAGGAGATGGGCGGTGAAGGATTGAGGCTAAGGGGGTCCGTGGCGTGGAGGAGGAGTTATTGGTGAGGGAAGAGGGTGGAGTAATATTGATGGAAGAGGCGGGGGCGTGGTGGTAGGCGGAATGAGGAAATAGTGAGATGGAGGGCGGAGAGTTTCTGGTGTGAGGTATGTAGAAGTTCGGAATGAGGGAGCGAAGTGGAGTCTTGTAGAGGGAGGGGAGAATCCTCCGTAAGTATAGGTGCGAGGGGGTGGGACTGAGGATAATGGAATGTAAGTCTGCAACAGTTGGCTAACCTGCTATCCGTCCTCCCACCTCACTTGGGCCGATTTTCTTTTTCTTCTTCCGTTGTGCCTTCGGGAGTTCGCAGGCAAGGAAACGTATTCGCTCTCTCTATCCCTCTCTCTCTGTCCCCCGTGTGCGTCTCTCCCTCTTTTGTCCTATATGCTCGCTTCCTATATCGTCATGTTGCACTCGGTGGTGTGGCGTGGATAAGTCATTTTCTTTTTCCACCCACCCTCACCAACCCCGTTCACCGTTCGACTCCACCCCCAATCCTTTTGCTCGTATCCTATTTTATGTCCCTATGAGACATACGTCCTCGGTGAAATTCTTCTTCTCTTATGGTCTATTTTTCCTCCATCTCGGAAATAGTTCTCGTGCTGTTGACAATGGCGCGGTTTTTTTTCTCTTCCCGCTCTCTCTCTCTCTCTCTACAATTTCTTTCTTTCTCATCTCTTTTGCTCTGAATTCGTTCGCAGAGGTGTTTCGCTGACGTCTTTTAGCGATAAGTCTCCGGCATACTCTTTTTATTTTGCGTTAGTTTTTCTGTAAATATGTAGGTCGCCTCTATTTATTTGGTCCTCTTTGTTCGGTAAAAGGAATGATTTAGTCATTGCTCGTGATTGCGAATGGAATGGTTTTTTTGTGCGGAATATGTTTAGTTGAAATTATTTATTTTGCTATGCTCGGTTTGTTTAAGAGGTTGGGGGACATTCGTTGGCCCGGAATATTTTTCTTGCCAAAAGATGTCTTACATTCCATTCTCTAGTTTTCCGTATTATTTATACTCTTTATTTTAATTTAAGCGTTTTCTAAGCATAAATGAAGTAATCGGTGGAAAACGTTTTTGACTGTAAAAACGTTGCCTTAACACGTGCACCACAATATTTTTATTTGTAAAATTTGTTTCATTTTTCGGAAGCTTTATTTCCGTTAAAGGTTTACTGGTAATTACTAATCATAAGCGTTTTAATTTTGAAAATTTACTATCCTAATTTTGTCCAATAAATCCCATCAATTTCGCGTATTTTTTGGCATGTATTCCAATCCAGATTTCCGCCTAGAAAATCTTTGAAGCGTTTCGGAGGAACGACATCTTATTTATTAATTAGAAAAATGCGCGTCTGGGAGGAAAGGAAAGGGGATATATAGGCGGCCACGTCGGGTCGTGACACTTTCTTGGTATGGATCCAGGTAACAGGGTTGTCATGAACCCCTGTTGTGCGTGGCTAGAGATGCATTATAAAGGCGGCATGATGAGAGAGAGAGAGAGAGAGGGTGGGGAGGGAGAAGGGATGGGATAGGGCGTGTATAAAGGAGAAGAGAGGAGCAGGGCGTATGCGTGACGTGTGCGAGCTCCCTTTTCCCGATAATCCGCGACCAGTCGTTCTATCAATTAGCTCCGATTGGCCGTCCAGACCATGTATGAGGGCGTGGGTGGAAGGGGTAGTGTGCGAGAGAGGGGAAGGGAACGAGTTCAGGGGTGGTTTTAAAGGATTCGGGGAGGGCGGGTGGGCAAGGGTTGGGGGAGGAAGTGGGGATGGAGGTGAGTGGGAGTGGGGAGGGAGGTGAGAGGGAGTGGGGAGGGAGGTGAGAGGATGTGGGGAGGGAGGTGAGAGGAGATCGGGATGGATATAGGGCTATGGTGGAAGTGGCCTTGTTTGGCACTAATGAAGTGAGATGGCGCGGTTTTTCTCTCTTCTCTCTCCCATCTCTCTCAATCCCCGTCCACCCCCCTCTATTACCCTCCTCCTCCCCCTTCCCCCCTCTCGTCCTATTTGATTTTACGGTCAGCAGGGATTGAGCTAGCCGTAATTGGTGTAATTTTGATTGTTGGGATCTTGCTCGATGTCGATAGATTAGACGTTGCTTTGTTTTATGCGTATCTACGGTTAATTTTTTTTATGGCGGCGCCAGTCATGCTTCCGGGTGCAGATCAGGATGGTATAGTTAGAAAATTTTCGACTCTTGACTTTGAACTTGTATTTTCGTTTTAGACGCATTTATATGTGGATAACCTCGTTTAGAATGTCAATTGAGTTTTTTATCGTTTGGGACAACTTTCGACGGTAATTTAATTAACGGGATTATTGAGGATTAATTACTCGGTATGCCGCAGAACGGATTTGTGTATTAATTCGTTCGCCTGTCGATACCCGAGAGTTTGTGTATTTAAAGGGGAACTTCTGGCGCAGCGGCGTGATTTTAGACGCGAAACTCGCGCTCAGATCAGGAGATACGTTAAAATGTATCGCGGACAACTGTTTTCGTCCCTTTAAGAAACATTTTTCTAACTCTCTTTTATCGGCTTTAACATCCATAGTTATAGGTATCGGAATGTTCCTTGGATTAATTCTGACGCCTGGCGTCTATATGCCATCGTAATTAACACCAGAGCGTATAATCTGGATTACCTGTGATTTGTGTTTAAGCCATTCGTAATATTCTCTCATCGACTGTACTTTTCCCACGTTGAACCCGGTGTTACCTCGTTAGACCAGATATGGCTATGCACATAATAACAGCTATTGTTTGTTACACGTGACCAGATTGCGTTCCGCGAATGATCGAACGGCATTTTTTACGTTTCCAATTATGCAGCAACAACTAGAAAAGCGAGCGTGAGTGAGGAATTTTGTGATATAGCAGTCGTTTAACTATTTAAATATGTAAAATAGTATCCTTTTGTTTGGAATTTATAACATTTTGATTCATTAATTCACAGAATCTCTAGGTAACTTCTGAGATAAACACCCATCCGGCCCGCCGAAACTCTTTTGAAAGCGCTCACAACTAGGAATATTACCCACCATGCTAAATTGATTGCCTAGAACAAAAGATATTGCGTACATCGTAGTAATAATTGCATGTAACGCCTTTGTCAATACCTATAATGAGTGTAATTTCATGGCGTTTTGTATGGAAATTATTTTCTTTTGTTTTTATATTAAAACTTCTATTTATCATCACTATTGCAATTGATGTCCAAGTTAATATAGATTGTATCTATTTTTCCAAGCTATTTAGATGAGGGTTTGCGTTTGCATTATAATTTTGAAGGAATAGATTTTTTTCCAATAATGAAGAAAAGATGCCGCCTCTTGCTGTTAGGTACCCCCCAATTTACATATTTCCTTTATCAATATGGTTTCACCTCATTAACTTAATTGACGGTTATTTTTTTGACATTACATTTAATTTATTCGAGCACGTTCTCAGCCTCTCGTAAGCGTTTTATAATATGGCCGAGTATTTTGGTTCCCAAATTAACTTTTCGTTAGAGAGAAGATGTTAACTATAAATTTTATCCCTCAGTTTTCAAAATTTCCTGGGAAAACACAAATGGAGTTAATGCTCGCTGAAATAAAACGTCAAGCTTATTCATAATTTTAACATTAAAACGCGAGAGATGGCGAGCTAGTGAGTGAGTGAGAGAGAGAGAGAGAAGGAAAAATCATTTTAAAACGCTTCTCTCCCCGAATTTCGCAAATTTCTTTTTCCCTCCCTCTTCCCGCTTCGCTTCGGCGCGATACGAGGACATTATGCGGCGCGTAGCCGCTCTCTCCATCAGAATTAAAATTGATGGCTGCGCCCTCTCTACATTTGGTAAAGCGGGTGAATTATGCATCCGAATCGGCCCTTTGATTTTCCGAAGTTAAATTATTCTCTTTGAGTCTCGCCATTCAATCTCCCGCCATTTCTTTTTCTGAAGAGGAGATGGAAGAGGATTAATTCAATTAGGCGCATTACCAGTAATTTTTCGGCGTTCGTCGCGTGATGCATCCCGCTAGCATGGAATGGCGGAAATATCTCTCTCTCTCTCTCTTTCGTTCGATTATAATTGGTAATCGAATCACACCGAAGTAATAGCCGTGGAAACGTTGATTAATATTATCCTTGGGAATTTGGCGGATTGGCTGTAGAGTCCTCTCCGGTTTCTCTTGTGTTTCGGTTGCAGAATTCGAGGAACGCGCGTTTTATTTTCTGCCTTGTAGATATGGATGGTAGGAGTTTCTACGAGGTGAAGATCGATATTTATTTTAGAAATTATTTTTTGATCGGTATTCATTCAGTATTTTTGTGACGTAGATTTGAAACGGACATGGATTGATATTCTTTTGGTAATATTTTTGTTAATACCTTAAAAAAATTCTCATATTTTGTTTTGCCGTTTTCTTAAAAAATACTATTACTCTTATAATTGTCGAATGTGATAATGCTACTCAGTTTTATTCGAACATTTTGTCAACTTTCCCTGGCTTACTGGTAATTTAGAAGCTTACTTTTGACAGCCAAGTGTTGTTAGATTTGCACTCTGCATTTATTTAGGGTTAGCTAAATTTTCATACGTTGTATGTTTAAAGTCTTATTTTTTAATAATGGCCTAACCGATGGCATTTCAAGCGTAGTAGATGATTTTTTCGGAGGCCTTGATTTTTTTTAGTGGTCCCCTGAGCTGTGCTTAGGATTGAATTTTCCTCGCTTTCGGTCGGAGTCTTCATGTTAATCGTGGTCCTCGAAAATTTGGATTTCGTCTTTTTGCCCTAAGCGATGCTTTAAATGTTTGGCTGCAGACAAAGGGGTACGTCGCGGAATACGTCAAACGAGTATCGAGAATGTTTTCGATTGCCTAAAGAGGAGAGGAAATCATGCGACGGTGAAATGGCGAGACCAGCATTTCATTTGTCGCATTTTTCGGTCTTCTTTTTTTCGCTCGTCTGCGCGCCGTTACCTCCTTTCTCTCAACTTCTTTCTTCCCCTGGGAAGTCCTTGTTGCGTGGGTAAGTTTATTGTTTAGGCTTTTCTTCTCCTTTTATTTTCCAAGAAACCGTAGCATTTTTTAATATCAACGAAGGGTAGAACAAATTCCGGAGGTGATCGTTTTATTTTTCTTTTCTGCCTCGCATCACTTGCGTCGCGATAGTTTTAGTCGAAGGGTTCCATTTTTTCTAGAACAGCCAATATTTTCATTAATATAGCGTATGATTTCGGAAGTGTTTTTTCAGGAACGGTTATTAATTATAGTGCTTTCTGTACGTTAGTCGAATCATTCGAGGTTGACTTTCTTCGACTATTTTTCTCCCTGAAAAATTTGCGCTAGTCTCCACCATATCCCGCAACGCTGTGCCATTTTCATGGATGCAGTTTTCTTTTTTCATTTTTCGCATTCATTTTAAATATTCGCAGTGACATAGCATTCGCATCGCTCAGAAATCAAATTTTCGTTCCAGTGGTTTATGGCTCGTGCTTTAAAAAATTTCCCATCACTGCTCACGAGTTTGCATATGAAATTGATTATTAATGAGTGATTTTAACTTCTGTCAGCATTCATTTTATTTTCATTAAGGTTTATTGCGTTTGAGTAGACTTGACTCCAAAAATTGCATTTTTCTCGCGAAAAAGCATGAATGTAGTTTCGGTAATGGGATCGTAGCCGTAGAGTTTGCAGTTTTGGTTTATGCTGCCTAGTGATTGTTTCAGTATAGTGTTTTCCGTCACATTACAAGAATGGAAAGGTGTACTCATGTCGGAGAACACAAGAGTTTCCAAAGCGTTCTTTACGGTTTATGTTACCATGTCAAAAAATATAAATATTAATGACTTTGTCTAATGTCTAAGGGCTGCAGAAGCGGTCAAGCAAATATTTAATTTGGGATTTATCGATTTATTTTATATTAAGTAGTCATTTATAAAATAATCCAAAACTAGTAGCCCTTAAAAGCAGCTTCCGCTTGCTTTTAATTTTTATAAAATAAATAGATTTCTTAAGGGAACGTTCGTCACAGTTTGAGGCGGGAGAGGAGCAGTATTTTTCTGACCGAATTTATACTTTACGTATATTGTTTTGGCAAATAAGAAAATTATTTTCGAAATTTTTATTGATAGAATTAGATAAGAAATAAGTTTTAAAAAATATATTCAATAATTTAATTCAGATAAAGCCTCTTTAAATACAATGTTGGCAGTCGTTGTGTCAGGGTAGTTTGCAAGAGCAAAACGTAGATGATCTCGTTTAGTTATTTTGGACGCGGCGACATATAACTAACTGTCCATGACAAAAAACATTTCATTCCAACTCTTTCCAGAGTTTGACCTTGACACTTATTGATGGTGATCCCAAATTAATTTTAAAATATCACGTCATCATATGTTAACGTCGTTGGCTGAAATCAAATCGATTTTAATGCAATCTAAGCATTAAATCAATGCTGTTGAAGTATGGATAATCAATTCCCATTGAAAGACATTGGACTCGTTGACATGGTAGTTAATATTTTTCATTGTTAGAAAACTGAAAAAAATACCCTTATTTTCTGATTAAAAACACATTTTTACGCCGATTCGTCTCGGATTCGAATTCTCTCTTTAAAAAAATCAAACTACATTCTTTCATCCAGAGAACGGTTTATGTCCCGACTTCGTACATTAGTTGTAAATAATTTAAAAAAGCAAATTTATAAAGCCCTGCGTCGTTTTCAATGCTTTTCGTATGGGTGTTTAAAATTGGACATCGGGGTAAAAAACACCCCTTAAATATACATTTTATGGAGTTTCGGATTCTTCCGAGGTTGTACCCCATGACCTATCTGCCATCCAAATTTCAGCTCTGTAGCAATTCTAGAAGTACCTTTTTTAGGTTTTAATCCGGTATTTTGAAGCGTTGCGTGATGGAGAAAGTTTTACAATTTATTATATCGATTATATAAATAATACCTCACTTGAAATGTGCAGTTCACTTACAAAAGCCGTGTGTATATGTAAGGAAAATAAACGTATTTAAGTTAATTTATTCGTCGTGGATAATCCATTTCCTTTCATTAACTATATGGTGTGGGCGAACGAAAGGAAATTAATCGTATGTATAGTAGATCTTGTTTACTTAATTTGCTACGAAGATTGTTTTCGTTGACAACGATTAAATATTTTTCAAGTGAGTGACGACTCTCGTTTGATTTTCTTGAAAACTCCTTCGATAAAAATGTGTTGTACAAAACATTTTATTTGACTAATTCTCCATCTTTTATTTGAAGACCTTTTTGATATAGTAACGATATTTTACGAGATATGACTGAGAGTTCATTTTTGTCAACAGTAAAGTGTCACCCCAGTTAGGCTAAGTGATCCATTTATATCATTTTATTTTTTTCTTTGCTCTAAAATCGTGAATACAAAATTTCATGGACATCCGCCCAATAGTTTCAGAAGTGAACATTCGGGCGGTCGGAGGAGATGTGCCCATGAAGCATCCGCTACTATAGTTTCGCTGGTCAAGGACGCCTAATAATTGTTTTTTTATGCGTCAATGCTTAAAGAATAAGTTAAAATGCCAACCAAACGCTGCATAAACCAGTATATTAGTTACCTAAACAAATTGCAAGATGCGTGCTTTATTATTTTAAGTTGTTAACTCTAAATGTTGGACAACATGACTTGGCTTTTAGTCTAAATGATTTTCAAGTCTATACGATGTGCGTAGTTTCATTTAATTATATTCACTCAATAGCTGCATTATACGAGAAGGGATTATAAAAATACTTTTACTAACGAAATAGATTATTTAAAATATATAACTCCCTTTACTTTGAAATAAAACGGCATAAGTTGCTCAAAGTAAAACTTTGCAACAATATGAACGTATGCCCCCATTTGCATGTGATATCAGTCAAATTGTTAGTCTTTTGTCGAAATAAATGAGGTTTTTCATTTTTCATTTTGCAGAAAGCTGTCTGGTAAAATATTAAACGAGCGATGCAGCATTAATCTTCCGTTGTGGAGAACTAATTTGGATTAATAATAATTCACAGTATAAATTTGCTTTATATTTGTATCTTCCTTTAGACGTCTCGCACCTAAAGCTAACTACACATTGTATTTATTTACGACTCGATTAACACTTCTATAAACTAATTAGCCTCGCGTAATATAAATTTTAAATGCAATTAAATCCAGAGAAAAAGCTCTTCAGAACACATTTCCGCATTTGCCTAATTTGTACGGCATAACTCCGAAATTTTTTGTTTCAAAAACCCTCCACTGCACCAAGTAGACGTTGAATTTTAGCCCCAACCGTTGCGAATGGAGTAGAAGGTGGGCGGCGGGGATTTCCTCATTTTCACGCCCCCGGAATTTTTTCCTAAGGACGTCGTATATCTTCCGCGCGGTCATCCTATTCCATCCAGCATCCTATTGTCCGCAGAGAGTGTTCGCCCGTATCACTCCCCAGGCCGTGAGGGGGGTCGCGTGAAAAACCTTTCGCAAGGGTGGAGAGCGGTCCTTCCTTCCTCGTCTTCTTCCTCCGAGCCATTCTCTTCTTCTTGCTCTTCCTCTTTTCTACAGGTCTTCCTGTTTATCATTTTCCTTCTCTATACCGGCGTTTCACTTCCCTCCTCCGCCAACCCGTCCAACCGCCGGTCGCTCCTTCAAGAACATTTTTTGGGTCTTATTCGTTCCCTCTCTCCGTCTATCTCTCCCTCTTATGTTCGTATACTTCCTCTTGTTCTCGCCGCCTCGCCACGTTTCTTCAACTCCTTTTTCTCTACGCCGTCCTTCATTTCTCCCTCCCTCCCACCCTCTCTCCCGCTTCCCTTCTCTCCTTCGCTTTCCCTCTATCCCTCCATTACTCCCACCTCACTCTCTCAATCCCTTCTCTCCCCCCCTCTCTCCAATACCTCTCTCCCTCCGATCTCTCTCTCCTTCCGATCTCTCTCTCCCTCAAATCCCTCTATCTCACTGCGATCCCTCCCTCTCCCACCGTTCTCTCTCTCTCCCCCTCCGATCCCTCTCTTTCTCTCTCCCTCCGATTCATCTCTCTCCCTCCGATCCCTCTCACTCTCTCCCTCACTCCGATCCCTCTCTCCCTCCGATCCCTCTCCCTCCGATCCCTCTCTCTCCCTCCGATCCCTCTCTCCCTCCGATCCCTCTCTCTCCCTCCGATCCCTCTCTCCCTCCGATCCCTCTCCCTTCCACCCCATCCCTCACACCCCCTCCCTCCCACCCACCCCCCTCCCTCCTTCCCACCTCCTCCCTCCCTCCCACCCTCCCACCTCCTCCCTCCCTCCCACCCCTCTCTCCCCTCACTTCCCCCCCCTCTCACTTCCCCCCCTCTCTCTCCCTCTTTCCACCCTTTCTCTCTTCCCCCTCTCCCTCTCTCCTATCCCTCCCTCCCATCCTTTGCCTTACACCCTTTTCCTCCCACCCTTTGCCTCCCACCCTTTTCCTCCCACCCTTTGCCTCCCACAAACCCTTCTCTCCCCTTCCCTCTCTGTCTTCCTCTGCTCTTCCTCTGCTCTCTTCCTCCTCTTTTCATCTCCTCTTTTTATCTCTTTTCCTCTGCTCTCTTCCTCTCCTCTCTTCCTCTCCTCTCTTCCTCTCCTCTCTTCCTATGCTCTCTTCCTCTCCTCTCTTCCTCTCCTCTCTTCCTCTGCCCTCTTCCTCTCCTCTCTTCCTCTGCTCTCTTCCTCTGCTCTCTTCCTCTCCTCTCTTCCTCTGCTCTTCCTCTCCTCTCTTCCTCTCCTCTCTTCCTCTCTTCCTCTCCTCTCTTCCTCTCCTCTCTTCCTCTCCTCTCTCTCTTCCTCTTACTAACCTTCCTCCCCTTCCTGACGTCGGTCCCTCCCTGTTCCTCCCATTACACTCCTTTCTGCCTCGCCCTTCCACATCCTAGCCATAATTCTCTTTTCTGACGTCCCAGTCAGTGATTTAGTGGCGCTCTCGCGTCGCGTGCTTTGCCACTTTTCGCAACCCATTTTCCAGTCGCGCCGTCTCTCTCTCTCTGTTCCTACCTCCTTTTCCGCCTTTCTTTTTGCGGTCTTCTCACCATCTTCTACCCTCCCGCCACCTTTCTCTCCACGTTGCTCCCTGGGCAATCTCTCTCTCGAAGCGTTGTTGCGAGGGGTGTGGGCAACTGCGGGGATGGAGCGAACGGATGGCGTCCTGAAAAATCACCACAGGAACGTGCGCCAATGCGCGTGCTTTACGTTTTTTATCTAAAATTCTTAGCTCTGCGGTGGTTAAATTTAAATTTGATTCGAATCGGGCGACCTGTATTTCTCGCGGAGAAGACGAATAGAAGTATCAAAAGGTATCTTTTCGTTTAATTTTAACGTGAAAATAGATGGGAATGCATCTTCATGTAGAATTAAATGAAAGTCATCATGGAAACTCTGCAGCGGATAACATGTTTCTTAGAGAAGTGACTCTCAACTTTTTTTCCGTCGCGACACAACGATCGATGTTCACGTGCGCGACACACTGCACACTGCAACACACCGAACTACTAATGTAGTATTGTGTATTAATGAGGAGTTTAAGCATAAATAATTTTTTTATTGTGATTAAAAATGATTCGAGAGAAGCCAAAAACTCTGCTTAACAAAATTTACCTTATTGGTACGCGGTAAGTGCGTCAACCCCGCCTTCCGATCCCTCCGCTCGCTCTAGGCACTTCGGCACTACGCGGCTCGCATTTATTCTCGTTAAGCTGGAAATGGCTTTTCGAAACTGCTCTTATCAAGAAACATCTTTTGTTCGATAATTTTTTTTCACCGAGGCACCGTTTATAAATTTTTAAATATTTTAAACGGTTGCCATTTTGCTTTAAGATGGCGGATGAAAATGAAAAGTTTTCTTGGGGTCTCCTGGCTGGTAGAAACAAAATGCCGTTTACTACATTTCTCTATCACAAACACTTATCGAGATATAGTGGGGGATAGACGGACAGATACTTGGGAAAATATATGTAGGATTTTTTACTAACCGTTACTCAAGTATTCGGCCACGTACCTCACCGCTCTCCGCGGTTGAGAACCGCTGTGTTATTGTTAGAGGAATCTTTTGTTGACAAAATAATAGGAGGTGAAAATGGTTTACTTCATTCTGGTCCGAATGGTTAGATGTATATTGAAAATTCTAAGTATGAACATCAAGAATGAGAAACATCGGGATGTATCTCAGTTTACCATCGATGATTATAAATAACACACACACTGTCGTATATAAATAACATTTCTCATGTTAATTATATTTAAATTTTTTGCCTTTTATGAAGAGAGATTATATCAGACAAAACGGTAGATAATTTTGCGGACAAACGGGAATGGCGGATCGGTTCGACAGTTGTTCCGAAGCTCTTTTGCGCTTTTCCTTTGTTTTTCTTCACTTCCCCGCGAATAATTAACTCGAGGTTCGATTGAAAGGAGAGTTGGTAGGTGATATATCCGCTCTTTTTTTCCTCATTGGGTCGATAATTTCCTCGAAACCGCGAGACCTTTCACTCTGTACATCGAAAAATTTCGTCGGAGCCGCAAGGATCTTTCGTTTTTGTTATTACTCCCTTGGTTTGTGGATTAACGATTTCAAAGCGTCGAAATTCTAAACCTTGGAGCCGAAGAGGTCGTTTCGTTTTATTTTCGTTTGGGTATTATTTTTCGTTCCGCCTTTCGCCTTTTGATGAAAGAACGTTCAAACAACGTCAATTAGGGAGAGTTCGGAAGGACTCAATCCTTACAGTTTTTTCGACGCGAAAAAACCACCTTTGCGTTCGATCCGGGATTCCTCATATACGCCGTAAGGGCCTCTTGCCATCTCTATTTCTCTATTCCCGAAGTTTTTTCCCCTAAAAATCGTTTCGGTTAGTTGTTTTTTAAAATTAGCTTTGAAGTCGGATATCGGATTTGTCCGGTCTTCACTTTGAAATTTACAAAATTTTGTACTTCCGATGGTTTTTAAATTGCGTGTGTGTAGTATGATTTTCCTATCTTTTACTTTCGCTCAGTTTAACGAATTGTCGTCTATTTACTAGGGATAAATTTTCATTGCTTAGTTACTTGTGTGTAGCATACGGTAACAATTATATTTTACTATATATTAGATAAATCCGCGCAGGATAATATTATGATTGCTGATATTATTACTATTAATCTTTAAGCAATCTGGGAAGATTGCAAGGCTCGTGCTCTTGATCTTGAGTCATAGAAGATTTATGAATAAATTTGTGTGTGTGTATGTATATATATATTTATTTATAATACAAGAAGGTGCTATTGTTTAAAAAAATAAAACAAGCAGCTTATGATTGATCGTCCTATTACGGAAGGAGATGGTTAAAGCAATTAGATGTCATTGATATTTTAGCGCCTTTGGCGAAGATATGATAATATTTGTTTTGGGAAATTCAGGAGAAGGCATGCGTTCACCAAGTTTGAGAGGGAGCGGATGTGTAGTTGGGAAAGAGGGCTATTAAAGAGGGGTGCATAGCTCAAGTGTGGAGGAAGATGGTGGAGCTGAAGGAGGGTGCCGACTAATATATTCCGAGTGGAGGTGGATTTGGAACTCCTTATAACTCTGGCCTCCTTCAGTGGGATCCATGAGAGGTTTTTAAAAGGAGCAATTCGGTCTCGATGGGACCATTTTAATTTCCTACTATTTTCTGAACACGGGCAGTCTCTCCGCCGCGAACCGTTTTGTTTTTGCCGAATTTTATGTTCAAAAAGCGTTTGAGCAGATAATTTATTTTCTCGAAAATTACGAGATTTATGTTTTATAGGAATTTTGAATGGGCATTTACACGCAGGTGCTTGTCGCGTAATTTATGAACTTTTTACGGGATTCAAATCTTTTAACGTGTTTAAAGAAGCTGCATGCCCTCTCCTATAAAATGGCTCAATTAAGTAAGAGCTCTCAAAATCGCGTGCACCGTTTCAAATTGTGCGTTATTACGCTTCACGGTCATTAAAATTCTCGAAACATGTTTTATTCGAGACGCTGACCTGCTCGTCGTTCGACTCGGCATGAAATGTTTCCTCTCAAGCATTTCTCTTGTTTCCAACAGCAGGCGCGATGGCAAAGGAATAATAATAAACGCGTTTCGTTCTAGCAGCAGTTGGAATGCTTCGCGTTCATTTTTCTTGCTTCGGAAGAAGTAAACGAGTTAACGAGAAGGGATTTAGAATCGGCGCGGCCATGACGTAAATCGGTACACGGGGAAACTGGTCGGAGGCAAACATTAATGCCTTATACGAGAATGAGAGGGTGCGGGGGTAATTGCAAGTCGCGGAACGTCAAACGATTCTTACAAGGACTATGGCAGTTACGTCTCCGACGGAATTTTCTTTTTTTAATGCTGTTTCGCTGTAACTTTGGTGGGTCTTTCTACAGCCATGCGTCTTTTTCCGCGAAACTTTTGCATCAATTTGGTTGCGTTAACGAGAAACAGTTCTATTACTTAAACTTAATGTTTCTAGGCGCAGTTGTCGATTTTCGGAACGAGCTTTTTTCAGTCTCCTTAATCACCTTTCTCTTATTTTTATTTGGCTTGTATTCTTTGATTTGGTGTAAACATTCGATTTCACGGAATTTTGGACTGTGTGATTGTGATCGCGTGATGTCTGTTTTGCATCATTTACAACATTTTTCCAAATTAACTAAATGCAATCAAATTTTAAAATTAGTCTAATAGAATGCTGATGCTTCCTAGCATAAAAAACGCTAATTGCTGTTAGAATGCGTTGTTGAAATGCGACTCTTCGTCGTGTTAAAATATCATTTCGTGCTGTGTAATTTGACGGATCTTTCCTTGCGGGATCGCGCTTAAAGCTTTTTTCAATATTTGTAATTTCTTCTCTTTCCCTCTCACTCTTTCCAGTCGCGCATTTGATCGATATTCGCCCGCCGGAATTCTCCTTTTCATGCACCTCCACGTCGTATGCGAAGCTTATTTCCACGCCTGTTTTTTTATTAGTTTTCTTTCGCCGGAAAATCCGCATCTCCTTTTTCGTTCCGACTGGCAAGCGAGGTGGAAAAACAAAAAAAGAACGCTAAGATCGTTTAACGAAATCATTCGCCGTCACTTACATGTCCTGCCAGACGATTTGTATGACTCACTTAGCAAGGATCGAGTTCACCACACCTAGGAAACCAGATTTAATTTAATTTGCGGAAAACTTGGCTGCGCCCGTTTCTCCAAATTACCTTTTCTCGGATTCGACGTGACCGTTCGCTCTTGGGATTTTCTGTATTATTATTATTATTATTATTTTTTAAGGTGCCAACCTTTTCAAAATGGAGTAAACGGAGCTTGTCATGAGCGAGAGATCTGTACTCGTATAGGTACACGTGCTCCCTTCTTTTTTTCCCATAGCGAAGATTTGAGGGGGTCGTAGATTGGTGGTTGGGGTGGAGAATTATCATGATTAATATTGTTGTTAGGCACGGGTGAATGGTGTTGTGCTCGCCTTCAATGGCATTAGCTTCTTTCACGGTCTTTTTCTTTAGCGATCGGAGAAGTGGCGCGCACAAACTTTGATCCGTGTTCGGGGTAAATTGCCACCGTTCTCATCGGGTCTAATTGACAGAAGAACATGTCTCGAATGAAAGATAGGCATCGCGGTCGCGGATGGAAAGCTTTTTTTGTGTTCTTCGACAATAATTAGTTCCCTGTTGTTCGCGTTGTTGTCAGTCCGACTTGATTTTCTTCGAGCGGTCTCTCGAGGATTTTTTAATGCTGCGGTATCGCTCTTAAATTGGGGATGTTTTCCTTTGTATCTCGTCCATTACAGGAGTAGCTGTTTTTTTTTAACGAGAGAGCACGCTGCCGATATTGCTTGATTTTAAAAGTACATAACATCTAATTTTTTTCCCTTACCTGGTCTTGTTTATAAATTAAGTCGTTCTCTTTCCTTTGCGGACGTTAAAATTTTGCGTCTTTCTATGCTCTAGCGACTGCGCTTTTTGAAAAGGTTACGGATGAGGTTTACCTTTGTTCCATGACCTATTGAATGAAATTATTAGATGCGCAATTGATAAAAAATCTGGTGTGGCCACCACATGACTTTCTTCATATCTGTAATATTTCTAAAAATTCCAAATAGGTCACATAATAACAAATATTTTATGAAACAGAGAAAATTTTAGACTTTACAAAGAACAAAAATAAACTCAAACTATAGCCTTCTGATATTGGGAATAGCTGCAAAGCTCCAACAATTAAGAAAATAAAGGAGTGTTACTAATTGTAAGACGTAACTAACAATAAGCGTCAATTGTTAACAATAGTCGTCGATAGGTGGCGTGGTGGTGGCAGCTAAATAATTTAGTTTTTACGATATCTCCTAAACAATGCATTATGTGGAAAAATGTTTCAAACAAAGGTTGTAGAAAATAAAATGTCCTACAACTTTTATTCCAGTACATTTTTACATCTATTGAATATTAAAGCAAATACTTCAAAATAACGGATAAGTGAAAAGAGTAAACACCCACTTCCGGTTGACCAAATTCTACCAAAAACTAATCAGTTCTTATGACCTTTATAAAAATGTTAAATGTAAAATTTCGCGTTGACCTGATTAATAGTTTTTGAGTTCGAGTGCCCACAAAAAGCTATCACATACACGCAGACACCATCGAGATAATGGTCAAAACCTGTTCAGGGGACCTCAAAACGGGTATTTCCGTTAAATCTCGAAGTCGATTTTTTTCATGAAAACTACTTTTCCCTGTACTATGTATGGAGAAAGTAAATAAAACGTTTCAATTTTTTTCTCCGATTCGAAGTAATCGGGAAGTAGTTGTAGATATTTTACTGATAGCATATTTTATTTACTTTTTCACAATGAGTGTACTTCGATTATTTTCATGGGATTTTATCAATATAATATCATAGCTCATATTTGGCCATCTACCACTGAGACTTTAAATGCAGTACGCGGTGACTTCGCAATCGATAAAACCACAAGCATCGATACATTTCGATCAAGTAGTCGCGTGTTTTATCAGTCGTAGACTCATTAGATTTGCAACATCCGGCGGCGTTTTCTCCGCCGCAGTGGCGCATGTTCTCGTGAAACCAAATGTACGCACTCTTCACTCGCATTTAACGGGTCACCACCACCACCCTATTCTTCTCTCCGCCATTCCTCTCCTTCCTCTCAACGTCTTCTTCGCCTTATCGAGAGTCGCAGTTGCAATTCGCTTTCCCCGTTATTTTTCCCCTTAACGGAATTCCACCGGCTGCCTCCTCTTTTCCTCCCTCCTTGCTCCCTCCCAGCCTCTCGGTATCATCCTGCAGCCATTCCCATTTCCGAACGAGTTCCACCTCATTTCTATGATCAAGGGGGAATTCCGCGCCATCTATCTCTTCTCTCCGAAAACACTCCGCAGCCATACCTCGCGCGCCTTCTCCTTCCTCCCTCTCCCATCCCTTTTTCTTCTCCTCCTCCCACTCCACCTCCCCTATCTTCCTCCGCATCCATCGCTTACTACGTGTATCGTTCCTCTTCTGTTTTCTTTTCGCGTTTCTTTTTTTCCTCTCTCGAGCCGGCTTCCGTAGGAATTGAATGAAGAAAGGATATGGCGTTTCTTCCTCTATGCTTTTTCGAGACCTTTTTTTATTTTGCCCTGCCTCTCCCTCTTTTTCTTTCGGTACCTATCCCCGCTCCATTTCGAATTGAATGGATTAATGAAACGGGAAATAATAAAATAAAAGTTCGGCAGTCTGGCCGCTGGTAGTTCTTATATTTTTTCGAGGACGTGTGACTATTCTCCGCGTCGCAGTAGATATTTTTGCCTCGGAGCGGACGTTTTAGTGCAGGGAAATGAAAACAAAGATCCTTCCTAGTTCATTTTTTTAGAGTTTATGTTGCAACTGCTGCAGAGTTTTAGACACTCGATATTCTGCGTGATTGCAAGAAATGTTATTTTCTTTGCAGATGTTTTTTTATTATTCTTTCTCCTCCTATGTGCTTGTGAATTTGCAAATTGCAAGTAGCTAACGTTTGTTATTTTTCAAAATGATGCCGTAGAAGCGGGATATATGCTGAAGATTTCCATGATCCCATAATCGGATTTCGTTGCGTTAAACTAATGATAAGGGGTCTCCAGCCGTTGCTTCGGGTTTTCCCTCATCTTTTTGACGTCTTCATGTCAAGGAAGTCATTACGACCTTGCTGTAATGAAACCCATTATTTTTTTCGAACATGAGGTTGGCTCAAGATGTCTCGCGGTTATGCGCTATTTAGTAAGTGCGGTCATGTTTCCGGTTCGTATCATATTGGATGCTGCCATGTAAGTTATTAAGTTTTTGGTCCTCATTAAAAGATTCCGGTCTTTCGCCATCTTAAATGACAGATATCAATACGAGTTTTTAATCTTTTACCAATCTTAAAATTTATTGAGTAACTAGCCATGTAATGCAGAAAATAAAAAATGTGGAACACAACAGGCCAACTGCAGCAATTTCTGCCTTCAGTGATACGTCTTCGGTGCTTCAGGTCACTCGAAAAAATGTTCGGCGTATCGTTGCTGGTTACGGAATATTTATGATGTCGTTAACGTGTGTAAATATCCTAAGCGACTTCTATAGATCAGTGCGAACTTGATTTGAATCTATACAGCCACGTGGCTAAGATTTCGCCAGTCAAGTTCACCATATGGATACGTAGCATTATATTTCATGCTTACATTTTGCCCGAAGAATATCTATTTTTTTGTTGAGCCGAAGTATTCCCGAGTTATCAATTCTTTCCAAATCGTTAAAAAAATTTAGATTTCGATCGCCATTTTTTCCCATTAGACGTATAGCATTTCCCTCACGCAGGACTTTTTCGATAGAGTAAGAGTACGTGTTTTTCTTGCAGTATCCCGCGTGAAGAGGACGAGGACCACGTTTCTGAGTTCGGGGGGCCGATAATTTTTAATTTCATCATTCATGGCGTGGCGAAGGCGTCGTATTCTCCGTTCGTTCCATCAGCGCGTGAAATATTGCGACACCCGCGCCCCCTCCCACCCTCATCCACCCACGCTGTCTCCGGCACTGAAAGAAAGCGAAAGGAGCGTGACAAATAAGGGAAGGGACATCTGGCTAGCAGGTGTTGGGCTCGATAAAGAGAAAATTGTGTTTCCCACGTGCCGGAGAGAGTGAAGGAGATGGAGGGCTTGAGGAGTATCGGGAAAGGGTGCGCGGAGGTTAAAGAATAACGAAAGGGAGGCGGAAAAAAATTTGCCTCGTCCAGAAGAGCCTGGCACTTAATTTTCTCTCGTGTCCTTCTTTTCCTGGCGTTCTCTTAAGCGACCCCTACTTCATCCTTCCTCTTCAGCGTCTTCGCTTCCCATCGAATCCTCCATTATTTATTTCCTGCTCATTGCGTCTCTAATAACATTTGTTGGGGTTTTTCTATCTAGCTATAGAACTAGTAAAATGCTTTTAAAAATTATAGTACAATGCTAATTATGTATAAACTCGAAGAACAGCACTTGTAAATACAACAAATATTTTTTCATTCTTAAGCATAATTGGAAAATTGAATATTTTTATTTTATTTCCATTGTATGTGTGTTATCTCATAGCTACTTTCACAGTGTAGCAAAATGTTTTTCAAATCATATCTTCTATCCGGCGAATAAACAGAAAACTGCTGTTTACAACATTCACTGTTCTAAATTTATAGGTACTGTGGTGATTCGAGTGTAAACTATTGGGTTTAAAATATTTAGCGACCACGTACCGCGCTACGAAGCTAAGGACGACGTCTGATAACATTTCCAGCGATTATCCTTTAATCGCGTGTAGCGCAGTTTCCCGACCATCGGAGTTTTAAGTGATCGGACGTTTTTCTTTTTAATCTCCCGCTACATTTTGCGGCGGCTCTCAACCACTAACGAAACTTTTTCCCTTTGCCCTCTATGCCGCAAAACTTTCTTCGGCCCGCCGAAAACACAAACTGTGGAACTTATCCACACTTTAATTAATTTTCAATCGTCGTTCTTATTTCACTCGAACGCCCTGCAAATCTATTTAAAGGATTTTTTTCTTTTAAATTTTTTATGTGCGTCAACAAACTTTGATCGAGCTCCGGCACTCGCGAGGGGCTTAAAATTTTCCCGACGTTTGGAATTTTTATTCTCAATGGCGATAAACCGAGACTTTCTCGATTAATTATTTAAAAAATGGGCGCTCAGAATCACTAGTGGTAATGAGTTTTCGAATTTCTTTTTCTTTTTTCCCGAGGTTTTCAAATGCCACTCTAATTGAATCGTGTTTTTTTTTCGCGGTTTATCGTCTATTTTGAGAAAGGTTTTTTCATGGCTTTTGAGAAACATTTTGCGTCGGTTGGGAAAAGGGAGATTATTTTATCGATCGATCCGCCGGTGTTTATCGGCAGGTTAATGCAATTCGGAATTAATGAGATTTTTGACTTATATATATGTGTACGATTGTTTTTAATTACTAACACACTCTCGACGCGGTGCTAGTAAACTCCACATGGAGCGCTGTTTTATGTCATCCAACGCGCTAAAAAGATACGCAGCCCGGGAAATAGAGGTGTCCTGCGTGTTTCATACGTATTATTCTTCATTTAGCATATTTTGATAGTTTGGTGCGCTTAATGTGAATTCATTACTTTTTTGGCTCAGAGAGAGAGAGAGAGAGAAAGACAATCCTCTGTTTACCCTTGCTTTGCTGAGTCGAGTATCTAAAAATGAGCAGTTCTAGATTTTGGTTTGTTAAGCCTTTACCCACACTCGTATTAAATAGATATTTCGGGCTTTTAATTGGTGAATCGAATTTTCCAATTGCATTTTAAGAGAAAACTTACGTATTTACTATAGTACGCTAAGCTCGATCACTTCGATTTAAAACTTCAACGCTTCCATTCTATACGAGTTAAAGAAAAATTGAAAAGGATATAATATTTCGGCAGAAGTCTTTCCATTCGTCATTTCGAGACACGCCTCTTCATCCTTGTATCACAGGTCATTGTTCTTCCGTTTGCGTCTGCGGACACTGAAGACGGGTGAATTATATTCAACCCTTCGCTGTTTCTTGGCCTCTTTCATTCCCTCCAAAAACCCATCCCTCCTCGCGACCTATAAAAGCCTTCGTCTCTCCCTTTTCATTCTCCCAACTCCTGCTCCCCCTCCCCTCCCCCTCCTTCTCTCTTTCTCTACCCATCACTTATAGGAAGTTGACGAAGTTGTAATCAGCTTTGGCGCGAGTGGCTTCGTCGTAGTAGGACTGGTAGAAGGTATTTCGTGAACTCTTTTGAAGGCGGGGGTAGACGTTCTGTAGAGGGGGTGTGGGGGGGGGGGGGAGGGAAGAGAGAAAGACGTCTGGAGGAGGTTTTGCGGGAAGGAGTGTAAGAAGAAAAATGACGAAAGGTGTTGGTGGTAAGTTTTTTTGTAACGTGGAAGGGAAAGGTCTGACTCGGAGAGGACATGGAGCAGTGTAGGCGGAGACTCGGTCTTGATAGTAAGAGTATGGTTAAAAGAGGGAAAGAGCAGAGAGTGTGAGAAGAAACAGAGGAATATGTTATTGTAAGAAAGAAAGAAGAGAGAGACGGGAAGAGAGGGAAAGAGAGAGAAAGGGATGATGAATGAGACGAGGGGAAATTAGACTGAAAGTTCATCTCTCTGCGGAAAGGGTTGAGCAACTGGCGGGAGGGGAGTGGGGGAGGAAAGGGGGAAGGGGTGGCAGGGAAGGGCGAGGCTCGTCGGTGGTTGGAGAGGGAAGGAGGGTTGGGTGAGACGGTGTGTGGGAGCCGAATGGGGAGGCGGAGAGAGAGAGAAGATGGTCGGTATAAAGGAGAGTTGGGAAATAGCGTGTGTAGGTTGTGAGCGGCTGTGGGTGGAGTGGAGGTGAGGGGGAGCGGATGCGGGAGATGAGTGAGTGTGTGTCTCGGAGCGAGGAGGATGGGGCTGCGGTCGGCGAATACTTCGGACGGGCAGAGGGAGGGAGTGGAGGTGCGAGAAAAGGGTTAGAGGTGGGTCTGGAAAGGGGATTGGGAAGTGAAGAGAATAGGATGGGTGAGAGAAAGGGGGAGGGGAAACGGTGCGGCGGGATAATCGAATTGCGAAGGGGTTGAGGAGTAAGAGGGGGTGGGAGGCAGTGGTAGGGATGGATGGAATGAAATTCGGGGGTGGTGGCGGCAACTGTAGGGCAAGGATGGTGAGAAAGGGTGGCTGACGATATTTCGTGTGTGCGTGTGTGAGGGAAAGAGGGAAGTGGAGGGACTTCTGAGGGATGTAAAGTGGATTAGTCGCGTTTTTTTAAGTTGAGGGGCAAATAATGTGGTGGAAATTTGGCGAAATGTCAGCTCGGAGGAGGTATGTCTCTCTCTGTGTCTCGCACCCTATTTGGGAGATGGGCGGTGGGTTTTGGGCGTTCATTTTGGGTTTGCTTTGGAGTTTAGTCGGTATATGTTCATGGTGACGGCTGTTTCTGGGTGCTCCCCCAACTTTCGTGAGCGTCGGTGGATTTTTGAGGAAACTGCTCTCAATTTTATTTTTGCGAAACATTGCGTTTAATTTGGGCGTAGTGTTAAAGAGGCGATGCCAAACAACAGCGTTGTATCTAACTCGTTTATTTCGCTTATTAATTGCATTTGAATAACGAGAGCGCTATAATTTTTGTAGAGTAAATTGTCGTGCATACTATGTAGTAAGCATTTGGTAAAACGAGTTACATTAAGTATTCTGACTCGGATTGTTGTATGAAATTATAGAGCAATTTTAATATATTAAAATGACTTTAATTTGCCTAGTATAATCAGAATGCATGAGGAAGCGACTTGACGAAGGAATTGAAATCGTTTGCGTATGAAATTCAAGGACTTGTGACTAAGCGCTTTTTACTTATTCGTCAAACGTCAGGGAGGCTCTATGACGGAAACAGCGGCGGAGAATAAAGCTGTAGGAGAAGCGCAGGACACTCGGAAGGAGGGGCAGTGCCGCGTTGGTCGTACGGGTGTGAGGGAAAGAGGGAAAGGTGGGGGAGAGGTCTTCTGGGTTAACGTCTTAGTGATGGGGATTAAGGGAGAGTGGCTGGCTGGTTGAGCGGTGCTCCGCCGCGGTTTCCCCATCACCCGAAGCGTGACGGGTTCTCGTGGGAGTCCCATGTGGAAATCCGTTGGGTAAGGCGGTTGTGCCACCTGCCTCGGTTGGTAACCCCTCCCACATTATCCTCTTCTCCTCCCCTACCATCTCTTCATGCAAATCGGTGTGGGAAAGTACACCTCCCTAGGATGCCGGAAAATTTCGGCCTTTCCAGAGGTGCTTCTGGGAGAAGAGGTTCTTGTGTGTGTGGGTGTCGGGAGTTTAGGCTCGGAGGAACGGTAATGGGTTTATCCCCGTGCGTGTAGCATACCTACATCGGTATCACTTTCCACCACACGAGGTGTGTCGAGATGCGGGCATCCTCGTTAAGTGTTTATCTGGATACGTCTTGCCTTAAGTTAATTTTGTCGGAATTCACGTCAAATGGCTTCGATATATATGACAGTATTTCTTTGCATAGGAAGTTGGCCGTCGAAAATGGACTCTAGTTTTTACAGTATCAAGAAAGAAATGCATCACTTACGTATGTTTTGTATGTAGCGTAAGTTTAAGCATTTCTTTTATACTACTATTAATAAATCCGCGTTGATCTTATATTCGGATGATGATGCACCGAATATTCTAACATTTTAAAGTAATTGAGAATCAATTGCTTTAGCGGGATTGAATTTTGAATGTACATCATTAATCTGGAAATGACATTGCTTCATTTTCAGACTAAAAACTTTAGTTTGAGTGCAGGTAGCTTAATGTAATCGTACAATATAATTCAGGAAAAGCGGTGTTCAATTCTTAATTTACCTGGATTTTCATCGCCTTTGTCACATATTCCACATCCTTTTCCGTCGTCGCATGCTCTTCCTCTCTCTTCTCACTCCCTTACTCTACCGCCACCCTTCCTAAATCTCTCATCCCCCTCCCGACCCCTCCCACGCGGACGCCCTCCCGCGGTTTTGACGGGCGTCAAAACATTTGCCATCCGCAGCCAGTGACACGGGCGCACACACGGCGGCGGCTCGCTATACAACCCGAAATCCCTCCGGGAACTAGGAAAAAATTCAATAGCGGGAGCGAGAACGGAAAAAAAGTCAATAACACGCTGCTCCGTCCGTCCGGCCGTCACTGATCCGAACAAAATTTAAGCTCATAATAAAAAAAATCGAGCCGGAATCGTGTGAATGGGACGCGGGAGGAATAATGGGAAAGATCGGGTGGTTTGGCAGGGGAACCTCAAAACACGATTTTGGGGGAACCGAAGAGATAGAGGGTTTCGGGCACGGGTGCATTGTTCTCAATTGGCACCGGTGGCACTATCCCGCGTGCACACTTCTCGCACCCTACCTCCGGCACCCCCCTTCCACCGCTTCCGAAATCCCGCGTCCATCCAATCCTCCCAACTCCACCGTTTACGTTCCTTCTACCTCATCTCTCTCCCTTCTACCTCATCTCTCTCCCCCACCATGCCCCATTTCATCCGCGTGCCTCTTTTACCTAACGTTCTACACGGCTTGTTGTGGCGCGCTCCACAATCTTTCGCGTGACGGTGTCGCCCTCGTGCGGGGTTAATGTGTACCTTCCGTCGTTTCGCGCGAACCATAATGGCGACCGAGGGAATCACTCTGATCCACAGGTGTGGTGTGCGGATCAGGCAGTTTGCGCGCGCGTAGCAGGTGGACGAGAGGGTGGCACGCCGACGCGACGTGCTTTTCGTCATAAATTTCCGATAGATCGTCCTCTTGAGCGCGGTCGCCTATCCGGGTGTAATGGCAACTTTCTCCCGGTGAAACGTCGCTGTCGAGGTGCTCCAAACCGCAGACGAAGATAAATTGGTTCCCAGCATCGTTCGATTAATTGATGGCGATGGGAGGTCAGCGCGTTCACATAGCGTGCTATGGGAAGTTCTGGGAATAATATTGATGTAGGCCCACAGGAATATTTTTAATAGTCGACTGTATTTGAGTAGATGATCTACTCTCGGTATCCATAAAAAAGGTTGAATAAACCTTGGTAGCGTTGCAGATCTAAAGTAGCTTTTTTATCGATGATCATCCCGTTTCCTGATTAATATTATATAGATCCCCTGTTCAGATTTCATTTAGTGGTAGGTATAGTATTTAATTAGAATCTTTCGGCATAATATGCGTTCATATGTTTCTGATTATGTCACAGTGAAACTACGTCTAGGTCGTACTGTAGTAATTATCGTTATGGTGTGTGCGGTGTTTTTATTCTTTTTGCTGTAAAATGTATGCATGTCATATGTAAATCGACGCTGATTTGTTAGTGCACACTTTTTATGCTTAATATATTATTATAATTCAATTAAATTTAATTATTATTAGTCTCAAATGTCATGTAGTCAGGTAACGATTTGCAATTTTAGATTGAAAAGAACAGTGAGCTATATGTTAGCCAAACATGTCAAACTGATACGATTTTCATTCTTAAATCGTTCGCCATATGCTGCATAATTTTTTAGGCATCCGCCATTTTTCTTACATCGGGTCATTTATTTTTCGGATTTGAAATTGAAAAGACATGTTTGGAATTAAAAACCGTTCTAGTTACCATGAATATGTATACGACACAAAAAATTCAAAAAATGGAGCGAAAGAGCAAACTTGGGAGGCGTGTGTTGCAGTCTGCAATCTATCGGTCGGGATGTTTGCTCAGGGTATTTCGTATGCGGAAAAAATGGACTAAAGTAACGCGAGCAACATTTTTGGAGCATTATTGCAAAGTGACCAAATATCTCTTTTTTAAAAATATCTTGGAGAAATTTGAATTTAGTGCATCGCTTTGCGACAAAGTTTAAATTATTTTTTATCTCTAAAGGAAAATTTACAAAATAATGACTCAAGTATCTCCAATGGCCACAGTCATCTCTGTATACCTATATTAAAGTCTTAGTCGGTCGGTAGCCTAATCATTTCATCGAGACTGCTTATAACTCAAACAAATTTATATTCTTTTTCGATCAAACTTTCAGGAATTACTTGGCCTTATCCCTTATAAAATTTAAACTTCTCACAGTCTACGTTTAAGTCATGGGTTTGATTCTAGGAGCGTTTATTTTTTCCATTTGTTTAACACGTGGATTAGTGTATCACAATAATTATTTAAATTAATTTAAAATCATCGTAGGAATTCGAGACTTGAAACAACGAACACCTAAAAGAAAGAAATTTCGTTTTGCTGCCGTCGATTTTAGAATACGCATTCGCATTGAATCTGTCCAGAGATTAGTTTTTAACTCGAAAATTCGACATACTTTTACGTGAAAATCTTTTGTCGTCAAGGTGATTGACATTGTTGCCAGCTTCGTGTAATTGCGCATGATTAACTTCGGTTCTTTTCACATATTTACGGAATTTCGACGCAATTTTGAAATTAAGCAATTCATCGGTAACGATAAACAATACGACGTTTGCGAAAATAAATACATAAATATTTCATTACTCATTGATGTTGTGTTAATGAGTGTTCCTAATTCAGGTATCTCTCTTATGTATCATTCGTAGTCGGTCGGCAAACCTTGAATTGGCAGAGAAATGATACGTACTAAGAGAAAGCCCCCACATGGAACTCGATATAATTTTCTGCCTTAAATATATGTCGAAAGGAGGAGGTTCAGAGGTGCAGCGGACGAATTCGCCTCGCTCAGCGAGTCACGGATTTGACGCACGCATGGCTTTTTCGTAACCTTTCAAGGCTATATACTCGAGCATCTGTTTTATTAATTCGGGTTTCAAGTACTTATTTTGTCAATTATATTTGAGCAAAAAGGCGACCGCGATAATTCTCTATCGAATCTCTAAACTAGGCTTAAGAAGCTCTTTCCTCATTTTTGGGCAGATCGTTATTGGCACAACTCGCACGAGTCCACGCATTGGTTTTGCAATCACGACATAAAAAATGCGCGAGTTGTCGTTTTGGCTTTTCGCCATTTTTCCTCTGCCACACGTCATCGGAACTTATCATCCGTGCAATTGAAACTGCGGTATTTTAATATCCACTATCCCAATGATTTCCCATTAAATAATAATCAACGCTTTCCCTTTTTGTTGCTCCCTTTCCGGTCTGTTTAATTCTCACGTCCAATGAAAAGGTTCTATTTCTACGAAATTAATATTCGTTGCGAGCCTCTCTCTGCAATCCAACCGCGGTTCCCTCCCTCCGACCTTCATCCCACCCCTCTAATAAAAAATAGAGGGTTTCATTCGCGTTGTTTTTTGGTTTATTTTCCGTCGCTTTGAAAATCAGTACTTGCGCGCATTCCCCGCCACATTACTTGTTTTTTTTTTTACCTCCCTGCGATGTGTATTTTTGAGAGATTCATCGAATTTCCATATCCGTGCCTGTCCACCGATCCGCCGACATGTTATTTAATTTGAAGGCCGTCAATATTTTCCTCTCTACGGTTTGCACAAACTTTTGGCAGATAGAATTTTTTCCCTATTTAAAAAGATGCGTTTTCGTTGATGTTTTTTTTCTCTCTCTCTCTTGATTTATGAGGGCATTTATGCATTTTATCGACAAATATGGTGAATCGCGTGCAAAATTTTCGTAGGATGACTTTCGCCATTTTCTTTGATGCTCTTTTGAAAATGTGCTTCGTGACGCGGGTTTTCATTTTACTCGCGATTAACGGAATTTTTACGACCTTTGATGGAGCCTCGAATTTTCCGAAAAGATAACAATATCTACCCTATCTTATTGTTGTTTGTTTACTGGGTATGGGGGAGGGCGATTAGTTATAAAAGCAACTTTTCGTCATTGAAAATTTCGCATGAAACGCACATGAAATGGCATTTCGTGTCGTTTTTTGCCAGCTGCTGCCGGATCAACGTTTTTTTTGTTTTGCGAGATTGTCAACGATTTCTAAACGTTTCGTTAAAAATTTATTTCCAAAATTCTCTCGGTCTTCCTATAATTGGGTGTGTTCAATCTCGATATCGAGCTAAGTTGAATGTGTTTCGCACACTCATTTTGGAAACTGTTGTGGTAGCATTTTCTCAGCCTTGAGTGATCCATAATACTCGCGGAAAATACTTCGAACGTATTAGAACCAATAATCTATTTTAATCAACCGTGATTTTCCACTGCCCTTAACTTCATATGCCATCCCGTATCGTTGTTATAATCTCAGGCTGCGGCGGAGAGATGCAAGGAACGCTAGCGAGAAAGTGCAGCACAAGAGAAAATAATAGTCATGGCCGTGCTTATGTTACCATTATTTTTATTAGCCTACTTTCCAAAAAAATGGAAAGTAGTCTTGAGATCACCTCGGAGTCCGTGTGTGTGTGTGCCCCCCAAACATCTTCTTCATGAATGGATCGGTTTCAACTAAATTTGGTACATAGAATCTTCACATAAATAAATTACCAAAATCACATGTTTGGACCGGATCGACTAAGCAGGGGTGCCACAATTGCAAAGTTAAACTTTTCGGTAATTATGAATTTGGAAGGAATTGGCCCAACCGATTTCAACGAAATTTTGCATGAAGTAGGCGTGCAACATAAAATAACAAAATCTAGATTTTTAATATAGATACAGAAAGCAGGGCTGCCACAATACAAGGTATAAAAAAATATTTTTGCACGTATTTGTGTTGAACTGTCCACATCAATTTTAACCAAAGTTAATACTTATGATATACACTTATATACAAAACCTATTAACATATTTAAACCAAATCATTCAAACAGGGATGCCACAATTACAGATTAAACTTTCTGTAATTAAGTATTTTTAAGGAATTGGCTTAACGGATTTCAATTAAATTTTTTATATAAGATTTTTACAACATACCATATTGAAATCAAGATGTTAAAAGCGGAGCTAAAGAGCAGGACTACCACAATAAATGTTAAATAATATTTTTTCGCGTATTTTTAGAGAACTGACCCAATAGATTTTAACCAAATATGATATATTTAATCTTCATAAAAATAAATAACCAAAATGTCATATTTCAACCGGTTTGACTAAACAGGGCTACCATATATCAAGGTTAGAATTTTTTTATAACTATGAATTTGGAAGGTATTGACTGAACAGATTTCAAAGAAATTTCGTTTGTATGTTTAGACCGGATCAAAAAAGCAGGGCTACCACAATACGAGGAAAAATAATTTTGATTTCAATGCAAATACTTGACGATTATACTGCGGCGAATTTGACGAAAAGCACTTCTGTACCACGGGAAACCTGTGTACACCCCTACTTGTGATATATTAAAATTGTATTGAAAGGAAAGTAGACGGATTCGTTCTTTCCAGAAGTACCTGTTCGTTTTTGGTTAGTTCCTGCCATCTTGTTGTCACACCAATGCCCATTTACCCCATTTTTCTTTCCGTCTCTTCGGAGCTACAATATTCTTTCACCCGCAGGAGAATGGGTGGATGAACGAGGATCTTGTGTTAGATTGACTGAAGGTTGTTTGGCGTCGCGTTATATTCGAGGTCGCCTTATATTCGGGACAATGCGGTGTGTGTATGTATGTATGTTATATATATATATATATATATATATATATATATATATACAGTCAAACTCGTTTATAACGAGCACGGTTGTAACGAGGTCACGGCTATAGTGAGCAAATGCTACCTCCAAGATAAGTTTACGAGTATTTACATACAAATATTTCACGTATATAACGAGCACGCTTCACGGATATATCGAGCAAACTTCGACCACGTCTCACTGTCTCAAACGCGGTGGCGGTCAGCCCCTTCAATCCTCATAGTGACCCAAGATATGTAACCTTGTGTTCTCGAGTCCAGTCTATACACCCTATCCCTCGGGGAGGTTAAAGACCGCGGCGTTGTTGTTAAAAAATAATCCCTTCGTCCAAACCAAGAATTCCCAACTTGCAGGTACAGTGGCACCCGCGGAGGTCGTTTGTGCTCTCCTCCCAACCCACAGCTCTTTTACAGCCAGGAGGTTGTGTTTGGAAGGGGGGTAAGGGGCTAAGGGCATGTACAATGGCGCCCGCCCCCGTCGCTCAGCCGAATGCACCCAACACCCTTTCCCACGTAAAGATGGGAAATCCCAGATTTAATCCGTCTCCTCATTAACTCTTCCTGGAATTGGTATGCTCGCAGTTTGCAAAGAAAGTTCGTAGCGTTGATCACAAAAATCAGTTGAGATTTTGCCCTTGAACGAGTAACATGTCCGTAAATAAAAGGAAGTGTCTGTCTATTCGCGAAAAGGTTGATATTATTCGAGAGTTAGAACGTGGTGAAAAAAATGTTGAAGTGTGCAAAAAATTAAATTTATCGTCGTCTACGGTTTCAACCTTATGGAAAAACAAAGAAGCGATTTTATCTGCACTAGAGAACAACCTAACAACGAACAAGAAAATGAGGAAGTGTGACTTGGGTACTGTTGATCAAGCACTGCTGGAGTGGTTTAAGACGCAGAGAAATGCTGGTTTCCCCATCAACGGCCCCATTTTAAAGGTACAGGCAGATAAATTTGCAAAACAGTTAGGACATGAAAACTTCACATGCAATAATGGGTGGCTCGATCGTTTTAAAAATCGGCATAACATTGTTTATGCGAAAGTCAGTGGAGAGGCCCTGTCAGCAGATTCAAAAACGGCAAGTGAATGGGTGAAAAGTGTTTGGGAGGAGTGTCGAAAAGGTTACAGAGAAGAAGACATCTACAATGCCGACGAAACTGGACTGTTTTACAACATGATGCCTGATGCAACGTTTAAATTCAAAGGTGACAAATGTGTTGGTGGCAAAAGACCTAAGAATCGTTTAACAGTTTTAATGTGCGCAAACATGAATGGGAGTGACAAAAAAAAACTTTTTGTTATTGGTAAGTCACAAAAGCCGCGTTGCTTCAATAATGTAAAGAAGCTTCTCGTTGAATATGCAGCTAATAAAAAGGCATGGATGACTTCCAATATTTTTCAGCAATATGTAAGTCAGTGGAACAACGAGTTACGGAGGAAAAATAGAAACATTTTACTCCTTGTCGATAACTGTCCTGCGCACCCACATATGCAGGAGTTATCCAATGTAAAACTGGTGTTTTTGCCTACAAATGCGACTTCTATTTTGTAGCCAATGGACATGGGGATAATTAAAAGTTTTAAAGGCCATTTCAAGCGATTTTTTGTTCTACAGTTGATTGAAAGGAGGGAAAGAGGTTTAGATGGCAACGTCTCTGTATTGGATGCAATTCATTTGATGACAGATGCATGGGACAATGTTTCACCTACAACGATCATAAACTGTTTTCGGAAGTCTGGTTTAATATCGGGAGAATTTTCGATTGATAACCATAACGTCGATGAAGTTGATCTACCTCTGTCAGAATGGCTTAAAGAAAATGGAATTGCGAATTTTGACCATATAAATGACATTGACAATTTTGTTCATGTTGATGATGATTTGATTACCAGTGGAATTCCTACGGAGAGTGAAATAATAGAGACAGTACAAAACACAGCAGACAGTGATGAAGACATTGTTGAATGTGTCGAAGACACAATCCCGACGAAAGCCGTGCCAACTTACTCTCAAGCTCAGGATGCTGTGGAAACATTAAATGATTTTTTTTAAAACATTGACATTTCCGATGGTGTTTTTAGTGCAATAAGTGTAATAAGAGGAAACTTAAGAGACTTCAAAGTGAAATCTATGAAACAGGCTACCATTCAAAGTTATTTTTCTAAAAAGGGGAGTGATTAAGGATGCAGCTGTGAATAAATTTTATATGTACAAATGTTTATTTTAAATTTTCTAGTTTATTCTCATTTTTATGTTTTGCCATAAATTTACTAAATAAACTTTCTGTTTATATATTCACTTTTACTTCTTATGTCTTATTTCACCATACGCATGCATGCTTTTGCCTTCACGGATATTAAGTTTAACGGCTATAACGAGCAAAACTAGACGGTCCCGTGGCGCTCGTTATATCCGAGTTTGACTGTGTGTATATATATATATATATATATGTATATATATATATATATATATATATATATGTATATATATATATATATATATATATATATATATATATATATATATATATATAGCAGTTTTTTCTCCAGCCCCACAACTAACATCACCTACCCCATAACTTCTCCTACCAACTGCACCACCCGGAATATCATTTACCTCCTGAGGTGCACCCAATGTTCCTCACCAGCAATCCTCTCAACATCCGCATGAACGGCCACCGCAACAGCGTGATTCTTAAACGACCGTGGCCTGTGGCCATTCATGCGAACAATCACAATTTTAAATTTTATGATTGCTTCACGGAGAAAATACGAAAGCAATGCTCACTGCGCGTCTGATGACTTAGAACTAAAAGCGAACGATATATTCCTTTGATATCAGGGACTTCTTTGAAGGAAGAAATACGTAATGTAATCACAAGACCCTTGAAACTGTTTATGGCGAATAGAGCATTTGGAGACACCTGTGCATACATACGGCGACGTATAACGTGTCTCACCAAGTCCGAGCAGTAGGGGTTCTAATGGGGCATTTTCTCTCTCTCTTTTTACGAAAAACTCTGTCTTTCACTAAACATAACCTTGAAGTAACCTTTATACTTTTGCCGCCCGAAACAGCATTAAATATCACATTAAAATACAATTTTTTCTGTGTTTTCGGTTTTTAGATTTTTTTCGTATTTCGCAAAAAGAGTGTTGTTTTATCGTCCTGCATAAGATTCACAACTTTAAGCTGCAAGAAAATCATTCCAAGTTCGTATTAAAAAATAATCTTTGTTTTCTCGTGCGTCTTAAGTATTTTAAATACAATACGGGGCAGATTTCTGAGTAAAGTGCTGACTTCGTTAAAAAGGAGCTTCACTGCCAGAGGCTTTGTTAATTGAGGTATGCCTGTATTATATATATATAAAGTGTGTGTGTGAAATATCAAATATCAAACTGCTGTGCTCGGGAAATGCAAGAATATGATTGTTATCCTCTGTGTAATGTCATAAATAAAAGGTTTACTTGTTATGTTCATCTTTCATTCCAATTATTTTAGGGAAATACGAGGCTTTAATTCTCTCTTTAACTATCTTTCCTAAAGTACGTACTTTAAATCGTGCGAATACGCCATCTCGCTTTTCATCGTAAAATTTATACGTGCACTTTGCGATACACCCGCACGCTTTAGTCTGACTTAAAATGCTAGCGAACAAGATTTACGACTCCTCTCTTTTCAAACGATTCCCTCAATCGTAAGAATGCGAATCTAAAGATTAAAACGCGTCGAGTTTAAGATCAACGGACCGTTTTCACCGCCAATCGACGCGAATCGCCGGAAACGCGCTTTACATTCACCCTTTTCACCCTTAAAGGTGTCGTAAAGTTAGGACGTGACGGGTGCCGATTTACACCGCCACTTAACTCTCATCCGACTGCGATACACCAGAGTAATTCTAGTCGCTCTAGAGTTCGCTCGCGGAGCTCTTTGCGTGTTGTTGCTTCCGTGTTTTATCTCTCATATAATCTGGTCTATATATCCGCGATTACACCAGTCATTAGTCAACGTCACAGGATGTACGCGGTGGCTGTCGAAATCGGCGCTCAACTCGATATTCGCATTTGTGCATCGCGGCGGCGTTAAAATCTTTCTCTCGTTTTGCCCTCGAACCTTATCTCGAAGCTTTTGTCTTCGCTGTTTAGCTGTAGCTTTTCCCATTTGTGGTTGTAAAAGGATTTTATCTTAAACTGCTGTGTTTAGCGTTGACCTTTGTTGCTTTGCTACCGGTGCTTTAAATGGGTTTCTCATTAACATCTAGAGTTGAACGGTTCGATATAGCGTTGTTGGTTAAACCACAAGGGTTAATGTGTGGTCTCGGCTTCGAAAGATATGGCAGGACTCGGTCCGACGTTTATCTGTTTATTTTTGGCTTTTATCACGCAATATTGCACAATATTCTTACTAAATAATTATACGTGTAACTCTACCACATTCATTTAATTTGGCGTGAAATGTTCGTCTAGAACCTTTCTACATATATGTGTAATGCATAGAAGTTGTAAAAGCATTTAAAACAGCCACATCTCTAATAAAATTTTAGATTATCTAGCATTTAATTGTTTTAGGAGATTATTATTATGGATTTTTCCTCTGATGACTTGATTTCATAGCACCAATGTTTTTATTATAGTTTTATGCTCATAATTATTGCCTTTTCCAGCTAGAGCAAATGCTATTTTCCTTTTTAATTAAAACTGTTATAAAATCATTGCCATGGATTTAGCCGTGTGTGCATTTATAATGAAACCTTTAGTTTTATTTCGTATCATTATAATCTATTCGCACACTTGCATATGGGAGATCTCTACTTTTGTTTCTACCGTTATTCCACTCTCCATTTTCCTCTTCCCTTTCATTCTCATTCTCTCCCCCCTCCACACTCTCTATCTCGCCTCCTCTTTCTTTCTCTCATCTCTTTTCCGTCTGCGTCAACATCCCGTTCTCCTATCAGTCCCACACGTTATCTTCTCCGCCATTATATCTTCCTGTATCTCGCTTTTCCTCTCCCTCTCTTAGCATCCTCACCCCATCCCCAATCTCCCAGCTATCCTTCCTCCATCCCTCCCCAAACCCCCTTTCGCTAGGCCCACCTAAATCCCTGCCAAACTTTTGCTTCCCTCTCTCATCGTCCCCACCTCGTCGCATCCTCCTCCCCTCCGCTCACTGATTTGGCTTCAAATCCCCGCACCCGGCTCACCCCCTCTCTCGTTTTCGCGTATATTTTATGGGACCTGGGGCTATATCTATCTGCGCCTTTGACAGGTTCAGCTCGCGATGGGTTGTAGCGAGGAGTTTGTGGGTGGGGTGAGTGGGGGCGAGGAGGTGGTTTCGGGAAGGCAGTTTTGCAGGGGGGGGTGTAGGAGAGGGAAGGATGGTTTGATGCGTGGATTCACCGGTAACCACCGCCGATAGATAGCTCGGGAAACCCAATTCTCTCTCTCTCTCTCTCTCACCCTCACCACGCTCCCCAAACATCACTCTCAGTTCCAATCATCGCCGCGGCGAAATAAAAAAGCGTAAAAATGTCGATTCCATATCCTTTTGTTTTTCCCCCTTTCCTTCCCTCTCCGATTTTTTCGCCACCGTTTTTTAAACTCCGATGGACCGAGCGAAGTAAAAATTTTTGATGCCTCCCTTCCTCTTTATGCATTTTTTCTCTTCCGTCGCCATTTTTGGGTATTGGCGGCGATGGAAGAAAATGCTAAATAGCGCTTTGTTTGGCAGGGAGCGTTAGTATTGCCCATATATCGCGAGATCGCTAAATTGGACCATCTCGCGTTCGATTTAACATGTGCGCGACGGGAAGAGGGCGTGGTAGTGGTGGCGTGGAGGTGGTGGTGGCATGAGGGGGTGGCGAGAGGGGATAAGCAAAGTGGAAAGAGAGACGTTTTCGAAGGGTTTTTATGCGGTAAACGACGGCGAGATTGTTCGGAGTTTCTTTTTTCGCCGTGAGAAGGGAGGGGGCTAGTGGAAGGAAGAGGAGATGGATGGAGGGGGGTTTGGGTGGATTGCGAAGGGGGGGGGAGATTGGGGCGCGGAAGCGATCTCTCTGTTTTTCGGGCGGTCGAGTCAATTTTATTTATTCCTTTTCCCCTGTCCGTGTAGCTCCTCACGGCTCGCTGGTCGACACAAATGCATCGAAAAATGTCTGGATGTGAAGTCGCATAGAATGTTTTCCGGTTTTGGGAGGTATTAACGCCTCTCCGGACCTTTTTTCGGTATGTCGTTAGTTCGTCCTTCGTATAGTTCCTCTCACTTCCGGAGAAGAAGTTTTTTCTTTATCCACATGGGAAGTACCCGTGTCACTAGTGTATTTAGGTGATAAGAGGAATTCCCAATGATACATATTTAGTTAGGTTTGCTTTGACAAAATATGGTCATACGCATAAAAGTGTTTCTATCGTCAGTTTTTAGTTCAAATCGGTTCGAATTTTCACCACAAATCATAAAATGTAGTCAAAGAAGGGGGTGGTCTCTATTTCGCCTGCTGTAAGGTAATTGGGCCATTTCTGATGTAGTTACTTTTATTTTGAAATGCTTTGGCGTATTTGCCTCGAGGATTAGTTAAAAATTGATTCGTGGTTTTGGTCGTTTTTCATGTTTTCCCGGAGTTCTCAACTAATTTCATTTTCGGACGAATTCGCATTTCCAGTCGTATATATTTTTGCAAATTGCGTTGATTATCAGTTTGACTCCCGTGATTTATTTTCACTCTCGATTCAATTTTTCATAACTGATTTAAATCCCGTATCTCTAAATATTTCATTCCCTTCACATTTTTTTTTATCAGGCAGCAATTTGTAAAAAATCGTTTTATTACTTTTTTGGCAGTTCTGATAATCCTAATTTATCATATTATTACTCATTTTGACGTTTTGTTTAACCATTTTTAAACGTGACGCAATATATTTATAGGTAAATACGCTAGATTGGTAGAAATGTTGCTCTAATTTTCGATTTCAACTAGTCGGCGAATCGAATTACCATCGCATGGTTATTGAACGATTAATACTTAGCAAATTATAACGAATAGAATGGTATTCCCTTTACTGGTTTTCAAATATTCCCTATATGTATAGAAAAGCAGGATTAATTTTTCGGAATTCATTTTTTCCCGCTAATATTCCATCATATATATTTATTACAAATATGAGCACTTCTGCTTAGTTTTATCGCGCTAACACACCTAGGCATAGAATAATAGAGTTACGAATAAACTTAGATAAACTCAAATAGTACATCCTCCAAGTGTTTATGGTTCACGAAGATTCTCTCAGATCATCGGTACTGATGATGGAACGCGCAGAAGCAATTTTAGGCGCGGCTCTCCCCCCGCCGAGCGATAATTGAACCAGGGTTCAAGTGATAGACGACCATCGTTCTTTCGCATAGGAAAACGTTAACCTATCCGCCTGGATGCCCTCATCCCGCACCCTCTCCATGCCACACCCACGCCATTTCCCCTTTCCTCCCTCCATCCATCGTGCACTCGCAATTGATTTCGCAGCGGTATTTGGTCCAGCCGAAATCCCCGCCGTTTTCAGCCCTCTCGTATCCACCCTCCTCTCACTCTTCCGCCTCTTCGATTCGTCTACCTTCCGTGTTTCCGAATGGCATTGTATGGCTGGTTTGCAACCAGGTTTTCGCGTCCACGCCATTGCCTCTTCCACGTTTCATCCTCGCCGCCCGTCTTTCCCCTCTCTTTCTCCCTTCGCATCAAAAACAAGTGACGGAAGATTTGCGGAGCAAATTACGTAAGGCACTTTTTTCCGCTGCTATCTGTCCAGCGGTTTGAAGAGTCGCAGGTGCGATGTATTGCTGGCTGCCTATTTTTGTAGTAGACAGTACTTTTTAGATTTTTTCGATTACTCCCCAGCAGTTGATCCTATATCCACAAAATGTTTAGAACGCATTTAGACCAAACTATTCTGAAAATTTGGCTTTTCCAAGTTGCAGGATTCCATGGAGGACGGACGAACAGACAAGCAGAAAACAAGACCTTTTTTTAATAAACGCTTATGCTTTCGGTTTGTCCGTCTATCTGACGAGCTAACTCCTCCTAAACGGAAGCAGCTAGAGCAGGGGGGAGGGGGGCGAACTACGGCCCGCTAGGGCATTTTATGTGGCATTATTAATGCAAACCGTAATATAAAATACGGATAATTTCATATTTCTATCTTAAAATTATGGCCGAAAAAAACTTTTTCATTGATGTTATGGGGATAACATATTATGTATTAGTGATTTTCACTAACAGAAGCTTGCGCATTAACTCAAATAACTTCCGATGCCCACCGAAGCATTTTAATCTGCTAATGCTAAGATGACCAGACTTTCTCAATCGCTGTCCTCTCTAAACCTTTTGTCCTTCCATGTCATCCTTTTTGAACATTTCTCTGCCTTTGTCCTTCCTTTTACTCAAACCACGCCTTCTTTTAATTTGTTTATTCTCAAGTCAAATGGCTATAGGTGTAGAAGTAATCCCTCCACAAATATACTTACATTTTTATCGTTTCACTGTGAGAGTAGAGTCAAGCTAAATTTTGTGAGGTCGCTTCAGTCGAGCATAAGAAATTATTAGGTTACTCAAAAACCAGGTGGTTGGCTTTAACACTTGCCATTGAACGTGTTACTCAATTATTTGAACCATTAACTTTATATGTTTTAAGTTTAGATAACTGTCCCCAAGTTCTGATTTTTTTTAAAAATCCATTAGATGAAATTACTCTGCATTTCATGCATAGTAAGGCAACATTGTTTCAGTTGAATATAGAGCAAATTGAAAAGAACAAAATATGTGCAGCTGAAGTAATGTCAATTCTTCACAGTTTTAATGATCAATTGGAATCCAGATTAAATATGAAATGGCTACCAGTAAATGCAGATAATTTATTGAAGAAACTAGAAGAGAATAATCCAACAGTTAGAGGGGCGTTCACGGACGAGGTTCAACTATTTTATAGAAATTGCCTTGATTATTTGATCAAATGGACAAAATTTCTGGATGGAATAAATTTTTTTCAGTGAACCTTATTAAGAAAACCAATAGAGTGGGAAAAAGTGGTAGAATCAATGAAATGTGCAAATAAAGTGTCTCATAAAGATTGATTCTGTTTGATGAGGTTCGGAGACTAAATGAGTACTGCTCAGCTAAGAAGTTTTCTGAATGGCCTGAAAATAAAATGGGAGTCGACAAAAGATGGGTGGAAGTATTTCAGTTTTTTTAAACCGAATATCTCCCTTTTATTGATTTAAAGATATTGGTTGAAATAACTTTGTTTACCTGGGACAAATGCAAGTGTAGAGCATGTATTCTCGTTAATTAATGATGTGTGGGACAGCAGTCTTTCTTTGGAAACATTGACCTTAATCATAATGATAAAAGTTAACATGGATTATAGCTGCGATCAATTATCAGAAATGTTAAATAAAAATAACGATCCTTGGAAAAAGATTCACAGAAATGACAAATATTTCAATACAAAACCATCATAAGTCATTATTTGAATAAAGATACTTCATTTTTAAAAACATACTACATATTTCAGCCTCTTGAAATAAGATTTGTTTCAATAAATGTATATTTTGAATAAATATATTTTCAATAAATATTGGCTCATATAAAATAATTTTCAAGCAATCAGGACATAATTTAGAATAAATAACAATTTGTAGGATTAAATTTATTGTAATTTTAATTGCTTTTGAACTTTGTTTAAACTTTTCCGTGTTGGGGTTTATTTTTCTTGAATGTGTGAAACACATGTAATTAATGAACACTTACGTTTAAAATTTGTGCAATTCACCTTTGAGCTTCTGAAATTGACATTCGTTCAATGCGATTTGTCATTATGTAATTTGAGTGTTTTTCTGTGAAAAATGTTCCCTTAAAATTATGTAGAGGCACTCGTTATTTTTCTTGAAAGCTTACAGCATTTTTTAAATAAAAAATTTCATGTCATGCGACTGTTGTAATGCATTTTCTTTCACAACCTTTATTTTATTTGAAAAAATATGAAATAAAGCATATAAAGTTTTTTTGTCATGAAATGTGTCCTTCCTTTTCCTTCCCTTTGTCCTTCCATTTTGCAAAATAAACGGGATGTTCTCCCTTTTGGAAAAGTATATCTGGTCACCTGAGCTAATGCGGACCGCCGAAGATGCTGCAACTGTTAATGCCTCCCGCCGCGTAAAAAGTTTACCTACCCCTGAGCTAGAGCGTTTGTTTTTTTTCCCAATCCATTCAGTAATGTTTGGTTGTGTACGCTTTTTCGGTTTGTCCATCTACCTGCCTGTCTGTCCGTCTGTTTTGCGCGCTAACTCCTGAAAGAAAGCAGGTAGAGATTTCGTTTTTTCGATTTAATATTGTGTCGTTATGCACGTTTTATTTTGGAGATTTTAGTGGCTAGCAGAATGGGAGTAAAATTTAATTTGAATATATTTTTTTATGAACGTTTTATTTTAAACGTTATTCTTCGTAATTATATTAAATTATTTTTATAATATTGTTTCAGACAACACTAGTAACGTACATTTTAACATTCTATATTAACAATTAAAAAGAAAACGTCATTTACTGTCTGCTTCAGCAGCTCTTTCCTTAATTGTTTACTTTCATCATATGTTTAGTGCGAGTATTGTTTTCGTGAAATAAATCGATTTTGATATTTCAACGGAAATACACGCTTTAAGGTTTATTGTGTACGTTTATACTATTTTATCGACGATTTATGCGTGTGTGTGTGAGATAGAAACTTTGTGCTTGTTAGCACTCAATAACTACTAACGAAATAGGCACAAAACTTTATAATTTTTATTTATCTTATTTTTATTTTATAGCGATTTAATTAGAAAATCAAGATCTGATTAGATTTTGGCTACAGTTAGTCTACCAGAAGTGGTGGTTTATTCTTTTCATTTTTTCGTTTTTGCCAAATACATATCGCCATTAACAGTAATTACTCCCAGAAACAAATATCAATTTTGTTTATCTATAGTTTTTCCAATGTGAAAAGTAATTCTTAGTATTTTCAAAAATTTGAAAATTATCCAATGTTTCAAAATTATTCACGAGTGCAATTGTCGATAATTATTCTTGAGGACGCTGATATCGAGAGCAACTTAATAACTTAGTACTATTGCAATCATGTTCATTGTTCTGTATGGAGAAAGTCAGTGCTGGGCACGTTAGATTAAAAAAAGCGCTAAAAGTCGGGGAGTTGTGCAGCGGTGTCGTGGGGGAAGCTGGTTCTCGTAACGTGCAGGGGGGGGGGGGGGGGCAGAGGGTTTGGTCAGTCGGGTTTAGGAGTTGGGTGGGAGAGATGGTGGTAAAGAGTGGAGTGGGTATAGGGAGAAGATCGAAATAATAAACCCTGGATGGGAGAGTGGGGGAGAGAGATTGGATGAAAAAATTGGTCAAATCAGCAGCGGCGTCCTGTAAGGTATGTGATGGGGACGCTCGTTCTCTCTCTCTCTCTTCTTCATTCTCCGCGTATTCTCTATCTCGCCGTCTCTCCCTTTCGTCCCTTCTATTTCTCTCTTTTTATGTTCTTATTCCGTTTTTGCAGCCTTTTTCCAATCAAGTCGCTTCTTTTTCTGGAAGAAGCGCGTAATGTTTTCACGCCCTGCTGTTATTCGGAATTGTTTATTTATTAAATTAGCGCATAAACGCGTCTCTATCTTCCTCTAAGGAAGAACAAAAAATTGGCTCGTTTTCTTTAGCGATCGGGATTTCCACAAACCGCGAGTTTGGGCGTGTTCTCACTCTTCTTTCTAATTTGCGGTACTTTCTCTTTATCTCTCTTTGATTCTTATTTTGTCTTGTACTCTTCGCGGATGTTTGTATTCATGTTTTTCTCCATTTTTCTTTCCGTAATATTTTCCCTTTCTTATCCCTCTTTCAAGCTGTTCCCGCAATTTCTTTCCCTTTTTGTATTTTATCATTCATATGCTCTCTTTTTTTTGGCCGTTTCCTTTTCATGCGATGGTCCTGTGTGTCTTTCATATCCGACCTTAATTTTTCTCTGATATTCCGCCTTCTTTTCAATCGTTTATTGTATATTACTTGTAATGTTTAAAAGAGGAAGGTTCGAATTTTCGCCAATTGATATTGTTCTCGCTATTTTCCTTGTCACGAGCGGCGAATCAATTATATTCCCAAGAATTTTTCAGTCATTCAATTCGAGAGCGTTGGTATTCATTACCTTTCATAGCCATGAAATTATTTCGTTCGCTTTTCGTGTCTTTAAGGTCCGCGGTTACATTTTTAGATTTCGGTTTTGAGGGCTTCCTTCATTGTTCCCTAAACGTCGGGAAATCGCCCATTACGCTGTGAAATATTAACCTTGATCATCTTTTTTTCGTACATACTTCGTAGACCGTGTGGTGAAGAGTATCGATCCCATTCGATTAAATTGGATTGACATTCTCCACCTGACGGCAGTGGGAGGGATAAAATGAGAATCGATGGGTTTATTGACCGATGCGGAAGCACGCCTGGTTCGCGTAACGTCTAAAAAAATAATATATATATATATAGAGAGAGAGAGGCGAAAAAACCAACGAAAGTAGTGCGCGGTCCTCTTTTGTAATGAGAAACTGTGTTTACCCTAATGCTTCAAGTCCAATATTCAAATGCACGGCTGATGTCACAGATCCCGATAGCTGGCTGGCGGAGGGGAGGGGGGTGAGCGAGCGGTGATAAAAATGAAACCAAGAACGGCCGGGGAGTTTTAAATAAATAGAAGAGGGTATTATTTTTATTTACGGAGGCGTAGTTTTTTTTCTTTCATATAAATATTTTTCATTTTAATTTAAGCGTCCCTTCGTCCTCCTGCCTCTCCGCCCTCTCACCGAATCTGGTATTGAAATTGCCGCTTTGCTGATTTATGGCGAAGAGTTAGCCGTGCAGATGCGGCGTTTCAAAGGTTTCTCTCAATCGTCGTTTTCATGTCACGCCGCGTCATCGATGTTTATGACGTGCGATAAATTCGGATGGATATTTTTTTATTATACGGTCTGGAAATTGAATCTGGAATTATTTTCTGTTGATTTCATTTCGCCATGTCATTGTATGTTTCGCGCCTTAACCGTTTTGTTTGCGTTCGCTTGAAAGATTCGGCGTTTTATTTGCGTCCCCGGTGCGCCTATGGTTATTGCATGATTTTTATTTGACAGGATTGTTCAAATAGCAATTTTGGAAGCTGCCTCGAATTTTGTTTAATTTTTTGTCAGTTTAAACTCGTTTCGCTTTGGCGAAAAAGTGGCTTTTTTCGTATAAATTTCATCGGGTTTTAATGTTTATGAGTTTTGTTTTCATTACCGCGTAGCGGAAGGTAATTAGGGGGTATTTTTACGTAATAGCCAATTTCCTGCAGTATATTGTGAATTGGGTGATGAAACCCAATAGTGCCCAGTTTCTCTTATGCGAAGCAATAAATCCATTATGCAACTTATATACGTTCAAATACGGGCAGATCTCCTTACGATCCCTTAGTTATTATAGCGATTGTTTCGGGGGCAACCGCAATGCCTCCACGAAATCACCTTCGTTTTCCATTCTGATCGAAAGAACAACTCACGAAAAACGTTTTATCCTCATTACTGCGGATAAATATTTTTCCAAAATGCCTTTTCTCGTCTTTGTTGTTCGCGTGTTACATTCATGTCTACCAAATTCCATTCTCGAGAGGCTCTGTGAGAGCGTTTTCCTTCCACTTTCCCTTCTATTCTCTTCCTTACTCTCACCTAACATCTACCTTCGAGAAGTGTTTTGCCAATCCTCCTATATATAATTTCGAATGTAAGTTCGTACGTACGTACGTAAACTTTACTGAATTGTAACCATGGTGTTGTCCAATTGCGCAGATGGTCAGTTTTTACCCTTTTCCTTAGGGTCGAATCGCGCGGCGGTCATACGCGGTCGGATTTCGAATTGTGCGGAACTACCTTGGGTTGACCTTTTTCGGACCACCCGGAGTGCACGGTCGATTCGGATAAAATTCGCACTATAAATATTAATACTTACTCCCGCCATATTTGACGGGCAATTTTGCTAGTCATCATTATAATAATGGCCATGAGAAAGATAGCATAAACTAAAATAGTCTCTCGCCACCACTCCTCGGGAATTTCATCCTTTGTCGTCTGAATGCGGGAGGAAAGGTCTTCCTTGTGACTCTTAAGAGACCTAGACCTCGCATCCTCATTCCCATTCCCCTCCACGTATAGCGGCCACATCGGTTTCCTTCGATTTGACCCGCGCTTGTAAATCCTCGTGGGCTTTGAGGATAAGAGTCCAAGGGAAGGGAAGCGAAAGGAGGGCAGGGAAAGGTGTGGAGGAGTAGTGGCAGCAAAGCGATAAGGGAGAGCACATCGAATCTTGGAAGGGATGGTTGAAGCGAAGTCGGGCGTTTTGGAGACTGCGATGGGTTCCCTCTTCCACCTTTTCTCTTCTTTTTGGCGCTATTTCCCGTCTGATTTTTTGCCTTATTTCGCGTCCAATCTCTTAACCAAGAGGTATTCTTACTTTTTCACTTAGGTGAAGGCCTAGGTTTTATGTTCGCCGTTTTATTTTGGTGCAGATTTTCTGTAATTATTAAGTTGTATCTAGTTTTTTATTCGTGAGTTTGCTACATTTTTCTTGGGATTCGCAATTTAATGATGCCATGTAAAGCTACAGTCACATGAGAGTTGAACATGCATCTATTTTTGTCGAATATACTTGACGCGTCTTGCTTGGATCATTGGGAATTAGTTTTATCGCTCTAATTTGTTCTTTTTTTACCTCTAATCGGCGACTTAAAATTATTCCGCTGTAAAATGCCAAAATTTGGAGAGTCGTGGATGTTTCTAATGGAGTTTGGCTGTTGAAAATCACTAAATGTGCCCTAAATATTCCCTGGCGTTTATCGACTTTAATTTTTATGAATTTGATCTTCGCTTAATTTTTCCTTTCTTCTGTTGACTCCTATGTCTTTCCCAATGCTCCCGTCAATTTAATATATTTGTTTCTTGCGTTGGCTCTGATAACAATAGTTAGTTCATTGCTTTCTTAAAGTACCGATCGCTCTTTAAAGGGGTCAACATTTTTTCATTAACTTTTTAACGCCTCATAACGAGCCATAAAAATATCCACACCTGGTAAATGTCGATCTACCTTAAAAATGAAATATGCAGGTCTAATTAATTAAATCCGTTCTCTTAATTGGAACTTGTTTGAGGAAATTTTATTCATTTTTCATCTTTCACATTTATCTTTTTCTTTTCTCTCCTCCCTACTTCCGTATCTATAGGAGACCCTCGCTCCCTTTCATTCTCTCCCTCCCACCTTCCATTCCCTATTTCTCCCTCTCCTGTCCACCTCATCATCCCCCCAACTCCTCACCCCACCAACCATTATGATCCCAATTTTTTTCCTCCACATAATTCAATTCTCTGCCTCTTTCATTCGGCCATCCGTCTTCTGTTCTCGCCCAACCCCTCTCCGTCCTGCGAATTCTCTTTCTCCCCCTTTCTCTTTCTCCATTTTCTTGCCCGTCCTTCCTCTACTCCTCGTCACCGTCCATTTAATCTCTCCCTTCTTCATTTTCCCTCACTCCTTTTCGGTCCCTCTCTTCCTCCCTTTGTCATTGTGGCTCTCTTCCTCTCTGTCCCTTTTACCTCTTCCGCTGGACGGCATTTCACCGAATCCGAACTGTCTTTCTCCCATAGGCTTCTATCCCCAATCATACTTTCTCCCTACCTCCTTTCGAGCGTTGCTCCTCTATACAATGGACGTCTTTACACTTCTCCAATCCCTCCGTATTCTTTCCATCCCTCCCTCCCTCACGTAGAGTTATACCCCGCCCTCCCTCCCACCTAATCTCTACCTCCCTCCATCCAATTTCCCCTTTTCGTCCTCTCGGTGCCGCAACGATTTTCCTTCTCCTCCTCTTCTTTATTCACACTTCCCACCTCTTCTCTTATTCACGGTCATCTCTGCTACTATTCTCGTTCACTTTCCCCTACTCCCAATCTCTCTTTGACTTTATCTTCCTGTCCTATCGTAATTGTTTCAGTACCAAGAGTAAACGTGTGGAGATGTGAAGGGTTCTGTGTGGCCGGGACTGCCAACTTTTGCGATTTGGCGTGGTCCGGCCGCTTAGGAGTGGGACTGTTCTTTGAACGCTGTTAGAGAAAGTGTTTTGTTTTAGAATGTTGAACGAGCGAGTGCTTTCGCAAAAATCCTTGGATCACCTCGTTTGAAATAGAAAATGATTGTTGCAAATTTCTGGGTTTATTTTAATCATTTGAATGAGAGATTTCTAACCAAATATATTTAATGGAAAATAATTTGTAAAAGATATTAAGCCTCTTTCTCTTATTATTGGTCTGCAAATTGTTATCGTAAAGCATTTATAATGAGATAATTTTACTATCCACGTTTTTTCGATGCTTTTGAAATGTTTTGTTAGGTTTTTTGTCATTTATGTTTATCATTTTCCTTTGGTGAGTGAAAAATGAGTACTGTATTGCTTCAATGGATATGCAAATGTTTGCTCTAGCGTAATGAATATCATATTTCAACGACTTCTTTTTCTGATGAATGGAGCTGGAATTTTTATATACAAAAATTCTACCGAATAAACTCCGTTAAATCATCAAAAATGATGGTGTAAACAAACAAATGCTCAAAATTTCAAATTTAAATTACATTACTTAAATAAAATAATGAAAAGTCTCCCATTTTAAGCTGTGTATCGCTTAAGCTTTGAGCGTTGTAACGTCGTGTTTTTCGTTTGTCGTGCTCAGCGTGTTCGACGCAGAGATCCGTTTGTGTAACTCTTCGATAGGACCAGAGAGGTGGGGTCCTGTGGAGAGAGATTTAGGCCGTCTATTTTAAATTGATGTCGTAGTGCGTCTAACGGAGTGGTGCTACCCTAGTAGTCTCCGGATCGTATGATGCGAAAGAGGGGGAGGGAGAGAGAGAGGATGTTCGCAATGGTTCGGATGAGGACGAGTGGAACAATTGAAAGCCGTTCGTAATTAAGGCGGAGGGAGTTAAACGCTGCGAGTTTGGTAGTTCGTAGGGTCGACGGAAGAGGTCGGGGAAAGGGGGAGGAAAGGTGATGAGGAGAGTAGGAGTTGGTGGGAGGAGGAGACACGAGAGAGAGAGAGATTTGGCGCTAAAATGTGCAGCGGTAGTTGATGATAGTTACCCTTTAAGTATTTAATAGTCAATGACGGAAAGGGAAGATATGGCGTCAGAGGGTCCTTTTCCATTTTGTATGAGCATCTGGTCCGGAGTGCCCGCGTTGCGGAACGTGTTTGACTTAGCCGTCCCGTGGATCCGCCAAATGCTGACTGCGTTGCATGTTTTGTCGTTTTTTGCCTCTTCGTTCGTTCGATGTGTAGGATTTTCCGCGCTGTTTTTATGTGGGTCGTCTTAAAGCTGCTGTCAATTTTTTCGCGCATTCTTTATAAAAATTATGACGATTGCTTTAAAATGTTAAAGAGATGCATTTCGAACTTGTAGTGTTTTTGAAAGTCCCAGTAGGCATATTTAACTGAACGAAATAATGCGAAAAATTATTTGGATTGGTAATGTATGGAATTAATGGACATACTAAGCGCCGAGATTCAAATTTATTCATCTCTGCTGCAATTTTATCTTTTCAGTATATCCGTTTTCTTTTTAATTTCTGATTTTATTTCTTATGCAACTTAATAGGGTTTGAAAAATATTCATTTGTAAACAAAGATTCTGGGGTGATAATTTTCTTATTTCATTAGTATGGTTAATCGGAGAGGTTTCTTAGTTGTATCGACCATGTAGACCTGTAGATAGGCGATTATAACGAACCCCAACTGCGATTCGCGCGCATAACTGAAGACTTTTTGGCGACATTCTTTCCTTTAAAGAAATTCCTGTCCTCTCATGTCCACCTTATCCGCTTCCTCTTCCTCACCGGAGTATATTACGGTTATTCTGCAGGATAAAAAATGTAGTGTTGGGTGGAGGGGCGCAGAGAAAGGACAGTCCGGCTTCTCTCGGGGCTTGGTTATTGCAGCGATGGGCGGTGGGTCTTCTCGGTTTGGGTCATTGAGGTCGTGATGAGGCGCGGGAAAGAGAGTAAGGGGGAGATGAGCTTGGACAAGGAGATTTTTAATGGCAGGATGCCGACGGTGGAGGGAGGAAGATATAAAAGGAAAGAGAGAGAGGGTCAGGGTTGTGAGGGGGATAGACCGTGATTGCGTCCAAGTTGGCCCATAGGAAACGGAGGGTAAAATTGGCGGAGAGGAAGCGACAGGGGCCCTTCTGGACCCTCTCCTCGTCTTCTCTCCATCTTCCTCTACTTCCTCCTCTATGATTTGGCCGGTCCTTGTCCCGTAGTGGCCTTCTCTGCCCCCTCCACTCTCCGCCCCCCTCCGGCCTCTGCTTCCGTCCTCAAAACTTTGTCGGACGCTCCCGCTTCTTGCTGCTGTTAGATCGCGGCCGGCGTCGCAGGCGGAATTCGCATGGCGGTTATAATTTCCCGTGGTCGATGGCGTGGATGGGCAATTCTCCTCCCCCTTCCTCTCTAACGGAGGATGGTCGAGTCGTAGTCGCACGTCGTATGTCCCAAAGGTATTATATCCTTTGACCTCCTTTTTGTCCGAGGAAGTTGAGTGGGATGCTAGTGGAGATTCGGGTGGATGCGGATGCCGGATAGGGAGAAGGAAAAGACGCTTGGCGACTGTGGTGGCCGGATATGCTGCTTAGTTATTGTCCGAGATACTTTTTTGTAGTTATTTCCTCGAAATTTTTGTTTTGCATCGTGTGTGAGATTTCCTGATGAATAGTGGGCAAAAGGGGCATTATGTTTTTTTATCGCAATCCGCCCGTTGCTATTAATTTCGTTCGGTTGCAGAATTATGCATTGGCTGATAAAATGGATACGTTCGAATAGATACTGTTAGGAAGTGATCGTTATCAAGGGAAAATTCGTATGTTTTTTATCATGCCGTTTTTACTGTAACCTTACTAACTTTTCAAAACTTATCGACTGTAACGAAAGGAAAATATATGACGCACTATATTAATTTTTTCTAACAATCCTACGGGATAGCATTTTTATATCTAATGATTGCCGATTCCCCGTGTGTTAAATACATCTATAGAGAAGTATATTAGAATTAATTTTGTTTAGAGAATCGAAGGCAGTTATTTTTCAAGGGAGAAGCCGTAGGTTTCACCGTTTAGAAATCGGACGAAATTCTCAAAGGCCGAGCCATTCTTTTCTTATCTTATCTCCGCCCCGCGTTGTTGATCTCTATTGTTTAGTCTCGCATAATCTTGAGAGCGTAAATTTTTATCAAGTGTTAATCAAATCTATTTTTTATCGCTATTCCTAACCTATAAATGGTACGAGCACTTCATAACCGTCAAAGTGGAGAATCGGAGAGAGATCAGTGGCACTTTGGGGATGGAGGAGGATATGCTAGGTGAGCGGTAGGCGTTACTTTTGCCTCTCCGATTTTTTCTCCTACCTTTTCGATTTACGACACCCGTAGAATTTATTTATCGGCTCAAAAGTGCCGCTATAGTAGCCGTTGATGACTCGATCACTGGCGGTGCCATTTGGGCATTAAATCCGTCTCGGAAAACGGCGGCGTTTTGTAACACAATGCTGAGAGCGCATGTACACAAACGAGTTCCCATTCACGGGGGCCACAATCCCATACACCTCCCCCCCCCAAACTTTCCATTGCCACCGAGAGAGAGCGTTCCGCGCGTTGGCTTGCTTTAACGTATCCACGCCGCGAGTCCGGCTCGATTTTTTTCAAGCTCCGCGTTTACGCCAATCCATCCATTTCGTCGCTCCCGAACTGTCGTCCCCAATGGGAGGGAATGGGGAGGAGGAGGCGAGGGAGTTGGAGGTGGGTGGGGATAGGTGTGGGATCCCTTATCGCCCTATGTCGAATATACGCTAATCGTGACGCGTCGATTGTTATAACCTGAGCCAACTCCGGACGTTTTGTGACCGATCTGTTCCTCATGATCTCAGTTTTTGGCGGGACTGCCGAGGTCGTTAGCATACACACCACTGCCCCGGTGCATGTTACCTGCCACGCAGGTCAGCACGTGCCTACTGCACGCTCAACCTTAAATGGTTTTGATGTCCTCCGTTACTCTCTTGTCCCCTTCCCTTTCTCACTCTTTCTCGTTCATCATTCCTCTCCCTCGCCCTCTCTTTGGCTTCACATCTTAGCTTCGTCTAGTTTGTTAGATTTATTCCAAAAAATGTAGAAGGTATGGGTTATCTATTGATGAGGGTGGATTTATATTTTTTTAGGTAATTCAAAGATTTTTAAATATTTCACATTGAATTACCGAAGTATGTGTTTTTGTCTATTAAAGACATTCTAACCATGTGAAACGAATAATTTTTGCCATCATCATTATCGTATAAGTATAGTGCTAAGAAATTTGAAGAATACTATATCATCCAGTGCATATACTTGTTTGCAGAGTCGGGAAAAGACATTTTTCCGCCCTAGGGAGGGTTTGAAAATTACCCTCTTTCTAATGAAAGTATACATTACACCATTTAACATCATAAAACGGTAGTTTACTTGCACTGTAGAGATAAATAAATGCGTATATGTAAAATATATTTTAGAATATAAAATGTTTAACTTGTCATTTGTCACGTCCCCAAGTGTGCTGAGCCCTATGCGGGTGCCTAGCCCTTGCCCCGGCTCCGCATGTATTACTTCACCGTAGAAAATACATTTTTATTCAGGTTGATAAAAACTGGTAAGCAAGAGACTCGAGACCATTTGTGTGAGAGTGCGGCTACGAAAAATTTTCAATCTTCTAGAAAAAATGACCGCAACACCGTACTGCTGGAAATGTACGGGAAAGCGATAAATTCGATCAGTTTTTAAAAAATATGTACATATTTTACCTGCGTCACAGAGACATGATTTCTCTCCGTTTCGCCCTTTCTTCCTCTTTTCCCTCCTTCCAAGGCGTCACCCGATGGCATCCTCCCCAGCTCCTTTCCCCCTCCCTCGCTCTCTTCCGCTCCCACCGCACGCACGCCGGCGTATACCGCCGTGTCCGCGGACGTGTATCGCTTTCAATCCTCTCCTCCTCCTCCTATCACTGTTTACTCTGTTGCAGTTGCACCGGTTTAGAGGGGAAGAAGGAGGGAATGTAAGGAAGGAGGTGGTGGGTTAGGAGTATAGGGGTTGGCGATCCTCGCGAAAGATGCATATCGCCCGAACGAGGATGCCTTTATCGCGGGACGGGAGAGGGGGGGGGGATTTGCGAGTCGTCGTCGTCGTTCCTCGGACGGCGGCTATGTAGAAAGGGATTTCATGCATTGCCATTAACGGTCGGTTAGTTTGCGAGGGTGGATATCAGAGGTCGTATGCGTGAGAGTTATTCCGCGTATCCCACCAGTGCGACCCCACCTACCAAGTCTAGCTCTCCTTCCTCCGGTACTCCCTCGAGGTCACCCTGCGTCGCGTGTCTATGTCTATCTCTATAACCTCTCCGTGTTGCACACACGCGCCGTGTTCATGAACGGCCTGAGAGTGGGTACTTGGGTATGTGTGTGTATGTTATTATTGGGTGTCAGTCTCCGGTGGCGTCACGCTTCTCTAGGTCATCCACGTTACGGCAGATACTGGTATTGCGGCCATCTTGCGCAGTGTAATTTATAAACGGGGACAATTGGAGGGTCGCGCTTAATAACGGATTTAGTAATTAATATCGGCTGAGGATCTGTTAGGATATTCATTGCTATTAAATTGCTTTTGAGAGAGGCACGGCTATGACGCGAATTTTGTCGGCACGATTTTGAAACCAACGAGCTCAACATGTTATATGAAATAATTATGAATTCTAGTATGTATTAGTATATAGATATTATTCCAAAACCTTGGCGTTTATTTAATTTTAAGTACTTTACAGCAAGGGAAAATTCAACGTGCAGTTTTCGTCATTAGGCTAAATGTTATACGTCACGTTTATTCTCGCAATTAAAAAATTTTTCCTCAAATGATTATTTTATCGCTTCATTTGATAAATACTTTTTTAATACGTATACATAATTCATGGCATGGTCCTTGAAAAACAATATATTTATCTAAACCCGCGATATCTTCATTAATTTATTTCTCGCCGTGGCAGTCCAGGTCCCGCCTGAAATTACTTCCGCCAAATCGCGTATTGTGTGCGCTAAAATAAACATCAAAACTTCTGGGCAGGTGTATATTTTTAAACTCATTTTTACACAGACCGCTCGATATATAGGGTTCGGGGTCCGCGAAAATTCAAGGGAGAATTCATTTCGGTAATAAATTGCTTCAATTAAAGCCGTGACAATGGGCTCGCGAATTTACAGAGTAATTAAAAGAGTAGGAAAGTTGGGCGGTAGGCGTCGGTCGTCTTTTATTTCGTCCGCATCAATATCAAAATCAGTCATTATTCTTCTCCTTTGTTCCGCCGCATTATTTTCCCCTTTAGGCCCTTAAATCACCCGGGTCGCTTATTTCCCTCGCATTGGTGGATATTACTTCGCTCTGGCTCTCTGCGTCCTTTTCCTCCCTCTCCCATCCTCTCACTTTCACTCTTTCCCTCTCCATCCTTTTCACATTTTTCTTTCTCTCATGAATGAAATAAACTTTCTCTCGGCACCCACTAGTTCCATCTCTTATATTTACCCTGCACTCTTCTCACGCTCTTAATTTTATACCGTTAGTATAAGAATGCACGCACACTCAAGGAAGTTCACGCCATTGCACGCGTATACATCGGATTCTCATTTGCAAAGTCCTTCGCTTCCAATTTGGCTGCTCGTCCTTTATTCATCTTCACCCTTTTCCTTCGTACCACTTCGCACCCCTCTCCCACCTCGCGATTTAATTAAAGAAGGTAATTAAGTGACGAATAAATCAAACGATCGCCACGATTCTACCTGCTATATATTTCTATCTCTCTCCGGCTCCCTATCTCGCGTTATCTCTGCTTTTCTGCATTTTGATCCCGACGTCTCTCTCCGAGGTTGTCACGCTCTCCTGTCGCGACATCTGGCTGTGGCATCTCTCACCTTTTAATGCGGAATATCATCGAGCGATGCCTCGATTATTCTGGTGAGCGATGGGGAGGGATAGGGTCACTTTCCTGAATGCCACTTTCCAGAACAGCTCATTTTCCCGAATGCCTACTTTCCAGAATGTCACTTTCCCGAATGTCCATTTTCCAGAAAAACCTTTCTCGAAAAACAACTCTTGGTTGAAATTCAACGAAATGTTTTGAGTGATTTTTAGTATTGCATACAAGTTTATTTCAATCAACAAAAAATTATAGTTTATGTATATTAGCAGAATTCAAAGATTTGTAGGCAAAAACAGTTAACTATTGGTTGAAATTCAAAAGAATGATTAGAGCGATGTTTTAATATTGCATAAAAATTTATTTCAATCAACATCCTTCATGTACATTTACAGAATACCAAGTATTGTTGCAAAAGCAGTTAGCAAGTTTTCTGATGATCGACCTTCTCGGTATTGATATTTAATTTATTAATATTTTTTCTTCCCTTTTTCTGGCTTCTCTCGGGATGAAAACTTGATCGCCTTTGTTGATGTCTTCCATCTTTCTTCTAATGTCATACTCTTCCTCTCTTAATCCACTAATAAATGCATACAACCCAACGTGGCTTTTCCCCGATAGCAATCCCTTCTATCTTCTGTGCCACGCCTCTGGATGATTTTGCGTTCTTGGCAACGAATATTTTAGATTTTCGTATGCTGACCAGAGAGATGGATCAAACATAGGGTTCGAATAATACTCCCTTCCTCTTTTATTTTTCCTTCGAAACCTGCCTTTCACGTAAAAGTTCCCGAACCGTACCCACACCTTTGTCATTACCTGTGCTCCAATAACTTCCATCTATTAATTCATAAGCTTCTTTTATTTCACTTGATGGAAGGAAGGCCAAAGCGGAGATCTTACATATGAGGAGGCATATTTCCTCATTTTCACCGTACAAGGCTGCAAGGCCTACTTTCTGAACCTGCCTCCAAATGTCCTGACTTAGGTGATAATAGCAGATTTTATGTGTTACTGATTGTAATTTTTCTTTGACTGCTCTAATAGCAATGTCATATTTCAACCGGGTTGACAAAACAGGGCTACCATAATATCAAAGTTAGAATTTTTCTATAATTCTGAATTTGGAAGGTATTGGCTGAACGGATTACAAAGAAATTTCGTGTGTAGGGCGAGTATAGAATGGCAAAACGAGATGAATATGTTTAGAACGGATCAAAAAAGCAGGGCTACCACAATATGAGGAAATATAATTTTCTGATTTCAAAGCAAATACATTATTATACGATTATACTACTGCGAATTTGACGAAAAGCACTTCTGTACCAAGGGAAACCTGTGTACTCCTCTACTTGTGATATATTAAAATTGCATTGAAAGGAAAGTAGGCGGATTAGTTCTTTCCAGAACTACTTGTTTTTCGCCACATCGCTTTGCCTTAAGACTTCTTTTTTTACATCATGCAATCGGCGAGTCACTGCAGTTTACAGCTGCGTCGTAGCTGAAATGCGCATCGGATTTTCTCAATCTCTTTTCGGCTATCGGACCTATGTATAATAATGTGAATAATTAAAATTGTCTGATCTTATTTATTCTAAACTATTGACATGAATTCCATTGATCATTAAAATTTTCTTAAATTTTACGGAGACATGCTAATTAGGGCGCTGTGTCAAAGTAGTTGCTCAGTTATTCATAAGAGAGAAGTTTACCTTCTCGTGGTATTATTAAATTTTACATATAAATAATCTCTTTAGCTTTTGCCTATTGATATACCTTAAAATACATCCTCCACCCAGCTAACAGTTTAAAAAAGGAATGATCTTTGTTAGTATGAGTGCCAGGTTCTCTTGATTTATTTCGGGTTAGTTTTAGAGAGGATCCCGTTGCTCTATTGCTCTTGCCCCGTGTCTCTTTTACCGCCTCCACTGCGTTCCCTCGCGTCTAGGGATCCTAGGTTATACCGACCCACCGTAGTCCATGGGGTGTTCCGTCTCACTCTACCTCGAACATCCACTAGTCGCTACTATCTGCCAATCTGCGACAATGCCTTCCTCTAACTCCCCTGCCGCCCCCGTCCGCCCTTCACCGTCCACTCCTGGGGGTGTTTCTAGGTGTTCATTACCTGCCTGCATCCCCCCGAGGAATAAATCTCGGTGCGCATACGGAACGCGAGCGAGGTGGTGTGTTTGTGTGTGGGTGAATGTGCATGTGGATGAGAATCGCGATGGATTGGTTGTGCGTGCGGCTCCCCCTCTCCTCTCTTCTTCAATCCATACCACCTATGTACATCCTAACGTTCCGTCATATTCGAACGACTCCTCTCCCCCCTCCCTACCATCCGCACCCTACAACTCCTTCTAAATGGTCCTTGACTACCGCTCTGTACCACTGCCTCAGCCGTCGCAGCGTTAGCTGCGCCTCCCCCCCTCTCGCCACATCTCCTTGCACTCTTCCCTCCTAGGGGTCCGTCGGGAGCACCAGTGTCCCGCTCTGTATCGACACCCCGCATCCTCGTGCTCTCTACCACATCATTCCCTCCTCCCGCATCTCCCTCCTTACCCCTCTCCACTCCGAGCGCTGTGCCGCACCCATATTCCGACACTCTCTCTCTATCTCTCTCCCCTCCTCCTCTCTCTCTCTCTCTCTCTCTCTCTCCTCTCTCTCCGTATTGAATTGCGCATTCCGTGTTATGTATGAGGGTATACGAGCTTAGCGTGCGAACTCCCCGTACTTCCCTTCCTTCCCCGCTCTCAAATGCCGCATTGACAACTTCCCCGCGAGTACATCGCATCACAGCGTGTGGACGGTTTGGGTTGTGGCGCGCAATGCTGGCGAGTCGGGGCGCATGTCCCCGGCGTTGCGGGGGCGGCGAGGGGAGAGGAGTGGCGGGGAATATCATCGAGGTAGACCTATCCCTCCCTTCCTATTTTCATTTTCCCTTTTACTCTATCGCACAATAGGTAGTCTAGGTAGCTAATGTAGCCACAAAATTATTTTATAAACATGATACTCCATCTTAGCATCAAAATGTCTGTGCCCGGTGGTGGTTGTCCGATCATATAAAAATTAAAATGCATTAAAGTCAACGTCTATGCGATTTAAGCCGTAAGGCAAGTCCAATAATTCATTTTTTATCCTTTTAAAAATTCCCTTCGCCCACTCAACTTCCTCTTTGATGTGGAACTTAACTGTGATATCCTGGTGGTGTTCAGTGAAGTTGTTTTGTTTTTTGTAGAGGCATGGCATGCATTCGATTTTGGATGGGTCAGTCGTGTTTCGGTGGGCAGGTTGTGGGGATGATGCGTGCTGGAGCGTGACGGACTCGGCACGGTGGTTGTTTACCGTCTCATTAGCGTATGGGTTTAATTAGGAGAATCGTTCCTCCGAAAATGGTTGGTGATTAATTCCGGGAAGCTCTCTTTAAAGATTGAAACGTGTTTTTTATTTTTTGTCGCTGATTAGCAGTTTTTTACCATGTACGTATTGGTTGATTACTAATATTTACATATTAGCATTGACTCATGTTCTTTTGAAAGGACGTAATTTATGAGTTGGGCTCATATCTTGGTCTTCTTATTTTTTATCGACTTTGCGTTAAGATTTTACTGTGACTGCATTATTCAGTAGGGATATGCCATGAAACTTTTTTGTTACGACTTTAATAAATTACTCGCTTAATCATTGTGAAGGTTCCTCCGGGAAGTTATAGGAAAGGCTGGTAAATGTTCTTTTATGCTTGTCACATGACACCATGATTCGCTGCCGCATCGAATTTTTACCGCGCACCAGTTTCACTTTTTGTGCGCCGTGAAAGTAATCGCGAAGCGCCTAAAATCGGGAGTTTCGTCCTAGTTTTTTTCTTTCACTCCGTCCGAGCCGCCTTCCCTCCCTCCACCCTCCCACTCCGCATCCCTCGCCCGCGGCACTAATTAATTATGTGGTGCAAAAAGCCGCAAACTCACCCGTTCCCACTCATTTATACTCAGATTACCATTTCAAACGATGCGCGCCACTTCACTCCAGCTCCGCTACCACCACCACGCCTTTCCTCCGCCTCTCTCTCACTCAAATTCTCCCCCACTCTCACTTCTTCCCCCTCCCCCCAACCTTCGACCTCATCCTCTCCTCCCTCCCGAATTACCCCTTCGCCGCGTTTCTCTCTTCTCTCCGTCTTCCTGTCTCCACTTCGTCTGCCTCGCCCTCTTCCTCCCTTTCATCTCCCCTTTCTGCTTTCTCTCTTTCTCTCCATCTCTCTCCCATCCCTCTCCCCAACTCCCCCGCAGTTAATTATGGACGGTCGGGGGAGTGGGCGGAAGACTGGGCTGCGCAGGTCCCTATCTCGTCTGAGGCGCGTGAAGGGAGGGCGGGGGTGGGAGATGGAAGAGACGAGAGAATGGAACCGGGGGGCGGTGGTGGAAGGGGGGGGCGTGGTGAGCTGGGCGGGGGAGCGTAGGGCAGCGGCTGTAGGGAGCGAGCGGTTTCAAGTGCGTGGAGGAAGGTGGCTCACATATTATGTCGGTTTAATGGGCCAGTTCCGGCTTGTGTGTGAAGGAGGCGGAAGGAGAGCGAGTAGGAGAAGGAAGGAGGTAGGGGATGAGGCTTGATGAGAGAAACGGAGGTGCGAGATGGCTGGATCGCCCTGGGATGTGTGTGTGTGTGAGAGAGAGAGAGGGCGGGTGGGTGGGTGGGTAAGGGAGGGGTCTGGGTCGAGTGGTTTAGCGGAGTGCGTTGTGGGTGGAGGGAGAGGTTGTTCTAAAGGGCAGAGAGAGAGAGAGAGAGAGAGAGAGAGTGAGATGGGAGTGTTTTAGGCCGCTCGGATTTTCTCCGGCGGAGGAAGTTGGGCTGCAAGTTTTAAAGGGGTTTTTACGGGGCCGGCCGTGCTCAACTCGAAGCGGGGATAGGATCGAGGTGAATGGGATTCTGAGAGCGGGTTGAAATTTTCATGCATTCGGTACTAAAAACGTCGGGAATATTACGATTAAAAATTAATTGGGTATGGTATGATGTTATTTCTCGTTTCGAATCGGCTCTTGATTTAACGAGAATAGGGTGTTCTGTTTTTGCGTTCGGGTTCCGTATTGTTCTTGTAGCCTAGGTTAATGATTCAAATTACTGGACAAGGTCATGGCGTGGGGTGGTTTTCTTTTTGTGATATTGGGGTCGATTGGGTCAGTGATGCAGTCGTTACAGAAATTTGCATATGTTGTCTATATTTGCGATCAATTTTAAGAGATTGTGCGAATTACATAAATGGCATCAACAGGACTCTTTAAATACATGGTCTGTTGCGTTTTCCCGAGAAGAGTTTGGTTTGAATATTTTGTTTTGGAATAAAACCAATTTTATATATTGCTATATGTTTTGTCTAAAAGTATCATTCGATATCATTTCGCGTGACATAACGTGGAATATATCTCTTCATTCACTAACATTTTAAAATTCGTTACTGTTTTGGTTTAATTTGATGTTAGCTTTTCGTCATCATACTTTATTTTGAGCAATAGTTATTGATCAAGTTCTTAAAAATACATAGAGCTTGGAAATATTTTAACATACAGCACCTTCTGATGAATACCGCAACGAATATCTATGACAATTTTTCCTGCATCAATAGTGGCTTTAACGATATGCGTACTATAAATATCACAAGTTTACTTCAAGTGATTTCTGCGTCTGTACCTGTCAATAATCAGTTGTCTTCCATTAGATGCTGAGTGTTACCTAATCCTAGTCTCAGCACTGATATCGTTGCATAAGAGCTATGTTCTGTTGATTACATCTGTATGGTTAATCGAATACCTAAGGGGATATAGGAGGTTAATTTGTAGCAACCTCATAGCTAGCTATTATCTCCTATGATTCGATGCGATGCATCAGTATGCATCAACTGTCTATAAGTCATTCTATGCAACGTAGTACATGCCTGTTTTCAAGGTTCATCTGCGAAAAAATTCGCATGCTTAATGTAAAATAAACTATCACATTCGAGGAAAGCCCATTCGTAATTTCTTGATGTTGCCTAACAATCTATAAAAAAATAGATAAGCGAAATATCACGTATTACTCGCGTAAAGGACTACTACCAAAGCTTTCCCTGCGTTTATCCGTTTGGTGTCGTTCTCCTCGGAAAATCAACACTCAATGCGTTATGGGTATTATTAAGGTCTTAAAAGACGTAGTAACGAAAAATTATTCTTTCAATGGGCGATGTTTATTTTTTATTCGACGTAACTCCGCTGTTATCAATTATCCTAAGTTTTCGCCCTGGCCAGCGCTTAATATATACATCAGCCCACAGCGTTTCGCCCGTCATCTCTCAGATAAATCTCAGAAGAGCGTTCGCTCTCCTTTTTTATCGCTCCTGAACGACAAAATTAAGGAGCGTACACACAAAACAGCAGATGGTTATCATCAATCTTTCGATTCATTTTCCTTTTGAATCCTTGCATCAATCAGTATGACTTGAAGGTGGAGGAAGAGTGGGGGAAGCGAAGGAGTGGGGTCCTGACTCTTTATCCGTCTCCTTGTTATAGTCCTGCGAAATTACGTCTCCCTGTAATCTTTGCAGCTAATTAATCTCTTGCGAGAGTGAGGTTGTGAGAGATCCTCGGCTCCGTGTAATCTTCATCCTCTCTTTTTTCGCCCATCCGCCCCTTCCCCACTCATTCTCGTGACGTCTAAATCTCCCACTGGCTCTCCCTTGCGTCACTTTCTTTTATATTACTGCCCCTCCCCTTTTTTCCATCACCTGTGCTTTCCTTTTCTCTCTCTCTCTCTTTATGCTCATCTTCTTCATCTTATGATAATCTCGTCCTTTTCTCATCCCTCCCTTTCGCAAATTCCGGATCCAATTAATTACCGCGCGTTACTTTGGACAAATCTTTGGATTACTTTCCCTCGGTTCCTTCTCTTCGTTTTATTACATTTTTTGTCACATTTTTTCTTTTTTTTTCTTCGAGACTAAATGGAGTCAAGTTTGATTACGGCCCGCGAAAATTTGGTTTCACCTTAGTTGATTCGTTTTTTGTAATTTTTTCGTTTTGACAGAAAAATGAGTTAATTCTGTCGCTGTTTTGCTAAAAAAAATTTCTCTTCTTTTTGCCTTTTTAAACAAGTGTTGAGGACGAGCATATTATAGTTAATATGTAAATATTTTAAATTTGGTTTTGCTTAGATTGTTCATATGATTTTAATATTTTAAATTTGGTTTTTCTTATATTGTTTATATGATTTTTAGGTTTAGTGATAGTTTTTGTAATGCTGTAAATGTTGATAAGAATGTGACTTTTTCGTTTTTTGATTGATTAAATAAGCTCGTGAATTATTAACCAAGGATAGAGAAGGAGATGGAGTGTAATATGTATTTAGCTTAATGATGGAGTGCGTGTCAAAATAAGTTATGCGTGTGATTTGGATTTTGTGGCTGTCAGCCTCTGCCGAAGAAACTTCTTGGCATTCTCCTCCATCAATTATGACCATTATATCTGCACAGCATCCTCTCTAAATCTCTGCTATTCTGGCAGGTTTACAAGGAACTCATGTTGTAAACATAGCTACTAAAAAGTGTCCATTTGAAGAAATTATCAATATGGAAATTTGTAAACGATTCCTTTTGCAACTAAAAGTTTCTTTATACATTTTAGAAAATTTTATCGTTTTCAGTAGCTTTTTCAAATAAATTTACGTAGTAGAGACTCTTCAAGCATTCATTAATTAAAATTCCTAATCTGGCGCCAAACCTTCCCAGAAATTAAAGCTCGTCATATGGGTAAATCCTGGCTTACTTTCACCTACTCCTAATCCGTTATTTCTGGCTTTATCCTCCAAAATGTTCCCCTTAAAATGTATATCAAGTTTTATCCATATTCTGTCGTAGTTTCACCCTTCCCATTTTACTCGCTTTCTTCGGAGAAAGGATATGGGATTTTTTCGTCACTCGGAAAGATAGCCTGGCTTAACCATATACTATGATTATTCCGCGGTCTCTCTCTCCGACTGTATTCTTTCTTTTATTCAAATGATTATCCAATACCCTCCCCCTGGCAATACCTCACTCTTTCCCGTCACCCTCTATATCCGCCTCCTCTCAGCCTTTTGCCCTCTCTCCCCTTCCTCGGGTCGACACCCCATCCATCATGCCCATGCCGCACCTTGACAAATCCCCTACGCGATGGGCTTGGGGAGACGTCGGCAGGTGGCGGAGTTTCAGCCCTCGCTTGTGACGTAATTATGCGCGCATATCCATTCTATCCTCTCTCTCCCTCCCCACCTCTCCTTTCCTCTCCTCTCTCTAAGTCTCTTCCCCGCTCTGCATCCCTCCTGCTCTCTCTTCGCGCATGCATATCTATCTGGCGCGGCGCCGGGCTCAATCTCTCTATGCTTATCCTATGGTCACTTAGCAATTCCAAATTTCGAGGGGCGCTTGTTCGTATTATTGCGTTAATATTGTTGCGAAAGTTGGCGCTAGCATTCGTTCTGGTGAAATGTCTCTCGTTGTGTTTTTGATGACGATGAAGTGCAGAGATTATTATTCGAATTTTGGTAATGTGAAGCTTATTTAAGCCGGAATTAGTTTTTTTCGAGGTTATATTGTTTAAAATAGTTTCACTTTCGGCTGAAGTGAGAGCATTTTGAGAGTTACCTAAGATATGTTAGGTAATGTACGAGTTTAAATGTGTGCGCTATATATTATTATTTATTAGCTACGTACCAAGCGTACCTCCATCGTTCTTTTTAAAAAATGTTTTTTATGTATTTGTAAAAATGGAAAGTTAATTTCATTGCGCTATATTTTAGTTTATGCAATTCATTTTAAAAGATAGTATATATAATAGGTTGGATAATTCTAAATTATTTAATTCGTTGAAACTATATTGTTTTGACTAGCTGACGGTTTTGTATAGGATTTTACAATTACATATGATCCTTAGCCCTGTACTTAAAATATAAATAAAATACCGTTTTAATCATGTTAAATACGGTGATTGTGCAAACTTTTTATCTTATATTTGATTGCACATTTAAGCACAAATTATTAAATAAGTAAATTATATGAGCTTTGGAAGTACGTATGTGAAATTATCTACTTAGTCTAGCATTTTATTCCCAAGCGCTCATTTTCTCATTCAGAGCTTGGGATTACTATTACATATCGGCAATTGGATGTCGGTAGGTGTCCATTAGACTCCCAAGAACTACACGGGATCTCTCGGATGGATTGGGAATAACGGGAACCGGGGAAGTGGTGGTTTATGGTGAAGGAAGGAGGGGGGGGAGTAGATGGCAGGGTATATCGTTAGGGAGCGAGGGGTTGGTTTCTGTCGATTGCTCCGGGGGCGGAAGAAGGATGGCGGCCTGAGTGGGAGTTGGAGAGACTGGGCATCTGGGGTGACAAGCACTTAATGCAAGGCGGTGAGGGGGGAGGGTTTCGGAGAGGAGGTGGGTGATATCTGTGGAATGGGGTGTAGGAGGTAAGGGACAGTCTCGACGGAAACGCTAGAAGAGATTGTGTTTGAGGGGGGAACAAGTGACATCCTCCCGAGGAAGAAATTCAAACCTTTTTGGTCGAGTATCCCAGATTTTGCAGAAATGTTCTTTGCCTTATTAGCTTTTTCAGTATGGGGTTCATTAGCATTCAGTCAGTTTATTATGGCAGTATAGCCATTAAAGTGTTTGACAGCTAAAACCTTTTGGAACAAATGGGGTATGCCGGGTTTATGAGGCGTAATGATTCTTTCTTTGCATGCTTGAAATTTTTGCTTAACGACCTCCGTTTTAATTTTAATAAGCGTTTTAATGGTTGCCAGTCTTTATTGTTGAAACGATCATAAAGTATTTAATAAGCAAGAGATCTTCTTCTCTCAGGAAAGTTAATAATTGCGTCTAATTCGCATTCTTAATTGTATTGCAGTAGTTACATAAAATTTTCCTGCATAATTGTTGTTACCACTTTAAAAGTTTTTAAAAATTTTGTTCAAGGTTTTCCATTAGTGTATTTACATTTTCAATGAGGCTGAATTAAAATCTAAAAGGCTTTGCGTCTCTTCTCTTTTCCAGAATTGGAGAATATTTATTTTGTATTTTATAAATGTTTTCATTTAATCTCCCATCTTTCCTTGAAGTCCACTTTCAGCAAAAGAATAATGATATTCCTCCACATCAGACTGCAATCTTAAAATTAATTTTGATCTCTATCCGCGGTGCCTTTTATCCTCTTCTCATTCTTATCCGAGAGGGAGAGAGGTATTATTTTTGCGGATATTTTTACAACTCCAAAAATACCTCGGTTTCCGTGATTTTATTATTAAAGCTTTTCTCTCAGCACTTTCCTTGTTGTCTTTTCACCATTTCCACGCATAAAAAATGGATTATGCCCTAGCTATGTTGTTAGGTTGCTAATGAATGTGATCTTTTTCGTGTTTTGAAAATTCTATTCTCTACGGTTTTATTTGATTCCTAATCTTGATTTTTTGGAGAAGTAAATAATTGCTCGTCTTTTGTGGAACAGTTGTGCCTTTTGTTTCTTCCAAAAAATTCTCAAGCGATTTTTAACTATCGTTTATTTTATGCACGTATGATTTTTTTTAGTTAAATATTGTTTCGCGTTCTCCGTCGTCGTCCGGTTTTGCCGCGAATACACAAAATAAACGCATTGCATTTTTTGTCGCAGCGCCAGGATATTTGTGTTCCCGGTCAAATGTCCGCCCATATCAAAGAGAAATGGACGGAAAAGCAGCGGATCGCATAAGGATTTACCTCATCTTTCAAATCGACCTCATTCCATACGTTTGCCGATGCTTTCCGTTTTTTCCCCCTTTTCCGTTTTCGCCAATCTTTCAAGCCGTCCGCCCGCACACCCTGGAGGCGAATATGACCGAGTCTTCTTGCGTCGCCGTCCTTTACTCTCCCAGTTTTCCCCTCTTTTCACCCCACCACCAGTGTGCAGGGTTCCCGTCTCCACCTCCCATTTCCTTTACTCCTTCTAATTCTCCCACTCTCTTTATCCCGGAGGCCCTCTCCTTCGCAACCCCTTCCATTCTCTTCTTCCCCCCTATTCCTCCAAACATACTCCCTCTCGTGTCTGTTGGCCGACTGTTCCAATACACCTCATCTCCTGCTCCTCCCTCCCTAACCTCCTTTCTCTTCTCCCTTCATACCCTTTTCACCCCTCCGAGCTTCTATCCACCTAATGGAGCGATTCATTGCCTTGATGGACGCCTGACCTTTCCCACCCCACCGCTTCTCCCCCTCCTCTTTCTCTCCTCCTTCTCTTTCTCTCCTCCCTCTCTCTCCTCCCTCTCTTTCTCTCCCGCCTTTCATTCTCACTTTTTATTTCTTTTTTCATCTCGATTCGGACAGCCGAATGTCTTTGCATTGAACTTTCACCTCCGCCCATCTTTCCGATTGCCTCGTACACCATTTGATCATTCAGTTGTTTGTGACGTTGTGAAGAGTGGACATCAAAGGTTATTTTTATTAAGCGGTAATTTTCTTTGAATGTAGTTTTTTGTCAGTGATGTTTAAAATGCTTAGGTTGGCTGTTCCCGAACTTGATGCTTCTGCGAACTCCTCTTAAGGCAGCCAACCTTATCGCGGCTACATCCATCAGACAATGATTATAAAATGTAATATTTATTTACGAATATTATAATCACGTATTCTATTTGTGCAAAAATTAATTTTATTATAAATGTATCCATGCGTGAAATTAAAAAATAAACAAAAAATTCCGTATTCGTGATTCCCTGAGAACCTTTAGCGACCTCCAGTTTGGGAACCACTGGCTTACGTTGTAGTTCGGAGCTTGGATGTATGTAGTAGGTGTTTTTGTGTAGCTTGTTTTCTTTTTTCCTAAGTTGTTACTAATAACAATGTGCGTGTAAGTCACGAGTCAAAGAATTACTTTTTCTTTTCGGGGAACTTAAAGTAAGTTAAAACTCCCTTGAAATACCTGGAGAGAATGCATTTATTTACCGGTCAAGTTATTTGCTATGGATATTGGGAGACGGGATGATTAACCGAACGGATTAATAAAAGAGCTATAATATTTCCGGGATTGTGAAGTGTTTTTTGCTGGTTCTCATCAGTCACCTTCCTCCTCGGGGTATTGGTACCTCTCAGTTTTTTAGTCACGTGAAACTCGGGGTGATTGGTGTAGCAGGAAACGTGTGCCATCTCATATGTCACCTTTTTCTCTAGAGCGGAATAAATACAGGTACTGCATTGCGACAAATTTCGGGATTTGTATTTCTTGCTCGCATTGTATTGACGTTTTTTTTAGAATAATAACTTACTAAACATAACACTCTGTTGTTAAGAGCTTGAAGGGTAGAAGTACGATTTATAAACAGGGATAATGCCACGTTGCGTGAGAATTGCCTAAAATAACATTATGTTCTAATAAATTAAAAGTCAATCCAGCTGGGAAGTTTGTTTCTGATGATGGTGAAACTTTGAGGAGTTTCACCACCAGTCGCTTTAATGATATAAAATTAGCAATATATTTAATTTAGTTTATTTTTAAAGATGTACGGAGCTTATTTCATCTCGGGAAGTGGCTTCCGCCGGTGTGACGTTAAATAAGAATTTCCCGCGTACGCGAGCGTACTAGCGTATCGACCACGCAATCCACTTCGTATGCCTTGCGCCCGCCGCTCGGAAATCACTCGCACCAACGCTCAACGCATATTTTCTCGGATCAATTAATCATCGGAGCTAACGGGAGCCAATTTTCTCCCCGCGTGCCTCATCGATCGGATCGTTACCTCCGGCTCGTTTGCTCGGCGCGCGTCAAGTCGTCGCCGTCCGCCGTTTCCATTGTTTTTCCTTCCGCGAAGAAATCTTCGGTGTTTCTCCCTCCTACCACCGTCCGCCACCGACGGCATCCGCTTCGTATTAAAACGCTCTCTCGTCCCGTTTTAACCCCCTTCGGATGATATTCGCGGCGCCGTAAATAGTCCTCCACGCGTCCTCCCATCTTTATTGCTTTGTTTAGCGCTCCGTGCACCCGTTCGGAAGGTCAGCGCTGGTACCTTTTATCTCCTCATTGTTGTTCGATGCATACCGCCGTCCGGTGGGAGAATGGGAGAGGACCGGAGGGCAAATCTGCGGTTCAACTATCCCGCCCGCCTTCCTCCTCCTACCCCCCTCTCTCTCTCTCTGCCCCCAGGTGTTTCCTTTAATACCGGGCCGGGGTTCGCTTAAGCGCCTTGGTTCCGAACTGCTGAAATTTCTCCCTTTTGTGTTCCGCGTTGGTTCCACAGTGCAATGAAGGTTTTGTTAATTCTCTCCTTTCTCTCATCTCTCCCTCCCGTAGCCGGGCAACGATCCTTATGCCTTCGTTGAGTTTACGGATCACCAGGCGGCGTCGGCGGCGCTGGCAGCCATGAACAAGAGGGTCTTTCTGGAAAAGGTAAGAGATTTTTTTGCTGTTTTTTATTTTTCTGTGTGTATTTGTATGCCGGCCATTTGATGCATTTCTCATCCTGTTTGATTTGTAGTCGTCGGTTTTTATGTCGTGATGTTATTTGGACAGAGATGAAACATTAGAGAGCAAGTCCATAAAGTTGGGCAGTTAATCAAAATTGTATAAATGGAATTTTTCGATTGCTCAAAAATTTGTTCTCGCTAGCGGTCTTTTAAGTTAAATCGAAGCTGTATAATTTCAACATTCCATAGGTCGATTTTATTATTTATTATTTTTTGTGAACTGGTTGATGTTTTTTGAACTTCCATAAGCTGTAATCAGTTTCTTCTTCAAGTTATATTTTTAAATTTCAACAGTCAAATGCAATTTTTGTCAAACATTATTGCAGTTCATAAATATGAGGTTAGTGGGGTAATTGCTCATAGAAAACCATCCATCGTACTTCGTATTTCATGGCGAAGAATACAAGATGAGACGTGCCTTTTCCTAAGAAAAATTTATAATTTCCTAACATTTACAGTATTCTTATCGATTGTTACCTTAGTCATGACTCTTCGATATTTTTTCTATCGCGAGTTTATCTTTTCAAGTAACGAAGCCCGCTCATAATTTGATTTTCCGCCTCGGCAGTTCAGCGCAAAAAGTTTCTCAAGATTTCTCATCAACCGAACTCGGAACATTTAGAAATTCCTTTTCTCGAGGCGTTTTATCGGATTAAATGCTTTTTACCGGTTCTGTGAATCACGACAGACTCCGCCGCCCACACACGATCGTCCTTTTCCCCTCCTACGTCTCATTCTCCCCATTCGCCCATTCATATTATATCTCGCGAGATACTACCGTTGCTTGCCTCTGTAGTTCATCTCTAATAAATCCGAATTCTCCTATTAATATTTTTAAGGCTACCTTCTTCATGTAAAGTCTCCTTTAGTGTTATATATATATTTGAATATATATACATATATAAAATATATATACAGTCCTATATTTCGCTCTCTACCACAATCTCCTTCGGCTTACATTTGGCCTCCGTGGAATGCTATTAATCTCGTGCGTTATTAAGTAGTCGAGACGTTTCCTTAGCGGAGTTTGAGAAAGAGTAGGGGGGGAGACAATTGAGAATCTTCCCCGTCCGGCGATAGATAGCGCCATTCTTTAGCCAAGCTCTCCTACGCCTCCCTCCATTCCCTCCACCAACCAAGCTGTTAAAGGTGTCGAGGCGTATAAATGAAGCTGTAATTTTAAGGCTAAGCCCACTTTCAATTACGTGAGGGAGGAAATGATTTTCCCCTAGCAACGCTCTTTTGTCTTGTCCCGTTAGCATTAGGGTTCCTTTCGTAGCAATTTTGTGATCTCGTTGGATTAGGAGGCACGCTGTCCCGTTTTTACGAACGATGTGCGCGTGTGTGGGAGTGGAAACCTGGGAAGCGTAGTGGATATCCAGCGCTTAAAATTTTGTCCCGTTCTCGTCCTTCCTTCTCCAGTCGCTCTTTCTCTCTCTCTCTCTCTCTCTCTCTCTCTCTTTCTCCAAAGCGAATTATAGAAAGAATTCCTTTTTAATTTTCCTGTTACGCTCTCGGAACTAATTGGGTCCCTCGCGTTGGGGCAGTCCGCGATTCACGAGAGGAAGAATGAAGAAGTTGTGCATCACTTATATCGTGGACTTTTAAAACCGCAGGTATGGCTTAAAATTTCCGGTGAATCCGGTTCTTTTTAATGAGATTGTTATTTACTTCTTTCTGATCGGGGTTTTAATGTTTGCGTGGTCCTGATGTAGACGCTAGAAAATTGATTCTTTCACTCGGTGATGCCACGTTCACCATTTTGGTGGATGTGGCTTGCGGGTAATTGCTGTGGATGTAATTACGTGTTTGGAATGTAAGATTATCGTGTCTTCCGTGTTCAAGCTTATCGTACATATGATGGCTGTGATTTTTTACGGATGTTTCTTTCGATCCGTATATTTCTCAAATTAATAGCAATGAAATGAAAATATTTTTTCTCCTCACGTACAAATTTCTGTAGTCTGAATTCTTAATTTTGAAACAAATCTCAGAGAGCTTCCTAAGATATAACGCGGAATACTAGGTCTACGGAGTAGTTATTTATGAATTCAGTGCACACTGTTATATTTTATAACTGCGGTATGATCATTACCTTTGAGGTTAAATTTAATAAGTTTTTTGTAATATTATGTAATTCAGGCGAAAGTCTCCATCTCTCCATTCTATATCCATCGCGTGCATCCTAAAATTCGCCTTTTTCCGCCGCTTCTTTCTAGCGATTTTCATCTCGAGTGAGCAGAGATAGGAGTGAGAGAGAGAGAGAGGGAGGGAGAGAATCCTAATCTTAAAAGGACCCACTCGGACGAAAAGGCATTGCGAGACCAATCACCTTATTTTCAGCAGCTATGAATGGAGGTCCTTTGCGGAAATAGAGTTTGGTGCGGGCGAGGCGGTCGGAATAGTTTTAAATAGTTGGAATTTTTTTCTTCCTCTCCTAGGAGAAGGGGTGAAGAGAGGAGAGACTCCGCGTCCCTTCGTTGGAGGGCAGGAGTAAAAAGGGTCTATTTAATCTAAGTTCCTAATTTCACGGTGACTGTTTCACTGGCAACTCGCACTAAAACCCCTTCTCACTTCTCTCCCGGACGAGTCACCTTGGGCTATCTTCGCAGTCTTTGTGACAACCACAATTTTCTTCTCTTGTTCCTCTCTTTCTCTCTCTTGTTGTTATTTCAACTTGTTTTCTTCTACCTCCAGTTTCACTCTTTCTGCTCTCAAAACCTTCCTGCGCTTATCGGCATTTTCGTTCACTTTTAGTTTATTCTCTCCCATATCTTGTTTCACTCCATCGCGTAATTTACTCTCTTCTCGAACTTTCTTTTGCTGACGTCATTTTTCTGAGGTACTTTTCTAACCCTTTCGCTCTCCTAACCTTATTTTAAAGCAGGCATGTCAAACTCGAAGAGGCTTCCGGGCCGCATTTAAGCGATGAATGTTATAGAAGGGCCGCATTAAAGCGACGTATGTTAGTGAAGGGCCGCAGTCGTTTAATGAGTGTCAAAGCTGGAACTTGAGCTAGAAGATTGGACGCCTGTTTTGGAATAAATAACAAAAATTTAGATAATACGTATTATTGTAATTCGGTAACCATGAAAAAATAACGTTTCCTTTTTTTTCTTCTTCAAATATAGCTTTTATATGAGATCCCACACGATTCACTTGGGACAAAAAAATAGTTATCGGGCCGTATGCGGCCAGCCAGTTTGACATGCCTGCTTTAAAGCGTCTCTCGTCTCTCTCCCTCTCTTAATTTTTGTCTTTTTTCGTTTCATTCAACTTCATTCTTAGCGCTTATTTTCTTTAAAAAATTATTTATGTATTCGATTTGTCCTGTTCGTCCGTATGTTCTGGCAATGTCTCTGATGTCCTGCAACATAGAGAATTTTTAAGATAGGGTAAGTAGACATGGTAAAAATTTGGTGGATCTGAGATCGACCGCTGAGGAGTAATCGATGTCTTTTTCCAACCTCTTTATTTAAATTCTACTCACATAAGAAAAGCATGATGTCGGTGCAGGGAATAATAAATTAGCATATTAAAAATTAAGATATGTCGGGACATGAACATTTCTATAGCATAATGACTGAGGTTTATACTTTTTGAAAAGATAATTCAAATCCCTGTCGAATGAGAGCGAACAAATGTTCTTAATCCAAAAAAAGAGCGGATTCTTCCGATTTTTAGCAATGGAAAATAAAATAGCAATTACAATAGTGCATTGCTTTTATGTGGAAAAAAATTATTGCGTAGTATTTATATGATGCTTTTAAATAAAATTTATAGACTATGAGGCTGTTGATCTCAGCCAAAGATGATGACGACATAATCCTAAAACATGGAAAAAAGCGCCTTATGTAATTTGATCTGCAATTCTTCCCTCACTTGTTTATGGATTCATCAAGAGCTGCATGAGGGAAGTTTGGTGCACTCTCCCCACTCCTCACTAACCCACCTCTCTCTCTCTCCGCTCCTATTTTCTGTCCTTTTATCATTTTTAGCCTACTTTCCAAACAAGAAGGCCAAACCAGGACCAATACAGGCTGGTTTCTCAAAGTTGACGTCCTGAATTGTTTACTTATATCGACAGGAAATGTTTCAGTATGTGTTAGTCATTCCAAGGAATTCTCATATCATGAATACCACTTGTAGTTCACAGTTTATCAATGATAGAGAAAAATTGGAAAACAAATTAATAGAGCGTTATCAGGTTTAAAATACTAAAAACAATGTCAAAATTCCTGAGATATTTTGGATGTATTTTCTTTAAATAAACGAATTTAATCAATGTTATTGTTTATACACTAGTATGTCTGGCTCAACTGTCCTTTGCTGAAGAGTAGTCGAGCGGAAAAGAAAATAACTCATTTGTTCACTCGTCTATGTTCAAGCTGAGTTCGCTAATAATCGTCTCCATGGCAACAATCCGATAAAATGCGATTTAAAACGCAAAAACGCTGTTTTAGTAGAAACTTAAGAAAATACGGTCATTTATCAAAATTCAGCGATAAGAATTAAAATCTAAATTCTTTTCCACTTAGAACAGTACAAACTTAGCTCCAATATCAGAATTTTAAGATATTTTATTGTATTAAAGAAAACATCTCTGCACGATGGATTTGAGATTTCCTATGTAAAACAAATAGAGAAAAAAGGTTTCTGGAATCGAACCCGGGACTTCAATCTTCAGGTGGGTCCTGGCAGCACGAGCCTCATACCAAGTTTCATGAAAATCGGTCCGTAGGTGCAAAAGTTGTTAGTAGGGGACACACACACGCACACAGACAGGACCATTTCATAAGGCTGTTTCCTGTGAAAACCAGCCTAAAAAAATGGAAAGTAGTCTTATGAGATTACCTCGTTGTCCGCGTTTGAACAATAACTCAATAGGCCATATTGAGATCATATGTTCCTAATATGGCCTAACAGAAAGGTTTTACAAAAATGCTAACCAGTAATTCCATGTTGAGGCGTTATAGTTGTATCAATTTTTTTCTGTTTACTTAAATAAACTGTCTAAGAATACATTGTTAGTTTTACTTTCAGCATTTGGAAAAGGTACTTAAAAATTAATAAAGGTTAGCTAAGCCATATTGGGTAGAGTTACCTTATATAAAGTAAACGCAAGTTTTTAGTTTATTGTATTGTTTTTCGGAAGCAATACAGGAAAAATTTCTTTCGTTGGAAAAAATGAACATTGGAATTTTGGAAAAATGTATTTCAAAAAACCTTCTGGGACAGGTCGAGAAATTTGGGAACGAAAACTGCGAATCGGAAATGCATTATCGGCCGTCCGAAACGATAGAGGAGAGAAATTGGAAACAAAAAACATACAAATAAAACGAAAGGAGGAAAAAATCACCTTGGCGACGAATAGGAGCGAGTTGGCCAGAAGCGATTTCGCCTCGCTCTCCTCCCCCTTCCGCCTCCTTCTCTCATCTCCTCCCACGCCCCCTCCCCTACGTCCCATAACGCGACCCTTTGTATGTGAGGAAGATTCGGATCTTCGATAGCGCCGCCGGACCTCCTTCCCACCAGGGTCGTCCAGCCGGCCTGGAAAATTGTATGGGAGGAGGTTGCGGAAGGGGACGGGGATTGCGGAGGGGAGAGTGGAGTTTGGAGGGAGTCGAGGTATTGGGGGCGAGAAAATCTTTTCGCGTATTTCGAGAGATCTCGCCCAACAAAAACAAGGAGAAACAGATTAAGCACCGCGACTCTTACAAAACTGGCAAGATTTCAAATGGCAACAATTTAACCCATGACTGCGGAAGGGGGTTTTCCACGGGGGAAAGAAAAGAGAGGGTACTTTTTTTGGATTTTTCCTACGTAGGACCCGGATGGAATGGGAGGGGCAACGGATCGTTTCTTTTAAGGGAAGGCGAAGAAGGGTTTTAACGTTAAAGAGGGTGGCGTCTGCTTCCTCCTTTTTTTCCTAGAGTAAGTTTTGCTATCCTCCTTTCATCGGGCTCTTTCTCGCTCTACCTATTTATCTCTCCTCCTTTGTCCGGAGATGCTCTCAGGTCCCTTTCGTTGTTCCCTTCTCCTTAAGAATTCCTTTCTCTGGAGCTCTTCCTCTATCCCACTTTCTGTGCGGCAATCTCTTTTAGGGCACCTCCAGGAGCCTCTGTTGTTTCAGGGCTATTGCTCGTTGAGATTTCGGCCTTACGTACGCTGGGGTGAGATGAGAAGGGTGAAAGGTCGTCTCCTCTCGAAACTATTTTCCTTCTTCGACTTTCTTTCTTTCTTTTCCTCTTCAACTTTGGACGCCACGGGAGAAGCAGTCCTCCCTCGTCGCAGGTTGATTCGAATGACTGAGCGTTTGAATGATTTTATAGACGCGGAACCGAAAATGGTCGATAGCCTTCACTGGATCGTCGGTTCATTGATAGACGATGTACGTGAATCATGTTGCTATAAGGCGGTTGAGTGATCCTGATGCGAATTCAAAACCTTCCGTCCTCGTAGGTTATTCTCTACTCGTCGATCTAAATATATTCATAGAGTTTGACCATATCATTTATGTTTAATATTAGATACTGTAAATAACGTGACCTCGATAATCCCTTTTTTATTTTGAAATTTTCTTAAATTGTTTGATTTTATTCTCTAAGATAACCAGGAGGAGCGTGCTCTATTTCTAGTGGTGACCAGCATGAACGCTTAACGCTTTATGAACGAACTTCGCTTCCATTGTATTTCACAGCTAGTGTAATTGCCCGTCGAAAATGGTGGATATACTTGAATTAAGTATTAAATCAAAATTAAAACAACTCCCTATCTCCTCTCTCTCTCCCATTCCCTCTTCAGTTCTCTCCACATCCCAATTTTTTCTCCCTCAATCCTTCACACACTACCCTAAAAAACATCGCTATCTCTCCCAGCATGATATAATATGCCCCTGCATATAGTTGAGCGTGCAGGAATTACACGTGTCAGCTCATTATAATATTAATTTTCAGGCAAAATTAAAGTATGCTTATGCACGGTTATTTTGTGGATTTAACTTATTGTTACCCAGCCACTGTATCATATTATTATTTATGGTATTTAGGGGGCTCCAACATCCATAAAAAGTTGTTGTAAAGGGGAATTTCTGAACCTTTTTATGGTTATTGTAGCTACCTGAAGTGTAATTTGAATCCAGGCTTGAAGACAAGAAATTCATTTTTTAATATAGTTCTCATGGTTAATCAAGTTTGCTTTGTGTCTGCCTAAGAAAAGCATTATCGTTTTTAATAATAAAGTTATAAAATCCACCTCTAAACTTACCAAATTTATAAATTAAGCTGTTGTCATTTGTTATTAATTAGCACCCCTTGATAATTTAAAGGAGTGCAACGTTCTTTCCGTGTAATTGAATTCGATCTCTCAAAGAAAATGACGCGGCACGAAATGTCAATTTCCTCTCCCTTTCATAAAGGAATGTGACCTTTTTTAGCATTGAAATTTTTCGAGACTCCGTATCTTTTGCGGTGCATTTCCTCGCCACGCCACCCTATAACAACACTCCTATCTTGCTAATTTTCCGTCAAATTTCTCCATTTTTACTCTCCCTTTTATTTTTAAGAAAAGGCGAAAGAGGTATCTCGACTTCCGCCGTTAATTTCCCATCTGTCGCGTTTTATGCCTTATAGGTCGACCCGTCCCTCTCTCTCAGTTCCCTACCTCCTTTTGTCTTCATTCATTTTTACCGCCCTTCACCTCATCGCTCGTCTACTGCCTTCCCTTATCTTCGCGGGGCCTTCAAGAACAAAAGGTGAGCGCTAAGCGAGCCGATGCGTAGTATTAAGGGGTGAAGGCGAGAATGGAAGTGGGTGTGGCCCTCCCCAAGGTGGCCGATAAATGTTGCGGCATCCCTCTCTCCCTCCAGTTCTCTTTACCTCTCGCTCTTCTCTTTTAAACTTTTATCTCTCTCTCTCTCTGATACGCCTTATCGCCCTCCCTGTCGACGCCTCCCTTCTTTTCGCCACCTTTCCTGTTCCGAAGTTTAGACAAAAATAGGTCTCGTCAAACTGCCTCATCTGCACGTGGTCCGTAATGCTCTCCATTCTGCATTTTTCGTCTTAAATTTTCTAAATAATTCGAAATTTTTGCATTAATTTTTCGACGTTTTGCGCAGTCTTCTGGACTGTTAATTTTGTAAGTCATGGTGACCGTAGGAGTGAGTTAAACAATAATGGATGCTTTATTGTGCTGACATGTCTCTGAACGAAATTGATCCCGTCGATTATTGTCGCATATTTAATGGAATTTTTTAATATTTAATAGTGTTGAATTGATTTATCACCGTTCTGCTTTTCGTATATCAATTTGCAAACGGGTGAAGACTAGGTTTATCAAGTATCTCTTTAAACGTAAATGCATATTATATAGTTTCACCGAAGCAGTTTCTATCTTGAAAAATAATTTTTGACAGAGAAAAATATACCGTTGGATAAGTACAAGTAAGAAGCCAAAAAGTCAATTTCATATCTATGAAATTTTGAAAATTTTCTTTAAAATGACGCTCTCTCATCAGTGGCATTCTGTATGACATCCATTTATTTTTCCCTAAATTATTTTCTTCACTCAGTATTTTTAATTATCGAAAATGCTTTGCCCTTCTCGGGATCGCCCTCGATATTTTCCTTTCTGCTCTCATCTCGTTTGTTTTATAAAAAGAGGGCGTTTCGTGTTCTTTCCTTTCCGAATGGCTGTAGCTTTTCCATTCTCTTCTTTCCCTCTCCATTCCACGCACTCCCTTCTATACCCATTTCCCTCATTCATCTCATTCCCTTTTTCTTCTTTCTCCTTTACTCCCTTTTCCTCTACTTCTCAATGTCTCTCTCTTTGCATCGCGTGCTTCCTCTTTGAACTCACCGCGCTCGAACTTCCTCCCCTTCTCACCTCTCTCTCTCTCTCTACACTTTCAACCGCCTCAACTCTTCACATCTCCCGTTCGTCCCCTTTGTCATTTCTCTACCTCTCACCCTTTTCCTTTCTCTCTCTTCCACCTCGCCGTCTCTTCCCGATTCCTTTCATTTTTCGCTTGCGGTAGACCCTCAAGGTGGAGTTGACGAAGGGAGTGCGGCGTGGAGGGGAATATGGCTATGGGGAGAAGAGGAGAGCGGGATAAAGAGAGGAAGAGAGGAGTCCAGGATTCCACCTGGAGGCACTCTGCGCCACCGCGAGGTGTCGCTTTACCAAAAGTTTCTCTCGGTATTCGTTTTGTTTTTGCCATTTTTCCCATACCAGTTTTGCGGTCCAGAATGTTTTTTGGTTCTGTAGCCTTTTTACTTTTTTTCCTCTTCCCTTTTCTCGAGATCTGAGACTTACCAGGACGCATTTTTTCCTCGTTATCCTCTGTAGCCGTGTTGAATGCGTTCGTCTGCTCTCCACATCCTGTGAATCGGCTGCAGGCATGTGTGGTATTGATGCTCCTCATCGTTTTTATTTTTACAAGTATTTTGATTTTGAAACTCCATTCGAATTTTACATTCTTTGTGGGTAAAATGAATGTGCGATGCACAACCCAGCACCAGTCATTCTTGACTTTTTCCTGTGGTTATTGGAACATTCTTCTTATTAATGATATTTATAATCAATTCCGATCAATGTTTCGAGCATGTTAAATGTCTCTGTGGTTTTTGTCGGGCATCCATACCTATTGCACACTAGGACTCTAGAATATTCAGCAAATGGGATTCGTACCGTGGCTGCTGTGAAGGGATGAAGCAGCGTTGGCGATGGGTCCTATCATGTTCTCCGTGCGCGTATTTGTTTGTGAAGGATAGTACGCATTTCTCTGAATCGTTTTAGTAGCCCCTTCTCCTCCTCTCCCTCCCCCTCTCTCTCCCTCCGCCTCTTTTCCTTCCTCCCCCTCCGCCTCTTTTCCTTCCTCCCCCTCCGCCTCTTTTCCTTCCCCCCCTTCTCTCTCCCTCCGCCTCTTTTCCTTCCTCCCCCTCTTACATCTCTTCGAGTCTTCTGAGGGTTGTTTAATAGGAAAAAAATAGCCAGGTAAGAGGTCAAAGTTTGAATCCCTGGTGGGAGGAGTTATATTAGAATCGGGAGAGCGTTTGTTCGGTCGTCTCCGTCTCGTGCGGATTTTTTTTACACTAGGGGGTTGGTTTTTTGAAAATTGTTCTCCTCCTCCACGGTGGACGTGGATGTCGAGAGAATCGCTATATTATGTTTTTTTTTCGGCTGTCCGGTCCTTTTCGCCTTTCACTTTTTGTCCTCCCGGCGTTCCCACGGTGTCCTCGGGATGGGAGGAAGCAACTCCGCCCAGCTAAGCAATCCTCTCGGAGCAATAGTCGGTGGGTGGAAATTCATCGTCCGAAAATTGTGCGGGAAGATGGAGGGTTTATTACAAGGGTCTCGTAGTGCGGTGGTTATTTACGGGACCTGTGGACGTCGCGATGGGGGTTTTCGCAACGGCTAGGGTTATTTATCTTTTGTATCTGTTAGGGTGGCATACCTTACGATGATATCCTTCTCTGAGAGGGTATTTATGCTCCATGGGTAGCTTCTTTGTCGCTCAGTTCTATCTACACCTTCGAAATGATGGTCTGTACTAATAATCGATCGCTCGCTTTTTCTAAAAAATATAGGGTTTCTTTTTAAAGCATGTTTTTCAAGATTTTATAGCTTACGGTTCTATACCGTTGAAAATTACTAGCAAGGGAAAGAGGAAAATGTCTGTCTGATTGACATTAAATGAGGATAAATACGTGAAGGTTGAAACGTCGCTTCAAGGAAATGTTTGGATTTTTGAAAATTTTCGGGAGGATATTATTCAGTTGTTCGCGTCAATTTTCCGTCCCTAATAACTTTCCGAGGGAGTTAACGAAAAAAACGCTCGAATGGTCCTTCCCAAGTGTCATTCATCGTCATTGACAGCCTTAGTAGGGAAACGTGTAAAGCAAAGGTCCACTCTGGACGTCGAGCCCAATTTTGGTTTTTTGGCCATCGGGCGTAACTAAGTTTTATTACGTCCTATCGAGGTCATCTCGATCGTTGCCAGCATATTTTCATCATTTATCCTTGCGGTATTCGTGCGCGAAGTCGGAGCACTCCTATGTTTGTTGTCGTAGACATTTTCTTTCCATTTCTTCTGCATTTATGCTCGGTGCTTAATTTTATAATGAAATATTGTCGAACTTGGCTAATTGTATCTGTTAAACGTGTTAGTAATTCACCTATTGTCGGTTGAAAACAGTTACTTGACGATCGTTTTATTGCCGCCGAGCATGGATCGCTTTTAGTTAAAATGCGCCAATGTTCTAGACCAGCGTTTTTCAAAGTACTGGTCGCGGCCCACTACTGATTGTGAGTCGCGAGGCTTGTGAAGAAAATGTAATTACTCAACGCATAACCAATAAAGATATACTCTAAAAAATGACGGAGCGAAATGTCATATTAAGCATTTTAATTTAAATAGCTTTTTATTGCGAGTTGGTTAAAAATCAAATCGGGACATACGCTATTTATTCATGTTGAATTCCTTTCCACTGGGCCGCGAGACAAAAGGTTTTAGAAACACTGTTCTAGACAACTTAATTTTAACTGTAGTAGTTGCGTATATTACTCACTCCTTAGAAATGGTATGTGAATTGATTTTCATGAATTCTTATTAATTTTTAAGTCTCCGGTCCATTCTTTCAAACCCATAAAACTGTCTTATATACAGATCTGCTAAATATCGCATTCACCGCGAGATAAAATTTTATTCTTTCTCGATAGGTGTTTAATTTTCGAGTGAGTTTACCTCACTACGCCTTGCTACAGGTTCGGGTGCTCACGGGGCATCTTTTGTTAGTCTGGTCGGTAATCGAATTTAGGATGGCGTGCGAGATTAGGTCCGCCGTATCGCGGGACGCGTTCATATTGCACGCCCCCTTAGAACCCTGGTCGTCTACACACACGTGCCACATGCTCCCACATGCACTCTTTCCTCGTCAGTTCCCGAGCGGCGGCTCTTAACTCATCTCCGCATCCTCCTCCTCCCCCTCAACGATCTCCACTCCGCTCTGCGTCCCGGTGTCCCTTCTCTCCTTTATGGTGCAGATGCCTATTGAGGAAGCCCCAGGGGTCTACGCGAGAGCGGGGCGGTGGGTATGGGGTTAGGAAAGGGGTGGAGGTGGACAGGAGCGCAGAATGTAATGAATCAAGGGTCGGCTAGAGAGAGAGAGGATGCGTGGGAGTAGAGGGATTAGGAAGAGGGGTGAGGGTTTAGAGGACGGCGGAGGTTTGGAGGAGAGGGGTCTGTGTTTGTGGAGACGAGTGGGTATTTGGAGTGGACGGTGATCCGGGAGACCGGGGGTGAGGCAGGATGCGATTCTTTTTGCTCTGTGTGAGGAAGAGAGTTTTAAGAGGGAAGGGTGGAGTAGTATAGGAGAGGGTCAAGGTCTTGGAAGGGTGGAGGATGAAGAGGGCGTACGAAGGGTTGGGGTAACCTCTAGGGGGAGATGGCGATACTAAAATTTCGTTTTTTTTCGTTGGCGAAGGATGTGCCGAATCGAATGCTGATCAGATTGCTAACGGGTGGAATAATGGGCGTTGAATGATTTGCATGCGTCAGTTGGTTAAGGGGATGGGGGAAATAGGTGTAGGGGCAACGACGGGGAGGGCTCTGGAGCAGGTTTATGGAGGATGAAGAGATGGAATGGAGTAGTGAGAGGGGCGTATGTACCAAAGTAGAATGAAACTACATTTGTTTGTTTTTCCACTTATTTCCGTATTCTAATTTATTTTTCATGAAGTCTGTTATTAAGCACTTATCTTTCATGTAGGTTGAATGAGGTACAGGAGACGATGACGAAACGGCGTTTTTGCTTTATTTTTACGTTACTCTATTAATATAAGGCGTTAAAGATCGAAAACGTATGTTCTAGAATCCTGCTCTCCACGCTTGCGTGGATGCATGTTTATTGTGACCGAGAATTGTATTATTTCCTAAAGTCATCTACATTTTTTTGCTATCCTTGCGGTTTGTTATGTCATACAAATGAATTTTAGAGTAGTAATATTTAAACGGCGGGACGGGCGAAGAGGGGAAAGAGAGAGGGAGAGTGGGGAGGAAACATTATCGATACTTTACTTAGCTCGAGAGGTTAATAATTTTGCGTGGCGTCCCTAATGATCGCGGGTGGGCTTAATGAAAAATGAAACACATTTGCATCGCTTATTATAAATGAGATGAATTTTGAGGCTCTCCACTCGCTCTCTCCGCATGTATATATGTATCGGAAGGACCCTGGTTTGAATTACGGACGGAGAGTGGACCAAAAAGAGACAATGGATGTTATGAACTTCTCTTGCCGGTCTCCAACCACTTTTTCGTCCGAGAAAGAAACGCATGTATATTTATTAGGGACGGTTTTTGCCCCCGCGGACGTTTCGGAATGTTCCTGCGTGAAGAGGGAATGGAGAAACGCTCCGTTTAGTTTTTCTCTTCAAAACTCGGTGCAGACGAACTATTTGTCAACTTTTTTACTCATTTCGCAGTGTCGCGGTTTGTATAGCATTGACGCCAACATGTTGTGAGTCGGCTTTGACTTTCCTGTTTTCCCCGAGGATGCATTATCTTTCATAATCAGGACGTAACAACAGCTGGAAAAAAATACGCTGGGCTCATATTAATGCTTGGAATCCGATGCAAAATTTAAGAATCTTTTTTCGCGGATTTGGAAATGGTTATATTTTTGTGGCATCTGGATAGGGCGAATTTCTTTGTTTTTTTTTTCGGCTTGCATTGCAACGCGCGAAGTTTGTTGTTTCGACCTTTGGGAAGCAGTTTTTGTACCTTGGATGTCTATAAACCATTTTTGCCATCAGATGCCATTTATAATAAGATTATCATTAGCTTTTTAGTGGTACGTCTATGAGATTTCTTACTGCCTATGAACGATAGGCATATATATGGGCAATATTGCTTTAAATTTTATAGTATAAATCTATTATTAGTAACGAATTTCATTATTCCTGTATGTAGTCGGACATTAAAATTTAATTCGCAAGATATACCGTGTTTATTTTAGGTCTGTCTCTCTCGTGTTATTCCGAGAGCTTGTTTTTCCCCCTCTTTTTTTACCGAGGTCGATGAAGACATTCGTTATGGTTTGGTCTTTGATTAATATTATTATTTTCCCCATTTTGTCTCGGTTGAAACAACCCCAGTAAGAGCCGCCCCAGAGATATAGTGGATGAGGATTTATGGCCTGGAAATATAAACTTCCCAGCGCTGTGTGTGTGTGTGTGTATGTATATATATATATATATATATATATATATATATATATATATATATATATATATACACACATACATACATTTAAGAGTAAGCGAATGTTTGAGAATTCGCATGTATATTGGTTCGGTGGGGTTCCGGTATTATCATTGGTACGCGTGGTTTAAGAGACTTGTTTTTAACTAATGGCATTGTATATTGGGTGAAATATGGCATTGTTGGATTCCCGAGCTTACGGCCTTGAAATATTCATCATAAAAGGGAGTCAATTCTTCCTATTCTCATCTGTCGGAAAATGGAGGGCTTCGTTTTTTTCAGCGGTGTTCTTTTATTGTCGTTTTGGAATTCTATGGCTGCTGAAATTCTTGTATTGTGTTCTTTAGAGAGTTAACGAAGCCATGATTTCTAAGGTCAAAGTTATGACTTATTTAGCGGCTCTATAGTATTAGTTATATCACTTATGATCGTCACATTATGTATCGAAAGTTAATCAAAACATATTTTATGCAAGTTAATTTTGTTTTATGATAGTGAAGAAACGTAACTCACATTTTGGTTCATCCTTACAAAGCATATGTTTTTCATAACTCTATTTTTTGCTATGTGATTCTTAATAATTTTTCCGTTGGATATTCAGCGTTTCATAGTAAACATAAGTTAACCCGAGTAGTACTTTGTCACATTGTTAATTTTCTCAAAACGAACACATGCAACTTAGTGCCTCGAATAGACGTTTGTCGGAGCTTCTAGCATGATCGATCCGTCCAGCTTACGCGCACGTAGATTTAATGCCAAATACATTTTTCATTCGAGTCAAAATTCGCGCCGGATATTTTTGTTTTAGGGCCGTTATCATGAATAATTCACCGTCGATCGTGTACATTTAAAGGAAACTCTCCAGAGTGTTCCTGCGGAAATAAAAATCTTTCCATCGTCCACCACCAGAGGTCGATCCATCCTCCTATCAGTCTCTAGAGAGAGTGTCCGGCCGCCTTTTTTATGCCTAAACCCATGACCTTGGCACTCTCGCTCTCCATCAAAGTAGGAAGGAAAGATTGGCGGCACGTAAATACTTTCATTTCGTGTGTGTGTTTGATGATGTGGGCGGGGGAGAGTGAGAGACCTCCTCTTGTTGGTCAAAACCCTCAGTTTGCGAGATGGGCGAGGAGAAAGGGACGGTTTCTTTATGTTCCTCTTCCTACTATTCTTCCACTGCTTCGCCGTATTGTGCTCACCCCCTCCTCCTCTTAAAAAATCCCCATCCCTCCCCACCTTCTCCATCTCCCCGCCAACCCTGTTTCTGTTTCCTCCTACTGCCTGGGCGGCGGGTTCCTCCCTCCCTCGCTGGGATGGACGTCCGAATGTGGTGACCCTTCCTATAGCTGGTGGACGAGAGAGGGGTCACTCTTATTCCGGTCACGCAGATAAAGACATTCCATTCCCTCTTGCCCGCCCGCGCACTCCAATCCGGGGTCTGTCGTTTTTTCTGTTCTATTTCCCTCCCCGTCTCTCACCTCTATCTCTTTCCTACTCCTCCCCATCCTTTCCCCCTTACTATCTGCTCGCTCCCTCGGTTTCTATCGGACAAGACGCCGAATTCCATTAGGAAGGTCGCCGGCTCGATACCCTTATGGCACGCGGAATCTGGACAAGATCCTATGTCTCTTCCAGTCCCTCCTCTGTCTTTCCCTCCCCCTTCCCCGCTCTATCTCTATCTCTCTCTCTTTCCCTCCGTTCTTCGCCAAGAGGAATTCTTGATTTGATCGTCCCCTTTCCGTTATTCTTTTTTATTCTTCGCTTTCTGTCTTATCTTTTTCTTTTCTCTTTCTCTCTCTCTCTTCTACAACTACTTTGTGTCGAGGCAGTCGGGTGACGCGACTTCTTTGATCAGGAATATTCCTTTTAACCTAGGCAGAGTAAAAAAATGAATGCGATGCGTAAACGACGTCGGTTTGCGATATGCGATCTGTCGTTAATTTATTTCGGCGACGATCTTATTTTTTCCAGGAACGTTGATTTGTCTTTTATCTATTATTTAAGATTTTATGGGTTTGTTTGAGGCGTAATGGAATTGTCTCAGAGAGAAAAACATTCCTCACACTTTTGGATACGTAAATGTCGAAACAGCTAATTTGAAATTGGCTCCGAAACGTACGAACTATAAATTCTTAAATTATAACGGAAATTGTCATTTCTTAATCTGAAAATAGGTGTAACGTTGCGTTAGTATGGTTTTAAATCGAAATAACTTTTTAGGCGTTCTTAACAGCGAAGCGGTAGTAGCGGAACGCCTTATGGGCACGTCGACTCCGTCCGTCCGCATGTTTAATCTCCGAAACTACTGGGCGGATTTTAATTAAATTAAAATAAATTTATCACTCAATTGTGATTTTCAACTGAATCCGTCAATTAGAACTTCCACTTTATATAAGCACTTAAATAAACGTATACTCGTATCTCGTTAAATGGCATCCGTCAAGCAATAATTAAATACCATATTTTTCTCTCCCTAGCTCTTATATGATCTTTGTGGTATAGATTAAAACATTTATTCCGATAGAGGACAACATTTAACATAAAAAAGTCCCTGAGACCACATAATTACTACTTATAGTTTCGGAGATATCATTTATTTTTTTCACATTGATCGCTACGACAATTCTATCGGCAAACAACAAACAAAAAAACTCTCCCTAGTTCTTATATGATCTTTGTGGTATAGATTAAAAAAATTTATTCGGATAGAGGACAACATTTACCACAGAAAATTCCGCTGTATCTTATAATTACGACTTATAGCTTCGGAGATAAAAATTAATGAACCGCCGAATCTTTCGATACCGTTTTATACGCATTTCTCATAAAGAACGCCTTTGAAATCTCTGTGTATTTCATTTATAGAGTATACTTTTCCTTCTTGTCATTATTCACTGGAGAATTATTTAGCTAGTCTTGTGACTGAAAATTTTCAAGAATAAGCACTTAAAATTAGAAAAATTAAAAAATACTTATCCCAGATATCTCGAATAGCCACAATAATTCATAACCTTGTTATGGCTATTGGAAATATCAGAGATAAACAAGTTTTTCAATTTTTTAAAATTTTAAGTGCTTTATTCTTGAACTTTCGCAGTAGTTAGTTCACTCGTTCAAAAATAAAAGCATTTATAATATTTATATTCAGGTTAAATTAATCTAGCTTAAGCAAGTGGTTAGAGCTCTTAGTCTATAAGTATGGTTGATCCTTTTATTGTTTTGAAATGATCACTTTGCCTTGCGTCTCTTAGGAAACTTGAGTATTCTCTCCTTAAACATTTTACCAAAACATTATTTTAAAAATTGGATTTTTCCAGCAGCGGAAAACACAAATTACAGAAAAATTCTTTTATTTGTAAGCTAAACAATCGAAAACCGAGTTTCCGCAAAAAATATGAGCAAAAGAATATTTTGCAAACACGCGAAGGCAGCTGGATAAACGGACAATAGGATGAAAAAAAATAGCACGTTTTTCGCTTATGATAAATCTTGTGCAAAAAAAATAATAATTCAAACCTCGATCCGGATTTCAATTATTTTTCACTCGGGGAGTTATTTGTCGCCCGCTTCATGCATCCCATCCGCCCCGCCCTGCATTTATGCACCTACAGTCTTCCGCGGCAATTTCTGCGACTTTATGGTTTAGCGGTGGCGTAAATCTCAGAGGATTGGAGCGCACATCCCGCCGAGCCGAAATGCGGAACAGTATAAGGATACCACCATCCTTTCCCACGCCCTAAGAAACGACTATAAAAAAAGGGATATCCCGCTTTTATTTCGGGATGGGGAGATTTTCCGTATTCGTGCAATAGCCACGCTGCCGCCAATGCCCTCGCGGGGTTGACTGTGTACAGAAAGGATGGAAGTGGATAGGGGAGCGAGATGAACGGGGCTTTTCCATTCTTGACGGCTTATGGCGCGTAAAAGACCGCACGTGACTGAGCGCCTGATCGATGGAGTTTAGAACGTCTGAATAAAAAAGGGGAGGGTAGAGTGGGGTGGAGGGGGGAGGGAATGGAGGCTGCCACCCTGCTAGAAAGAATGTACCCGATATGTGCCTAAGTGCCAATACGGAGCGGACCTCGTCATGGCAAACTTTTCCACAGGTTGCGTCGTCAAAAAATCGTCATTTGACTCTAAAAATTATATAGGGGGATTGAGGTTTTACGGTGAGGTTTCGCGCGGATCAAGTTTTTGATTATTGTTTGTTCGTTAAAAATGTCATAACTCATGACGAGGTGTTAGAGATATATAGTTTCTGCAGTTTTTTCCTATATACGTTTAGTTATATTTTGAGGATTTGTCTCTGCAAGCCATAGATAAATGCGTGAATTTTACTTGCCTGGTTTTTAACATCTTATTGTTAGTTTACCTGCGTCATGAAGTAGACTTTATATATTTTAGAATCGTTGGAAGCTTTTTATGGCAGTCATCTTCGTCTGCGTAGATGTGCCCTCCCGTTGAATTCTTTGTGATAAACATTATGTTAAGTAAATTAAGAACATTCCGTTGCATAGCTGGTAATTTTTGAACCATAAATACAATTTTCATCACATCAGTTATTATTGCAAGGGAAATTGCAGGGCCGAGAAAAAAGTTGTATGAAATAATTGAGGATTGAAAATGTTGTATAGAAGATTCAGATTTAGCAGTGGAGCGTTTTAAGCTCAGTGTACCTTGTATTTTTCCTGTACGATTTATCCAACAAGTCAGTAAATTATTGGCACACAATGAGATTATAATTTCAAATATTTAGTGTGGTTTATGTTGCCGTCTCAAGCGAAACACAGTTAGCTCGCTTATACGGTGACCACATTCATGTAATTTCTAGCATGTTTTTACTGGATCTTCTTGTTATTTGGCAAGAAAATTAAGGCCAAATCATAAAATACGCAAAATTGCTCTTCTGGGCTCTCTTAAAAGTTATCGCGATAAAATTGAACAACAGGAGGCAGTTTGTTAAATTACTTCTTCTGATTCTGAGAATATTTCTGCTGAACTGTAATGTTTGTTACATTACCTCTTCTGATTCTGAGAATATTTCTGCTGAACTGTAATGTGGAGGAGAAGGATTTCGTCCGAGTTTTCATTTCTTTCCAATTTCCTTTTCCACTATTTCAAATCCCATTCTTTCCCTGCTGGTTTTACTGCCGGAATACGGGGCTATAAATTATTTAAGTTTCGAGGCATAATCTATGGTCCGGTGAGCGCGTGGCGTTTCAAGCATTTGCACTCTGAGAGCGGAGCACCAGTAACTCCTATTCGATGTTCCATTCGAGGCCTTTCGACCGTTTGGATGCTCTCTCGATTCCGACATTGCTGCTGTTTCTGTGAATCTACCCAGTTAGCAAAGTGTCGTGGATCTTAACATTGCTTTCCGTTAATTCGGGTCTTTTTGTGCCTCGGGTCCACTCTGGAAAATTGCCATTAATTAATCAGACATCCGCCACCTGCTCAATAAACTCTTGCCATTATGGGCGTTGATACTTCGGATGGGATTCATGATAGTAGTTGCCAGTCTGTGACCTAACGTGTGGGTGTTCTTTTGTATGTACATCTCGCTTACAGATTGAAAATGCTGAATCTTTTCTATTTTCTCATCAGATGCTATAGTTAATTTTTCTAGCGCGGTTGTTATTCCGCGACGATTTCATATTTCCATTCGGCCAATTGAGTTACTGTATTCGCCCTTTAACTTTTCAGTTTTCATATACCTCTTACATTATTCTTACGTTACATCTTAATCAAATTGACGTCATAATCTGCGCCGTTTCTCTTAAAATTTCTGGTAATAAATAATTTGTCCAGGTGGAATTACCTGTCATGTGGATTATTTGAGTTCACCTTTCCCACATGTATATGGATTGAATACTATTATCTTTGTTAATGGAAAAATTGTGAAGTCTTTCAGAAATATGTTCTTCTGGAACCGCATTTATTACATTTGTTTATTTATTTAAACTAACAAAGAAACAGCCGTCGACGGTCTTTTACAATGAGCCTAATAACGCTAACAAGGAGGAACATACACAACCATGCCCTGGGCAGGATTCGTGCCCGACCCTAGCATTGGGAGACAGACAGAGGCTTAATACCCCTCTACCGAGGCCGGCTTAGAGTTTAGGATTTTTTTTTCGATAGTGGAAATAAATGCGCTATTCTAAAATCCTTAGCGCGCAGTTTATTTCACTCTCTTAAATCACTTTCCCGGGCATAGCGTTGAATACCGCATCCCGAAAAAATACATAAAACTGGAACTAGATCGGATTTTCCATTCGGAAAATTTTTCACGACCGCCAAGGACAAAAATAAAGCTTATCTCTAAATGCGTTTTCGCTGCGCAGATTTCAAAAAGAGCCAATTGATTCGGAACTCTTTACGCAGCCCCTTTATTTTTTAAAAGGTTTTTATTCACTCCATTGTTTCACTCCTACCGTCTCCCCCTCCACCGTGCGTTTCCTCGGTGATGTTTTAGTAGGGTACGAGGGAGGTTTCCCTTCTCCCATCCTCCGTCCTCAGCCGAGTGGGGATCGCCATCAATCTTTTGAGACCGCGGGCATCTTACCTTCTCGCCCCCAAGGGGGAGCAACTCTCCGAGACGGCGCCTGGAAGCGCCCGAATGAGGCATTGGACCACAGTCGTAAAGTCCCACTTTTCCCGATCCCCTTCCCAGCCGTCTCCTCCCTTTTCCTTCCTCCGTCCTCTCTCTCCCTCCTTTCTTCCTTCCCGACCTTCCACCTGCCTGCATTCTCGCTTCGACGCACCCCATCGATTCCGCACCCGTCTACCGTTCCCTTCTTATTCCTGCTCTCCCACGCCTCTGAAGCTGTAAAAAAAGGTCTTTCAATTCCTCCTCCTTCCGCGTGAGAGCTCCTGCGGTACGCGTGTGCGTGCGTGTTTTCTTTTTTTATTTCGTACCTTCGCTGGTGTCTATCCTTTTCGCTGCGTTGCCGTTTTTGTAAGTTCTTCCTCTCGCGATGTGCGGGTTGGAGGGGTTTTGCGATTGAGAGGTGAAGGTGTAAGTTTGGGGATAGGTATAGCAATGTTCATGAAATAGAGAATTGAGTTTTCCTTATTTTCAGTGTTTGGTATTTTCGCGCCCCGGTAGAGGATCCATTCCAGCGTCCTCTATGGATTAGAATATTTGCGTGAAAATATTGCAATTCATTTATTACGGCTTTAAATAAGCGATAAAATTGAAAAACAAGGAAAATAAATTTTTTTAAGAGGTCTGTTCATTCAGCTATATCTAATGCCCACTAAAATTTATCTACTTGCAAGTAATTTGCAGTTTAATCGTTGTCTAATCGTTGTTTAATCGTCTGTCTCGCTGCTCGGGCTGTCCCTGGTTATTGTTTTATTAGGAATATAAGTAAAATTTCGACGTTTACGCTACTTTTAATTTAAAATGTGCTTAGAGCAGCTGTTTAAATATTTTTATGATATAAATAGTTTTTATTTATTATATTTTATCAAGCATTGATAACTCGAGCTTTTTTCTATTGTGATCGCATAAATTTTTTTACTTGCACTGTAAATTGGAAATATTTTTCATAAAATAGAGAAACATTTATTTGTATGACAAATTTCGCTTGCATCAACAATAAAATTTAGATCAACTATTATTTTTCAATTATCCTTAATTTCTAGGAGGCCCACGTTCAAAGAATAGCACAGTAAAAAATTGCCTATCTTTCTGTCTCACAAAATATGAAATTCCTAGTATTTCCGTGTACCGCAACGCTTACATTTTCGTTTCATTTCGCGGCTCTATGAATTTGCGCTTTGCCGTCGTACGGACCAGAGGTCCCGCGGTGCCATCATTAGGCTGCTCCGCGTTCGACTTATGTTCCGCGGGTTGCCTCTTTTCCCCTGGCGCCGTCCTACTTTCCATCTCGTAGTTCCTCGGCCTCGCCACTCGCTTCATTTGGCAGCATCTTCCATCTGCTCCCGAATTTAGCGGCGATTGTTTTTTTCGTTCATTACCTAGATCAGTGATGTCAAACCTACGGCCCGCGAAGGGTTTTTGTGCGGCCCGCGAGGCTATGACGAAAAAGCAATCAGAAAAATTTAACGCACAAATTCATACATTTTGATGAAAATTTTGGTAATAAATCTTTTAATATTGAAATGTTAGCCATAAAAACCTTATTTAGACTTGATTTTCTCTTATATGGTGCCTCAGAATACGATTTAAATTCTTATCCGGACCGCCGATGAATTGTCAACTTCCAATGCGGCCCACGGAAGGATTCGCAGCCATCGATGCTGCCCATTATGTAGGAATGGTTGGGCACCACTTACATATGTAGATGAAGGCTCCAGGGTAGCGTTAAATTTTTTCCGCGTGAATTTCCTCGATGTTTTCAACGGTCGGATACAAAAATAAAGCCGTATTGACGTCAGTATTTCCTCTTGTTCTTCATACTGATACATTTTATTATTATTGTTATATCCGAATCCCACGCATGTTAAATGAAATTGTTGAGCTGGAATTTATCCCTTTTCCGGAAACGTTTGATTTTTTGGATCAAGGGGATGATATTTTTTGCCTCATATTGCGATTGTTTCATACGATAAGATTATTTCTTTAAATGAAAAAAATAATCGCTCGTATAGAATTAGCTTCAGGTTAGCATTTAAATTTGATTTATTCTCACCGCTGCCGCACCTGGTATAATCATCCTCCCTCACCGTTAGATTCGCTCCTCCTCCTGATGGGAAAAGGAAAAAATAAATATGCCTCGAAAGTTTTTCCCTCTCAGGGCTTCTCTCGAGCATATGTGCGGTAGGGGGAACTGGAATCGATCTTTTACGACGCTTTCTCGACGGTTACCTTCCAACGTCTCTCCCCCTTGCCTTCCCCCCCGCCTCACAGTTTCCGCGTATTGTGTCGCATCACTCCGCAAACTTTTTCGGGGTCGTCTTCTCTAGCGGCGCTCTTCTTCCTCCTCCCATCTGCTCAAGTCCTTTTATTCCCTCTCCTCCACTTCACTCCCTCTTCAAAACCTCTCTCTCTCTCCGTCCTTCCATCTTTCTCTTTGCGTCTCATCTTTCAGCTATCGCGCCTGATCCTCTCGAAGATCGCCCCCCCCCCCCTCCTACCCCCCTCCTATCCCCCTCCTCCTATCCCTCCCGACTCCCATTCAACCCCTTGCGCCAATCCTCCCCCTCGCGTTTGTTTTCTTTTTAGAATTTTCATTTTCTCTCCCACCTCTCTGCGTAATATTCGGCGTCGTGTTGCTAAGATTTCTTTTCCGGAGTCTCGTTTCCATTTCGCGGGTCCCCCCCTTCTTTCGATTTTCCCTTTCTCGCTTTCCGCATTTCCTCTCCCCCTGCTCAACGCTTTTTGAGTGCGTTCATCAACAATCCCTATCGCCCATCCACCTTCACCCACCTTCTCTCTCTCCCACCTGCCTAACTTAAAAGGGAGGGAATGTGTAAACTTTTGGTTACATCGCTCTCTTTATCTCGTTTTCGGAGGTTATTTTTTTCGGGAGAGTTTTCGAGATTGTATGTTTATAGTTGATTTTATACGACCCTTTGAAAATTTTATCGGCAATTTGGTTATTCCCGATCAACGATTTTAATGATTTAATTACATATTAATTTATATCATCGTGTATTAGTTTACCGTTTGAGATAATTCGTTAAAATGTTGATGGTTTCTCATGGAAGTTCAAATTAGGCATAGTTTTACAAAATATCCTGGAATGGGAAGTTGACAAGGTTATAATTATTCATTCACTGAATTTAACGAAAAGGTTTTGCTTGACAAACAAAAGCCCATTTCAAATTTGGTCCTTAAGGAAAAAATCCTCGACCATCATTTTTGGCGGAATTATCGATTTTCCATTAACCACACACCAATTCAAAATTGAAGCCCATTTGATCTCATAATACCCCCGTTCCTCTTCTGCCAACCTTCTCAAATGTCTCTTGCAATTGTTTTGCTATCCTCCATTTAAATCCCCTTATCCATTTCTTATTTGTCCAAAAAAGGCTGCGAAGAGGGGCTTCTAAAGAAGATGGCGAAGGGGAAAATGAGTATAGTTTGCAATGGGATGGATCCACAATCCTCACACAAACTTATTTCTTGCCGTTCCTCCCATTTACGTGTTGAATTCCCTCCGCCGTCTGTTTTTCTCCCGCCACCTCCCCTCTACTCCCCCCGCGCCTCCGCCCCCCCTTCCCCTCCTCCCCCGACCTCTTCCCTCTTTTCCAATTCAGCCAACTTATTCCGTCCCCTTCCTCTCTCCTTCCTACCTAACATCCCCTTTTTTTAACCTTTCCCTCCCACTACGCTCCTTCTTCCTCCCCTTTTCTTCCTCTCAAATTTCCGGATATTTTACTCTGCGGAGTTTCTCCCCCCATCTACCCATCTCTCTCTCCCACTCCTCTACGTCATATCGCTTTCTTCCCACACCTCTTCCTCCACCCCAACCAGCTCTTTTCTCCATCTGGTGACAAAAATAACGGAAAACATTTTGAATTCCAATGATTGGAATGGAAACGGTGTCTTGTCGCCTTCTCGATGTTCGGGACCCACCCGTCTTCGTTTCGAAAAAGTTCCATCATACGGCGTTCCGCGCCTCCCGCCCCCGTCTCTCCGCCCCTCCCACGGGTGCCACGGCCCCCTTCCACAAAGAAAACACCCTTACGCCCCTCTTTTCGTTTCTCTACATTTCGTTGTCTTTTTTTCCCTCCCATGAATACATCTCGACTTAGCCTCCTTGCTCCCTCTACGTTTTTACGATTGATGTGTCAGCGCGGTAGCTTGGCATCTGTGTTACGTAAACCGTCACCTATCCTGGCTTGCTCTCCCTCTGTCTCTTGCTTGCTTTTGTATAATTTTCTGCGTCTTTGTGTTTCATAGGCTTATTTTTATCTAGTATTTCATTTTGTCGCTCGGGTCTGGGAAATGTCATGTTGTTCTTTAATTTGCAATTCACCAGGTGAATTATGTGTGTGGTTTGGTATTCTACTCGTTAATCGAAACACGTACCGCTCATACGTATCTCGTTTGTTTTGCGTTTCCTTATACTTTTTGGTACCTTTCTATCGTTTCTCTTCCAGGAAATTTAATTTTCATTGCTTTTAAGATAAGGCGTGCTTAAAAACAATATTCACCTGCTACGTGCGCGCGTATCAAATCTACCTTCGTTTTTTTCCGATTTGCCGAGTTGCAATGACTCTAGTACGCGTTCTTCGAGACTGATTCAATTCTTTCAAATGACTTCGCGTATCGTCTGCGTATGAATTTATGATAATTTCATATACTTTTACGACAGTTGGAATTGTTAATTTTATAGGCGGCGCAGTCGTTTTTTCGAAACCCAGAGGCTGCATATTATTTTATGGGAACTGGAGACCAATAAGGTACCTCCGAAAGAGATAAAAATAAATATTCGTCTCTCTCCCTCTCGGCTCCTTGCCATTTCCTCATAAATATTTATCGTGATGTCTATTTTTCTTCTATCTGGATAGGAGATGTCGTTGGACCTTTTCTACTCTCCCTCTCCCACCCACCTTCGCACGTCACCCTTCCCCTTGAACTCTCACCCTTCCGACCTTCCTCAAACACCCTCTCTTCCTTCTCCTCGCATCATCCTCCGTACCTCTCGATTCTCCTCCCTCTTCCCGCCTTTCCTCTTCACCTTCCAACTTGTTTTATTCCCCACCCCTCCTCTCTTCTCTCCCTCTCATCCCCACTCGAGTCTTGTGTCAACATTTTTCTCTCTGCCTCTCCGTTTATTCCTCTCCTTTCTCCGCCTCCTTTTATCACTTCTAGCCTCTTTCTCTCCACCTTCTGCCTATGTCCACTTCACCTCAGTTTCCCCTTCCAGTCCTCATCCTTCAATCTTTCATCCCATCATCCTGCGCTCTTTGCGAAGGCTCTGTCTCTTCGAACGCCCTCCCCTCTCCCTTTCTCTCCCTTGCAAACTCCTTATGCACTCGAGACCTTTCTCCCTCCGTTTTTCGTCTTATCTTTCATCTCTCTATGGGTAAACATCCACTATTTTCTTTTTTCTCCACTTCTTTCTTCCCTGCTTTGTTTTATCTACTTATTGTTTTGCGCGCGCGCTTTTGTTGCTTCATTGTCTTTCTGTTCTATTCGGTCAACTTTCTTTTGTTTGTGTACTTTATAATAATTATTATTGCGATAAGTGTAGAAAAAGATTTCTTTAAATTGTGTAGATGTTTCTGGCTAGCTATAGGTATGCCGCAAAGATAAGAACATGCGCGGATTTCGGCCCATCCTTCTCCTCCTTAGGTTGTCAGTTCTCACTATTTACAGTTGCTGCCTAGACGAAATTTTGCGAATAATTAGCAACAGTGTAGTTAGAAAATGACCGAGACAACGATAGCCCGTGCGGTAAGGAAGGACGAGAGTGGAGGGTGCCAAGTGGAGTGAGGGATTAGGCCACACCCACTGTAGACCCAAAATGTTCTTTTGATCGCGGTAGACCTATAGTATATTTTCTGTCGGAATCGCTGATATTTGGAAATTTTAAAACTTTTTTTTTTAGAAAACTGTACGATAAAAGTTTATGATTTAGGCCTTCAAGATGTAAGATGAAACGCCGGATGATGCAGTAACGCAGCAAAACCGAATGTATAATGAAAAATAATTTGTGATTCTTACAAAGTTATTTTAAAAATTTAAAAGTGGGTGAGGAGACGCTTGGACCTTTTTCTTTCAAACTGAAAGGGTAACTTAGCTTTACTTTTACGCATCTCTCGAATACTCTGCATCTGAGAATTATCCGAGAAACTTAATGCCATATCTCTCTTCAGCGAGTGTAATTCTGCTGATATCGTCCTTTTACTTTCTTATTTCGTACTATCTCCTTTACGCGCTTATTCTTCTTCTTTCTTTATGGAATGTCTCATCATTTTCTTCTCTTACCTACCAGTTTATTTTCTATCCTTGCTTTTTCGTATTTCTATTCTTACGCCTGGGTTGGTTCATGCATTGCTCGATCTCTAAATACCCTATGAGTGCTTGCAGTTTTCTAAACTTTCGTAGACGTGTTTGATTTCAAAATGTGTTTGTTGATTCCTTAAATAGAATATATTTTTGTGCTTTGTGTTGTTGTTGAAACCTTTTTCAGAAGAGAATCATGATGAAACTTTATCGTTCCGTTTTCCTCGTGGCTCAAATTGTTATATAAAAATTCTTACGATTGCTGAATTTGAAAGCAGATACTTCGTTTATTAATTTACATTTCATATTATTAAAGCAGTATCAATTCTAGTAGAGTTGGAACGCGTTCTCCGAATCCACTAACGTCATTCACCCTTCCCATATCAGTGCCAATTATCCCGTGGAATTCCCGGAATATTTTGCGCAAACAAATTTGCAACGAATTCTTTTATCCTTGTATCGAAAGGGAAGCGGAGGGGTGGCTGTGTTAGATAAACCGCCCTCTCAGGCGCTCCCCTATCTGTTTCGCCATCTTCCCCGACCATCTTTCTTTCCTTTCCCTCCCCCACCGTTTTCCTTGCCTCTTTTCTCATTTCCTCTTATCTCCTCCACCTCTTAGTCGCCACCTCGAAAAAGGGACGCTCTCCCACTTACCCATAATACCTTGTGATCCCCTACTTCCCTTATTCCCATCCCACCTTTCCCCCTCCTCCTCCTACCCCTCCCCTCTCGCTCCACCCTCTCTTTGATAACCTCCTCCCTCTCACCTCTTCGCATCCTGTTATTCATTATATCCGTTTCTTTTTCTCTCTCTCTCTCTCTCTCTCCACCTCCATCCCGCGTCTTCCTCCTTGTAGCATTTCCTCCGCAACACATCATGCCGCAAGAATATTTCCCCCTCACACCTCTCCGCCCGTGTATTTCTTTACGATTCTCCGTTCCCTCGAACCCTTCTCCGCTAGGTCTTGTATTTCGTTTATTTTTCACCTCCTTTCCTCATAGGCCCCCATGGCCATCGCATCCTCGCTGCGCGGTATATTTTGTCGTTTTATTTTGCTAATTTGTTCTTTTGGTCCGCGTGATATTTTTCGGACGGAAGAGTTCTATTATCGCGTTTCATCCTCTCCCTCACTTTTTGCGCCTGCGTCTATTTCAACGCCACTTCCTATTTCGGCATTTTTTTCTCTGTCATTATTTTGCATTTTTTAAAAAAGATTCCTACAGGATTTTTGTAATTTCAGTCCCCGTTTAAAAATGTCTTCCTTCTTTGCCATCTTTTCCAGTTGTTTCCTCTTGCTTTCTCTTCTCTGTTAACTCGGCGACTCGCAAGCGTTCTCTCTCCTTGCTTTCCGTCCGCATATACTTTCTCTTTATCGTGCTCGCACTTAATATATCTTTTCGGTTTTGTAATCCTTTTTTTTTAACGCCGCGCTCACTTTATCTTTCTTTAAAAGTGCCTCACCTTTTCTACAAAGATAGCGTAAATTAGCTTATCTGGCTAAGGTGTGTTTTTTATGGCGCGTGTATTTATACAGGTGTGATTAAAAGGTGTCTCTTCTATTGGTATTGTCTCAAAAGTAAATAACCACCGTTTTCTGCAATTGTTTTGAGCATTGAAGGTGGGGTAAAAGAGGTTGCTCGTTGTGTAATTACTTGCATACTATTCAACAATTAGGAGGTATTTTATTGATCATTTGGCGTTAACTTGCGTCTATTATTTAAATGTTGCGTGTATTGATACAAATTTTCAGTAGAAATAAAATATTGTTGTTGAATATTTATTTTAAACAATTTGTTTTCGTTAGCGTATTATTTCTTCTCTAGTGTAGTCTATATCTTTCTTCCGGTGGGTTTCTTACGAACATCGGCGATTTTCGCAGGAGAGGGACAGCATAGAACAAATCATGGACGTATATATCTACAAAATGTTTTGAACCCACGGTACGAGGAATTACGCAGCTCAAACATAACGCGACTTAATTACCTCATTAGATCGCTAATGATTTACACGCCGTAGTCGCCTCCCCCGCTGTTTGACCCCGTCGTAAAGTTTGTGCCAAGGTTAGGCCTCCGTAAAATGAAACCTTATTTCCCCTCCATCTCTCTCCCCCCCCCCCTCGCTATCATTTCTCCATCTCTCTCGCTTCTCTTCCTTTCTCCTGCTGTTCTCTGACATCTTTCGAACCCCTCTCCTTCTCCCCTAATCCTTTCACTCTCCTTCTTTCGGAGAACGCTGAGGAAGATTCCGAGGCAGAAGTGAGAGATGAGGGAATGGGGTGTGCATCAACATCCTGGGGCAGTAGTCTCTCTTTCTTGGAAAAATTTCGGGTGGAGGGAGGGAGGGATGGTTTTCAAGGAGCCAGACGAAATGCTTGCGGAGGAAGGAAATTTGTCTGGGAAGGGCGACTGAGAGAAAGAGATAGGGAGTTAAGAAACAGTGATTCGGACAGAAAAAATTCAAGTGAGGGGGAAATCGAAGTGGTGTTTTAGGGGTAGTGCTGAAGGTGAACGGGAGACGCTTTGATGAACTGCTTAAGGACTTGATAATATAAGGACGATTTGGGTGGGATGCGGAGAATTGAGAGCCTTTGTTGTCGTGCGTAGGAAACTACAATCGGCTTCTGATCCATGAAAGGAGATAAATAAATCGATCGACTCCATGCTGTCCTTGTCGTTGCGCAAGAAGTTGTCTTAAATTTCAATTCTGAACTTTGTCTATTATACGTCCTCCATTTTCATTGTTGGTTTTGAATTTCTATACTTCAAGATTCTTCTTTCATGATTGTTTTTCCTCAGTTTTTTTACGATGACCTGTTTACCTTCACGGCATTTGCTTGACGAAGTTTTATGTTGTATTTACCTATATACACCAGGGGTTCGGCATTCTTTTCTGCATGGCGGGCAACATTGTTAAATTGTATCGGTCACTTTTTCATTATGGCTTCAGTATGGCCGTATGTTGCCGACCCCTGATATGCACGATATGATTCACTTTGTTTATTACCAGGTTATTTTGTATTCAAAGAGCTCTAATTAATATTGTCTCCATTTGTATAGTTTTTTCATTTCTCGGTTGTTTGTTTAGATATTCTTTTATTTAACGCTTAAAAAGATGTTAGCGACTGAGAAAACTTTATGCAATGAATATTTTATGCTACCTCAAAGTTAGATTTTTTCTTTTCAGAAGAAATGGAAATCTTTTAAAATTTATATTTCGAAAGTGAAATGAAATTCGTCTGTATTGAGGCTTTCATTGAGTGTCGAGTTTTTACGATTAGGAGGGTTTATTTCTTTAAAAATTATATTTTTTCAAAGACATTTTCAGCTTTGTCCGTTTTACCTCGGAAAACCTCTCACTTTCATTTCAAAGTCAAAATAATTAATTAATGTCCATTTTTAAGTGGAAGAGCCGAATTAACTTTTGGTGCAAAAGACGGAGGTAATGGACGCTAAATGGCAGGTGGTGATTTCGGAAATAGCTGCGTAGCATTGTGACTGGACGTTTTCGCCTGCGTTGCAGCGAGTTTCTTCAGGATTGAAGCGACCTGCGGTTTTCGTTGCCGTATTATTTAGCGTTGGCTGTGTCCTTTTACTTTTTGACAGTTGCGTCGCTAGGGCCGTTGAGCGTAAATGCGTTGCCTTTATATCTCTGGTCGTCGAATTTCATGACGGCGCCTCCCTCCTTCTGGCCGTCAGGTGCCGTTCCGTTAGGCGTATGTGACACTTCGGAAACTTGTCGTCAACGGTGATTTCCATTATTTTGAGTTCATTCGAAATCTTTCGAGCCCGAAACGGGGATTGCTCGGTCTGCTGCATTGCCTCAGTCTTCGTTAATTTTCACGCGCTCAGCGCGGGCAAGTTGTTTTTTACTCGGGGCCTCTTCTTCATTTCCTCGTATTAGTTCACTCGGTGATGGATGAGAAGGTGATATCTGGATGCAATCCATCCATCTTAACTCGCTCCTAGTTTCGCGGAGTGTGCATTATTTGGCTGGTGAAGGGCGAAAAAGAGTTTCCATTGAAAACCTGTAGAAAAAAACTGCGAACGACTGCTCAGATATACATATCAGGGCTCTTTAGACCATTTCAGACTTCTGCTTCCTTTTTTTTTCTCTCTCTCAGAACTTTCAATTTTAAGTGGGATGGGTGACGTTAAGGCTTTAGATTTTCAACGCCCCGCGGTTCTTTGAATCTTTTTTTCTGTTTCTCGCGCAACCTTCTCATCCCCCAAACTCGTTCAATTCAAGGGTTTGGTGGTTATAGACGGCCGCTGTCTATATTTTTCTCTACTTTGAAGTAAAAAACTCCTCATTTCACACTCGGTGCGTTTGATGTGCTACCCGAATGAAGACATTGTACCTCTAATTTTTAAATCCACTTTTCTATTTTTATGGATAGGTCTGTTAATTAATTAAGGTTTTTTTTAGTTGCTGCTTATTTCCCTGCTTCTGACAGAGGTCATGGTCCCCCAAGGGCGAAAAAATCTCGGATCGCCTGCCTGTATCGGATTTTATCTGTACATAATTTATTTTTGTCTTGGGTTATATTTTTTGCTGTTATTCCCTTTCAATGTCAATGTTGCTTCCTCCCAACCAATGTTAATCTCGGTACCTATGCGAATCCTCTTGCTAAGAGACGAAATAAATGTTGCTTCCATCGTGGATATGTTTATTTTTAGGAGTATTATTAATAACTTTAATTTTTATTGCGGTAAGTGATGCTGTCGAATCGGCGAGACCGTCTGGTAAACCATCATATCAGGAATCGTTTTTTCATTTGAGAAATTATTTTCCGTTGATCATCTCTGTGTGAATTTTGCTACGAAAATACGTTTATGTAGCTTGCTTGAGTTTTCATAATGACGTATTCTGCCGCACATAACATTTTTGTCGGTTTGCAAAATCAAGGTGTACGCCATTCAGGTATTCGTTATTTATCTAAGTAATATTACGATATATTTTGATATATATTAAAAAATTTTGTTGATGTTATATCTCCCATTATTCTATTATTGTCGGAGCTGAGAAATTTTCCTTCACCAAAATGTCGTAATTTTGCTTCTTACACATTCTAGCTCCTCTTTAATATTTCCAATAAATCTCCCATTCATTTGTTTTTCTTTTGTGTGTGCCCGCCTCGTTTGAGAAGGGCTATTTTTAACCTCTTTTCGACGCCTCGCCTCACTCATCACGTTTTTTCCTCTTCCGCCATCTCCCTCTTTCTCCTTCCCTTCTATCTGCTTTCCCTCTCTTTCTCTCTCTCTCTCCTCTCTATCTCCCTCCCCTCTTTCCTTCCCCCCTCTTCTCCTCCATCTCCCTCCACACTTCATTATATCCCCACGCTCCTCGCGCTTACCTGCGCGCTCTCTCCGCTTCCGGTTCATCGACTCCCCATAATGGCGACTCATTAAGGACCCTGAGGAAAACGGCCGGTTATTTGCATCGCGCAGCAGTGACGCTTGCCGCCCTCTCTCCCTCCATTCTCCCGTTCTCTTCCTTCCGTCCTTTCGCTATCTCCCTCCTGTTATTCCTGCATCTTCCCTCCTCTTTTCCTTGACAGAGCGCGCGCATCCTATTTAAACTCCCTTCTACCTAGGTGGCGTAGATGCTACCGCCACCCCTCGGCCTATAAAATATGGAAAAAATTACGTTGCCACTGCAGGTCTCTCCTCATCCCACCTTTCGCTTCCTCTGAAAAAATAAATGAATCCTACCTATTCCCCTCAAATTCGATAGCAATTTCCATCCGTTCGTTCTCCTTTGGTCCCTTTTATTTTTTTAGTCCTTTCTCTCCCTCCCTCTTTCTCGTTTTTCCGAGGGTCTCTTGTGGATGTTCTCATGCGACAAGTTTGATGGAAGATAAAAAGGAGTTTTGGAGAGCGCTCTCAAGGTCCCTTTCGATTATTTTTTTTGGATTTTTTTTATTCGATACCTTTTTGATTTTTTTATTCCTGGAATGCTGCTGCGCGGGGCCGTTTTCTTTTTCGCGATGGAAATTAATTTCGTTGAATGTTATCCGTATAGGTGGTGTTTTTATTCGGAACGAACCACACGGGCGAAATGACGTCGAGTACTTTTCCAGTGTATTCTGGAAATTTTGATAGTTGCGCGAATGCGATAAAAATGTTTTTATGCGAAAATTTTCGTAATTTATTATCTCCCGCCTCGTTTTCATTTTCGATATATGACCCCTTGATACGTTTTTATTTATTTGATGCGTAGGAAATTGAGATTAACGACGGTGGAGGATTATTTCTTGATTAATTATTCTGACTTCTTATTCTTTGACGGCCCAGCGTGTAAAATTTGTCGTCATGTATTTGTAATTTGGCCGACTAATGAACTGAAAAAATGTTTCTCTAATAACCATAAAAAGTTGGGGAAAACCAGATGCGCATTATGGCTACAAAACGTCCTAATCTGTGGTGATTCGCCGTTAGCTGTTTTTTGTAGCCAAAACGCGCACCTGGATTTCCGAGAATTTATGTCTATCGGAGAAGCATAGTTACTCAGTTTCATTTTAGCCACAAGGTAAACTCGATAATCTTGAATATATTCTGAATGAAAAACGGGTTTTGTGACCAATATCCTTGTATTTACCGCTGAATAGATCTTTTAGCTAGGTTTGCGTACGTTATTTATGTTTCGGAGAAGTATATTCAAAGAATTGCATGACTTTATTTATCGTTATGTTAGTAACTAGTCTAAAATTTTCATCCAAGTGAGAGGATCTATTCGTCAAGGGTCTTTTAATATTCATATCTAAGTGGGCCGTGTTCTTCGAACTTCACGAAGCGAATCGGAAGGATATCTCGAGTGTAGAATTTTTCCCTGAAAACAGCGCGTCATTAAGGGAGACAGCTGAGAGTCGAGTGGAGGCGGTCGTCTTAAGCACCAGACGTCCTCGAGTATCCGACCGAAGGGATTGTCTCCATGGTGACAGGCCTCAACGGTCGAGCCTAAGTGCTTTTTCCTTCCCTTTCCCTTCCTCTTGCTGCTCTTCATCCCATGCCAACGAGGGCTCTTCACACATCCATCGCTATCGATAGCAACGTGTTGAGCTTTGACCCAGGTTATTGGTTCTTCGAAAGTCTCTTCTCATCGCAGGATGACTCGTCCAATAGTCTTCTTATTTTTAAAGGAGGGTGAGGCAAAAAGGAGTAACGTTTGAGAGGAAGTCTAAAGTAAGAGTGAGTAAGGTGAGAAGAAGCCATTGCTCGTCTTTATCAGTGATCCTTTGTCGTTAGTTTAATTTTGTCCCATAATATGGTGTAAACTATGTTGTTTTTGCAGTTTTTCTCTGAAATTAATTACGATGCGTCAAGTATTATGGTAAGTGGGTCTGTGACACTGAATTGGTCTCGGAGAGACTCAAAAGATCATGAAATGGTAGAAGAACGATTTTTCTTCTTTATGACTTTTAAAACGTAAAAAAATATGGGATGGACTTTTGATAAAAATATCTTTTTCTGCTGTTAACTTAGTTAATAAACGATGTCCATTAATTGTCAGAAATTTTTCTTTGGGCTCTTAATATAATATTGTATTAAGTTTATGGGATAACATGCCCTAATGATGCATTTCTTTGAATTTTGTCTTAATTCAGGAATAAAACTCTTTGTTGGATATCTGCATTCTCTAAGGAAAATTTCTTGCTGTCGGCATAAACAAAAATTGCCTCAGTAAGGTTTTTTCATATCGTATATCGTTTGCTGCCGCAAATAACGATTAAGAAACGATAGCGTACAGTTTGACGCCGGGGGAGCATTTACGTGATTAAAGTATAAGAATAGCACGAGCTGTTTAAAGGTCCACGACATAATGCAGACCCGCGGGTAGTGATGCTGAAGAGATATTCGACTGACCTCTGGCGCAACATTCGACCTTAAAATGGGCAAATTCGGCATTAGAGTAGTTGCAGCTGAGAACTACTAATTATATTGTCAACATCTGCCGGAGAATTATATTGAAGCACGGTAGGAACCGTTCAATTTTTGTTAATTTGATGGTTAAAATTTATCTGTCTTTGATGAAATCGTGCTTAACGTATGCTGACTTATTTGATGTGTTTCGGCGTGGCTATGAATTTTCCAAATATAGCCTCTGGAAAATTGTAAAAACTACTGCGACTGGTATTTAAGTAGGAGTGGCTCCAAAGCCGTGAATGTTATGCCAAAGGATATTCACGATCATCAGAGCAATGCGCGTTTTCGACATTTTTAGCGCGTTTTAGCGATTTTTTTTGGATGTTATTTCATGTTCTATGTGATCGAGTTATTGCGACAATTCACTCCCGATAACTCCGGGGCTAAGAATTTCATAGCGAATAAAATAAGCCACGTCTGGATGTTCTCACTGCATCGCCAAACATTTCCGTATTCGAATTGGTTTGGTATTCGACGACGTCACACGGGAATTAAATTGATGGACTTTCCGCTGAAATCGCCTGCCTCCCCCTCCCCTTTTTATCGATCTCGACGTCATCGCCTCCCTCTCTCATTCTCTGCCTCTCTCTCTCTCATACTCTCCCTCTTTTACGAATCGCAAGAATCGTCGACAACGGGCGCTTATTTTTTTATAATGCGCAAGCTTCGTTTTTCGTTTCATCCCTCGCGGATCGATTTGAGTTAGAGATGCCTGGCTGAATTCATTGGGTCCATATCCGAGGCTGTCTACCCTTCCCTTTCTACACATGCATTCTTGTTCTCGACGGCGAAATTATGTGAGAGGTGCGTACTCAAATGCAGAGAAGTATATTCGCGATCCTTAAAATTTAGTTTATCTGTCGATTCCATGTTCCATTTTTTTCAAGGATGATTAAAGTTATAATGACCTTTGTTTCATGTTCGCCAATGCTTATTTACATTTGAAATCGTTGACCTGGGTATTTATGACCGAAAAACTATAAATATGGTCAATATTCACTTTTGTATATTTTCAACTTGCGAAAAATCCACAAATTGTTATTTAAAAATAATTATTCTATTCTTATCAGTGTGATTTTCAGCCTTTCTCAATCCTAAACTCAATTGTTCATGTGCAAAAACTTATAGTTACATACCGATGTTACTTATTACGGAACGTTGTAGAAATTGGATTAGAAACTTGTCTTCTGGATGGCATTGGTGGAAGAAGGGTCGAGAGCGGTGGGTATCGCATTTATCGAACGTTTAGCGCCACTTTATCGCTTGTGCTGTGCGGCTGAACCCGCCACTTCCCCCTTTTCGGTGGGGACATGGCGGCGAGGGCGGGTGGGTCGGGAACAGTCGCACCTAGTCGCACCCTCAGCGGCGGAGGTGTTTGTTGCCGAGAATTTCGGGAGTCGGGAGAGGCGTGGAGGGGGAGGGGAAGGATGTAGCGAGTTTGGTCCACTCCTTCCCTTCCTCCCTTTCCCCTTTCTCCCATTCGGCTGGCCGGTCGTGGTCCGTTGAGATTTTCCAGACCGTCGCCCCTTTCATGCCGATCCTCGAAATCTCCCTGCCTCTCTCTCCTCTCTCTTCTCTCTCTCCCTCCCTTTTCTCTCTCTCTCCCTCCCTCTTCTCTCTCTCTCTCTCCCTCCCTCTTCTCTCTCTCCCTCCCTCTCTTCTGTTATACTGCTTGACCCTCTCTTTCTCTCTAGAATGTTTCTCTTCTCCTTTCTTCCTATATCTTTCTCTCTCTCTCGCTTTCTTTCGTATCTTCCCCCACATGTTGAAGTTACGACGTTTTAATAATCAATCCAGTTTTGTTTTTCGTTTACCATTCTCGGGATTGTTTTGTAGGTGTAACACTTATTTTAACAAATAGTCATGAAAACCATTTAATTATCGGAATTATTATTTTATTTGTATTAATTATTTATTTGCTAAATGCTCAAAAATTACTCCTGTCATCTTAAAGATTGACCTGAATTCATTCGAAAAGAGAACTAAAGCATGTATGCATTTTACTGGGGAGCAGTTTGATCATTTGCTAAATGAAGTGTCAACCCGATGTGTTCTGACTTTTGGGGCATCCTGTATATTCAGGAAAATGAATAAAATGTTTGGTAAAGAATCCACTTTATTAAAGTGGATTCTTTACCAAACATTTTATTAATTTTCCTGAATATGGAGTTCCACCACGTCAAGGTTGCATCCATCGATTTTATCCTGTATATTCGCCTAGTAACAAATGCATATAGTTCTGTCCTTAATGGTTTATCGATTTGATCTTTTCGGCAAAAAAATCTGTTTGGCGCTATCGGTGTTATTTTTAGCGAACGATTGACGATTTGAAGTTTTATTTTGGTTTGGCTCTGAATAGCAGCTTTGTTGGCGTAGCACGTCTTTTTTTAACGGTCGTTTTATGTTCAAGGTGACATTGATCTTATTTTAACCTATTTATTTATGAACTATTTATCAAAGAAGTTCTTTTCCCTTACGAAAGCCCTCCGGCATTTTGTACAATTTTTCAGTCCAACAAATCAATTTTTAGCGCGTTTTTCTAAAAAGAATCACTTATGTATTCGGGTAATTCGTCCGCCTGTTCGTGTACAAAATAACTCGAAAATTACGTAAGTTATAAAAGCCAATATTCCAGTATAGATAGTTATACATTAGGGCTGCATATCTATACTATATTGACGCTTCTTACTTGTGATGTCATCATTATTAACAAATATTATCGTATACTAGTAGAAGGTGCTTGCATCCTGCAAGCGTTTCATCTCACCTTGAAAAAACGTTAATTTTTCAGAGAGGCATTTCATTATTAGAAATATTTTTTGAATTCAAAAGATTTCACGCCTGCACTGATTTTCTTGCTTTACTTATGGAACAATATTGGAGTAAAACAATCTATAAAATTTGCAATTTTAAGAATATTATACTTTTTTCACCGTGAGGTACTCATGTCACACATTTCTGCCATATTTTAAAGTTATAGCACATATATAGTGAAATAATATTTATGTAATTGTTTAAATTTTAAAAATTTTTAAAGGCCGCAATTACAACTTAATGGAGGTATTCAAATGTTTATTTGTGCATTTTCACTAAGCTCTAAATTGCTTTAAATTTTCAGTTCCCTAGCTTGCCACATAGCACATCAACATTTATCTATTTGTTTAAATTTTAAGATTTTTTAAGTCAAAAATTAAAATATCAAAATTTCTATAATTCCTATTTCGTTTTTATTTACAAATTCTACTTATAAATTATTTCAGCTTCGTAGCACATAAACATAGTACATAAACCTTAAAAATTTGTTTAAACATTTGTGAACATTTAGCGGCCACATTGTTGAACTTTTTCAAGATTTTCAATTTTTCTAAGAATTTGCTACAAAATGTTTGCAAAACCTGGTACTTATAGTTTCCGAGATAAAAATTATTCAACTTTAATGTACAAATGGAGTAAAAGCAAACCTTAAAAGTTAACAATTATGAAATTTTTTATTTTTCTGGTTAGTTGTTAGCTAAATCCTATGAGCGTGCAAAATTGCAGCACCATATTCCTCTAGAATACCTTTTCCCCATGCTAACTTATGGACGATTTTGCGGGGCGTCTGGAGTCACTCTGAAATTAAAATCAATACCAATTCCTAATAGGTATTTCGGCCATCTAGCAACTCTCAAAATCTCATATCTCCAGCTTATAGGCAAGTGTCCGAAATTAATTTACAAAAATGGCGCAATGCTTTTCTTATGGGGAAAACGCAAACTTCAGAATTTTGGAATGAAAACCATGTCACTTAGGTGAGAGGTCCCATTTGTTCTGGAGGTTGCTCCACGTCTTCTACAAGCGCTGAAACTTTCAGCTCTCTAGCTCTTGTAGGTTGGGCTGGACGTTAGTATCACCATATACTAAGATCTAAACTCGTAAATAAACCAACGCGATCTCCAGGGCAACAGCACTTCAGGCACGTGGAACCTATATGTATTAGATAATAAATTCCATGAGTTCTAGCAGAATATTTATAATTTTCCGTGAAATTAAGGCAACTATCCGTAATTTTTAAATTCTCTGGCAATCGGTTCGTGTTCAAGTTTTCGTATTTCAAGTTTTGTGACCCAGATCGCCCTGCATAAGCAATAAGAATAATCATATAATAAAATTATGGAAAAATTATGATATTTTGTGTAAAGATTATGGCGTCATTATCCATGCCTTTAGCAAGTATTTGGCTAAAAAAATCGTGAAATAGGTATGATGCCATTATATTTAACAATTGAAAAGGGTTCAAATTCCTCGAAAAAATACGAAACACAACATTAAAATACTTTTCAGGTTTTGCCGTCACTGCTATCAAGGTTGCTTCTCCTATTGTGATCCCTTATAGTCCTAGAGGAAAAAACCTATTGGCTCCTTCCTACAGTTCATATCCCAAATTTAATCGTCATGTTCGTGCTTTCAGTAGTACGTGAGAATGACAGATATCTATGATACCCTCAATCACAGTGAGTGATGTAATTAGTGTTTTGAATACAGTAAAATCTTACATATTATCAGAAGAAAATATTGGTGATGATGTTTTCATAATATGCATGATGTTGAAAAGTAGAATAAATTAACTTATATGCTTATAGGAAAAAATTTTGTTAATTCAATTAAACAAAAATGAAACAAATATATTTTTATAACTCGAATTTTCTAACGTTCGAATTATTTTTGCTTTCTTTTGAGATTCGAGTTCTAGAAGTTCCACTGTATATATACAAAATATTTTTAAATATATTTTCACATCTTCAGTTTTCCATAACTAGAATAATATTTATTTTCTCTTGAGATTCGAGTTATGGAAGTTCCGCTTTAAATCGTTATGACGGAATTAATTTCCAATAAAAGTATTAAATCACTGCAATCGTTACTTATAATATCAGATACCTTTAAATGCATTGAGGTCGTTGTCATAGTATTTAAAGATTTCAATTGTTGAAAAGAGGAACAATTCATACTTTTTTCCGATTAAAAGCCAATATTTATGCTAATTCGGTATGTATTTGAATTTTTCCTTAAAAAATTAAGAACTTCGTTATTTCAGCTAGATAATTACTTTTGCCCGAGTTCGTATTCCAATTCTTCGTATTCTGTAGCTCTTCTGGAAGTGACTAAACATTAGTATACTATATATCTTGCATATAGTTTTCCAGTTCTGTGTGTAACGCTGACGTCATCAATGGCACTTTTTAACGCGTTTTTAACGGACTTCCTGATTAGGTGGAAGGTTGAAATTTCGCAGGAATGTTTGATTCAGATATAAAAATTAAATGACGAAGTAAAAATACGAAAAAAGACCCGAGTTCGACTCCAGGGAGGCGATTTACATTTCCCGTAAGATAACACGTAATAAGCGACTTTTTAAGTGTAGGCTTTTATTCTTTTGGAAATTAAAATTAGAAAAATCTGACGTACGATCTTCGAATTTAAACAGTGTTTTAGGAAAATTAACGAAGTTTCTTATTATATTCATCTTTTTCTGCCTACCTTTCGAAATCTCTTATATTAAACATTTAAATAACATATTTTTGGGAAATGTCAGCTTTTAAAAGGGATGTTGCCTTGCCGACCTCATCATTGTTAAACTTTGAGAATCAATTGTTGTCACAACTCGCCGCATACGTGTAATACTCGTATATACGAGTGCATAGATTGCCTTAAATTATCGTAGGACTTTTCGCGAAATTACGTAATCCTAATGGGACTGAGATTAATTTGGATTGTTTTGCTTATATAAACGACTATAGAGATACAGAGTAAGAGAGAGGGGATGTGGGGAGGAAGATAGAAGTATAGAGTGGAAGGTACATAGAGAGTAAGGCTCGGCGCACATTGAGACGCAGGGCAGCGCAGAGCAGGACGAAGGTGACGCAGGGCAGGAAAAGCAGGGGAAGCACATATTGAGACGCAGGTTTTATCATTTAGAAAGCAGATTCCTTTGAGAGTGGCTCTGCAACTTTTTTGTCATATCTTCAATTTTTGCGGGAAGCACGTTATTAGATCTCAGTTAGAAATCGGACTCTGATTTTGAAGTAGAACAATTAATTATGGTATACAGCGCAGATAAAAGAAAGAAGTCGTTTCGGAGAAGTGAGAACATGGAGAAACGTTGCTAACACGGTGAATCCGTCTTAACATCGGAATTTCCGGATGATGGATTTTGTAATTATTTCCGAATGAGTAGAGAACAGTTTGATGAAGTACGTAATTTCATCGTCTTCATATAATCTTCGCGTGAGGTATCGTACAGAACTCCATGAAATCTAACCTTTTCGATCAGTTCTTCACCCATTGCAGGAGATAGCCGCGCGCAACAGATAGAAAACCAACGACTGCACGTGCCGAGCGTACGCAGGAAACTTTGCTTCGAGTACAAACCCACGCAGGGCGGTACAGGTCCGCGCCTGTGCTGTCCTGCGCTGCGTTGCAATGTGCGGTTTCCTATTGAAAGTTTGGAAACACAAAATCCTGCCCTGTCCTGCGCTGCCTCACCTACGTCGCCTGCGTCTCAGTGTGCGCCGGGCCTAAGGGAGGTATAGAATTAGAAAAGTACAGGAGGAAAGAGATAAAGAGGGAGACGGAGAAAAAGTGGGAGAGCTATGGATTGGGAGAGGAGGGAATGAGAGAAGGGGGAGGTGAGACAAAAGAGGGTCGGAGAACACGAACTCGGGCCAAAGCAGTTATCTAGCTGAAAGAACGCAGTTCTTAATTTTTGAAGGTAGAATTCAAATACGTATCGAATTAGCGTAAATATTGGCTTTTAATCGGAAAAAAGTATGAATTTTTTCTCTTTTCAACAATGGAAATCTCAATGCTTTTAAATGGATCTGATATTATACGTAACGATTGCAGTGATTTAATGCTTTTAATGGAAGTTAATGGCGTCATAACGAATTACCGCGAAACTTCCATAACTCGAATCTCAAGAGAAAGTAAAAATTGTTCCTGTTATATAAAACTCAAGTAATTGAAATATATTTAAAATATTTGTATATATTTACAGTGGGACTTCTATAACTAGACTCTCAAGGGAAAGTAAAAATGTTCCTGTTATAGAAAACTCAAGTAATTGAAATATATTTAAAATATTTGTATATATTTACATTGGAACAATAAATCACATCTGCGAATCTTTACTCCGAGTGAAAAAAGCGCCCTATGTAATTTTTTTCGCAATTCTTCCTCCATTGTTATATATACAAGATCATGAAAAAGTTCAATTGTTTTTCTTTGTACAATCCATGAAAATAACCAGACAATCAGTCGTCCATTGTTACCGTAATTTTTTGTGGCCCACTGAATTTCTCAATATTCCATGCTCAATAAAAGTAAGAAAAATGAGCCACCAGATTAATTGCGCACTAGTAATATTTCAATCCTTATTTGCATGACTGGCTTATACGCCCGCGCAACGTGGAATTAATGAACCATAGAGGACATTAAGTGAAATTTGGTTATCTTTTAATTGAAGGAAACTTAAGTTTATGTTATGATGATAGGCTTGCAATAAATGTGACAGTGATAGCCATATGCCTTTAGAATATAGGAACATAGCGTTGTTTCAGAGTTTTGGGTAATAACAGTTTTATTATCCAGTGTTGGACATCTTTTTTCTTTAATTATGGAGGTTTTTTCGGTTAATTAATTGAAATGATTCGTTGCATCCTAACCTTCCACCTGCCAAGAACTGTTGGCGGACAGTACTTATGAATGTAAATGTAAAAAAACCTTCGCCTGTGTTTTTCTTTGTAATAAACAATTGGTTGTACGTACGGTCGGGGTTGCATTAATGGTTGATGCATCCCCGCTGGAATGTTTTGTTCATCCCTTGCAGATTTTCGCTGGTTTTGTTTTTCTATTTGTTATTGTTCTTCCTTGGGCCACGATTTCATCTCGTTGTATCGTTTTATTCTCGCGGGATTTGAAGGATGCTCTTGTGTTTTTTAAAAAGGATGGGGGGTTTCGGGGGAACGCTAGCGAATGAAGTGCGGTGGGCGGGTCCGCTGGGAGTCGCGAGGGTACGTTGGGAAGAGCGTTTTCCAGTTTTTTGTTTCCCCGTTCTTAACGTCTTTTTCTCCCTTGCTCGTAGAGTGCGTCATTTGGTTCGTCATCCCATTGCCTCCCCCCTCCTCTCAATGTAATGACTGCGATTGGATTTGATGGGCGGGAAATGATGGAGTTTCTTGTTGCGAAGATGTCTGGAGAGGGTGAATGAGTGAGAGAGCGACGAGAGCCTTCTAGTGTCGTTTTGCGGAACTAAGCTAAAGACTCGCCTTCTTAATAGTACGACAGTCGTAATTTTTATATTCTTCGTTGATTCGAAGACGTTATTTTCTCCATAGGGGGTTGGAGGAAGAATTATATTTTTTTGTCTCATGAGGTTTTGCTATTTTCTTATTAAGAAAGGCATTCAAAGAGCTGCAATTTTTTGCCCTGAGTTATTCCAAACAATAGAGGTCAAGGCATGAGATAAGATTTATTTTAAGATTAAAATTTCGTGCTATCCGTCTTATCTTCAACGATCGTTAGAATCATACGTAAGATGCTTGTGCTGTAATGTATGAACTAATGCGGGATCAAATATTTTTGAGAAATTTAAAATATTCTTGATTTATATAGTTGAAGTTTTCTTTACATGGCTTATTTAATTTCAAATTGTTTTTCATGTAATAATATGTGATTTATTCAGAGTCTGAATTAGTAAAAGTATATAAAGGTACTTTGTCTCTCTATTTTATGTTATATTATATCTTATATTTATTATAACGCCTATTACTTGGGAGATTCCTGTATGTGCTGCACTAATTATCCATACTAATTATTGAATTTTTATGTTTACAAAATGCTTATTTAATCGGATTTATTTTTAGTACGTAGCATATACGTGCAGTATAATTGCGGGAAACTAAGGCGCGGTGCAGAATCTAATCCGTTCTATACCGCGGTTCACATCCTAACTTAGCCTGAGGCAGTTTCTATCGAGTTTTAGTTATCAACTTTAAGAGGCGCTCTTTGACTGCAATTTTAATTTTACGTCGATAGGTACTCATAGAGTGACGCCCTCATCAATCAGCTCTTCGTCGTATCCATGCGTCCTCATTCGGTGAATACTCTTCGCTGAAATTTCATTCTTTTTGACGAACCCCTTTTAATTAATAATTGATTGCGGTAATTTTTACCCCTCATAATGGTTGCGCGGAATCCGTCTCTTTATGCACCGGAAAAAGCCTAATGACCTCTATAACCTCGAGAAGCTTGCTATTAACTGTTTTTTCTCTTTTTTCGTCATTCCATCGGAAGCGGAGAATAATGATTCCCTCCGATATTAAATAGGTAGCGAGGAAGTAGTGAATGTGTGCATGTACGTGTGGTATGCTTCGGAAATACTCATATCATAAAGTTTCCTATGCATTGTTTTATTTATATAGCTGCATTTCGTTTAATAAGATTCCGCAGGTACATTATTTTTTCGCTATGCTTTATAGTCCTTTTTCTGGTTGCTTCCTTTTACCGTTCGTCTACTTAATAATCTGGTCTATTTTATGCGCTCTCTCAGGCGCTTTACATGTGAATACATTGTAGAAATTTTCTTTTCCTCTATTCGCTCGTCGCGTCCTCGGCTTCCTGTCTATCTCTTCCACTTCCTTTGTGTTCTTCGCACCCCGATCCCTTTCTCGTGAGCGTCTTGCATCCACATTTTCTTCGCAATTTTTGTAGCTTTGTGACATCCCACGTCCCCGTTCAACCCTCTCACTTCTTTCATTTTCCTGCGCTATGGTTCTTCTTTCCTTCCTCACCCCGTTACCTCTCCCTCTCTGAATCACCTTTTTTTAGCAATCCTTCCGTGTTTTCTTTAATCTCACTCTTCCTATTCCGATCGTAGTCATCATTCCTCCCTTGTTTATTTTTCAAAAGTTTTTCCACTTCGTTTTGATGAACCTCTCGCACCCATCTCTCCTCGTGACTATTTGCTCGCGTCTGAGTCGTATGGCTCTCCATTATGCAATCAGCTCTAACGGTCTCCTATTATTCCTCCCTTCTCCGTATTTTCCTTGGGTTTCACAACTCAACCCTCTCTCTGCTCACTTGTTCTGTTTTCTCTTCAACCCCGATTCCTTTTCCTGTTTCGTCTTAAAGATTTCGAGTCGATTCTGCACCTTTTCTCTTCTCGTGCACTCAGGAGTCCGTTTTCCCACGTTCTCTGTCTCCTTTTCCTGTTTTCCCTTTCCCCTCATGCTGCTTTCCTATCCTCATTTCTTCCTCCATCCACTTCCCTCTTTCCTGTCTTCCATCCGCTCCCCCCTCTCTTCCATCCCGCCCCCCTCTCATGTTCATTTCGCCTGATTGAAATACTTGTAAGGTTCCCAGAGGGCGAGCGTTTGGGAATGGAGGAGGCGGATAGCGCCCTAGCAATGGTATGGGAGCGATGGGGATTGTGGATGGGAAGACAGAAGAGGAAAGGGGCCACGGGGTCGGAGAAGGACCCGAAGAAAGGGCGGTTGAGGTTGGCAGAGTGGTGGTGGAGGTGGGTGGGAATATTCGTGGAGTGGGCGCGGAGAGAAAGAGGGAGGGGGAAGAGGTGGGTCTCGTGGAGTGAGGAGGAAGGCTGGTAGCTTTTGAACTCATTCACGAGTGGATTGGAACTGCCTCAAATCCCCGTGCTTTTCCATTCCATACCTCGTTATACTCTCTATCTCCCTCCCTCCTCTCATAACATTCTCCCGGTATGAGCCTTTTGCCTCCGGGCTCCGTTTTTTAGGCTGGATGCCATGGTGTCTGTGCACGTTGGTACGCCTTATGTTTTCAACCCGCGGGTGTTTTTTTGGGGCGTTCGGCTGGGCGAGGGAGTTGGAGACTTATAGGGTATTTATCTAAGGAGTTATACGATAATGGACGCAATAAATTAATGAGATTAAAAATCAATCGGTTTTCATGTCCACACCGATGCAGAAATTCAATCATGAAATATCGAATACGATCTCCATGTCGCATTTTCGTATTTTGCGAGTGTCCAATAACGCGGGAAGCGTACTCGTGGTCGTTAGCGGCCTTAGATTAGCGAAATGGCATTCACTTTCTAGAGTGTTTGGCGGACGTCATGGAAGTTTAATTAGTTTTATTGTTGTTTTGCGACTTCGGGTTGTTTGTCTTTTCTCTCGTTTTCCTCGATATTCCGAAGGGAAGCTTATGCGTTTATTTCGTCGCCGTTGCTCATTTCACGACGTTAATTATTCCGCGTCGTTTGGCAAAGCTTTGCGTGAGAACTTTGCTCTTCCCATATTATAATCCTTTCGGCAGCTGGCGAATCACAATCGCGATTTTAATGCCGTGTCTTTTTTTAATTTTCACGGTGTAAGTTAATTTCATGCCATACTTATCGCGAACCATAAAACTTGCTCATTTAAAACGGGACTCCTCACTTTCTCTTAAATTTGTAAAAGCGTCGCAAAGTTTTCCCAAAGATTATTTCGACCGTATTTCAAATACTTGTTTGTTCGCAGGATCGGTTTGGCGATTGCATTATCCATCGGAAGGGTTCATCATTATACGCTTTGTTTAAGGAATTTTCGGGTTCAGCGGTGGAGGATCCGGTTATTGTGTTTCGGTCTAAAGCCGCTCGTTCCGTAATTGGAATTTTTTCCTCGTGGCTTTCCGATCTCTTTTTGATACGAACTCGTACCGCAAGTGTAAACATTGCAATGGAAAAGATTCTGCGGAAAGTTGTTTTTGTCACCGCCAGTTTTCGCTTTATCCGAATTGTCTTTCCAACTAACAGAACCGAGTGGAAGTATGAAGAAAGGTGGTGGTGGTGAAGCGCCGAAGATTTCGAAGGCTCCTTCAGGTGACGGACGGAAGGATTGAAAATCGGATATCTCCGTTAAGTTTAAAAAATGATAAAGGGAATTAAAAGCGAGGTGTTTCTATATATCTGTGTCTTATTAAAATTCTCGCTTCGTGTGTTCTTAGGCAGCTTTTTCCGGTACAAAAAACGTCTTTATTTGTCCTTAGGGAATTTTTTTATCCGTTCAGATAGTCGAATTTTGGCAAATCAGAGGAGTTTTGCCGGAAAGCGACAATGTATGATTACTGCTCTGAAAAGATCCCCTAATGTTTGCATCGCATGTGTTTAAAATCGCGTGAATACCCGCGTAAGTTGGTGACATGCTAATTATCTCTTATAACGAGATTTTCGAAAATAAACTCAATAAAAGCATTCGTAATACACCAATGGAATTTGTAGCTGCAATGAAAAATGTTTAGCTTGTATTTAACGACAAAAGAAATGATGGTCTTGATTTTTATAGATTTACAGTACTTGAAATTGAAAAATATATATCAGAAAAATGAAAATTTGTTAATCTTTTAAATTCTCCATCAGAGTTTCCGGAATGACTTCATGATTGGGAAAAAATTCCTCTTTTTAAGCACTTTGGCGGTAAATACGCGATTTAATCCGGAAAACGTCTACTAGTTTCTCTCTCTCTTGACTTTAAAGAGACGAATAAGTCCCCTTGTATTATTATTCATCCTATCCTCTACTGAATTTCATCAGTTTTCCCTCTTCCAAACAGTTTCGCTCATTTCCCAATTTTGCGACGTTTCTCTCCTCCCATGCACCACTCCCTTAAGCGCTCCTCCGTCTCATTCTTCCCTCTTACTACCCCCTCATCCTCCCTCCTTTTTACTCCCACTCTCTTTTTCCCTTACCCGAACTCGTTAAAAGGATCTGATTTTGAAAAGAGGGGCTGTGTAGCTGGAGGACAGAGGGAGGGAGTGAGTGGTCGTGGGGTGTGGAGCAGGGGAGAGTGAGGTAGAGAGAGGGACAGAGTGGGCGCGGCGGGAGGGGAAGGGGGAGGAAGTGGAAGATGAGTGGGAAGAGAGGTTTTTTTTTTAGAGGGTTGGGTATGGAAGACAGTCGGTTCAGGTTCTCAGGTTCGATGAAACGTGCAAGTGGGCGACAGAAAGCGTGAAGAGGTGCGTAGGAGCCTTGAGAATGAGGAGGTGCCGCGTGCTCTGATGAAAGAGGCCGGGAGGAAAGCTTTCCACGGAATAAAAGGCACCTCGGAAAGGAAGAGAGAGAGAGAGAATCGGGAAAAGGGGGTCTGAGTGACGCTGAGGTCGAGGGAGCAGTTGGTATGGCAACAGGGATTTATTTTTGGGGATTCTAGCAAAGTAGGGAGGAAGGCGGGTTGAAGGGTTGGCGGGCGCGCATTAGGCAACTAGAGTCGCGTTCTCTTACAGTGCTAGGAGATTCTTTCTCGGAAGGTACGGGCGTGATGTTTGTTGATGTTGGTCTATGTACATTTTTATTGGAGAATACGGGAGGAAAATTATGCTTCTACGAAGCAGTAATGTTCGATTATAATTCTAACGCTCCGTTGAAGCTTTTCTTCTCGGAACTTGGTTTAATTTGTTCTGAAAACATCGCGAATGTCGTTGCCCTTGACGGGATTTCGTTGTTTTGTAAAAATACGATTGGTATTATCTTTAGAACAGTTTAGGTATTTGGGGTGGCGGTGGCGGAGTGGTTAGAGCGTTGGCCTTCCACGTAGCGGTCCCAGGTTCGAATCCGGCGGAGGTCAAATTTTTCCACCTGGGATCGTCCCGTCCCCTACTTATGTGATTTGAGAAGACCGCGCAAGTCAGCGCTCCGTTCTTCGGAAGGGACGTTATGCATTTCTTCCCCTTATTGCTCTTCGTAAAGAGTAGGTTAATGCTTGCACCGGGTTTCTCTCCTCTCTTATGTGTGTTTGGTGTGGAAGGAGTAATGGCTATAATAATCCAAGAGGTTGATTAGTCAGAAATTCCATTCTTTTTATATGGAATGAGGTTATGTTTTCTGAGAGAACTTTCATCCTTAGCTATTTTATTGCTCTTTATAATTTGACTTTGGTTTTATCTACAGCCATCCAGCTAAAAGCTTCCTCCATCATCTATAGTTATCACATGCAGTTTTAAATTTTTAAATTTCGTATATAACACTAAATATAAAATTCAAAATGTCACGTATCACTCGACGCGGCTTTTGAGAATCCTCATTCGAAATGTGCAGGCCTCACTGAGTTTGGGAAGGGTTACTCGAAGAAAAATAGTTGATAGCGTAATAAAGACGAGTTCTGGGTTTCGAATTGGCTAGACTGGACCATTCAGACATTCGTTTAAGTTAGGGAAATAGGCTATTCTCTTCCCCTCCCCCCTCTCTCACCTTACTCTTCCTCCTCTTGTATAATTCCCTTAGTTTCGGTGGCTCTTAAGAAGCAGCATCCCGCGACGGACCAAATTAAACCACAAACTTGGAGTGATGGGAGAGTGTGGAGAAGATTGGAGAAGGATTGGGAAGGGGGATGGATGAGGTTTAGGAGGGGGGAGATGAGAGAGGGAGGATTTTTTTTTGGCTGGTGGGCTTCGGCGAAATGTGTTGCTCCGGGAGCGGGGATGGGAGGGGATTATGGATCTCGGGTTCAAATGATTGGCGCGAGTTTGCTTTTAATTAAAATTTGACGCGGTGTTTTCGAAGGGGATGGGTCTGGTGGATTTTTGGGGAGCGGGAGGAGAGGGAAGAAGGACGCTTGAGTGGGGCCTTGTTTGGTTGGTGTGATTTTTTTTGCGTGATTGCTGCCACGGTAGATATTGCTCATTGTGGAGTTTAGATTTCGGGATTAATCGGGTTTTTCTTGTTTCTTCCGTTACTGGAGAATTAACGTTATTTTTCTTTTTTTCGGCGCTGCGAAATGTTTATTGAAATGTACGTGGGGTATCCATCCCAGCTACAAAGCCAATGGTTCCATAATTACTTTCGATTTGCGACGCGTTCAGTTTTTTAGTTGCGGGAAATCAAGCTTTAATTTTCTAACCAATATTTATTTCATCCTATCCATCCGTACGTAGTGTTGCGTTATATTTATGAACAATGACGTTCAGCGAGAAAACTACAATATTATGAAAATCGCCGGCGTTATTTCATTCCATTCTAGTAATTTTTGATGTGCTGGATCGAAGGGTATACGCGCGCTTTCGAATTTATCTCATCATCATGGATCCCTTTTATATAAGAATATAATTATCGCGGAGGTTCATGCCGCAATATTTTAACTTATCTATCATTGGAAATAAATTTTATAATCCCCCTTTTGTTCCTTTTCTCAGCCAGAGCGAGCTGGTCAGGTGCGCTACTGATATCGAAATAAAAAAAATACCCGTGTCGCAAATTAACCGCGCGATTAAGGGAAAGCCAAAGAGACGGAGAAAAAATTATGCGAAATTAAATTCAAACAGGACGGCAGAGAACCTTTTTTTCCTCGGAAGAGAGAGGAAATGCCGATCCCACGTGATTGGCTAAGGATGGGGTTGAGGAATTATTCCTGGGAGGATAGGACTGGTAGGCGATGGGAGAGGTGAGGGGAGAAAGGAGAGGTGAATGTGAAGGGAAATGTTACGCGGAAATGGAGTTAGCGATAGGCGCGTCAGTGGGTGTGCGTGTTTGCGCGTAGCGAAGGGAGTGAAGAGTAAGAGGAGTTTAAAGGGAGATATGTATGGAAGTAAATAGGGAGCGTAATGCAAGGGAGAATTTTGGACCGCTAATGTTACGCGAAGGAAGAATGCGGGAGAGTGGTGTGGAATACGTAATGAATTCGGATAGGATTCTTTGCCGTTTGAGCGATTTAGGGCGTAAATGGTACGAATGTCAAAAGAGGAAAGCGAAATGATACAAAAGACCAGTTTTAAACGAGGGCCAAAGAATCGTCATTATATAATCGTTAATTATTAATCACGTATATATTCGCAAGGATACCGGAAGAAGTGAAAACGCGAAACGCAGATGAAATGGAGTGAATGGGAGCAGCACTGGAAAATTCAATAGATTCGATGCTAAATTCATAAGGGTTTGAAAATGGCCCGTAAAGCCGAATTTAACTGTCGAAATAGAGAGATGGCAGCAAAAAGATGAAGCAGAAAGGAGCTAGGACGAAAGTGAAAAAGATGTTGGCCGAAGATGAGGAAACCTGGGATGAAGTAAGGGCTTTAAGAGAGGAGGGCGTGGGATAGCGATAGGGTGGGTGGGGAGAAAGAGGGTCGGAGAGGAAGGGGAGAGAGGTTCGACGTCGGGCTATGGAAGCGAGGTTTGCGGGAGGGGCGAAGATGACACTGTATCATTAACAGCACTCCGGAGAGCGTGTGATGGAACACCTTGATAAAGCGTGCGGGGGTGGGACCGTGAAGGGAGTGGCGGAGAGCTTGTCAGGGGTTCCGTAACGAAGATTGGGAGGACGGTGGGGGTGCCGAGCGGGGGGAAGGGGGAAAGGTTGGGGGAGACGGGAGGGGGCGGTGGTGTCAGTGGGTTGCGGGCTGTAACGGTCGCTCGGCGTGGGTGTGGGAACAGGCTGTTATAACGAGGGAGACAACGCGGATATCTGTAGGAGTGTAGCCAGGCTCTCCCGGATGCGGTGTCCTTCGGAGGCCTCGTGTGTGGTCATGTATCAGGTTGAGAGGGGAGGAGGAACCCCACATCCAACACTCTTCAACATTAAAGTGTTCTTGTGTTTGCCACGTTCGCAAGGTGGCAACTCAACGGGAACTCGATAATGCTAGACTCTATTTTAATATTTTTTTTCGAGATGCCGTGGACGATTTCTTTCGTCAATAGTCATGAAGATGTGTGGGTATGGGGATTTTAGCGATAAATGTCATATGTAGATCATTACTTGCTCTGTCTAAAAAGCATTGGGATAACTCCAATAACTATCCAATGCCTATTAGTTGCGTTATTGTATTGATCAGGTGTGTATCATATCCTATTGCGACTTGCTCTTTCATCGTTGTAAATAATTTAAATTTTCATTCGCTAAGGTTAGACGACGCAGCGTTCGAATATGAGTGCTAGGCATTGTACTCACGCCCTGATTGACATGGTTTTCATTTTTTTTGGGCGCCCATATATTTATTCCTTTATATGGCTGCATATAAACATCCATGATCTACTCTAATACCCTGGGCGCAACTCTTTTCACGGTGCCGCCGTTATTGCCATTATCCTCCTATCTCCCTCAGCTTACCGCCCGGCTTTCATCTCCCGACCTCTCCATCCATCGCGTCATAACATAACCTCGCTCTCCTCAACCCAATTTCTCCTCTCTTCTTCGTGTCATCCTTCAACCACCCTACCTTATCACTGCATTCTCTTTCTCTTCTCCGCCATCTACCATTCACTCTCTCCATGCAACCTCCGTCACCTCTTTCTACATTTCATTTGCGACGTCAAGCCTATTTCATCTCTCTAGCCATTTACATTCTTGTCTGTTCTTCAGTTAGCTGAGAGCACAAGCCACACTTCTCTCGATTTACATCCTTCATCTTCCTTATCTTTATGATCTCGGGTTACTGCTTGATTTTCATCTCCATTCTAGTTTTGTTCTTTGTCTCTCCAGGTATAAGTGCGCGCTATATCCTCTCTTCAGTCCTGGAAATGTTATGTAGGGTTGCGTGTGTCCGTGTCACATGACCGTTGGAATCCTTTAAGGTTCCCATTATTTTCTCCCGCCACTCGGTAAGAAATTCTTTTGATTAGTTTTTCGGTGTTTTGGAGATTTTTGTGACATTTTTGCGAGTTGTAGTTGGTTGAATCTCTTTTGGAATGGAACTGCCTGCCTCTAAACTGAATAATTTCCAGTGTTCGTATTTTTTCTCGAAACAGTTCAAGATTCCAGTTTTATAGAATTCTTCTAGTAATCCTTTGTCAAATAAAAATGGCACAATTATAAGGTGTTTGGTTGTATTTTAACCTTTTTTACTAGACAGTCCCTTGTGCATGCATGTTGGACATTAGTAAAGATTCAAATGGAACATATTATAACCTTGAAGTTAATGTTAGAATTCGTGTCTGCTGACTGAGTTGATTAAGGATGAGCGTTCCGCTTTGCTTTGGATTTATAGTTTATGTAAAACTCGAGTCTTGAGGTCTTAAAAATTGTGCCACTTCGTTAGAATCCCCGCTTCAGCAATATGCGCGCCCGCGACGGAGGCGATTTTTCGAGCTAGAATTTTTGTCGGGCACGAGATTTTGGAAATGTAGTTTTCCTTCTTTTCGCCGACGTGGATCACGGGGATCCTGCCTCGCCGCTCCGTATTCTCCCAGCGACGGTATTCCGCTCCCTCCTCCCTACTCTCTCCGCCCTCACTCTCTCTCCTCGTCAGATGAAATCTCGGCCTCTCACCTCAACGTAGGACAGCTCTTTCTACACAACCCCTCACGCCCCCACACGCTCACCTTCCACTCTTCTCCTCGCGATTAAGTTAAACCTCTCTCTTCACGTTCCCCATTCTTCTCTCTCACCTCCTTCATCTACGATTATTATCCCCGACTCCGCCGCCACGACATCCTCCTCCCCACCCTTCCACCCCTCCCGATTCACCCCGTCGTGTCCCGCCCCTTTCTCCTATCTCCTCTTCCTTTCATCCCCCCCCCTTCCCGGACCATCCATTATCTCCTCCTTAATCGCCTCCCCGGCTTTCCCCCTCCCTCCCAAACACCCTATTCCACCCCTTCTTTCTATTTTCAACCCTAATCCCGGCCATGGAACTCACTCCACACTCCTCATCATTTTTCATTTTTCTTTTCCCACTTCTCCTCTTCCTTTCCACTCACCCCATCTCATGTCTCCGAACCTCCTCATTTTTTTATTTCCTCCTTCGTGCCACCTCCAGCTCCTCCTCTTCCTCCTTTTTTCTCTCCCCTTCCCCCTTTTTTCTCTCCCCTTCCTCCTTTTTTCTCTCCCCTTCCTCCTTTTTTATCTCCCCTTCCTCCTTCCCCCCCTCCCCTTCGCCTCCTTTTCCCCCTCCCCTTCGCCTCCTTTCTCCCCCTCCCCTTCGCCTCCTTATTCCCCCTCCCTTAGCCTCCTTTTTCCTCATCCCCTTCGCCTCCTTTTCCCCCTTCAGACAGAACCCTTCGCGGTTGCTATGGCTTCCTCTCCTCCACTTTCTCCCTCTCTTTTTTTCCTCCTCGCTCCCTTTCCACACCCTAGGATTTATGGATGTGATAAGATAGCGGCTCCTCCGGCCCGCTCACATCTCTCCGCCGTCAGACCACCCTCCGTCTCTTCTTTCCTCCTCCGTTCCTCTCCAGCCCCCAAGTTCCTCTCTCTTTCTGCTCCTAGGAGGTCCCGCTCTCTCTCGCTCTATCTCTTTTACCCTCGGCCTGTTTGCAGGGTGGGTGCCCCCTTTCTCTCTCTCTAGAGATACTGTAAGGGGATGGTGGTTGGTGGCTGTTAGTGCGCTCATCATTAGCGCCATCTCCATCCATGCCTCTTCCTTTCACCTTTCCTTCCCTTCTCTCCTAGCTTCCTTCGCCTTTTTTCCTTCATGTCACGGTTCGCGTTAGTCTTATGAAGTCGAGTCTTTTCTCACTCTTTCACCCTCTATATATGCATCTTTAAAGGTTTTTTGTGTCTGTGAGGTGGTCGGTATTATTCTTGGCTGGTAAATCTGGTTAGATAGCTTGTTTTTTGTTATTTTTCAAGTTTCTGACACTAAGAATCATTCTATAATGCTACCCTTGTTACAAAGTAATCGAGGAAAAGGTAAAATGTTATCAGAAAATTTGCTCAAGTATTCGGTGATTCTTTGTGAATTGAATTAAACGGCGTCACGTTCACTCCAAAAAGCGGCGGTTGGTGATGCAACTTTTAACGTTCGCGTCATATTTCACACGATCATTATTGCACACGATGTTTTACGTTTGCAAATAACCTCCAACTGAAGATTTTTATAGATGTGGATTTTAACTGAGTTCCTAAAAAAGTGGAGCTTGACCTACATGCTTTGATGGAAAAAAGTTGTCGAGTTTCCCATAAAGGAACCACACATTTGTGCCACTTTTCTTTTATAGCAATTAACATACCTAAAAGCTTCTCTCCATTTGGGTCATGTTAACGTGGACAGATATAGTGGCACATTTTTATTATTTCGGTTTTTAACGGAATCGGTTTGTCTGATTGCAAGTCCCTCCATTTCGATCCAAGCAAAGTCCAGTGTTTTGCGATGCTTTTCCGTGTCTTTTCCTTGTTTCCATAGGTGAGTGATAATCAACCGGCTTTACGCGTTTCCCTGGGAATGTTTAAAGAATGTTCAAGGGCACGCGAAAACTTTAAAAATAATTTTTATCCTCGCTTCAGCATAAATTTATGATTTCATAATCAAAGATTGTGAATTTACAAGATGATTTTACCCACAAAGGGTTGTTGAGTTTGAAGCATTTCTTTAATACTTTCGCGTATACTTTTGAAATATTGTTTGCCAGTTACAGACTTGAACCTTCAAAAGGTTGCACGGCCATTTTGGTCGTATAGGAAGTGTATATTAAAACTAAAACTATTCATTTTAATTATTCATTCCAATATGGGATCTATGATCCATCCTTTCCATCATGTATTTTATTATCATGCAAATTTGTTTCATTTCATACCACAATAAAATATTCACGTAAACGCTCAAAGGGTTACGTCGACTAAGAAAGTTGAATACCGTTGTCCTAGATATGTAGAGACCGAGAGAAATAGCGTCACGGTAAAACAAAACGATCTACTTGTCAAAAATAGTAACACGCCTAGCGACATTAACTTTTTTTAGTGTAATATATGGTTGTATCTCTAAATATATCTTTCTCTAAGACTATGCTATCTTAAAAAGCTTGCTAAGGAGACGCTGAAACGTATCCTCTACTTCTCCCGCATCATGCGCATTTGCCTAGTTTTTCGTCTAAGACGGCCGTGTTTCATGGCTTTTGTTTCATCATATCCACTTTGTATGCAAATTATGCAACAATGGCGCGCTGATGAGCCAACCCATAATTTCCACTCTTTTCTTCATGTCGCTTCTTTTTATTTTTGAACTTTTTTTATATCTTTTCTCCATTCCAACGCCGCCGTCTCCCTTTTTCCCCAGCCCGTCTAATTTTTCCGCCGTTTTGCATTTCCACCACCTCTCACTCCCTCCGCACCAAATTATTTTCGTTCGGTCTTCGTCCTCCCTCCCTCTCCCTCCTCTTTCTCCCTCCACTCCTTCCCTCGCTTCCCCATCCCCTCAGTCTTTCCTTCCTCCTCTCTCCTCATTCCCAAGGCGCGACGGACGGTTAGCATCTTGTCCCATCTGGTCCCTTAATAAAGACTCTATTTTCCAGCCTCTCTCCCTCGCCTCTCTCTCTCTCTCTCTCTCTCTCTCTCTCTCTCTCTCTCTCTCTTACCCCTCTCTCTCTCTCTTACTCCTCTCTCTCTTACCCCCTCTCTCTCTCTCTCTTTCTCGCTCGGTTCCCTGCAGCAACACCGACCCACCTTTTCTTCCCCTCTACCTTATTCTCGTACTTTTATTTCTCTCTGTCTCTCCTCCCCCGGCCTATGAAATATTCTTAAAAATGCATCACTCGTATTGGCGAAGGTAGTGCTGCTCCTGTTTTCCCTCTTACGAGCGTCCCTCTTCCTCCCTCGCGAGGATCTCTCCGCCATAACTACTCCTCTTGCCTCTCTCTCCCCCTCCCTCACTTCCTCTCCCCTTTTTTCCTGTACCTATCAATTATTCTCTTCCCTCTCCTTTCCCTTCTCCCCCCTCCGTGGCCCGTCTATTCTCCCTCTCGAAGGTTTCGAATCCGCCACCTGGAAGCCCTACCATCCGCTCTACTACTCCTTTTATTTTTTAGATTTTCCGGGCCTGTTCCTCGGGGTATTAATCGGGGCTTTTCTGTTTCCCGGAGTATTTCGTTTACATTTATGGTTGACTGGATTCGATTCCGTCAAAGGAGGTTTAAATATAGCTTTTCGTGTGGACCCAACCTGAGCGGTATTTATATTTTGCTGTTTGGAAGAATCGGTTGGTTATTGGTCTATGTTGATGTAACGCATAGACGTTTTTAAACAGGTATGTTCGGTATTTCGATAGATATTCGTAGTGTCTCTTTTGCTGTCGATAATATCTGCAGTGTTTTAGTATTAATTGTTAGCTAGCTGAAAGACGAAGCGCTTGGCAAAAATATGAAAACAAGGTTTATTTGAAAATATTCCTTTGTATGTTTTTAGCCATTTTGTGTTAATTAAGGCTGAAGATGTTATGAATTTAGCCTTTCAGTGAGCTTTAAAAATAATTTGTACCTTTATTCTGAAGATATTGGTAGGATTGTTTCGCCAAAGAGCAATTTTATTAGCAGATGAAAATTACAGACTGTTTATTCGGAAATTCCTTAAATTTATCGCTTTTGTCTCAGTGGCAAGAATTGATCGCGTAAGATCTATGTTACTCTGTTTTTTACAATGACCTAGTTTATACCCATCCCTCTCTCCTTCTTAGCCCGCATTCTGCAAGCCAACTAATATGCTTAATTTAGCGGAAATGTTTATATCTTGCTGTGACGTTTTTGCCATATTTCCCCGCCAGGCTTTTGAACATTCCTGTGTGCTACCACTCAAGAGAATGAATCGGTCAAATTTTTGGGGATAAGCCAACGCTTATGGAAGAAGACTTAGGACAAGTAAAATTCTGAAGTTTTGCATAAGATATGTGCTAGTCATCATACCGTCTTAGACCAAGCACTCGTGGCCATTTTCTAATCAGTTGTTGATTTTTAGGCGTTCTTTACCAGCGAAATGGTAGTAGCAGAACGCCTAATGGGCACGTCTCGTCCATCCGTCCTTCCGGCGTAACTTTCATCTCCTAAACCGCTGGACGGATTTTAATTTAATTACGTAGGAGTGATCCTTATTAAAATTTATCCCCCAATTGTGATCTTGAGCTGCATTCGTCAATTAGAACTAATACATTAAGTAAAAACTTTAATAAACTTATACTCGTATCTCATTAAATGCCATTCGTCAAGCAACAATTAATACCATAATTTCTTTCCCTAGCTCTTATATGACATGTAAGGTATAGATAAAACTTTTATTAGGATAGAGGACATCATTTACCAAAGGAATGTCCGCGATACCACATAAGTACAAGTTATAGTTTCAGGTATTAAAATTCCAGAAAATCCCGAGGAAAACATCACATACTTTGGTCATATCGATCGCTAAGACGGTTCTCTCGGCAAACTGCAATAAAAAATCCATATTTCTCTCCTATGCTCATATATGATCTGTAAGGTATCTATTAAAACATTTATTCGGACAATAAATCCGCGAGAGCATATAATTACGACTAATAGTTTTGGAGATAAAAATTCAAGAATCGCCCAATCTTTCCCAATTTCCATTAGTGCTCGGAAAAAATCGAGTTTTCTAACTTGAAGTCCTGTGTTTACGAATATTTAAGGGAAGTTCTATCTTCTTGGAGCAATCGAGAATTCGTTTAAATATTTAAAGTTGTTAACTTTCTCTCATTGACAAAGAGTCAGTCTGGCCTTTGATAAGACTCGATGGTAGAGGTAAACGGAGGTAACCCGCTTCGCCAAAAGAAGCTTCTTTGGTCTTTGAGTGACACCCGCGAATCGATCGAGATAATGGGAGAAGTGACTTCCATAGTCGAAAAACCTCGTTAAAAAGAAAAACATTGGAACTGAGGCGCTTCAACTTGTGTTCTATCTTGGATCAGACTCTCTTTCTCACTCTCTTGAATTAATTCTCGCCGTATCTTATAATGCAGGCAGGCTTCCTTACTCCACCCCCCATCCAATATCCCTCTCATTTTCTTCCTTCCTCCTCTACTCTTCTATTCTCTTTTGTCGAGCGTTCTTTTAGTCGAAGTGAATTAGTTGCCGTTATTGCTTAGTGGTAACTTTAGGGTGAGGGTTGGGTGATTAGGCTGTTGATGGATTGGCGCATCAAGATATTTTCTATAAAACTATCCCTTTTTACAAATAAAATATAATTTCGGTATCGTTTAAAATTGACTACAGTATAAAGTTGGTGCGTGCAGGGCAACAAAAGAGCCACACATGAAATATAATTTGCGCTTTGGTAGTTTTTAATTCCCTCGTTGCTTTACTTATGCTATTATTTAGTCTAGTCTTGTCTTGTCATTAATGACAGTTACTTAAAGCCGACATGTTGTGTGATTCAAAAAATATAAAATTGATTTATCTATCTCACTTATTGACCAAGGCTATTCCGATAACCATGAAACGGCTAAACAATCCGGATTTGTATTTCTAATACTAATTGCTCGCCATCATAGCAAATTCTCCGATTAAATAAGAATAACATTTGAGATTGACTAATTTGTGGCTGAAATTTTAATCTATTTTACTAGACCGTTTAATGTCTATGAAGGTTATCTTTATATCCCGTGGATAAATAAATTCATTCATGTTGTCTACGTTGCGAGTGCTGTATTAACAAAATGCGGACTGCTTCGATCTGTCCATTGAGACCAGACTGGCACTTTCCCCGCCGCCAACTAAAATAAGCGACGCATTCTACATGCTTTGAGGGGCGCGAAAAAAATCCGTCTCATATCGATCAATTCCTACGGTCTCTCTCCACCAACGCACTTAATCCCCACTTTGTTTCTTCTCTCCCCTCCCCATCCTCTTCGCCACTTTCGCTCCCTTGTGACTGGACAAGAGTGGCCCTCTGCGTCGTCTGTGTTTGGGCATCGAGTTTGGGCCGCAGTGTACGCGCGTGCTCGCTCGCTCTCTGCTGCGTGTGTGCATATATCGCCCGCAAATAGACTCGGCGCGGATCAAACAAAAAAACAAAGAAGAGTCTGGCTGCGACGTGAGTTGTTCTGCGGACATGGTCGGCACCTCCGACCGACACCACCGCATACCACCACCGCCGCCATCATCTTTGATGGATTTGCTTTTCAATCAGGACGGCGGGGCAATATTCAAATGAAGGGAGGGAGCACGTGTGATAGGACCCTCCCCCTACCCCTCTCTCTTGCCCTTTCCGCCCCTTCGCTCCCGTACGCCCCCTTTCCACGTATCCCTTTCCGGAATAAGTGGGGTGGAGGGACGAAAGTTGGTGGCCGAGGATTAATGGCAAGAAGTCAAGCCCGAGGGCAGGGGAGGTTCGGCTCCCTTTTTATTATTTTTTCGAAGGCTATCTTCGAGTTTTTTTATATTCAGGGTGTGGGTAGGATGGGAGGAGGGTGTGTATGTATGTAGGCTGGGATGATTGGCTGAAATAAAAATTCCCCGGGTGGTCGTGTATTGGGAAAAATTTCGAGTTATGAAGTTTGAGTTTTGGAGGCGCTCTGGGGCGTTTTTGAGGTGAATAGAAACGGGATTAATTTTTCAGGAGTGCGTGTATGTCAGGTGTCATGGTGATGGGAGGAGATTTGAAACGATTTATTTGTTTATTTTTTATTCCGAGCGGTTAATATGTTTCTGAGTGGAATTGATGCCGATATGTTAGAAGTTTGGAAAGGGTTGATGGGTGAAAGATTAATTTTTACGACACGGACTTTTGTTTTGTATCTACCCGTGTCCTAAAATAAGTAATAACGTATGTAGGGAGACGTGATGGTAGCTTGGTATTTCTTCCTTAGCTAGTAACTTTTTTATCCAAGAGGTCTGTGAATAAGATGATATGGATTGTAAAGGCCAATCCTTCTCGTGGCTCATTTACGAGGCATACGTTATCCGTTTAATATTCGTTCAAGCTTGGAAATTAAATTCGATAAAATTGATAAAAAGTAACATAATTAAGATTTTAATGAAGAAAGAAATGTGATTAGGTTAATTGTATTTTCAAAGAAAGAACGATCTATTTGTAATCATAATTTAATAAAAATATAAATAGCATGACTAGCAGTTGGCTGCCAATATTGATCCTAGATGTAGCGCCGGTTTTATACGAAGATCATCAAATGGTTGCTTTATTTCGTAGCGTTTCTTTTAAGGAAGCGCGTAATCACAAAAATATAAGCGTCTCGTCATCAAGGCATCGTAACACGAGTTGCACTTTAATCGGAACTTCCTGTAAAACTTTTTCTTTCTTCACTCGCTCCTCAGTTGATCTTTCTTCGCCCATCCATTCGATTATCTCCCATTTTACGACCTCTTAAAGATTCCACCGTATCATCCATCGGCAAGAAAGTCCTCGGCTGTGAGGCAAAAAGAATTGATATTTCATCTCGACACCCTATATTTCCCGGCCTTTCGAGATCACAATGCTATTGAATCTCCCTTGTTAGAAAAGTTCAGAGGAGCTGAGTCTCCTCAAGAATAATTAAGGTGAGGCTTTAAAAAAAAGCTAGGTTAAAAAAATCGACAAAGAGGAACAACTAACACATCCCTTCAACAAGCTTAGCGTTTTAGGCAGTCCTCTTTCTCTCCTAGTCTCCTTTTTAAGCCCCTTCTACTTTCCATCGTCATTTAAAAGTATTTTTCGAAAAAGGATTTTCTCACAGCCTCTCGAGAAAATATTTTTCTTTTTTTATATTTATGCGTGTTGATACATCGTAGCCTTCGGGGGTGGCGGAGGAGGAAGGTTGGAGAGTAGCGAGCGAGCGAACTCAAAGGAAAAAAAAAATGCGAAGTTGCGTTTTAATATGGGAAGCAGGGCTATTATTATTTAAACAGTTTTTTTAAGGAAATTTTTTCTCCTTCGTTTTCCCTCTTCCATCCTCTCTTTTTCTCTCTCCTTACGCTCTCCTTATTTTCAAGCCTTTCATCCCTTCCATGGGTGTATTTATACAAGTTTCTTTCTTCATCATTCTTTATTTTCCCAGGGTTTATGCTTCCTTTTCCCCCGTCCTTACCTTTACCCTCCCTACCCTCCTCTCTTTTCTTCCCTCGCGACAATGAGTAATAGTGCTTCGGCCCAAGACTTAACGTGTTGAGCCACTCCCTCCTCCGCGTCTTTATATCCTCGAGACGCTACGGGGTGAAGTTTAGGGAGTATGGGCATAAGAGAGGGAGGCGGAAGGATTTTTTAAAAATTTTTTGTTCTCTCCCCTCCTCCGTCTTGGAGATTCTGTTTTTCGTTGTCCGGGTTTGCAGCGAGAGGTGGAGGAGAAAGAGTCGCGGGTTGATTTTCTGGGAAAGAATTAAAAATACTTTCTCTTTTTCTATGTTTATATTATACATAAATATGTCCTCTTACCTCCTCGTATACCATTATTGAGACTCGTCATTTCTTTCTTCGCTAAATCCGCACCTAATCTAACACATTATTTCTTGCGCCTCTTTATTAAAAGATTCTCTCACTTACTACTCCACTTCTGCGTTTGTCCTTCTCGCTCTCCCCTTTCTCCCCCTCCTTCCCCTCTCTGTCGCTACTCTTCAACTTGTCTCGTTGTTGTCGTGGCAACGGCTCGCATAAACGGGGCGTGCCCACCTCCGCCGTCGCACTTTCTCCCTCATTCTTCTATTTTTATTTGTCATATCTGAGCTTTGGTTTTTCTCTTCTCGTTTCCTTTCTCGGAGTGGTTGGACATCGTTTCTGCAATAGTCTCCGCGTGTGTGTGCGCGTGCGCTCTGTGGTATTTGTCGTCGAATTCATAATTGAATTTATATCTTAATCTTCGTTGCTTTTCATCTTTATTTTCTCATGTTTCATAACCTTCTCTCTCCCTCTTTCCGTTTGGAGAGATAAAAAGTCGCGTTTTTACGAAAAAAATTGTCATTCGGCAGAATTGTCTGCTTTCGGAGTTTGTTCCCGCTGCTGTTTCTCCATGTTGATGCTTTTTAATTTTTTCTTCCATCTTTGGCTCATTTCTACCTTTGTTGTTTCTCTTGGTCGAGTACGTAACCTGCTGAGCAGTATTTTAACGACCTTTTCTTCTCATTAAGTCCTTTTCGGACTTCAAAAAGAGTTTTTCATCTATTTGTACGTTAGCGTAGCTGAGTAGCTCTTTTGGCGTAAGTTGCGAGCCGAATGCAGGGAGGTTTTCATTCGGCGAGAGGTTTAAGCGTGTCGTAAAGGGTTTTGCGACTACAATTATTTGTTGTCAAGGGGTCGTGTCTGTTTCTCTAATTGCTATTATTAACTGAGCCGTCGTTATAAATGTCTGCTCGCATTAACAGTTCGGAAGAGTGACCTAGGAAAAGTGGATTTATTTCTTTGCCTCCCATAGGAATTATACATTCTGAATTTTAGGATGAATTTTTTCAACTTGTTTATTTCAGCGCCACGAAAATATCTCGCATATAATGGAAGTAATAGAATGAGCACGAAATCTTTATTCAATTTTATTTAAAACCTCTGATGGGAGAGTTAGAAGGAAGCTTGTTAAGCTGTTTGGATTTCATATTTTGCTAAACCGTAGAACATTTCTTTTACAGGCTGTGATGATTTCCGTAATTTGTGAAAGCTTAGTTTTAATGTTTTGTATCGAAATAAAATCCATCGGTTTTATAACACCGTAGTCCAGTGCTTACCAAACTGTGGGATTCGACCCTCTGGGGAGGCAGGGGGATAGATCGGGGGGGAAGGAGGGAGGGGGTGCAAAATATTACACTTATATTTGCCGTTTAGCTATCCTACCTGTAAGACCTACAATATGCTGCCATCAAACCCTGACCCTCAATTGGCTAGGACGTGTCGTTCGCTTACTTGTTTTTCTTAAGGTAGTTATATTAATTGTAATTGTAGGTCCAGTAGATAATGTTTATGAACTTTGACTGAACATGATATAGAGAAAGAGCGGTGAGAGGAGGCGAGGCTTTGTAATGTTTGGGAACAGCTGACTGGACGCCTGAGATTCAGGCTTCACTCTCTGTAGTCCGGGTAGCGGAAACCATAGGATATCTGTTATGCTAGGATTTTCTAGCATGTATAGACTTCTGTATGCAAGCATGCCTCGCTTAGCGCATGAGAGGCGTTCCGAGACATCTGTGCGCTATCAGAATTTGCGCTAAAAGAATAGTTTTTAACATAGCACTTAACCCAGTTGATTTTTACTCTTCAGAAATTTACTATTTTTATCTACTTATATAATGATAGGACATTTTTATATATTAATTTAAAGTCAAGAAAATGAAGTACCGTATTTACTCGTGTAATACCTGCACTTTTTTCCTCACAAGTTCCCATAAAAAAAGGGGGTGCGGGCATTACATGATATTTGCCCGCGAAACGCCTACTAACACTGCGTGCCTGGCGTGAGATGAGTTCGCGTTTTCTTCGGTAGGCGCAATATGCCGTGCATTTTATTTCCTCGATTTATAACCAAGGTATTTTTTTAATGCGTAGAATAATATAATAAGCACGATATTTGTCAGGTATTTTTAAAAATTCCTTGCCAACTGTCAGTAGTAAACTAAATCACGCAAATTTCTATGTAATTAGAAGTGTCATTCATTCTCATAGAAAAAGTAATGTAAGAGAAATAAACAACTGAATTGCATATATTTTTCATTAAAAACAAACGAATTCTGTTGGATTGCCTTTTAATTCGTGGCTTGCTCAAATCACATTTTACCGTAAGTGAATTTTTATGGGTTCCTTTTACGTTACGCAATCCTAAAAGAATATATGTACATACTTTTATTACTCTGTATAAAATCAAAGAACACAATCTTGCGATGGAAATGTGTCACTAAATAGCTGTTGAAATTGTTCGTTTGTACTTTCCAAAAGTTGTAAGTGATACATTTTATCCACAGAAACGTGAGAAACGCTTCTATGTAACAGGCCGCAGTGTGTCTAGTGACCGGTTTATTATTGGTATTGTGTGACCTCTGAGGGATTTGAGCCGGGGATTTATTTTGAGCATGAACCGTTTACGTTTATTTGTAAAATTCGCTCTTTTTCTAGGTGAATAATGGCTGAGTTAGCGTAATTTCGCAAAACTAGCGAAAATTACTTACTCATTTTAAATGAAATAACTTGAGGATGTGCAGCGACTCAAAATTGAAAATTGCTGTGAGATCAAGGAGCTAGACTCCAAAATAGGTTTTTGAGTTGTCTCCGTGTAATATAATGTGAATTTTTCATGTTTACGCACGTTAAAGAAGTATTTAAAAATCATTTTTTGGAGTAATTTATTAAATATTTGCTTGTTGTCATAACAATATCATGAAATTCGGCTCCAGATAGATTATTCAACCGTTATTGCTGTAATATATCAATATTGTGGAAGTGTGGACATTACACATGACAGTAATGGCCTAAAAACACGTTTTAGACATCCTGAAGAAGATGGCGGTGGCAGCCGTCGAAACGTAGATCTTAGATCAAACTTTGACCCGGTTGTGCACCCGAGAAGAATTCCTACAATCAATCCACCGGGAAAGCAACAGATCCTACTTCGACACGGATTATAGTTTTCCCCCCAGATTTTTAGCTCTAAAAACGTGGGTGCGGGAATTACCCGTGTGCGGGCTAAAGAACTTTTATTTGGTAATTTAAGTGGAAATAAAATAGTTATTAATTATTATTCGCGAGCTAAAAATTTATACTGTTATTAGTATAACGTATCACATTGCAAAATTTATCTTGGTTATCTGTACAGTTATGTCGTTTTAATTATTGTCGTAATTTTGCGATTATCTACCGATATTATCTCTGCGCATTCGAACCCTACGTGATCAAATTGTAACGCTCGCTTCATTTCAACTTAATATTCGTACGGTGGTATGGTCAGTTCTTCAATAATTTGTTGAGATATCGTTACAAAGATCATTCAATTTTTGTATTGTCTCTATACTTGGTATAAATCAGGAACAGCATTATCCTATATAAGCGCTGTCTCTCACTCTCTCTAATTGTGTGCTATTGTATTCTCGCCAATTTTATGCGCTGCAAACTGTTTTCAGATTATGCCTCATTATCTATGATGGAGTTTTTAAATAAAACATTGCGACGCTTTCGGGTTTTCATTTGTTCGATTGCCACGTGTTTCGTTTGTCTGATAGACGCCATCTTCACTCCCAGCCTTTTCTGCAGTGTTTCATCCCCACTTCATTACATCCCTTAACCCGCTTTCCTCCTCTACCTATTCCCATTAAAGACAGCCGAGGGGATGTTAGTTAGCGCCACTAATCCCTGTCTTCGGTTTTCCCTCGTGTCTATGTCTCAAATCCTCTCTCCTCACTCTCTTCCTTCTTCGCTATCTCTCCCCCTCTCTCGTTCTCATTTCGCCTTTCGTACCTCTCCCACCATTTTCGTCCCTCTCTTCTCGAAGGTTCTGTTGCTTTGGCTCCCCTTATTTCGAAGGAATTAGCGTCACCTCGCCTGCAAGAGAGTGTCTGTGAGATAAGGGAAAGGAAAGGTACTGAAAGTATTGTGGATTTTTGTGGTTTTGGTCTTTTTTTTGCTAATCGTTATTTTGGGTACGTTTTGAGGTGCGGTGGAAAATGCGACTGTGGAGCAGTATGTTTTCAGGCGTTTCATTTGGTTTGGCGCTGTTGCAGCGATATTATCGTCTACGGTCGTTTGTGAAGCTAAGTGCCGCGTTACAGCGATAGATAACGTATTTATTCTGCCCTATGTGGGAGAATTAATCGTTACTGAGGGAAACTCGTCAATTTTTATCATCTCATCTTCTCTCATTGCTTTGTTTTATGTGCGTATTCTATAGAAATGTTTATCATTCCTCTTTAAAGTGGTAATTTATTGAGGTATAAAAATAATTAGCTGAGTTTTGAGTATTTGAAGACGCAAATTTCATCTTTTCCTCCAACAATTTGGTACTTCCTTCGAAGGAAGATCAATCTAAAGGTGTACTTATACGCAAGGCAAGGTTTATTTTATTCCTGAGACAAATATATAAATTACGAGCAAAATGAGCTTCTGAGGCTATCATTCTTAAGCCTTTTCGTTAGAAAATTCGTATTTTCACTGAGGGGCGAGATAAGGATTTTTCCATAAATTTCTCCCCATAATCACCCCATGACGGTGTTATTGTCCCATCCCGGATCCAGGTGCGCTGCTTGAGTTATACACGGTGCTTTAGGACGTCGATTGTAGTTGGCGGAAGGGGGAGGAGGGAGAGAAAGGCGAATAGGAGTATTCGGCGGTTCGCGGGATGCTCGAGAGCGAATGAATACCCGTGGGTTCTGCGGTTCCCCTCCGCGGGTGGGGATGGATTTGGATAATCTATTAAGCGTTGCTCGACGATACCGTAAGGTATTGCTTTCGAGATATATCTATTCTTAAAAGGGATTTTGTTGGTCGTGAATCTATTTGCCTATGTTGTCGGTGGAAAAATTTTTTCTAATTAAATCAACACCAATTACTAGGCTTCGGAAGCGAGATGCTTTATTCTTGATTGAGGAAAATAGGTGGTATTTGTTTATTTGTACTGTTAGCTATTTTGGCTAGAAACGCTTAAAATTTGGGTTAAAATCAACGTTTAGATTAGTACTTTACTTTCGTAATTCCTTCTTTTGATAAGTTTACCAGTTACGCCCTCCAAATAGTTGGATACCAGTTCGTGATTCCTCCATTTTTGATGAATATAAATATGGCAGTTTAGCATGATTCTATAAACGAACATTTCAGAATCGAATTATGGGGCTCGCATTATTGTTTGAATCCAATAGATGATCGGAGTAACTGCTGTAGCTCTTAAAGGGTGCTCATTTAAAATACAAAGTAACCATCGTTCGTGAAAATTCTTCCATACATTGTGCTTGAATAACTTTTATATGCCAATAGGATCTCCTTAAATCGTCCATTGAATTTAGGTGCAATTTATATCCAGCCTGTCTTTGATCTATTTTTATGAATAAGAGATACGCGAAACAAGTTACACACAAAGATTGAAAACAATGTTTTATTTTTGTACCTACCAGATATTCTTTTCAAATAATGATGAACCAAGTGTTATGCAGGTGGAATTAACTCTGGCTTGAGAGTGAGTTGAAGGGATTAGTCTCAGTTGAATGTTGGGGATACATGAAACCCCATCTACAGGATTTTCTAGTATGATAGTCGAGGTAATTTGCTGGTTACAGGCATTCTTCTAGTATGAATTATGTAACATCCGATAATTGTAACTGTTTCGTAACCTAGGCGTCTCCATTAATTTTTTTTTCTCGGATTTTGTGCACTTGCATTATTTCCTGTTTATAAATGATATTTCGTTCTAGTGCATTGATTCAATCTTAAAACGTTTTCATGCATTTATTGATGGACGATTTCATAACTGTATCGCTAAGTTCATTTTCTTCATCATCACAGCTTTAATTCTTCTGCGCATATAACACCGTCTTCAACCTTTTCATCCATAAACAAGTGCATTACAGGAACATTATTGCCAATATTTAAAACTTCTTCAATGTCGCTCTCATCCATCTATTTTGCCGCATCATTAACATCTCCTTTGAAGATTGAAGCAGTTCAGAAATAATTTTTTCTCTTGACTGTTATGAAAGTCTTTAAGATCGTCAGGGGCATCTTCGTCAGGATCGAACACAGTTAAAAGTCATAGTTAATGCCAAGCGTTGATCATCGTTTGTTTATTGACTTCGTTCCCTACACGAGCAGCAGCCCAAATCCGGTTTCTGGACGTTTCCGGATAGCCGAATTTGATACTTGCTGTGTTATATTTGGTGGATTTTTAATAGACTTGATTTGAATGGTAAACATAATTCTTTGGGTGTCTGCACATATCGTCCTTATTGTTACGTTATATTATTAGGAGATCGCTTTTTATTCGCGGCGAATTATGGAGTCGACCTCGGGTACTGTCGTATTATATCGTACTACCACGTTCGTTTTCGTTTGGAGGTGCATAACTGTGTTTCTGTATTTGAAGAGAATTTTTTCTTTGCAACTTCTCAAAAAACCTCGAGGATAAATTTGAGCATAGGCTTAATATTGAGAGAGGCATGGGGTGGAAAGCGGGGGAAAAAAGGAAAAAGAAATCGGATTATCGACACGCGATTTGCCAATACCGCTTTAGAAACAGAGATATCTCGCGAAAAAATCCTCCTACGCGAGTATAATTTATAACCATCGTTTTGTTTATCGTTTCGTGACATTAATCCCGAAGATTCTGAGTGCCTTGAGGGATAGAACCAATCCCGGCGCTTCCACCAATTTCTCCTTCGCATCTCCTTCGTTTTATGGGGTGGGTAAAAAGGGGTTTCTTCCTCAAACAAGTCATCATTCATTTCTCTCTCTCCTGATTTCCCTCAAACCACCCTCTCTCTCATCCATTCTCGTTCATCTTTTTTATGTACGTGAGCGATTGTTGAGGGCTTCGCGCGAAGGCTTTAAGGGTCCTCATGATAATAGCAATGATATTGAAAACGATTTCTCAGCGTTGAGGATTTCGGAGAAGCGGTAGAGGGGGTTTATTTGGGGAGAAGGGGTGAGATGGGAAAAAACTCAAGTTTTCCTCCCGATTGGTTCCCACTTTTCCCTTAACGTCCCGTCAGAAGAGTTCCATCTTATGATTTGTGGGATCATATTGTCCTGCCTACCGTAATTTTGCGTTAGGTTTTGGTTTACCCGCGTGAAGGGCTCGGTGGGTAATCTTTTTTGTTTTTTTTTGTCCAGCCGAAGTTCAGTTTCTGCCCGAAAAATAAATGAGACGGAGTGCTACGGAGCGAGTGGTTCGCAAAAAATATATATATCTTGCGTCTTCATTTAAATTCGGAATATAATCATTACGTTTTGTTGATGTGTTCATATGGCTGTCAGTCGGATTGATTCGTGTCCAAGGCAAAAAAATAAACTAATTTAGTTAAGTTTTATTGATTTTTCGTGTCATACGTTTTTCCTTAACATCATTTGACGTTATCTTTGTCTTGAGTGATAAATTATGCCAATCGCATCGATGAAATTGTGGTACATTTGCGTAGATTTGTGTTAACTTCCTTAGCAGCAAAGCATTTAGTTCAGGCTAACTAATTGATGCCAGTTTGGCTCTGTAGGATTGAATTTCCTTACATTGTGCTGGAATCTTCTCCATGGACGTTTAAAGTTTTATTGCCTCTTTAATGCTGTTTTGTATTCCAAACATACGGAAATATAAGCGTTAGGAAATGTTTTTCTTCCCTTACTTCTTTCTCGCGTCTTTTGATCTTTCGCTTTACTCCAGCCCAGATTTCTCTAGAATTCTGTCGATATCCGAGGAGAATTGCCGGAAAAAACCTATTGCGTAGATGGGTTTCTGCGTGAAAGGATGTGGTACGGGGAATAATTCTGTCCAAAAGGCGTTTCGCCAATTTTTCTGCAATTTTTGTCCCCATGTCCCTTTTTTATCCTCCATTCTTATTTTCGGAAGGTCCTCTTTCCCCAGAGAATAAAAAGCATGAACGACGAAGCGAGTAGCCGAAGGAGATGAGAATAAGAGACGCAGAATGCGAAAGGAACGGAAGGAGGGGGCGATCGCCGGGTTTTTCCTCGTAAAATCATTTCTAGATCGTGGAGAGGTCGGTAATATTGACACGTAACTTCCGTCCAATCATTTAGAGCAGGTGGGCCCTAACTACGGCACTCTGGCCCTAACCAGATCCTTTAAGACAGGGTCCCCAACCTGGTGTTCGCGAGCACCGAGATGCTCTTTAGCAGTCTTACCAAGAATCTCGATGATGCTAAAATCGTCTTTCCTAGTACCAATAATTTGATTTGTTCGCCTGTTTTCTTTCTAAACGTAAGAAAGGATATTTTTAATCACTTTGACGTTGATTTAATTTTATTTATGATCGTTCCTACTTTTACAAAAGTATAGTGGTGTTCGTTGGGTAGAATGTAAGTTGGTGCTCACTAAATTGAAAAGGTTTCGGACCTCTGCTTTAAGACATGAATAGTCATATATTTGATAGGAGATGTCATTAGGCATCATTTCTGAAATCTAAACGCTGTTTTTCGATTTCGGGGATGCAATATATATTTAATGTAGGCGTATGTCGCATTAAATAAATTAAAACTTAAACACGGTCGGATCAATCATTTGAAAGGTCGTATGTGGCCCGTACAGTGTTATATAAAGCCTTATGTGGCTCTTTTGGTAAAAAGTATAGTGAATCTAGGTTTAGAGGAAGAGTGCCAAGGTCGGCGAATTTTCTTGTCTACATTTGGTCTAGGCGGGCATTTTTTGGTGGAACAAGGGGCAGTGTGCTATTCTGAAGACTATTTTTTTCGGATGAAGTTTAAGAGAGAATATTTTTTCGCAGAAGCCCTCTTGATATCGCACTACTCACCCCATAGCATATATTCCTAGCGCGTCCTCGTGTATGCCTTTACGGTGAGAATATATTCCTGGAGACGGAGTAGTGGGCGGTTTGCGCGTGTTGACGGGAGACGCACGGAAGCGCCGGGCGTACTTGTGACGGAACAGGAAAAAATAGAAATCCTCGTTTTCGTAAGCGGTTGATGCGGAAAAGTAGGGGCAAGTTTTTCTTGGGGTTCGAAGAGCTGTTGACGATTTTTTTTATCATCCTCTCCTCGTAAGTGGCTAGAGATTTTTTTGGGAGGGATTCTGAACGATTGAGGGATGGTATTTACATCTGAAGAGACAGGGGGAGAGGAAGTGGAAATGCGAGGGGATATTGCTGCTCGCTACACGCACATGTAAAAAAAGGTCGGGTTTTTTATCGCGGAGTGAGGGCCGTTGTCTATTTATGTTGACGTAATTTGGCGGCGTATATTTTTTATGGAGTCAGGTGGATGTGGGAATGCGGAAGGGGAGATTGGACGTATATTACGTGACTTGGTTCGGAAGGACGGCGTGTTGTGTTTTTTCCTCCCGGGACTTCTTTTTTTTTAACCTGGCGGCCCTAAGAAGGTGGTTTTGTACTAAGTTGTCGCCGGAAGCAGCGGGGAATACTAAATCAAGGAGTTGTTTAAAGGGAGATTATTTATATTCCGGTTTTGTTGCGATCCTGTTACACGTATACGCCGGGATTTGTGGCCAGATGTTTTTGAGTGGACCGGTACATGGCCCGATACAATCGGACGTTTTTAGGGGAAGTTTTTTATTTTACAATTTGTTCACACGTGTTTCTCGAGTTTTTTTTTAATATAGCAGATTCTGCTTAGTACCTCCACTGGTTATTGTCATCACCTGATTAGTTTTTGTAATCAGATCCGGAATTCACAAACCAAAACTAGTCTTAGGAAAGTTGCCGTTTATTGTTATCAGCTGCTTAATATGATCCATAAAATGAAGCCCAACCTGATCGCATTAAGCGGAATATACTTCATATTATTTCCCAAAGAATTATTTATAGTTTCGTTTAGAGGGTGCTTTTCAGATTAATTCTTCTCCTAATTTCTAGCTCTTATGAACGAATTCTAACAACATTCCAGTTTTTGTGCCAAACGAAAGATACTTTTATTTTTAGAATCAGTTACCACCTATGGCCATGTATAGACGAAACTTAAACCTGGGGTGAGAACATTTCTAATTAGGTCATTCTAGTAAAAATTTCAATATTTTTTTTCAGACAAGTCGAGATGCAATAAATAATATCGACAAATATTAGGCATGTTAATAAAGTAGAAAAGCGTAACTCGGATATGCAAGGATTGCGTGTTTACATAGAACTTAAGGAGTAATCGATTAAAATAAGAGAACGTCGCGAAAGGAGACAATTCGAATCTCGAGTGAGAAAAAAACAATTACTACAAACCACAGTAGCGTATAGAATTAGCAGTAGATTAGCCTCGCTAGTACGGGAGCGGGACACAAAAGAATCGCAGGGAATAAAAAGCACCGCGTCCTGCCGGAAAAGATGGGATTGTTTTGTGAGCAACTTGTGCGTCCGCGTCCCTTGTCCGAGAGTCTAAGGGATTTCGGGTTTTGCCGCCGTCCTCCCACGTACGGCTCCTAACCCACCGTCCTTATCTCTCTCTCTCTCTGCGCCTGACCTCAATCACTGGGCAACAAGGAGCTGTTAACGAGGGAGCGAGAGAGTCGGTGTCGATCCCAAGACCGAGAATAAAAAAAACGGCTGTTTCGTTTCGGGTGTCGGTGTTAGTATCTTAGTGCTCGAGAGTTTATTTATTTTTTTTTCAGAAGGACCGCTTGCGGTTGGGAGATGTCGTGGGAGGCGGAGGGAGTTTTCGGACTTGGTCTCCCTTCACGTCTTTGTTTCTTTTTTTGCTTCTTGGTTAGGTGTTTTTGTGTGTCGGACTTTCTGTCTCAGGATTTGGTGCGGCCCTCGGTTTGTCGTGTAGGATATCGGATGTTGTGAGCGCCCAGAATTGACTTCGTCTTATCCATCCGTGTCGTTTGTTCTCGTTTCGGACTCCGTATCGCGGCCGGCGCGGTCCCCGGGTTTATTTGCCCAGCGGTTTATAGAGGGTAAGGTTATTCTCGATATTTAACCGTTGTTTGTTTTATTTTTTTTTACCGACTAGTCGAATTGTTTTCTGCATTGGGAAATTTGTTTTTGGAGAGAAAGAAGGCAATATTTTCCTCTAAATAATCAATTTTCTCCTAAATCTAGTTCGTATTAAAAGAAATTTGGTATTTTCGTATCGATAAATCGACTTTTTCTTCAGATTCTTTTAATGTGTGCTACGATTAATTAATTTAATTTTGCGAACGCCGATATTTTATCTCTTACTGCGCGCAGCGGTGGTATTATAATTATTTCAGTGGTTTTCCAAGTAGCGGTTTTATCGCTCTTTTAAGCTCGGTGGCTCATAGTCTTTCAGTTTTATTAGTAAACGCCCTCGCGGTGTCAGTATTAAAAATATTTTAATACAACCCTCGAATTTAATTTTTATATATGTACTTATCCTCTCTTTTAATTAACTATGTACTTGCAATTAGTCTAGCATTGATTTTGCGCTGATACAAACTCAGATATTAATACTTCATCGTATAGCAGCAAATTAAGAGTTTCGTTGCTTGTGAAGGTTATAAGTATCATCATACCATTGGTATCTTTAATATCAAAACAAATCTATGAAAAACCAAATGCGAATTTCGGTGACAATTCTCCCGTCTTCAGTGGTGATTCATCGAAATTAGGTTCTAAAAAGAAGACTAAAAGTTTATTTTTTTGAGCACACCTCGGCGAATCACTTAAAGACGACTGCACTGTAACCTAAATTAGCATCTGGTTTTTCATAACTTTTTTATGTAAGAGATACCTTAGAAGAGCATTTATTGTTTTTATTTTTTGCCATAAGAAGAGGGCGATAATTCTCTATTGAGAATTTTATTTGTAATTCCATTTTGTGGAAAAATTAGAATCATCATGTATTACGCTGATTTTACCGAATTCCTTGTTATATCAAAATTACACCTTGGAAATTTTCGCATAAATTCGTCTGCCATCGGGCAAATGACCAAGTCGATAAAAGACTCCTGTTTACCTTCAAAGCTCATAGCTCTGTTGCAATTTCTAAAGTTACGATATTAAATACATGAAGGAAACGAGATAGAAATTTATCGATCTTGCCTTATGACTAAAATCAAATTGACCCATTCCAATAAAAACAAAAATATTGGGAAAAACAGGAATGCATTTCAGCTATAGGAGATTATAGTTAAACTATCTGTGATTCACCTCCGATGACGGATGCTTTGTTGCCGAACTGCGGATCTGGTTTTCCTAGCCTCTATATGAATATTGGAGAGACATCGTGGCAGTATGAAGAAAGAGAATACAGAACAAAGTCCAAAATCCGAATGATCCTAAATCCGGAGAGGCGCATAACAAAATTTTCCATTTATAAATTCTGTGCAAGTTACAGCAAACAAATTTACTTAAATTCGACACCGAACTTGTTTTGTACTGTATTAAGTTCTCGAGTCCTCTCGCTTCTCCATTAGGTATGTACATACATAACTTGGCTACCTAAAATTGAGAATTTGCGTAATTTTTTTCGTTCGCGCACTCATTCCAGATTCCTATGCGTAATTATCATTGATACGGCAATCAATACGAAAGTTCTTTTCAAAACTTCACGACTTCAAGTACATATGTTAAACCTTCAGCTGTCCTTCACCCAAGTCCATGCCTCCATCCTCTCATTTTCTCTCTTGCCCTTCGTCCAAAAACTCTTCCACTTCTCTATCTTCTTGCAGCTTCACTGCTTCAGGTATCTCATTTCTCCCTCCTTTTTTCCTCCTCTCTCACTCGGTATCGCACGCTCTTTCCGCTAATTGGATGCCGTGTGGATCTTTGCCTCACAGGTGAGAAGATGGAACGGGTGTATTTGGGCAGTGGAAAGAGAGAGACGGCTGTGGTGGGTCGAGGTGTGGGTGGGAAATGAGTAGCGAGCGTGAGAGGTTAAGAGGTTGTGTGGGATTGGGCGTTCTTGGAGTGTTGAAAGGGTTTCGACTGTCGTCGACCCTTCTCTCTTTCTCAGTTTCTGCCACTGTACCTCTACAATGTCTAGGGAATGGGAATAGTTGCAACGATGTTTGGGTGCGTCTCTCTCTTTCTCCTCGTCTCTCACCCGCCAGTCTCATTCGGATGCTTTGAATGCGATGAATGAGTGGGTATGAGTCCTGAGGTGAATAAGAGTGAGTGAAAGAGAGATGCTTTTATGGGTGGGTGGTTAAGGGGATAGGGGTTTGCGAAAAGTGGTTCTGAGGAATTTGAAGGGTTCATTTTCCGTGGGAGTCTCCGGGATTGGTTGGTCTTCGTCGCCCCGCTCTGAGTTATCTGTGGTTATATTTCATGCGAGGTTGGAATGTGTGTGAATGAAGATTTTTCATTTCGGAGAAGTGTTTTTTTTATGACGTGAATGAAAGATCTGCGTGTCGGTTTGAATGTAAATGGTCTGACGTATAACGCGGAGCCCGTGTGAACAATTACCATATTTTATAAAGTGAAGGTGGTATTGAAAACGAATTTTCATTTTCGGGAGCGCTTTTGTAATGATTTAGCATCTCTATCGCTGCTTCAAGTCGCTGCATGTGTTGGCATGCGAATATTGCTTCTTATTTGAACTCGGGGCCAGAATGTAATTGAAGCTTGGACGCCTGAAGTGTATTTTTGTTACACGCGCTTAAATTCATGTCGTGTGTTGCTATATGGCGAAATTGTTTAAGTAAAAATTTTTGAAATTAATAAAATGTTTCAAGCTAATACTAAACCACTCGACTGATTTTTATGAAAGTTGGTGAGGGAGATATGCACTAAATGTTATCGAAGCAATTTTATTTAGGCTTAAATTGACTGATTTGAATCTCCTCTACACATATGAGCCTAAATTTGATTTTACGCTTGTCTCGTAAATAATATGCATACAACTTAATAGGTCATTGCTAAGGAGATCTTTCCAGTTGTTGGTGTTTCTTTTAAAAAATAATTTTTGATTTTTGACTATATATAATTGCAACTATCAAGAAATTATTGATGACGCGTGGAATCCATTTGGAATTCGAGTGGTTGGGAAATGGAGTGTATCTTTCCGCTCTTGTTACAAAAAAGTCATCAATATTGTCTTTATAACCAATGGCCCTTTTACTCGATGCTGCATTCCGGCCCAGAGATAAATACACATTTGTTATTTGCTTTATTGTTTATTTTATAAAAATATTTATATTTGAAATTTCATTGGATTGCAGCACGAATGATGAAAATATCGAATTTATAAATTACAAGACATATTCAACTTTGACGGTTCATTGTACCAAATTCTTAATCGGAGCTATTCTTATATTTGAATTTTCCTTTCTTTTAGGTACGTGAAGCTGTATTATCTCTTCTGTAGCGTGACATCGGTGGTGAGTAGACATTATTTGCCTTAGTTCCTTCACAAAGTATGAATCCTTGAAGCTTGCGTATATTTTCTAAATAAGTCGATTACTTTTAATATAATTGCTATGCAGAGGATTTTTTTAATTCAGCCGATTACAAATTCCTTAAATTTCTCAAGGCGCGAGTGTGATTTTTCATGGCTTGGTAAATTCTCATTAGTAAGTTTGAGCGAGAGCTTTGATTTGTTTTGTTTCGTATATAAGTTTTCATGATTAGTTCAAAGAGAAAAAATCCTTTATTTCTTTAGCACCACAGAACTTTGTGCTACAAACAGGGGCAGCCATACTCGATGCAGTATTCGAACCCGCGTTCAATTTGGTGACATTTCATCATCGCCAGAGGCAATTCTGAGGGCGTATAAAATTCCAATCAGTTGAGATTTTTTGAATAGCTGTTTATCAAAATTAGTATTTACTTTTTCACTTGTTTACGACCAAATGCGGCGAAATGTTTTCTATCGGAATTAGCGGCGTATTTACGAATCGAAATTAATTTCGTTTTAAAATACGACTCGGAGGCGGGGGGTCGGTTCTCGTCTGTCTGTTCACGACGTCCCCGAATCGAGGGACAAGGCAAAATAAAAATTGAGGTAATTGCGTTAGGTGCTCTCTCACATTTATTCCGCCCCCTTCTCCTTCCCTCCCGTCTTTCTTTTTCTGTCCCCTTCATTGCCCCCTCGAATACCTTAAAAACCGGAGAGTCTAAACTCCTCTTCCTCTCTCACTCTCGGCCCTTCCCCGCCAGCCCATCCTAAAGACTGGCATTTGGCTCCTTGCATATTATATGCCTCATTACTGTCAACCCGACCTCCCTCCAGAGAGAGAGAAAGCCTCAGCCAGCGTAGGCTCTCCCTCGTCTTTCTTTCCCAACCCGCCTCGACGCCTCATTTTCGTCCCTCTCCCCCTCCGTCGCCTCGTGACCTCCTACCATCCCCTTCCCCGTGTATCTTCTCCCCAGAAGAAAAAAACCGCCCGTCCTTCTTCTCCCTTCCCCCATTCCCTCTTTCTATTTCTACTCCTTCGTCTCAGCCTCCCTTGACAACCCGTCCACCAATCGTAAAATTAAATTAAGAAGTTACTCTTTTTAATTTCCCCCTTTATTCCCTTCCACTCTGGATGAGAGGGGGTGGAGGAGTGAGGAGTGGGAAATGAAGGAGTTCCGCAAATTGGGTTGGGGGAGGGAGGTGAGGAGGAGTTATTTTTTTATTCCTTGGAAGAGGAGGAAGAAGAAGAAGGGTGTTGGGCGATGCCGTTGTAGGTTCGGTGGGGATACCTCTCATTTTCTCTTCCTCTCACTCCTCCAGTTTCGTCTTTATTAAGAATGAATTCCCTCCCTCTCTTCTAATCCGCCTCTATTTCCATTCCGTCTCATGCTCTTGTAATTTCGTCGCTTTTACCAGTTTTTCCAGGCTCTCAAAAGCGATAATTTTTTGTTACTGCTCATAACACATTTATTGCCACGTGGAAGCGGAAGGAAAGTAGCCGTTGTTACGCGTTTCATAAAGGGTTTGTTTGTTTTATGCTCCCCAAAGTATGACTCTGAGGCTATTCCAAAAATAAACGTCATTATTTGTTTTCAAAATACTAGCAAGTTGTTTAGCGTTAAGTAATAGTTTAGCTTTAGGAACGACAACATTTTTGCTATGCTATTAAGAAAGAAGTTTAATTTCCGCTTTGGTTACCGTTTACTCAGAAAAAAGTGACTGTTTTTATCTCTCTTTCGCTCCTTTATTCCATTGAACGAGCTCTATGCTAGTGCCTTTCATAGCGGTCTACCTTTTTACTTCTTGTCACTCGAGCATTTCCATTTTAAATTAAACTTTGCGCGCCCGAGAGAGATCTTCAATTTCACGACTCTGAGGTGTTTTTTCGCTGTCTCGCGATCTCTTAAAGGTCTCGTATTTTTTTATTCGCTCACCTTTAAGAGCAGTTTTAAAAATAAAATCCCTTCTGTAACATTTTCGACGAAAATTCAATATTATCGTTTAATTACGCCTGGTTTTAATTATTCCCGTGCATATTTTTGATTTTCATTTCAGATTTTCGTGCAGGTGAATAAATGTAATATGTGGGAAATTTGTTCCCATAAGATGAATGATCGCGTTTTGAAATTGTCACTTTTGTAAATTTATTTATTATATTAAAAATGCGAATCTCTACTTGGAGAATTTTCAATCAAAACGTATGGGCAGGAATGGATTATTTGCCGAGGAGATGTTTTGCTTTCTTACTTATGAATATTAAAAATGCAGTCAAAATTCGCGGTTGTTCTCAAACAATCACGAAATTCGCTGTGTGTTACTCGAACGCCATAACCACAATCTCAGACTTAGAAGGGGTTGAGTGGTTTCTTTCCGATGAAGACTGTTCCGCTTCATGCGGAAGTTATTGGAACCACAGAGGAAAATGCCGCCGACTCGGCGAAAATTTGATTTTTGGAACCACTCAGCGCGATCATCTTTTATGCGACGCCGTCTATTTTGTTTTAATAGCGTGGCCTAAAGGAGAGAATTCAATGTAAATTGTCACAAGTAGTATAATTAATTATTTGTGCGAAATAAAAGTTGACTAATTAGAAATGCCGGAACCATCGATTTTATTAGGATTCTACATTTAGAAAATGTTACGCTGTATTGATCATAGTTGTATCAACTTCTGCGATAAACATTAGTTTTGGTATTTTAATCTCACTCTTTGCCCGAAGCAGTATCTTGTATGCACTCTCATCGTATTCTACGTTTCTTTGCTGCGTCAGCCATTCGGGTTAGATCGTAATCGCATTTATTTTCCGTACAATTTTGATTTAATAAAACTACAATTTTTCGATCACTTTTTTTTCCAAATTCCCTACAAATTATATCCCTGTGTATGTTCCCTCTCACAATCTCTTTTTGTGCATACGTAGCAACAATGGACGTTTTTTAATCTCGTAGGCGGTTCTTTCACTCTTCACTCTCGAATGTATATTTCACCGCGCGTCCTTTATAGGCAACTTCGCTTTGGCGACTCAGAATTCCCTCTTGCCTCGCGACTTTCCTATTTCTCCGACTTGGAGAAGCCTGTTTCTGAGGTCCGGACGCGTATATCCTCGCTATTTATCAGCACTTTCTCACTCCTTTCTCCACCCCCTCCGTAATTACCAGTTCCTCAAACCAGACACTCGAGAACTGTCAAAAAAGTTGTCGCCGAGGCACTCGGACAGAAAAAAATCGGACGCATATTTGTATATTTTTTATTTCGGCGTCGGTGAGGGTTATGGAGGGTGTGCAGATGGAAGGGTTGGTTCGTATATGTATTTTTTTCGCGAAACTATTTTTCTCGCGTCACTCTCCCGCTCACTCTTTTTAATACGGTTTTTCCTTCCTTCCGAGATTCCTCCGCACCCCTCCTGTCCTCTCTCAATCCCACCCCCCGCTCTCCCCCCTCGTCGTTCCCTTTCACGCGCATCCATCATAACCCAACCGCGAATGCAATCCATCCTCTCGTATCATTTTGCGCATCCTTTCAGGATGAGGGGAAGGTTGGGGGGAGGAGGGTAGGAGTACGGGGAGAGGAGGAAGGCAGAGGAGGACGGAGGAAGGAGAAACGCAACAAAAAATCAATCTTCCTTCCACGGCTTCAGAAATCCGTATATTTCTCTCGTTTTCGTTTTTTTATATTTATTTCGGTGTCTGGAAGGGGTAGGAGGGAGTTATGGGCCTGAGGAGTTGGATGGGTCGGTTTCCTTATCCCTCCTACCTCTTTACCGCCTCTCTTTTTATGCGCCCCCATCCATCTCTCTTCTTCTCGCTCTCATACACGCTCTCCGTTTTATTCGTCCATTTTGAGCGGGAATTTTTCTTCTCCAGGAGCGTCCTGGACGCGTTTCACTTTCAGCTCCGGCCGTCTCTCCGTAAACTAGCATGCATCGCCTCGTAATATTCGCCGTTTTGATATCGCTAGTGGTTTAATCCGCGAATTTGGCTCCGTTTCTATCTCGCTTTTGGTCCATTCGGAATATTATTTCCTGCGCTGAAATTGATTTTGTTTTCAATTAATGGTTTCGGTTTAAGTTTTCAGGAAATGCAATAGAAAAACGAGGAAAAATTGTAATTATAAGGACAATATTATGAATTACGCCATTCAGAGACGTACCTGCGAGGTATGGCGCCTATGGCAAAATTTTAGGGATCACCTTGGCTATGTAGGATATAATTTTTGCTGCGTTTTAATAATGAATAACAGTGTTTGTATTGAATATAACTTTAATATTTAAGTATTTAGTTAATACTTATTTACGGGAATATAAACTTTTGGTATTATTTTGTGGAAACGTTTGTCGCCTTTTTGCAAGCGGCTCCTATGGTAAATGCCACCTTCGTCATACCCCAGTTACGACACTGCTTCCATTGATAGATGACATATACGAGCAGTACTTCGAAAGTCAGTCGCATAAAAATCGTTCGGGTAATCATTAAAACATTCATGGAAAACCGAGTAAAGAGAGTGAAGACAACGGTGAAACTACAGATTTTCTAAGTTCAAGGTTTTTACACCAAGTAGGTATTAAACATCTAGATAGATAGATACATCAAAATATCAAGAAAGAGAATTATTCTCTGGGCTAATCTTTTAAGCGGGTGACTATGTTCGAACACAAAAATTAGTAAAAAATTAGAAAATCGGTTGAAGGGGGAATTTTATGATGCACTAACTTAACTCAAATGCCATGTTACAAGTGGAACATCTCGAGTGACTTGGGTAAGGAATGAGAATCTAAATAAAATAAGCGTAATTTTTAATGTTGTCGGATGTTGTTTTTCTCGGTTGGAAGTCTCGATATTTTACCAAGATGTTCTCATTTTTTATCTTGGAAATTATATAAGAGTTAACGAAGTGAAAATTACGGAGTTTTGTTTTGAAGTAAAATTTCTCCAGATTCTGGATTTAGTTGCCGTAATATTCTATAAAGAATGATGTAAATTGGTTGTAAATAACTCGGGTAATCAATGAGTACTTTTGAGAGACCCATAGGACGAGAAATGATTTAAAACATATTTAAAAAGAATGATCGTGTCGACAAAAACATTTCGATCGTGCACGTAGAATATTACCCTTCAGGAGAATTTTACCCCGAGTGGACGGAAGAACTAGGGATTGAGAGATACGAATGTTACGGAAGGTATTGATATGAAAGGAATTGACTTGTGACTGAAGGGCACACTGGATTGATAGAGAGAAGATATCAAAGGTTTTTGGGAATTATTGCCGGAAAAAGTAATTGAAATTGTGGGAGCACCACTTCGTTTGTACGAGCACCATTTAAACATAAAAACTTTCGTCTACATTTATTTGTCCAGCCTCTCGCTACTATCATTTCTGTCTTTGACAGAAATCCCATTTTTACACGACCTTTGTGTGTTTACTTTGCTACATTTGACATATCTGTAGTTTTTGCAAGTGTTATTGAGTTGGTTGACGTTAACTTTTGTTCTTCCATTTTGACAATTTTTATTCCGATTTAAATCTCTTTTAACCTCTCTGTTTGGCTGTTTGGTAGGGTTGCCAACCCTCCCGGATTCGTCGGGAGTCTCCCGGAATAGGGCAAGATTCCAGAAATTCTCCCGACTCCCGGATTCAGGCCTTTTTCTCCCGTTTTCACTTAACAAGGTTATCGTCATGCAATTTGCATACTTGACCGTAACTATGCTTTTGAAGAGTTGTCAATACATATTACCAAGAGACCGAGTGGGTCTCAGGCACCTTTATATTTACATTGATTGAATATGAGGGGTTGACTAGCGTCTATACACTACTATAAAAATCTGACTTTCTCCATAAGTATACAGTATTAATTATTGTGTTATTTAATTATAATAGTGTCATAATTAATATTAATTAGTGTATTAAGGATATTATCGTAGAGGAATCAGATGTAAGAGAATTAAAAGAGAAAATAAATCCTCAGCAATGCAGTTCATCTTGACGAACAAAATTTTTCACCAGAAAATAAATTCGAATCTCCGCGTTCAAAACGAATTTGTAGCAAGAGCCAAAACGGATTCAAAAATCGATGATAGGAAAGCGAAATATCATTGATTCGTGCGTCCTATGTTTTACGTGTCAAATTCGTACGATTATTGTAAATAATTTTAAAATGATAATAAAAGAATGCTGCACCCTTTCCTTTTCCGTAAAATTCTGTTACATCTTATTTCCCAGATGTGTTACCCAGTTTATTAGGAAATTACAAAAAAATAATAATCTTCTAAACAATACGTTCTCCGAAAATTTGTTAAACAAAAATTGTAGAGAAAAATATTTTATATAACGTTTATAATAAGTAACATATATTTATGAAGATTTTAAATAGTTATTTGCCAAAAACGAAACAATGATAAGAGTAAACAACCAATTCCCGTTAACCGATTTCAGCTAAATATTATAATAAAAATTACAAATATAACATTGTGTTGCTCTGACCATTAGTTAATGAGTTAGAGCGCTCACGAAAAAACTATCACACACATACACACCGACATCATTGAGAAAATAGTCAAAACGTGCTCAGGGGACCGTGTATTTCCGTTCAAATCTCGAACTCGATTTTTTTTCACGAAAAAATACTTTCTATGTACTACGTATATGGAGAAATTAATGATGAAGTTAAGATTCAATATTCGTTATATCTTCTCTCATCAATATAAGTATATAAGTTTCATGGTTTGCTTAAGCGTTTTTTTTTACCTTTGAGAAACTTTCCCCTGATTCTCCCGAAATTTCCTACTCATGGAGCGGAAATCTCCCGGAATCAACTCATCACGAGTTGGAAACCCTACTGTTTGGTCGGGTGTTTTACTAATGTGGCGAGATGAAACGTTTCTTAACCGTAACCAAAAATTTTAAAGTATGAATTCCCTTAAGGAAACGTCCGCTTAGTTCTGTATTTGTCTTAGTTCATCAGCCTCGTTCTTCGTAACCTTTTTCCAGCCCTCCCACTCCTCAGCTCCTTCACCTTCTCCCCGGAACGATTACGCTCTAAACTCTTCCCATTTCTGATCCAGACCCTTACCAGATCACCTCTCAGCCCCATTCTCCATTCCATTAAATTTTTTCCCACCCCCTCAAACCTCCTGCTTGCACTCCTTAAACCTCTCATTTTCTTAACGTTCCCTTTCCTTTTCCATGCCCCTATCATCTCTTATCTTCTCCTCAATTTCCTCCTGTCCTACGTAGGATTTCTTCTGTCTGCTACGTATCCAGTCGAATCTCGTGTTCGCCCTTCACACATATTAGGTATGGAATACTTTTCGAAACTTGTTCTTTCTGCTTATTGGTCGATGGAAATAGTCACATTTTTTTACTCTTGTGTCCAGAGCCTTAGATCCCGGTGATTCTTATCTCTTCTTTAGTGTTCATTACTATTCTTTTTGATATCACAAGAGTGCAAAGATATTTCAATATTTTACAGCTTTGACGTCTGTTTCTTCTTACCTGCTCAATCAAATTCCGCCAATTAATTTCATATTTGCTTTCGCCATTGGATACTTTTTGATTGACAGGTTTCAGTGGTAATTAATGGATTTCCTGTACTGACTGAAGTACCGTAATTTTTCCTGTTGCAAAACTATGTTGCATTGTCCCTAAAAATCACCAAGCTTGATTTGTGCTCTTAATATAATAGATAAATATATGATCGTTTTGTTTAATTTTCGTTTCAGAAGTGACTGAATTCAGCTCTGAGCGTTTTGATGTTCGGTAATTAATTTATTCGACATCAAGTAGGAAACGTTTCTCTTATATTTTATGTTTCGACATTAACAAACATGAGCACATATATCAATTGCCTCGGTAGTGGTCGAATCCGCAATTTTAGACCGAGCCGGATCCTTTTCGTATCCCACTGCCAAAGTCCGTATCGTCACGTGATGCGTTTCAATGCAGAGCAGCGGGGATTAATTTGGTTCCATTCATTCGATTCAATTTTCATCACTAACATTCTAATTAAACCGGGAAGTGTTTCCAGCCCAACATCGGACATTTTCCATCGCGCGGGGGTTTTTTTATTAACGATCGTCCGCCGTTGATTTTATTTCGCCGCATTTTGTTGCGAATGTACCCGTCCGCTTTCTCTTTTCTATCTCTTGCTTTTTTACGTTTTCCTTTGCTTTCGTTTTGTTAGTTCCTTCTTCTCTTTGCCTCTTCCAGTAACATTCTCGATGCAAATTTGTGTCATACTTTCCCATCGCGTAATTTAGGGAAGATGCTTTTAATTTATTCTTGAAAATGTCCTTTCTCCATCTTTTTCAGTGTTTTCGGGAAGTTTTTTCTCTTTTGCTGTCCCTTCGTGCATTTCTCTCTTGTGCTATCTTTCTATCTTTATCTTTTATTCTTCCTACACTCTTTCCCGTATGCTTTCCTTATCCCCTTATTCTTAATTTTTTCTCTTATCTATTTTTTCTAAATTTGTCCTTATCTACCCTTTCCATTTCTTTGTCGCTCTCTTATCTTTTCCTGTCTTTTTATCCTATTCTCTTTTTGTGTATTCTTCACTTCTTCTGTCGTCTTTACTTATCCACCCTTTCCATTTCTTGGTCTGTCTTATTTCCCGTGTTTTCCTCTCCTACATTCTCTTACCTTGCTTCTGTTCTGCGGTTATAGTCGTGTAATATACTTCTTTCTCGGGATTTCCATTCCTGGCTCTCTATCAACTTGTCTAAGTTATTTTCCCGTCACTTTTCTCACTCTCGGAACGCAAAAGTCAATCTATGACTCTAGGGTAAGTTTTTCGCTTTTTTAGGATTTCCTGATATTTTGGCGTTAGCACGTATCCGTCCAGAAGCCTCGGCGATATCCACGAGTGTCGGGTGTGTTTGTGCTGCATCCCTCTCTTTTTCCCTCTCTCCGTCCCTCCCTTTAATGCGCTTACCGCGGAAGATAAATTGCCGCGCGTCTGGTTTTATCTTCTGATTCCCCGTAGTTGTATAAATGCGTTGTTTCGGGCCTTCCCGAAATCAAGTCGGTTGTTAACGTAAATGTGTCGGGTTTGTTTTTTTTTTTGCGTTCGTTTCCCGATTAGACTTTTAAAAATACGATTGATTTATCTGCTCTGTATTTCCGGTCTGCGTGTATCAGTTAGCTGCAAATGGAGTTTGTTCGAGCCGTCCCTGATGAGGTAGCCTGCCGTTCTCTCTCGTTTTTTTTTTCCACCTGTGACATTCCCAGCGTGCTCTCTGTTCGACATTTTCTCATCCTACAGTTCCCCTCGCAGCTTTTTCCGTTCAAAACCGAACCGATGGCTTTTCCCGTATTTGTTTACTCCGATTCGTTGCCGGCGTCGTTTGTTTGTTTGTACGCCATATCGGCGGGGTTTTTCCGCGGGAATGTTTGTCGTACCGCGGATTTCGTTTAATTCTTCCGCGATGGTTCCTATCGTTTCGCGCGGCATAGGCATTTTGTTCGGATTTTTTATTTTGTTTGGCCTTAGGAGAGGATTAGGTAGGGGTGGGGGGTCTCTCAAGTTATATATAGGATGTTACTGCTTAGATTTGAAATGGTTTCTATCTGTTTTATGCAAAGATATTGGCATATCTCCCTCGAAATTTTAATAAATATTGATCGCGTGAAGCCTGCCAATTTCGTGCTTATTTCGTTTTATCTCTATAGAATATTTTCTTATGGAATGATGAATTACAGATTGATTTCCAACTCGCAATTTACAGCATTTTTACTGAATGAAGATGAAAGGTGATATAACCCGTGTCATTAATGACCTGCCAGCAGCGCCGTAACTAGGGTATGCCATAGGTGCCGCCTACAAAAGGCTCCAAACGTTCCCACAAAAATGCCAAAAGTTTATTTTCCCAATGATAAGTTTTGATTTAACACTCCAATTTTAAAGTCATCGTTAATAAAACGCTACTATCTCATTTAAAACGCAAGAAAAATATAATATTCTACGCAACTCAAGTGTTTCCTAATACTTGCGATATATTAAAATGGTATTGAAAGGAAAAATGGCGGATTAGTTCTTTCCAGAACTACTTGTTTATTATAAATTTCATAGATAATATTATTATCTATAACTTTTGTTTGAAACATTTTTACCGTAGAACGTATTGTTAAAGGGATATTCCATTTATTGAATATTTGCTTTAATATTTGATGAATGTGAAACTACTGGAATAAAAGTTGTAGGAAATTTAATTTTCTACAACCTTTGTTCGAAACATTTTCTCAAATAATGCAGTGTTGAAGAGACATTTTAAAAACTAATTTTTTTATCTGCCACTATCACACTACCTACCGGCAGATATTGTAAACACTTTACGCTCCTTTTCATTTTCTTAATTTTTGGAGCTTCGTGGCTATATCCAATATCTGAAGGCTGCGATTTGAGTTTATTTCTGTTCTTTGTAAAGTCTAAATTTTTCTCGCAGATCCTTAAAATATTAATTGTCACTTAACGTATTTGGAATATTTTGAAATATTACAGGTATGGAGAAAATCATGCGGTGGCCACATCAGATTCTTTTTCATTCATTTCACAAACATCCCGACGAATTTATTATAGTTTCAAATAATTTAAATATTGGCACTTTAACTTGGGTGTGTTCTAAGCAGACATCATTGTAGATAATTACATAGAATCATTTTAAAACAGGTTACAATGTTTTCTATACACTTATTATATAAAGTCAAATAGCCTGATCAAAATATCTAAATGAGCGATCGGAAACTTATGGCACGTGCGCCCATAATGGTACGCGAAGAGATTACCTGGTGCGCTCATTCACGGAAAATTTCCAGATATATATTTTTAGAAGAATTTTAGTTTTGGTTAATTTTAATGGAGGCATACCTGAGAGACAACAGATTTTGAATATTGGTGAAGAGTCACTGTCGACAGGAATATATTGCCTGCTCTTTTTCTAAATTAATACCAATTATTTAGTAATATCAATTTTTTGCGTCTTCCATTCTTGTTTTTGTCTTCATTTACGAGTTTGTACGATTATATCTTCGAGTAGCTTGCAACGATGCGTAGAATCTCCATTCCCCACTCCCCTTTCACTCTACCCGAAGGCAACGCAGCTTCGAATTTCTTACGCGGCACGAAAAAGCGGGTATAGGCGGAAAAAACGTCGATATGTTCCCTCACAATCTTCGGAATATCCTCTGTTCAGTACCTCTCCCCTCCCCTCTCTCTCTCTCGAGAATATTGTATCTATCCGTTTACTTTCTATATAAATTTCTCCCATGCATCGTCTTCCCCTGCGTATTTTCCGATCAGTCCCCCTCCCCCGCCCTCCACGTGTCGGCTTCTCTCGCGAAGCCATTGTTTTCCAAGATGTTTGACCCATATAATAGCATATATTCTTGTTTTTTCCTCTCAATTCCTTCTCCATCTCCCAAACTCTCGTGTTCTCTCATACGGCCTTCCTTTCGAACCACATAATACAGTCTCTGCTGAATACGGATGAACCGTAGTCTCTTAGGGATTCTGCCTTGCCGCATTTTTCTCCTTTGCCTTTCCCTTCGGTATCCCCATCCCCCTACTTTCTCCTCCCCTCCCCGCCCCTCGCTCCCGCTTGTCTGACGCCCGTTCCCCCAGCAGCGGAATGGTTCGGAATTGGCTGGCCACACGCATACTCGCGCACGCACGCGTGCGAGCCACTTTCCTCTCCCTTTCTCCGTCACTCATTTCCCCCTTTTTTCACGCTTCGGATAAAAAAATTCCAAGCTTTCCAGACGGAATTTTTCGATCGAACCCTCGCGAAATTCTCTTCTCGCCTTCTCTATCCCCCCCTATCCTTCTTGTCACGTCCGCTGACCTTTCTCTTTGGGGAGCGCTGGATGGGGAGGTGCTGGAGAAGGGGAAAATATTTACACTAGGATTTACGCGAGGTATTTTTCTATCTCTGTAATCTTCGAATTTAGGGATTATCGATCGATCTTTTCCTATTTGTATTGGCTACTTCTCGCGGTTTACGTCACTTACGATTTGCAGAAAGGAGGTATTTTTTCGTAGGTTCATTGTATTATATTTTTTCGGTGTAATAAGTTGCAGTTTTTCTTCCGATTTCTTTTTTTCGTCTAATTATATCCAACACTCGAAACAAAGTGAGGTCTTGACGTAGCAGCCATTGTTCGAGCGGAAATAGTCCTCACTTTGTTGCTTCAGAATATTTTGGCTGAGTCGTTTCCTCCTGTTATTTTTTTTCGTATCACGATTTCTTTCGTCTCTGGGTGTCTCTCAATATAAGCTCTTGAGAGTTACAGGGATTTACCTGAGTGTTTTTCCTTAACGTAATATTCCAAGTTCTCAGTGTCTTTCTATAAAATATTCCTTTTTACGTTCTATCGCTCACGACTTGATCTCCTTTGACTTCATAAAAAAACTCTTAGAAGTTGTATGTCTGTGAGGAATACTTCTCAGCTATGTAGTTTGAAAGATAAGCTACAAAGCGCTCCAATGTAGGAAACTTTCCAGGGGTTATTTTTTCGGTATTGCTAGTATTTTGAATTGCAAATAATAATGCGCTATATGCCTTTTGAAGGCGTTTGGAAATAAGCAAGCAAATAAGCTTCCCCACCTCTTTGATTTGGGTAAGCTTCTCGAGTTTATTGTTATTATTATGTAATTATTAAAAATATCTATTAAGAGAGTTTCGTGAATTTTTTTGTTACAGTTTACAACTTTAATATTTTTTACCAATGTGTGATCATAACGAAATTGAGCGACTGTTATTTTTTCGTAAATTATTCGGGGTTGTTACTCCTGCGAATTAACTTCATTCTAAAGGCTCCTTTCTCTATTCATCATCATCATGCTTCTGTCCGAAGACAGGTTTTAACTGAATCGCTGCCTCCATTTCTCTCTCTCCCTAGAAGCCTCTTTTATACCTCTATAAGTAGTATATTCCTGCTTTATATTATCTAATATTCCTATTCTTTTTCTCCCTCTTCCTCTTTTTCCACTAATTTTTCCTTCTAAGATCGTCCTTTGTAAACACTGTCTTCTCAATATGTACCCTATCCAATTTGCTTTTCTTTTCCTGATTGTTTTTATTAGCATCCTATCTTCTCCCACCATTTCTAATACTTCTTCGTTTCTCTTCCTCTCTGTCCATTTCACTTTCATCATTCTTCTCCATACCCACATCTCAAAACTTTATAAATATTTTTCCTCCTTTCTCCTTATCGTCCACGTCTCTGCACCATAAAGAGCTATGCTCCATATGTAGCATTTTGCTAATTTCTTCCTTGTTTCTAGATTTATTTTCTTGCTTGTGAGAAGCTCCTTCTTCTCGTTAAATGCTGCTTTTGCCATTGCAATCCTACTTCTGATGTCCTGTGTACTACTTCCATCCTGTGCTAAAATACTGCCGAGATATTTGAAACTACTTACTTGTTCCAATTTTTGGCCATTTACCATTATATTTAATTCTTTATGTTCCTTTGAAACCACCATGACTTTCGTTTTTTCTGTATTGATCTTCATTCCATATTGTTGGCCAACCTCAACTAGTCTGTCTGTCATCCTCTGAAGCTCTTTCTCGCCTTCTGCTATTAAGCCCTGGTCATCTGCGTATTTAATGGTGGTAATACTTTCACCTCCTATCTTAAATCCTTTCTCTTCCATCAACGCTTCTTCTGTTATTGTTTCTGCATACATATTAAATATCGCTGGTGAAATAGGACAACCCTGCCTCACTCCCCTCCCTATTGAAGTACTTTCTGTTTCTTCTCCTTCAACCCTGACTCTAATCTTTTGATCAAAGTAAAGGTTTTTAAGCAGTCTTTTATCTTTCCAATCTATTCCTATTTTATTTAAAATACCCAGCATCTTATCCCATTTCACTCGGTCAAAAGCTTTCTCCCAATCTACAAAACAAAAATACATATCTTTATTGACTTCTAGCGCTCTTTCTATCATCATCCTCATACATCCTATAGCATCTCTAGTCCCTCTTCTGAAACCAAACTGATTATCTTGCAGCTCCTTTTCTATTTTACATTCAATTCTTTTGGTTATTATTCTGGTTAGAACTTTAGCTGTATGAGAAATTAAACTAATAGTTCTGTAATCCTTACAACATTTTGCATTGTTCTTTTTCTCCAGTGGTACCATCACAACATCTAAAAAATCTTCAGGCCATACACCAGTATCATATACTTGGTTAAAAAATTTTGTGAGTTGCTTAACTGCTTAAGACCCCAAAACCTTAAGAACGTCCACGGGTATATCATCACTCCCAACTGCCTTTCTTCTTTTCATGTCATCAATTGCTCTTTTAACTTCAGACTCGAGAATACTTGGTCCTAGCTGATCTTCTTCCACATCCTCTTCTTCATTTAATTCAATATTTCTTGGCTTTCCTTCTTTGTCATACAGAACCTCAATGTATTCTTTCCAGACATTCTTTACATTGTTTGGCTCCGATACTATTTTACCACTTTTGTTCATGATTCCTTTACGTCCTATCTTTCTTGCTTTTTTCTTGAATGTTCCCTTGCTTTGCTATACATGAGGTCTGTTCTACAAATTCTTTCACATTCGACAATCTCCTCGCATTTCTCATTTATCCACTGTTCTCTGGCTTTATCTGTTTCCCTTCTTAAAGCATTATTTAACTCCTTGTACTTTCTTTGGCCTTCTTCAGTGTTTATGTTCTTCCACTTTCTCCGCTCTTCCATTTTTTGCAGCATGGCTGCTGTGATCCAGGGTTTTTTGTTTCTTTCACCCGTTATCTTTCCTACCTTCTTTTCCATTACATCTTTAATGTTGCTATGGATGTATCTCCACTCCTCATCTACATTCTTCCTATTTTCTTCATCTCTCTCCCCCAACCTTTCCTCCAGCTCAGTCATGATAGCCTCCTTGTTTTTAAGGAGTTCCTCTAAGTTCCATTTCTTGTTAACTCTTACGTTTCTCTTAACGCTCTTCAGTCTACATTTTATATTTGCCACCAAAAGGTTGTGGTCAGAATCGATATCTGCCCCTGGTAGTGTTTTCACATTTTTAATGCTATTTCTAAATCTTTCATTGACTAGTATTTAATCTATCTGGTATCGTCTCTGGTCTCCTGGGCTTCTCCATGTGTAAAGTCTCCGCTGGTGATGCTTAAACCATGTATTAGTTACAATTAATCTATTTCTATGGCAGAATTCCACAAGTTTATCCCCTCTTTCATTTCTCTTCCCTAGTCCATATTTTCCCACTATGTTATCTTCCTGTCCCTCTCCGACTACACTGTTCCAATCTCCCATTACTATGGTGGTGATCCTTCCTTTTCCCTCCTCCTCCAATATCTCCATAATCTGTTCATAGATTTCATCTACTTCGTCGTCGCCAGCATTAGTCGTTGGCATATACACTTGAATTATAAGCATTTCCACTGGCTCCATCTGAAGTTTTACGGCTATTAATCTATCATTAACTGTCACTACCTTGCTAATTCTTTCAGCTATCTCTTTTCTCATTATAATCCCCACTCCCCTTTCCTTTTTCTCCCCTCCTGAGTGAATAATCTTAAGTTCGTCTGAATTTATCTCGCCTTCTCCTTCCCACCGAACTTCACTAAGACCTACTATACCTACATTATTCCTTCTCATTTCCCTTTTTATGTTCTCTAGTTTACCCCCTGAATTCATAGTCCTAACATTCCATGTGCCTATTCTTAATTTCTCACCACTTGCTTTCCTATTAATGTTAAATTTCCTCTGTGCATCCCCTAGGGTAGTCCCCACCCGGAGATCCGATTGGGGGACTATTTTACCTCCGGAATATTCTACCCCAGAAAGATACATATAGGTATTTCAGCTTTTCAGCCTATCATGGGAAATATAATGAGGTAGTTTCCCCTTGCTTTCCTCATCGCAGTTTCACAGAGTGATTACCCATCTGTAGCTGTTCAGATCCACATGATCACCACCTACAGAGGTACTGTGCAAGCTGCTGCCCTTGCACAGGGGGATGTAAAACCCCCAAGACTGCTTCTTAGTCTGACTCTTCCCCTCAGACCTTTCCGGCTTGGATGGCCCTACCAGGAGAATTATCTCCCGCCGGCATAGCTCTTTGGTTCGTAAGAGTACACAAACCCTCCCACCTCTGTAAGGTTATGCAGTCCTTAGGGAGGGCTTTCTCTATTATGATTTATAAAAATGGAAATTTTCACATAATTTATACTGTCTGGCAAACTCGGGTATAGAAAACTTATAAGATCTCTCGACGCTCTCTTTCTCTCCATTCTTCATCTCTGTTTTGCCGAAAGTACTTTCTTGCATGGTAGAAGGATTTTTCCAAGTTTATATTATAGGATTTACGTTCAGTTTCTTAATGTAAATTTAGAAGTTGGTTCACACGTATAAATAAGAGGGAAACCCATCTATAGGATGAGGTCATTCATCTTTGAATACTGTTAGTGGTGGTGGATGTCATTTAGCTCCTTCAAAATTATCTACTGCCTTTTTTAAATAGTTTTCTCAGTAATTGCGATGAATTCAGGTTTGAAATTGGTTTGCGCCAAGCTTTGATTTTAATGAGAAAATAACATTTCATGGCGAATGTTTTAGCTATACTGTTGTTGAGTGGATTCCTTTCTTTATAGAACGGTGTGTTCTATTTTCTAACAACTATGTTGCTTCATCTTGTTCATTATATTACCCTTAAGGAGGGTTTTTACTCGTTTGAAAGCCTCTTTATTACAACTAAATGATATGCGCCAATTATTATTGTTCGAAGGAAATAGTGTACTTTGCAGAATTTGTAACGTATACGTCATCATAGTCGGCGTTTTAAATAGCGGTTTAATTTTTATCACAGTTTTTCTCACAGTACATCATTTTCTCTTTAATCAAACATGTTATGGGGTCGCATTTGTCCTTTTATGCTCTATAAAATGCTTTTTCTTTTCGCTCCATCTAGTGCACTCCCTACGTATTTAACCACCGTTTATAACTCGCGCAATTTTAAAATCGTGCGTTTCGTACGAATAGAACGATGAGGATATGAGAAGGATCTAGGCAATTACTCATGGTTTTCTCCTGAAAGGATTTTTATCCGTGGGTATCCGTGTATTTTATTTCGTAAAACGAGTTAAAGATTTCTCCTCCTCTCTCTCGTCTTTCCTCAACTCCTCCACTTCTTCCCCGTCGCTCGCTCTCCCCCCTCTCTCTCTCCGCTTCTGTCGTCTTCGAGTTTCCCGTCCTTACTCGATCCCCTTCCCTCCCTCCCCATTCCCTCCCTCCCCATTCCCTCCTTCCCCCTCTCCCTCCGCTTTCCCCATCCCTCCTCAGTCTCCGCCCCTTTCCCTCCTCCCTCGCGCTCTCTCTCCTCCAATTCCGCTTGAATCCTCTCTCCTTTGCTCAGAAATAAGCTGCTACTTAGCCTCATCTCCCCTCTCGTCTCGCTCTCTCTCTCCCTCCCTCCCTCCCTCTTTATCTCTCTATTCTTTTCTTTCCTCCGTCCTTTCTCATCCTTAGCTTGTCTTCCTTTTTCGTCTCGCTTTTCTCTCGTTCGGTCGATTATATTCCGTTTCAGTCCTCGTATCTCCTTTCCTTTTGTTCTAAGTTTTTTTGTCGCGGTTATTATCGTTCATTATCTTTTATTTCCTCCTCCTGCGTTGCTACCTTTTATTTTACTCTTCTTTGCCCCTTATCCGTTTCCTCTGATCTCACATATGTTTCCGTTATGCTCTTAGTCTGTCGCGAGTATTATCTCTACTGCATGTGCTCTCAAATATCTCTATTACTCGAATGCCTATAACTCATGTTCTCGATGAATCGAAGTAGACATTTTCGGATTTGTATTCATATACGTTAAAATGCAACTCAAAGTTTCATTACTCGATATCTTCTTCTCTCGAGTTTCGAGTTATAGAAGTTCGACTGTATATTTAGCTTCACTTGTTTTTCAGCTGCATCTCATATCATTTTCTATTTTCTTCCTCCACTTTTGTCCACCTTATCTTTGTTTGTTTACTTTATCTTCCACTTTCTGTTTTCTTTATCCGCTGCTCTTCTTCCTCCTATTATCTGATTTCTTCGCCTGATTCCCTTTTCTCTCATTTTCCCCACCCTCCTTAGCTTCATTTCTTTTCCTAGTAAGCCCGAGTTGTATAAAGATGGCGTTGGTGAGCTTCCGACCTCGCCAGTGAATTATGCATCACGTATTCCTTATTTATTTGGGGAGGGAAGGAATGGGGGAGGAAGGATTTGATAGCCTCGAACCTCGCCCTCCCCTCTTCCTAACCCATTCATTTCCCCCCTCTCTCTATCTCCCTCCCTCACCGTTTTAAATAAGTCAACTCGTGTTTTCTTGCTCTCCCTCTCCTCCGTTACATTCACGAAGGTCCCCTTTCTCCGCCTCTCTATTTTCTGCGAGATGTTTACAGCGTTATTTTGCTTTTGTCTGTCGCCTTTTATTTTTCGCGTGGCCCCTTATCGCGTTTACCCCGAGTCGAAATCGCTTGGTCCGCCGTCTTTGTTTGGACGTTTAATTAAAATAATTTACCGTGACTCGAAGGATGCCGTCCTATCTTTATGTTTCCTAGGAACGATTTTTCGATAACCCTAGACAGGCCATTTTGTCCATTAACGTCGTATCTAAGGTTACTTTAAACGGCACTTAAGTTGTGATTTGACCTATTCCTCCATTTTTGTGTCGTGTCGATAGGGGCGGTCGATTCTTAAAACGTTCTCTCTCTTACTTATCCTTCGCGAAGGCGTTTAAGGTTTTCGATCCGTTCTCTATTTCGCATCGTAATTCGGACGAATCTCGTATGCTTTTTAATTTCCTCATTTCCTCGTACGTCTCTGTTAGTCGCTGTGTTTTATTTAGAGCGCCTAGTAGTTTTGTCGCGCGCGTGTTATTAAATGTTTTTTAATAGTTTTAGTCTCCATAATATCTTTTATTTAATTACGTTTTTTTCATTTGCGTTCGTTTTCTTCCTCTACTACTTAGTCCGTGTGTGTGTGCGAACACACAGTGAAGAGAAGAGTAAAAAAACAATTTGAGCAGGATAGGAAGAAGATCCAGTGGACACTTGCTGTCAAACAAGAGAGTACTTGGTACTGAGCTAGAGTGATAAGTCATTAGGAAGATGGAGGACACAACTATAACATTTATACTGTATTATTCATATATTCACAATTGCGCACGAAATCCAGGTGTCTCTAACATACATAATACATATATTCGAGCTCTCTAGCTCATTCTCTTCCACTCCTTGACATCTCGTAGATAGTGGCTCATAATTGAACGCACCCTTTTCGTCACGGAAATCGTTCCTAAACGCCCACTACGTTTTCCAGCCATGCGCGCGCGTCGCTCTCCTCTTTCCCTCTAGCAGTCTTTCCTCCCCCTCTCTCTCTTCTCCCTCCTCTCGGCAAAGATGGAGTCCCCCACTAAGGGCGCTACACGTGGGACGCTGTGTAGTCAAGGGAAGCCCAATCGATATGGTCCGCATGTGTATATATCTTTACACCACCGTATCCTCTCTCTCTCTCCCATTCTTTCCTTTCTCCATCCTCCATATCTTTCTCGCCTTCCTCTTCACTCCCTCTCGTTTCTCTTCGTTTTTCTCAATTTTCTCCTTCGAAGTTATCTAGTGGTGGTCTCATTCTTTTGGGTTTCGGAATTGTTTCGCTTTTCCTTTTCCGTGCAGTGCTGGTTTTGCCTCTTCTTCCTCTTCGCATATATTGGACATATCAATTCGGCCGTTTCTTCCTTAGGTCTCCTTCCGTGCTCGTCTTCTCCTCTCGTTTATTTTCTTTTTATCAGTCTTCGTGTCTGCGTCACGATCGTTCGTCTTTTCGGACCATTTCATCTACTTTTTCCTCCTTCGTTTCTGCGAGAATTCGTCTTCATTTCGTGTCATTACATTTCTGTTCGTCCTCAATTCGTGCTTTCTCTCCCTTTCCCTTCGTTTCCCCTTAATTACTCGTCTCCATTTTCATTTATTGCCCCCTTTTCTTCCGTTCCGTTCCATTAATCTTTATACTCGCTCCGCCATCTCACCTCTCCGGACCTTCTTGTCGTTCCATTTCGTTCTTCTCTAATCTCATGTAACGCCACTTCTCCGTGCACATTTCTTCCATTCCCCTCTGCTCGATTCCCTCTCCCTGCCCGTTCCTATTCTTTGCCATTTCATCGCAACTCGTCAATTTTCTGCGTTTTCTTTTCGCGATTCTCGACAATAATTGTCTCCTTTTTGCTTCCTTCGCTTGATATTTTGTTGTTTTTCCTTGCCATCTCGCCATATCTTCATTAAACAGTAACTTTCCTTCGCATTAATCCAATGAGACGTTTCTTAATTTTTCCGTTCTCTCCTTCCATTCTTGCGGTTTTCATCGACGAATTTATGTTTATTGTATTATATTTTGGGTCTTGACGCGTGATTTTTCCTCTATCCGCAAAAATGTTATTTTGCGCAGTCTTTCGTGAATAGCTTCTATGGAGTGTCGAGTTAATTAACTGAAAGTGACAATCCATTATAAATAATTAGAGAGAGACGCATAATTTCTGTTGTAATTTAAGAATAAATTCACTTGCAGTGTGAAGTAATTTGACTCATATTCTATTAATAAACAGTCGGGATATTAATTCTAGGAGAATGCATTATTTGTTGCCATGGTGAAACGTAATTTTTAACCATCTTAATTTTTAAAGCGCATTTGGAGAGATTAATAGCTGCATAATACAGCGCAAATTTCAATATTAATTATCTCGTTAAAATTCGCGCTGGTGCATTTTATATCAACATTTTATCTTACGGCTCATTTTCCTCCAAAATTTCCATATTTTACGTTTTATCGTTTCATGTTTTTATGTAAATTTGATTTCTACATTGCCTTCTCCCAATGGTGTTACGGATCTGAATTTACGATCAATTAAAATTGTAACGTTATAAATAATTTCCCGCGAAATAATCGCGAAAATCAGTTGTAATGATCCAATAATATATTCAGCGGGTACGTCACGTTTGCATTCCTTTTTTAATTTGCCGAAACCTTTTATACCTCCTGGCGTGCTGAGCTTAAATGATTCTAGAGTAGCATCGGCTGGGTACACACACCTTCTCCCCCCCTGAACCCCAAAACGATTTCTCTCTCTATCTATCTATCCACGTTCAGCATATTCTCTTCTTTCCCCTCCTTCGCCGCCACTTCCGGCTCCATCTCCGTTATAAAAGAGAGGCGTGGCTATCGGGGCCCACCCCTTTCGTCAGAAAAGGAATGTACGTGACGGCGGGCCGCAAGGTCCCTGCCCCTCTCCGTAGTGGGCCCGCCCCGCGACGCCCGAGTCTTGCCGGCGGCGGATAGGTCGAAAGTGTGTGTGATTCCGTGTGGTCGTCTGGGACGGTGTGGCTTGGTTCTCTCTCTCTCTCTCTTTCCCTCGAAGGACGTCCATGGCAAAGCACCCCTCCCCATGTTGAAGAGAGGTTTTTGAGTCGATATCTAGGTAACGAAGAATTTTCTAGTCGCAGGCGTCGACTATGGCGGCCTGAGGTTTTTAGGAAAATAATGACGCTTTTGACGTGTAGCGTGGAGTTTTGTGGTGTCACGTAAATCCATGGCATCTGTCAAAGACTGCACGGTGTCTGTCGTTTTCGTTCATTAATCATCTTTGTCTTATTGTAATCAGTCACTATGTTAGTCTCTTTAAATTTGAAACCGTGTATCGGGGGCGGTTCTTTGCTTCTTTATAATAATCAATACAGTCAAGATGTCCTGCCATACGAAGAAGTGGCGGGAGATTTGTGATAATGTGATACCTGTGATGAATGCGACGACGTTTAGTATCAAGAGTCCTCTCCGAATTATGTAAGTGATAAATGACGACGCTAGGGATAGATAACTAGTTGCGAGAATGTTATGAAATACGACCGCGGGTTGAATTGATTGCGTTACCTTAGGTTAGGCTTAAGGACATCTCGAAGATGGAGACACGCGTCATTGTGAAAAATATCCGCGTTTCGTCTCGGTCGCGATGCGCGACGAATCTTTCTCAGAAGGAAATGGATCGTTTGAAAATGAAGCGTCGTAATGGAGGTGGAGGACGGAGATTTCGTGTTTTTCATTATGCGGGGGAGTCACTTCGCAGAAATCCACGCAAAAAATGGGAAGGAGGAATTTCGCTTTGGAGAACGCGGTCCGCGACGGATGGAATAGACAAGTCGTAGACGATAGGAGTCATGCGTCTCGGAGGGGAGATCACGGAAGCGTTCCCGCCACAGCATATCCTCTCGACCTCCCGCCTCCTCCGCTCCGATCGTCATCTGTTTTGTAAAGGAATATAGTTCGCGGCGGTGGGTCGTGGAGGGGTTCTCGAGAGGGAGAGGGTAAAAGCTCGGAGGGAGAGAGGAGTGGGGAGAAGTGAGGGTGGGAGGAGAAGTTGGAGGAAGGGGGCGTAGGGGTTTTTCGGAATTGCGAACAATTTTTTATTCCTCTCTCTCTCTCCCACTTCTCTCTTCGTTAACCTCTTTCACTCCCTCTCTCTCCTCTCGCACGCGGGCTCGGACGTCGGTGGCGTCGGGAGTAGTGTGTCACGTGCTCTCGCACCGCGCCAGTCAGTTGTCGGCGGCGGCAGCGACGGCAGCGCCCCCTAGTGGAGTGCGGCTGTACTACCCCACCCCGATCGCCCTCCCCCATACCCTTCCACCATTCGCCGCCACCACCACTACCACCACCACCGCCGCTACCACCACCACTACAACAACAACAGGAGGAGGAGGAATAGGAAGGGTTTTGTGAGAAAAGGGGAGGGGATTCGCAAGGGTATAGCGGAGGAGTGGTAGTGTCGGTGGGGGGGGGACCGGGGAGAGGGGGGGAGGAGAGAGGGTCGGGAAAGGAGAGTGAGTGTATCTGGGATACGCCGCCTATAGCGCTCTCGTCCCTTCTCTCTCTTTCTCCCTCTCTCTCTCTCTCTCCCTCTCTCGCTATACACTCTCCCACTTGGCGCTTCCCTTTCCCCCCGCGCGGTCGCCTCCGATCCAAACTCCCGGCATATTCTCCGTGTACAGCAGCGGGCGGCGTTCTCTACGCTGTCGAGGGAGAGCGTGTGCGTGCCTCGCGCCTTTCCTCCGCACACACGCGTCACGACCGTAGACCCGCGGTCACTCTCTCTTTCCCGCTCGCTCGTATAAACGCACGCGGAAAAGGGGGTGCCTCAAATTCCGCGTTAAATCACGAGAGGTAGTGCGTCCGTTTTGTTACTTTCGTCGCCCACGTTTTTTTCTTCCCGCCCACGTTGATGTGTTTTGCTTCTCGGTTCCAGAACTGAACGCACTTTTTCGTTGTCGGTTTCGCGTGTTTTTCGTTTTTTTAGACCGTTCTCTGCGTCAGGACACGTCGACCTTTAGGGAGAAGTGTATTTTCTTTGTGTTTTGAGTGTTTTTTTGGAGAGGAGAAGAATTTCTCCGGAGAGAATGTGTCTGGAGCTGAAGAGGTGAGACATTCACCCTGACTTGACACTCGTGCACTGAAATACTCAACGGTTTCGGTGTGTTCTGTTTCGGAGTGTTTCGGAGCTGTTGAAGTGAATTGTTTCGTCGCACGCGACTAGATCTTGACGTTGTTTCCTGACCGTTTGACTCCAGTTGGTGTTTTTTGTAGGCGTGTAGCTCGTGTGAAAAAATAACTAGGATTGGTTGACGAGTCATCATATGACTGTATCTCTCGCTTTGTTGGCAATGATGAAACACGCGGGCGAGGCGTCGTGTTGCGATGTTTGAAAGTTGATGAAATAAAAGAAAAGCGGGCCCCGTATACCGGAAGGATCGCATAAGGACCAGGCGTACCCTGGAACAGGAACTGTTCCGGCGAGTGGGACGTGGACGCAAATCGTCACTTTCTCCGTTTGCTAACCCGCCCCTCGTTGACACGTTGAGCGGCAACCCGCGCGACGTGGAATCATTGCGTGCGGCCTGGTCTCTAAGGACTCTCCCTGTGGGTGACCTCAAGCTTTGCACGACGGTGCCAGAGGAGAAAAAGGAGGTGAAGCGAGAGGAGAGCGGCGGGGAGGCCGTGGTGGAGGAGGGGGTGGTTGGGGCGGGAGTAGGAGGAGGAGGCGGAGGAGGAGAGGGAGACTTCGACGGGAGGGTCGCTACGGAAGTGGTTGTGTCTAGGAGAGTAGGGAGTAGCGGAGCGCGGCGGGAGGAAAACGCGGAGGCAGGGAAGGGGGAGGGAGGCGGCAGGGGGAGGAGGAGGAGGAACAGGAAGGAGGAGGAAGGGGCGGAGGAGGAGGAGGAAGGGTCCGGTCGCTGGAGGAGGAGGAGGAGGGGGGACAGTGGTTTAGGGGGCGGCGGAAGGAGAAGGTGCGGGGGCAGTTGTGGGTCTGGCTGCTGTAGTGGGGGCGGTAGAAGAAGGAGGCAGAGGAGGAGGTCGTCCAGTCCTAGGAGGAAGAGCAGCAGGAGTGGCGGAAGGTCCTCCGGAGGTGATCCGTCACTGAAGACCCGCGATCGTTGCCCGCACTGCCTCCACTGTCCCTGCCGCCCCCGAGGGGCAGATTCTTCGAGCAGACGCACGACAGCGGCGGCATCTTCTGGCTCTTCGGGTTCCTCCTCCCCCAACGGTTTAGCGAGTTCGAGGGAGAGAGGGAGACACCAAAAACAGAGGTGTTGCGGAAGGTCTTCGGACAGAAATCGGCCGAGGAAAGAGAAGAGGTCGAGGTCACCGAGGAGGGTCGGCAGGCCTTCGACTTCTTACCGCGCTGGATACCGGCCGTATCCGCCGGCATCGCACACCCTGACCGCTACAGAGACAGCCGATCCTTCCTCGAGGAGTTTCGTGTCTTCGTCGACCAACGGAACAACACCCCCGCCGGCTCCGGCCGTCCCTCCCGCGCCGGCCGTTGCTACACCGCTTCACAGGCGGTTGCAGGGGGCGGCGACTGCTATACCTATCCTGCCGCCCGTGTTTCCCTTCCCGGAAGCTTACGCCGGCGTCCTCCCGGTAGCCGCGAAACCCGAGTCCAGAAAGGTAGAAGGGGGCTCGGGGGCGGAGGCAGGCAGCGGGGAAGGAGGAGGAGGTGGAGCAGGAGGAGGCGGCGGTAGGAGGCGCCGAGGGAGTTTGTACGGGAGGGAAGGTCGCAAGAGGAGGAGGAAGGAGAAGAGGAGGGTGAGGAGGGAGGCGGTGGAAGGAAAGGGAGCGGTGGAGGACGTGGTGGCGTCTGCGGTGGAGGAGGCGGTGGTGGAGGAGGAGGAGGGAGAGGGTGTGGAGGAGGAGGACGCCGGAAACGAGAGCAACGAGGATAGGAATTCTGCGGCCACTGCCGTAGTCGCCTCCCCCGTCTCCTCCTCCTCCTCCTCTTCGTCGGCCTCGACCGCCTCTTCGCTCTCCTCCTCCTCGCACTCGGCCTCCTCTTCCTCTTGCCCGCCGTCGCCGGCTTTCGCAGCCTCCGCCACGGCACCCTCTCCCTACCCACACATGTTGTTTGTGCCGTTCTCCGTGCCCAACTTCATCCCGGCCTACGGAGGAAACTTTGGCACCTTCTACGGCCTCCAATCTAAGGTGAGAGGCAAGAGAGGCGTGACGTCTAAGGGAGAAAGTCCTACCGCACGCCTCCCCATCCCGTTACCTACTCCCGCACGTCCCGTCCCAGTTCTCGCACTAACCCCCTGCGAGAGGAACTTGATCTATTAAAGATTGCCAACTTGGCGGTTTTTATGAAGTTAGCTTCAGCTTATTGCCATCAAACCCGGATGACTTTTAATTTGGCTGGAATCCTTTCTTTTCCTTTGTCGATAAGAGAATTTACATACCAAAGCAAAACGACGGAGAAAATGACATATGGATAACGGATTCTGCGGAAGTGATATTTCGTCCCGAGGTTGGCAACGCTTTGTACACGTGCAGTGGCGCATAATTTCCTTTTTGGGATAATCTTTCCGTGTGTTTCGAATGATATTCGGTTAGGTTTTCTTGAAAAAAGAAATGTTTTGTTGAAATTACACCCAGTAGTAGTGGAAATATATCTTGAATCTTTGAAGTGTGTTTTCTCAGCGTCCTGCATTGATTTAACCGACTCTGATTAATGTATTCAACGATCTAAGCTTAACTTGGCGCTCTACAAACCAAACGTTGCAGTTTCGTTTCTAGTCTTCCTATATGGAGAATACGATTCGCCTATATTTCTACTGCAATATTTCCTCTATAAAACTTCATTATGCGGATTAAATACGGTTTCTATTAAATTTAGATATGGAATATATTGATGAATAATTCTCAGACTTATTATGTTACTACAATCTTAGCGTTCACTATCTGTTGTTGATTATGATGACAAACTCTTATAACTATGACGTTTATGCTTAGGATTTTAACACACCAATGCATCGTTGATGCAATCAACAATCTTTCCTAATGTGTGTTAATGAGTTTTTATTTTCAGTGCTTAGATTTTATTCCTGTTTATGTTTGTTGAATAGTTTCCAATGGAACACTGAAAAAATATATAACACAGGTTGCAATTCCGAGGACTATTAGTGAGTTAATTTTTGATAAATTAATTTTGTTTTATAATTCTTCTACGTAAAAGAAAAAATCGACAGTGATTTGAAAAACGAGACGAACGATTATCGGGGGCTTCATTACTATATAATATTCTAAACAATCATGATATTGTTTACTTTTCACTGCTTAGAATGGAAGAAATGTATTGATGTTAGGTGGGGCTGTTTTTTTTTGCCATATATACCTTCGTGATTGTATATTTATCGTCGACCCTTATGACTTTGCTCTGTTACACGACTTTCGGAACTAAATATTAAATAAATTAATGAACGGAAGCGGTCATTCCATATCATCTTTAGTACATTATTTGTTTCTTCAAAAGGTGTTTTTACTCTTGAATAATACGGATAATGTAAATTTATGCGTGCCCATTACATGGATTTTCTTTTGTCTCCCAGAAATTTAGCAGTGACCGTTGACAAACATAAGTATATATAAAGCATCCTTATTGGTTTCAGAAATTGATTGTTCAATAATAAAGCTCTACTTAATTTTCATCATTATGTTTTACTTTCGACAACATTATTTCAAGAACAACTTGTAAATTAAATGGCGTCATTTTCAGTTAGATTAGGGTAACCGACTCAGTATTTTTAAAATTACAAGGCTTCGTTTTTCATCTTGGGTATGTTCATTTTTTTATGCGTCTGTGCCTGAATTTATAATTGATAGCTTCATAACGCAACGCGCAATTTGTCCATTTATCACAGAGGAGACAGTACTTATGAGAGAGAATTTACCAATTTCAGTTTTAATTAAAATTTGATGTTAGTGATACATTCTTGGAATATGTAGGTTTTATGTGATGTATACGAGTCTGCTGTAAAATTTAAATTTTGAAATTCAGTCTTCCATTAAAATGTTTTGAAGAGAAATTCTTTTATTTATTGCTTTTGCGAATGAAGGCGTTTTTTATCGATAGCTAACCTTTGAAGTTCATATTTTGTTTGTAATTTGATTGATGAGGTTGTTTTATCTCCGTTATGATTGTTTTTGTTATAGCGCCAATATAATTGACACTCTTAAGCTAACGTTAAATGGCAAGGATTTTTTAAATACTAGTCGCAGATTTAGTACTTTTTTGGAAAAAAGAGATATCTACCACTATTTTGTTTCTTATCGTATCAGAAATGTTAAGATAACTTAAGGAAACAGTTGAGAATTGGCGAAGCAAACCTTTACATAAAAATACGGTCTTAATGTGGATTTTAATAAATGAATATTTCTGGCAGTAATGTATGTATCTTTTGCTGTAATTCCCGCTGACTTTGAATGCAGTTTCAATATTTAGTTGTCTCTGATGATGAAAGTAATTTTGAAACAGTACAAGAATTTTCAAAAAGCTTTTAAATCATGGATCACCAGTTTTTTAAATAACGATACTTAGAGAATTCAGAGTCATTGGTAGGCCGTATGAAAATGTTCTGATTTATCTTAGAAAATGTTTGACGTGTAATATCCGAAAGGAAAATGACAGATATTTTAAGCCATAGGCAGATTTAAGTCAGATTTCTGTCGTTATTCCTAAAATATTCCACTTCATATGCTCATCAACGTTTTAAGGAAATTAATAAGGTTTCACAGGGAATGGGATGAAACAAACTAGGCGCAGTTTAGGGACCTCTCATTGTTTTATAAAACATTAATGATACAATTTTTTGGAGGAATTATATGGTTTTTTCTATTCATACCATCATTCTCTCTATTCGTCTCGGAATTGCTGTTGGCTTAAAGTTCTACGTCGTGTTTCCTCACGTATGTAGTAAAATGTTTTCTGCCCTTAAGCGCTGCTCTGTCACTCCGATGTCTCCTCGTCATTTCCTTGTCCTCATCATTAAAATCCAACTTTAAGTCGCGTGGCGTGACTTTTAAAGGATATTTGCATCAAGGCACGCGTCCTCCTACTCTGAGCGCAGAAATCTTCTGGTAAAAACGGACGACATTCCTATCTGAAGTGTTTTACATCCCGATATCTAGGAATAACGAAAGAAACAAAAACGAAATGAAACGGTCTCAGGGAAGAAAGGAAACGAAACACGCGGGAAAATAGATACACCGACCTCCTTTTATCCGTTCGCAATTTTTTATTTTCTCTTGATCACATGATAGGCTTCTCCTTCATTCACCGGTCAGTGCTCCCATCGTAAGATCTCATCTCTTGTGCCATTTCTACAACAAAATGCTACTTAAACCTCGCGTTCGACGATTGGTCATGGTGTATTGTTTCATTATCCCTTTTTCTTTTGCCTTGTTCCTCTTTCTTTTCGCTTCTCACTCGGTTGCCACTCATCTAGTTCTGCGCACCTTTCCCCGTCCTCACTCCATCCTTAAAACACTGCCCTATACCACCTTGCTGAAATACAACTGTCCATATCATCTCGCGAGATCTGCCATTGTTATATTTTTGGAAGGTATCCCTCGAAATTACTCTTCTTTGTTTCCCGTCTTAGGGTCCTTAATTCGCTCTGTGTGTTTGTCGTTTAGATTTTTTGCTTGACTAAGGATATGGAGTATATATTTACAGCGTATACGTGCTCGGATTGTTATTTTTTGTTTTGCGCTTATACTCTTTAATGAGGCATAGAATCGTAATGTTTTCTTCCTTTCTGTATTCTATGATGATGGAATATGATGCCTTGGCGTGCCATTCTTGGTTGATCGTTCTGAAAATCTGAAGGCTTTCCATTTTTTGTTCTAACGTATTTGATTTCATCATGCTTATGTAGGGTGGACGATATTTTCATCAGATATTAAAACCTTTATTTGTCTTGGTATAAGATCGTGCTATTATGCTCGGCCCAACAAGCTCTTTTGTGTTTTAAAATTTACCTTAAATAATCTGTATACCATTTTCTAATCGTTCTTCTATATTTGCTTGTTTAAATGTAACTATGGTGGTATATTTATATATTTGGTATGAGAAATCGTCTGTGGAGATTGTCAAGGGCGGACAAGAGTTCCAATATTTCTCCGTTTCCTTGGTTTTTGAATTGAAGACGTAAAAGTTGGATGGAAAATTATATGATTTTCTAAAATCTTTATTCATTGCCCACGTGGTGTTCACCCAATACCAGAGGCGGGTATAGGGCTAGGCGACCGGTTATGGCAGTGGTTCCCAACCTCGGGTCACGACCCAAATCAGGGTCGCGGGAGTCATCAGAAGAAAACTTTCCCGACAGTCAGTTTGTAACTATACATTATTAGAACACTGCCTTAATCAATGAAGGGATATGCTAGCAGCCGATGCAAGGCACCCTGGCCGATCGAAGCTTTTACCAGTTATGTGCAAAAATGGATTGGGAAAAGCGGGAATACCAGAGCGACCGAATAATTTTCCTCCGCACACCCGCTAACATGGGTCTCACTCTATATTGATAACCTTTTCTCGAAAATAGTCATGACCGAGACCGATCAAAATTGCGGTGCAGTAGCATTACAATAGCAGTTTACTGCTTTTTCTCCGGTTCATCTATATTGTATTTTCGCTCAATTAGAAGTACGGGTCCTATTGTTCGTCAGTTTACGGTCGCAGGATAAAAAGGTTGGGAACCACTGGTCTATGGCCTCACGCCAATATCCGTGAGAGAGTTGTGTTAATGAGGGAGGAGCTTAGTGCGTGAGGGGAAAGAAATGTATAGATTGTGTAACAAAAGATGCGGTCATCTATACATACTAAATGGTGACAACGAACCAAAGTAAACGATAATGGACGAAGACCAGTCTCAGTTGACGTATATCACTGAAAAAATAATTATTTCTAAGGGTTCCACTCTAAGATTTTGAGCTGCAATCGACATCGACCTCAGAAGCCTACCCATTGTATTGTAGATTTATGTGCAAATAAGTTAATAAGAATTTAATAGTCTGTTTTCCTCAGTTAAATTGAACCACGTTTTCAGAATTCGCGAGTCGTGGGCCCCGCAAGCTATTATCGCCTAGGGACCTCGCAAACCACCATCGCCTAGAAGCCTCGCACCCCCTAAATCCGCCCCTGTCCAAAACAACGGTCATATATATTATTCGGCCAATATTTGCATTTTGCTCACATGCGGCAGGAAATATGTACGCTGCGGCTTTTATTTTTAAGTTTCTCTTTGCTTTCATATGATCAGAGTTTAAATTCGTTTAAAAATGACCGCAATATTATCAAGTTCACTAATACTGGAACCTTTCTGATAACATTAGAAGTCGTGAAATATGAAATATGCGTAGAGGTATTGTAATACCAGCAGAGTACCTTGGGGTGGATCATTACCAGTACAGTTGAAAATTCAATGAATTTAAAGCTACGTCAGTTAAAAAATGTCATTTTTCCAGAGTTTTGTTGTAAGAGCTGTTGGAGCAACTTCTTTACTGTGGCCATATGCTTGGTGCTTAATATCCCTTGCCTACCATGACGGAACTCCAGAGGGATTTTTTAGCCGCTTCTTACATGTAGTATTTGTCTGAATATAAGATTAAAACTTAATTGAACTTCATATTTACAGGAAAAATATTAAATCCATCGCTAGTTACTCCCTTCCTTGGCCTCACCAAATACATTCTCCGTGTAAAAATGATGCACTTCAATTTTTCGTTCGGTATTTTGTGTCGTAAATTCGCTTCTGTAACGCCAAATGTCGTTCTGGAGAATCTTGATGTGAAATCATTAAGCAATTCGTGGTTATTTTATGTATTACGCTAATATTAGACGATACATGGCCTTGTTAGGTAAAGAAAACTCGTGCTATATTCATATTACTGTATGCATAGGATATATGATGAAAACCTAATTTCCAGAAAGCTTACAGGTTTGAAATGTGGCATGCTTGTAGATTTATCTATACTGCCGGCGAACAAGTTTATAAATTCCAAAAATATCGTTATTAGGGGTTATATTTACTAAGCAATGTTATCTCTCATTCCCCATGAGGAAACGTGGGATTCGGTGCAGGACATTATAAAATTTTAAAATAATCAGATTTGACTTAACAACTCGGGAGTTAGAGAGGTCTTTTGCATAAAGAATAATTTTTGTTGGTTCTCACAGTAATTTAATTGCTTTGCACGTTGACCGGGACTTTTTTTAGAATTCTAAAAAGAAACAACTTTTTAATTACGATAAATTTCGGTTATTATGACTACTTCGTTCATTTTTATGCTATTTGGCATGATAAAAACGTTGGGCAATACAGGCGGAACAAAGCGAGTCGTCAAGTTGAGCGAGACCTCATAAGGGCGAGGTGAGTTTCGCTGTAATTTTAAATTAATGTTTTATATTCTTCCGCCAACCTTTCGATATCTCATTCTGAAATCGCATTTAACAGTGTTGTTCATCGGGCATTATATTTTTTATCTTTTCTAACCATTTATATAAATCCCAACAGTATTTAAACTAATTGTATCATTTTTACAGTGCTTATTGAAACCAACATATTTATCATTTAAGAGGTTTATTCGGCCAAAGTTCACCTTCTCCTTAAATGTAAAAATTTGATCCGCCCAGTTTGAAGCAGGAAGTATAAAATCCGAATTGGAAGTTTCCACGAGGCGGTGCAATCTTCCATTTGCAAAGAACCCGCCTTCTGCCGTTAATTCTCCCGCTTCTCCCAAAGGGAAGAACTCCGGTTCGCCTAACGCAAGCTGTTCATCCAACACATCCTTTACCTAACACCTCTCTTCGCTCACACAAATTCCCATTCTAATGGTTTACCAAGTTAAGCATCCTAGTTCCTCCTCCTCCTCCGCTTGGAGGAGCGGGACCATCGATTTTTTTCGTTCCCTCGGGAGTCGGGATTACCTGAGAGAACGGGAATCGTTCGCCTCTCTCTCTCTCTAATCCCTCTCTTCTTGCCCATTTTATTCTCTTTCCATCTATTTTTCCTTCCTTTCCCGGCCGTCGAATTGGTCATCTCTAATTTCGTCTATCCCCTTAACCACGGTGATCCTTCCCTCTGTATCTCAAAACCTTTCATCGTCCTTTTTTCTCTTTCCCTCTCTCTTTTACGTCTCTCTCCTCTCTCTGTTCTCTCTGTCTGTTCTCTCTTTCTGTTCTCTCTGTCTGTTCTCTCCTCTTTCAGTTCTCTGTCTATTCTCTCTTTCTCTAAGTCTTCTCCCTCTTTTTCTCTTCTCACTCGTTTTTCGCGTTGCTTTGGCCAACTGACGCGTATATAGCTTGTCTTCCGTTTATATTTTGTTTCGTTGCTTTTGTTTTTTACCCTCTCTAAGGGGAAAAAAGGAAGGACTCCCGGAATTGAATTCCTTTCTTTTTCTCGCTTTCCTTCTTTTTTCATCGCTCTCCGCCTTTTGTATCTCGAGTTTCTGTGATTTATTGTGAGTCGCTCAAGGTATTTTTGATGTCTTTTATTTCTCGTTTCCCGTCCTGTCCGACTCGGAAGAATTATATTCCGTTTTGCGTGGATCTTCTTGCAGGTGCGGAGTATTAATCACGCCGGTTTTATTGAAGCTTTCCTAATATAGCGGGGTAGTATTTCTATCGGATCCCTGGTGTTCTTTCTAGCGTGTCCGTTCGTCATATGAAATGCGAGGCGATGGGCGCTAATTCCTTAATTTGTTGAATTGATTTTGAGGAGTAAATTGATTTATTTCAATTTCTTTCTATAGGTATAATAATTTGCTTATCCCAACTTGTGTCACGAACAATTTTGAATCGATTTTTCCCAATAATTTCCGATCAAAAAACAATAATTCTTACCAAATTTAATTGGTGCTATGTGAACTTAGAGTTTAAAATGCATTTCGATTGAAAAAGATCCGAGTTCGACTCCGGGAGATAATTTCTATTTCCCATAAGATAACACGTAAAAATCCATTTGTCGACGTGCAGGCTTCTTTTATTTTGCAAAATAAAACGAAAAAATTGACTTTCAATCTTCAACCTGGAACTGTTTTGAAAATTAATAAGGTTTCTTATTCTTATCGTCGATTTCCCTGTACGGGTCGAATCGGTCTACAAACTTCGTTTTAACTTGAAAATATTACTTTTTTAGACTTGAAAATCTTTGGTTGTTGACGACTACCGCATTGTTGCAGAATTAGCGAAATTACGTATATTAAATTATTATTACATTATATGAAAAACGAGATCTATATATTAAGTGGGGATTTTCCTGATATTAAGCGTAGGTCTACCTGAAGGAACCTGGGTTTACACTTAAGCATCTTTATCTACCTGCCTCTAGAGCCAATAATCCTCCAAATATCAAGTTTGCTTTACCTGATTATCCAATGACATTAACCAGAAATGTTGTTTATTATGATGCCTTGATTTAAAAAACATTTTCAATAAATTAAAATAACAATGTAAGGCAACTGTACCCAATATGGCCTAATCGCCGTATCGAACGTGACAAAATTGATACATGGTGGTTGCGGTATATCGGTAGACTGCTAACAACTGTGTTTATATGGAATACCGCTAAACGCGCTCATTCGGCTGAATTTGCTGGAGTGTTTTGTTTTGAGACCAGCGTTTGTGGTTACGTTGGTTAAGTCATTGTTTGTACAGGTAAAAGTTAATTAATTCGTTTGACCTTAGGCATTCTACAAGATAATTGTCTCGACTATTACTGGTGTGATTGGTTTGGCCATTCATTGAGATGTCATGTGTCCCAAAGGAATATGTTTTGCTTTTTTCCAAGTCTCCCCATGGCGGCCTGTGTAAGCCATATTGCCCATTTTGTGATCCTTATATAATGACAATGAATTTATTTAATTATTTTAGATCTCATTTTGTTGTTCATTTCATTATTTAAATTAAATTTTGACCTTATGTGTCTAAATCTTTGGTGGTATAATTTTACGATTTTGACCTGTGGAAAATTAGAATCTTGACTTTTATTCTCTCGTTTTGTAGTTATTTTTTCCTACCGATAATTTATTGTAACCATTCTTGAGCAATCGAGCATTAGAATTTTGATACAAGTACTTGATAAATATTTCAGATTTTTATCTTATTTTTTGAACAATAACACAATAGGCCATATTGATATCAAATGTTCCTAATATGACCTAACAGCAAGGTTTTGCAAAAATGCTAACCAGTAATTCCATGTTTAGGCGTTATAGTTATAGCATTTTTTTCTGTTTACTTAAATAAACTGTCTAAGAATACATTATGTTAGTTTTACCTTCAGCATTTGGTAGAGGTGCATAATAAATTAATAAAGCTTAGCTAAGCCATATTGGGTAGATTTACCTTACTAATCAAAGTGAACAATCGACGATATTTAAAAAAATACGTAAACATCCAACTAGATTTTTTTAAAAAGGTACACAAGCTGTGTCACGGGCTACTAGTTCACTTAAAATTTCCTTATGAATGTTTCTGCACCGGCTTTTATTTCAGACTAATAAAATATATGTATCTTACTTGCATAAATATGTCGAAGTTTGTCGAGACGGCTACACTTAAACTATCCTCACTCGTAGGGGCGGTTTAGTTTTCCTTATTCACATGGAAAACTCGAACTTTCTTGTTGATATATAGCTTGCTCCATTTCATTGTTATTGCCTAACTACTGATGACTTATTCTCAGGATCGTCAAGGCATAGACCGTGTGGTTACGTCGAAATGGGAGTAAATCGCGAGATGGAGTCGTTGGTTTCCATATTCGCCTGCGCACTGCTTGATTTTTAGATAAAAATAACTCGTTCGTCTTTTATGTCGAAAAATCCGCTCAACTTTCTCATTCCGACGACGTCCGATCGTGCCATGACCGTGTTTTTCACGTTTATTACCTTTCCCCTCTATATAGAGTCAGTGCCCAATCTTTGGACTCGTATACCACCAAACAGTATGGCACCACGGTCTCCATCATCATCATCATTCATCTCGTTCTCTTCCCTTCCCTTCCTTCTCTGTTCGTTTCCTTTTATGTCCTTCCACCTGTTTTCTCCTACGTATCATCCTTCCCTCCCCCCTGTCGGCTTTATGTTGTCTGGGTTTATTCACCTCCCCTCCCCCAAACTTAGCCCTCCCCTGCCTTCTCGTTTCTCTCCTCGTTAATCCTCCATATTGGGTCCTCTCCTTCGCCTCTCACTCCACCTTTCTCCCTCTCCCTATGGCCGATCTCATAATACTGTCTCCATGGACCGCACGGATGTCTCTACTACCTCCATTCCTACCGCGCGTATCTGTACACGTATATCTTCCCCCTATTTAATTAATGTTTTCCCTCGTGGCCTCCAACGGGATGGGAATTTGCAGCTCCTGCTAGGTTATTCGGAGAGGCAGCATTTAGGTCGAACTGATGAGCTCCCGCGTTTATTTTTATTTCGTTCACCCTACCGGTCATCAATCAATCGAATCGTTTTAAGTCCCACCAAAAAATAAAATGTCATCATCTTTTGCCCCGTATGCTCCCCGTAATAATCTTAGCTTTTCTTTAAATGTTTTGTTTTTTTATGTTTCTGATCGGTTTATTTTTATTTATTCAAGCGGACGGGATTTGGTTTATCCTTCAAGCTTCTATTGACATCGTTATTGGGATCTTTTTTTTAGTGGTGGAAAGGAAAGAAATAGGATCCACGGAAGATTGTTATTTTTAATGCCACCTCGTTAAAATAGAGTTTTTATGTAGTAACGTATTATTAAATGCTAGACTGGAGAGGTGGTTATCTTCAGATACCTCATGACAATGAATATTTTACTTTTCCAGGTTGCGTACGAAAACTTCCTGTAAAAGAGGATTTTTATTATTTGTTACCATGTTGATTTTAATTTCGAATTTAGAGGGAATAATTTGCGAGGGCAATATTTTGTTTAACAGTTTATTTGTATCCCTCGTTTCCTTGTAAATTTACTTTTTTCTTTGTCACCGCAACCTTTCTTTTGGGAAGCGAATAAATTAGTCACCTCGTACGAACTAATTACACGGAGCTTATTTGGAGGTAATTAGATTTCGCGAGTGGCGGAGCTTGTTTTTCCAGCGCTGGAAATTCTAGCCGCGGCAGAACGAATCCGCTATATTTGTCGCCGTGCGCACGTGTAATTGCGCGCTCAAGAAAATATCCACTCCTGTTTGCAGTCTCCATGGAGAAGGACCCACTTTAAACGACGTCACAACGCTCTTCAAAACTGAATTATCGAGCTCTTATAATGATTTGAATCTAATGGGCTAGCGGTTTTTGCATCTGCAACTCCCTCTTACGGTGAATGATTTTGTCGCGAACCCGTCTCATAACAGCCGACTTTATCACGACCCCCTCTCATGGCAGCCGACCTTATCGCGACCACATCCATATAACAATCAATACAAAATCTAAATGGGTTATTTAGAGAAAATCATAATTTTTATTACTGTTATAGTGAAATAAAACGATGCAATTGTATTAAAGATCTTCGCGACCCACAGTTTGTGAACCGATAGGGTGGAAAATCTAAGCAACTCCTGTAATAGTAGTGATAAAACATTAGGGTTTATCTGACGAGTATTTCATTTGCAGAACATCCAGCTTCGACGTTAATTCACCGATCGTTCTTTCTAATTTCGAGACCTAACAATGATTTTACAGCAAAAGGAGTTACCTGAATAATCTATTTCATAGCTCTCTGTTAATGGAAATTGATATGAATAGCGTGGTGCTGTTCCTTTGTTCAGTTGTTCGTATTTTCAAATGGCAACTAACACTTATCGGCTTTCGGGTGTTGCTTTGAATTTCACTGTTTCAACAGTATTAGTTCAATTAAATATTTGCCCCAAATTCAGTGTAACAGTAAAAGTCACAAATATTTGTATCGCTATAAAATCATAACGCCTTCTAACGGTGCCATTTTGTATGGAGGCTTCTGAGAACAATTACTTCGCGAGGAAGGAGAAGCGTTGCGACACGAAAGCGTGTATTTGATCGCGTTCAAATCAAGCGTAAATGAGAGAAAATGTTGACACACACACAACACGCGTATATTACCCGACTGATGAAAGTTTAATTCGTAGAAATCTTGTCTATTTTCGATTTTTCTTTTAAGGTTTTATATTTCGATAAATGTCGCCTCCTCCTGCAAGGATGTTTAGAGACGTTATTGTGCTCCGCGATCCAATTCCGAGAGAACAAACGAAACAGAGCCCAATTTATCGATCGCGGGGCACTCCTTTTTTTAAGCTCATTTAATCGTGAGAAAAGTTTCTCTTATTTTTTTAATGGGTTAATCCAACATGCTTTCCCACTCCCGCATATCTATCTCAGCCTTGCACATTGATTTAACATTGCAAGAATGGCACCTATGCTGCACACGGCGGCTCTCTCTCTCTCTCACTCACTCACTTCCTCTCTCCCTCCCTCCCGCTCGCTCTCTAATCTAAAGATTTCTTCCTCTTCTCCCAAATTCCCATAACTCACGTGATGGAATCTGACTTCCTCTCCCCATATAACCCTCCCACCACCGCCCTCCAAAATCTATCCCTCCTCCCCCTCTCGATCACGTGACACTTCCACTCTTCGGTTTCCCCCTCACATCCTCTTCTTCCTCCTTTTTTCTATCCTCACTTCCCTCTCCTATCTGCTTCCTATCTCTTTCCTCCCCTACCGAGAATATATACGTGATAACGCTCGGTGGTTAAGAGCGGAGGTAAGGAAGAAGCTTAGGAAGGAGGGAGTGGGCGTAAAAGGGGAACTTGGGTTGGCGGGAGATGTGGGTGGATGTGGAAGGAAGGAGAGCACGTCAGCAGACGTGAAATATTGAAACCAGTAATGGACTTGTCGTCTCCTTGCCCCTTCTCTCTCTCCTCCTCTCTCTTTCTCCCTCTACTCTTCCTCTATAAACCCTCCCGCCACATACCCTCCATCCGGTTCTATCTTTCTCGCTACCACCTTCCTCTTCCAGAGTCTTCTCTTTCTACCTTTTCTCTTTCTCTTTGACCCTCCTCGCCCTTTCACAACCGCAGTGCTCATGCTGCCCCCCTTAACTCTTAGGTCGCCTCCCTCTCTTCTCTCTCTCTTTCAGCATCTCGTATCTCTCTCTCCCCTTCTTTTTCTTGTCCCTTCCTCTCTCCCTCCCTCTATTAGGTTTCCCCCCAAAATCCGTGGAAAGTTTGTTCCTTGACCGCCCTCCTCTTTCTTATGGTCTGCCCTTCTGTCCAGTGTGTTAAGCCTTCTCCCCTCGTCCCCTCTCCCCTCTCTAATTGACTGCCTCTATCTTTCGTGCGAGTGTGTGAGCTGCTTCTTCGATCACTTCGGTTCTGGTCGATTGTTTTGAAGGCTACGAGGTGACGCGTAGTTTCGTGTGTTTGACTGTTGATCATAAGGATTTGGGAACCCCTGGAAGTGTTATTTACGTGATAAAAAGAATGTCTTTCGATCAAAGATGAGATCGTCCCGCAAATCGTTATGTGGTGGCAATAGCTGTCTTTATTGAGGATCTTATTTCAGTTGGGAGACGACTGCCCTTAGTTGTTAGAAACTATCTTATTGTTAGTTATTCGAACTTCTTGGGTAGTTAAAGAGATTCGTTCGCGCATGTTATCCTTCAATATTACTTGCATATATTACGTTTAGTCTGTATCCTTTCGTAAATCTATCGTGATATAATATTATTCCGTAAGTGCCTTCGTTTTATGCTTTTATATTTCTACCACGAGTTATTTGGCTTGTAGCTTAGGTGCATATTTACATAAAACGGTTATTATGTCATATTCAAAATTTTAAGTACTTAGCTACATTTTAAAAAGCGTGACAGATGTATCCCCGACATCTCTTCCCGTAAAATGGTGTAAACCTTTTACTGTTACTGTCGATCCGTGGAGATTCCAAATTAAATAAATTTGTTGTCTTTTGATTTGGTCATCGATCGTCTCTCTTAGTCCTTGGGAATCTTTACCTAGCTCGGCCGCGATTCTTCTCAATGCCATTCTCTGTTTCTCCTCCTTCCCCTAATTGTCCTTTCGAGAATCCTTCACGTAGGCACAGTCTGTCGCGGAAGGCTCCTATTTGCGATCTCCTTATCTCCGCACAAGGGTAAGAAAAAAACTAGAGAAGAAAAATCTCCCCATCTCTCCCCCTCCATCTATCGGTACGAGTGGGAACTCGCCCGAGTACTTTGTTGTGTGCATCCACTTAGGAGAGTCGGGACGGGAGAGTAAGGCAAGGGAGTGGGGGAGGGGGAAGAAGCGAGGTGCTGTTAAGGAGTGGGTTCAGCCTCTCATTCCTACCCCTTTCCCCCAGACTCATTCCCTTTTGAACCGATTAGGATCGATCGTATTTCTGAAAAGGTGGGAAGGCTTGCTTCTGCTCTCAGGAGAGGCAATCATTGATTCTGCGAGAGAGATCTATTCATCTGCTTCTCTCTCTCACTCTCCTTCTGTGTCACTTCTACTCTGTTTCTCTGTCTCTCTCTTTACGTCCCTTTTCACTTTCCCTTTCTCCTAACACCCCTTTCTGTCTCTCTTCTCTTCTCGCTGAAAGGGAAATGTGACGAAGTTCTTTTTTCGAAGACGACGGAGATGCTTTCCCTCATTACTCGTCATTTTTTTCCCTTCCTCTCCATTACTGAGATTTTGTTCTCATTTTTCGAAATGGAAGTCTTATAAGAGCGTTTGATGAAGAATGTTTTTTAATTTTTTGTAGATTTTTGTATCATCGTGAGTATTGTGTGGGTGTATTATTTTTTAATTTTGGGATAGTTTTTGTGCTTGGGTCAGCGTCTCTCGTGTTCTATTCCGGAGCCATTGAATTAATTTAACCTCTCGGATGTTTTGTTTTTAGCATTATCTTCTAGAGATTTTCATTTTTAGGCGTTGGTTAAGACGTACAGCAAAATTAAGAAAAAGGTTTTTAAAAATCTAAAGTGACGTGACCTAGTCGCATTCGTGTTTACTTTTTTGTACACTATTTAGTTAACTTTTTTTTTCAGAGCAAAAATCGGTAATGTTCATATATTAAACACAATTAGCACATTGTAGCCTGGATAGTCGAAGTATAATACTATTTTGGGTACATTGATCGAGCTTAACCTTTCTTCATGGGTTACTGCCGTTTCAGTTTTCCATTAATTTTTCCTTTGACGCGTATTCTATTACGGAGCTCTTCTCTCATCTGACGACTCTTATCAAAGTTAAAGAGAACCTCTTTCCTACCGTCGTTCCCTAATGTTTTCACTGCGTGTCCCCACCTTCAACAGAGTTTAGCCCTTCGAATTGCTTCGAGCTTTGGTGATATCAACAGCTATACATTCTTATCATGACATAGAGGTCATTGTGGTTAAGCCCATTCGCTAAGCATGCTCCAAATCCTTGTCTAATGCAGACTTGTGGAGGGTTTCTACGACAGGAGTGTTGATGTAAATGCAGTTGGAACATAGGATGGTTCGCTGGGGTAACTTGGCTAAGGAAACCCCGATTAGCGACTATTGTTTCGGAACTGATGGCTTTATTTCCGTTCTTTTCTGTCATAAGACGTCCTGCGTCATACTTTTTCGTCCAATTTTTATTGGTGCAGGGCTGGGGTCGGCAACCTATGGTACGCGCTCCGAAAGATGGCACGCGAAGAGATTTTACATGGCACGATATTTCAAATAATTACAAAAATATGAATTTATAAGAATTTTGTTTGATTTAACTTGCATTTCATATTTTAATGATGCCGCATTATGTTATTAAAATATAAGAATCACCTTTTTGTAAGCATTATCGGCGAGATTATTTTAAGGGTGGCACGCGAGTAGAGCCACAGATAGTGAACATTGGTAAAGAGTGGCACTTAATGGAAAAACGTTGCCGACCCCTAGTGTAGGGGATGATGTCGTGAGGGCCACTATAGGCAAAGGGGACACATTCTAAAAACATTCCAACCAAGATGGAAGGGGATGAAGTACCTTCTTCTCTTTCCACGGAAAACTGCTTGGATGAGATGAATAAATTTTCAACCGGGATATCGGAATCGACTGTCTACTTTTTCTTTCATTGCCACGTTGTTTTTTTTCTTCTTGGCTCTTTCCCCCGATGGTCTTTTTTTCCTCATCCCCGTTCTATGAAGTCAACCATAGTCCTTTTCGCGGATGAAGGTTGAGGGTTCTTTTTTACCATTCCTTCATCCCGAGGAGTTTTTTCGATGGAGGGGAAGGATTAGAAATTACGTTCGCAAACGCTTTAATGTCAGTTATGTATTTTTCGCCACCCCCTCTCCCTTTATCCCTCGAAACTGGGGAGAGTCCGTTGGGTCCACGATGCATATATGAATAGTTATGATCTTTCAATTTTTTTAATGCTCCTCCCCTTTGCCTCTTCTTCCTCGCCCCTCCCTCTCACTCCCGAGCCTTCGCCGTCTCCGCCTTCCCGAACCAACCCAATCCTTGCACTCTCCGCCCTATGCCGAAACTCTCTCTCGAAAACTAATGGGAACTGCATTTTTAATTTGATCCTCTCCATCAACTTGTCTCGGAGCGAATATGTATATGAACTTGCTTCGGGTTACAGAAATCTCCGCCCGGTCGAATGGGATGTTCATTTTTTCTTTTGTTCCCTCCTTTTTTGCATTTACCCGATGGATAGATAGAGAGAGATAGAGACAGAGAGAGAGAGAGAGAGAAACAGAGAGAGTTGGGTTACTGGTTATATCGACGATATATTTTTTCGCGACAGAGTAATAACTTTTTTCGATTCGACGGGAATGACGGTTTTTCTTTTTGGGGTTCCGCGGATGTACTGACTCGCACCCTTTCCTAACCCCTCCTTCCCTCTCACCGGTTCAAAATTGAACACGGAGTACGGACCGAACTTGAGGGGAATTAAAAAACATGGGAGGAAAATCGTAAATGGAAAATTTTTCTTCCCCCTCTCCCCCAATCTCGCCCTCCCCCCCCTCCCACCTCTCGATCCCTCATCTACGCGACTTTTCTCCCTCGGAGATAGAAAAAGTGGTAATGTTTCCTGGTGCGGGAGGAAGATTCTTCGAGAGAAATCTCAGGGTGGGAGTGGACATACTCTTCCATCTAGGACTCTGGTGGAATGAACGAGTTACTATTTCAATTCCATCGTTCCCGCTCTCCAATTAGTGCAACTCATTATTCTCGCGTGTTTCGGGCTGAAAATTTGTTCTTTCGGGGTTGTTTCGTATCCCCGTGGCGATTCATCGTCGCATCGGTTATAATTTTTCTTTAATCGGATTCGTAACGTGCCATCGTTGGAGTCTTGGCAAAAGAAAACAAGTGCTTTTGCCTCCTCTCCCGAGTTAACTTTCGAAGAGACCCGTGCTCCCTGGTTAAATTTTCTCGAGATTGATGGTCCGAAGGTCTCGGACTGTCTGACGCCTCCTCTCCCGTGCATTTATGTCCGAATCGGGATGTTGCCTTTCTTTCTGGGATTTTTTTGTTGGTGTTAACCGGCTTTTGAGAGTGACGTCATTTCATAATTGATAAATGCTTTTTTGGTCGTCCTTGCGGGTGGCGTTAGTTTTCCGGTGGAGGTTTGCCTTTGCGTGCGTCCGTAAAAATTTTAGTTTGCTTGTATTCATCCTCACATTCTCAGTTATCTAATGGATTTTCTGCGTATCTCATGTTTTTTGCAACGTGTTTTGAGTGGCGAAAATTCTGTTTTGTGGCTCTGACTTACGTTTTCCTCGCTAGCAATTATTTAGATGGGTGAATATATTTTGGGTCTCTGATATGTTTAATGAAATTTGGAAGCTAGGAGAAGCTCGGAATTGTTCATGTAGCCTGTAACTTTTTTGCATCAAAGTTTCATTTTCACTTGTTAACTCGGCTGAATATATTTATTTATTCCGTGCGCTTTGTATTATTTTTCTTCTTGAAAATTTTCCAGAGTATCACTATCGTCTTGAAAAAATAACGCTTATCTGTTTGAGAATTTATTGGCTGTCATTAGATGCATTTGATAAATTTTTTCGCGAATGCCAATTTGTAGTTTCGTGACGTTAATACATATGCTGAGCACAATCACTTCGTTCTGCGAGTTTTCCTTCGTCAGTGTATCTCTTGCGAATTGAATATTGCTATTGTATGAGCATTTCTCCGGCATTTCCGTTTCCTTTAAGAATTTCGCTTAGCTCCGAATCGTAACGACGGCAGGTCTTCATAAATGTATACGTTTGTGTTTTATACCGTTTCGATTGATTTTTGCGCGCTCGCTCATTGGACTAATTTCTTCGTGCCGCCATTAGAACCGATTCCATCTGGAAATAACTCCCGACCTCTGCCTGGATCGGTCCATCTTACCAACCGTCCAACCCCACTCATTCTTTCCAGAACCCACCACCCAACTGATCCACCAATTTACTCGAGGATTTCAGAGACCCAAAGTCCCACTCCCCCTCCTCTATTCTCTCTCTCCACTCTCTCCTTCCCATCTCTCGTTCTTCCTCTTCCATTCTCCTTCCCCCTCCGACAAAATCTCGTTCGTTATCCCAGTCGCTAATTTCTTTCCTCCCCCGCACTACATCGCTGCTATCCTACACTTCCCTTGAATAACCCCTGAGGCTAGTAGATTCAGCCCCCCCTTCTCTCTCTCCTCCCCTTTCCCCATAGGCATCTGAAAGGGGTGTGGAAGGAACTGGGGGTTAGTGAAGTCTAAGGGAGAAGGAGAGAGGGCCTGGTGTTTGAATATTTATGCACGGAGGCTCAAACTTATGAAAATGAGGAAAAGAGGTGGATTTTTTTGGTGGGCGGAGGGCCGATATAGCCGCGGGTAAAGAATAAAGTGGCGTGGGGAGTTTTGGAGAGGTGGTGTGGGTGTGTGTGAAAGGAGGAGTGCAAAAAAAAGGAAGCGGAGAGTGTGGGGATAATGCTACCGCCTTAAGGCTTGGTTGAAAGTAGTTGTTTCAAGAAAGAGCCTTACCTTGCTCCAACTTTTCGTAACTGTATCTCAAAATGTTACCGAGGTGGCTATTAGCATGGAGTGGGTTCCTCTTTTCTTTAGAGGTAGTCTCGTATTTCTTCAAGTGGTGTGAGAGCGGGTCCTGAGGTGAGGAGGTTAGTTTCCAATGGGAGGAAATTAACTTGGCCGAATACTTTTCAAGATTAATTCGTTTTGGCGGTGGCTACGGATCGTTGAAGTGTAAAAAGTTGCATTCGTTCGGGATTTCCAATTCTTATTGAAATTATTTTATCTTTCGGAATGGTCTCTTTTTATTTCATTTTATAGATATAAGCTTTTCGTAATAATATTGTTATCTGCGTCATGATCATTTTTTTAAAATAAGTACCTTAATCCACGATTTAGTGATTATATAAAGGCCGGAAAGTAGTTTAGATATCGTTTTGATATTTCAACGGATCTATTTTGACCATGTGGTGATAACCTTTGGCATCTAAACGGAATATTAGATAGTTACCTAGTTATTTAGAGAGAATATTTCAATATCTTGGTCTCTATCCGGGCACTGCATCTCCTTTAAGGTATATGCTGCTTTTGGGCAGAGGTGGCTCGAGATATTTTGCCGCCCCGGGCGAGAAACCGCCCCAGCCCCCTTTTGTAAATTTTTGTTAAGATATGGTGGAAAGAACCTGTTAATTTATTCATTGCTCCGTAAAATAATTCATAACGAAAAGTAAAAGGAATTTCATCTAGATTTCCTACTGTTCCGCCAAATAAATTTGTATCCAACATTTATTTCACTCGCAAGTAATGTATAGATCAGTGGTTCCCAAACTTTTTTGTCTGCGACCCAAAATTTGAAATCACATTCGCCTTGCTACCCAAATGGTACCGGTACCCTTTCAGCAATCCAGCAAATCACCCTAGATTTATTAGGATAATGTTTAACAAAACATTTAGAAAAAAAATTGTAGACACAATCACGCAATTTCTTCCAATTTTATTTTTTCTGCATCAAGTTCAATTTTTGAAATGGGTGCATGAAAAACAAAATGGGACCATTGAATCAAGGCATTCCTTCACTAAAATTTTAGGAAAGTTTTAAAATTCTTTAGAACAAAGAAAGGTGCAAGCACTAATTTACTTGAAATTAGTAAAAATATAAACCACTGTATGCTCGGCTGATTGTTAATGCAAGACCCTCGTCTTTAGTGGCTTACATGATGGTATTGAACATTCGTGATCAGCTGATCCAATCTTGATTTAATATTAATGGAGAGAGCGCAGCGCAGATCATGCTGAGGATTTAGTTTGTTTCTTATGCTGAGGATCAAGTTTATTTCTTGCCTCTCTTGGTGGTCTTTCGTTACATTTCTTTTTGCTAGTATCAAAAATTTACAGTTTTTCACTTTGGGACTGGGGGTCATCAGCGACCCAAGTTTGGGTCGCGATCCTGGGTTTGGGAACCCCTGGTATACATACATGATCGGATTAGCGTCCCCAATACTTAGGCACCCCCGGCAGCCAACCGAGTCTCCGGTACCTCGGACCGGTCCTGCCTTTAACCCTAGATTACTAACCATTCGTCTGGCAGACGACGACCAAAACAAATATACTCCCCCTACTCCATATTTTTGTTGTAGGTTTGGCTTTTTTGTAGCCTCATTTTTACTTGTTCTTCTAGTGTGACTGTTTACACAAGGAATTATTTGCTTTGATTTTGTACTACGCAACTGAAGTCGCCTCACAGACGAATGGTTAGCCTTAGCTTAGTGATCCTAAAATTATGTCCTACTCTTAAGTCGATGATCGCTAATGTTCTGCAAATAGAGATGCCTCAGGAGATCCAGAATAAGGGTGAACTGAGTAAACGTTCGATATGTGCATTTTCTCCTTCTAAGAAGAGGAGAATTACAAGATTTCACTGAAGTCCATGTTCACGTGCCATTTGTGGAGAGCATAATGGAAACGTGTTTAGAATGCTGTGATAAAATTTAATACAGTATTGTATGTTTAACTGTACCAGAGTGTGCTGAAGTATTGTTAAGTATTTAAAAATTTAAGTGTTATCTCTTTTTTCTTTTATTAAAAAATATTAGTATGAGGTAGTCTGTTAGATGAATGGTTAGTGATCCCGTTTTTCAAACGATGGTTAGTAATCTAGGGTTAAGCATCATATTCATCAGGCGCATAGTCATTAATCTTATTGCTTGCCCATAAGAAGAGTAGACATGAGGTAACGCGTTGTTTATAAACAGGAAACATTATCAGGACGAGTCGTTTTTTCCTTGAATCTCGCGTGGCACACTTATGGAGTAATTTTCTGAACATAAGCTCGCCGTCAAAGGATGCGGTTCCGGTGCGAGTCCGTGTTGCGCTCTGGCGGATGTTTTCCCCTCCCTTCCCCTCTCACCTCACCTCGATGCCGGAAATAGATGGATGTCGCAATGAAGTGGAGATTCAATGCGGCACCCTCTTTGCGCGATAAAATTCTAACTAGATCAAAGTTTCGAGAGCAGGAAATCTCTGGAAGAAAAAAAGACTCGCAACCGCATCAGCGTCAAAAGTTTTTCCGCGATAAATATTTTTTCTCCGATAGACGACCAAAGCGTACAGGAGTTTCCATCCGTCTCTTCCCTCTTTCTCCTCCACCCCCCTTATCCTACCCATCCCTCGCCCCCCTCTCCCTCTCTCCCTGCATGTAATATTTAGAAGAGTGCGCCGAACGAGAGAGAAGCGGGGAGGAGGGGTAGATTGAGGTTGGGGCTTTAAAAGCGATAGCCTCGCCTTCCATGCATGCCTCCACCACCACCACCACAGTCGACCCAGAGACCGGAATCTGCTCACGGGTGATTTGAACCGCATCTGCCGAATGAAATCCGTTCAATGAAGGCTTTCCCTGACTGGAGAATGATGTCTCTGAGTTTTAGAGGATATATATTCCTTTGAAGGGTAAGGGGAATGATTTTTTCCCATCTCTTCCGCCGCCGCCCGTATTCTACCCTCCCCCTTTCTCTCTCTCTCTCGCGAGATACAAAAAAAGTAGGTGGAATTCCGGATGGAGTGTATCTCTTTATGCGTGTTTATATATTTTTTTAGTTTCGTCTTTTTTTCTAGTTTCGGTTTGGATGAAAGGAGGGCTCTTCTCTCATTCTATCTCTCTCTTCCTTTCGAGGGTAAAGTGTAAGCCACGGAGGGGGCAGATGGGGGTCGCGGGGGAGTGGGTTGAGGGGAAAAGCGTGCGCGAGAGATTGAGGCGGAGGCGGGAGGGTAGAAACTGGGAAGCTCGGGGTGGAATATTTGACGATCGGTTTGCGAGCACGGCCCAAATTTTAATCCTCTCTGCTCTCAGCTTCCTATTCGTGTTTTTTTTATATTCATTCACCGTGCGCCTTTCTCCCCAACCCGTTATTCCTTTTACATTCTGCTGTTTTTTTTGCAGATTCTTGAGTATCTGAAGTGCCCCGCGGCCTATACCCCCAATTCCTTCCTTCGATCTCATCTATCTACGATGTACATATAAAGACCGAATGAACGTATGAGTGCGTAAACGCAGTCGATATACGTATAGATCCGAGCTGTATTTTACCTGGCTTCGATACGTGAGTTCCGACACGGGATTCCCTGCTTTTTACTCTTCGTAAAACCACTTGGTCCAAGTTGTTGTTGAGGAAAGTAGATCCTTGATACGATAAAATCCATCAGTTGCACCCATTATCCTGTTTGAATTCAAAGTACTTGATGGAGAAAAGATTTTGTTTTTAATGTGCCATCTGTATTCGTTGCGTCCTCGTGTTTTGTCCCTTTCATTCGCTAGACCTACAGTGCATCTATGGATGTAGTTTTTTTTTAGAATTTTCATGTCTTTCTCTGGTTTGTTTATCGTTTTATAGTTTGAGCGACAGGGCTAGAGTTTTGGCCAATATCATTCGAGAATTAAAAAAAATCCTCCGATTGGACGAAATTTAACATCATACGTAACTTGCGTTTTCATTTTTGTTTTCGTTCCCATTCGCGGCATTTTCAGGTCCAAAATGTCAATCACTTATATCGACCGGTCTCGCTCGTTTGCGAATTAGCGTAGATCATAAACACTGATAGTCGTTTTTTATGCGATTTGAATTGCCGATTGAACAGAGAAAGAGAGACATTTCCGTCTCGATCATGCGTTTTCCTACGCGTATCTCTTTCACAGAAAGGGACGAAAAAATATGCCTCGACCTGTTTTTCCCTAAAACTACATTCGCGGGATGAAAAGATGCCCGTTTGCGAACGGACCCGTCCACCCCGTGTCGGAACGGAATTGCAAGAAATAAATAAATAAACAGAAAGAAACGGGCTTCGGCGATGGTTCTAAAAAACCGCCGTCTTAGCGTCTTTTCGGAAAAAAGGAGAAAAGAATAATAGGAAATCGTTTTCTCCGTTCCTTTCCAACCTCTCTCTCTCCGACCGGTTAGATAAGACGAGGCTGACTGATGGGCGGGGAAGTTTTTTTTATTTGGGGAGGAATATGGGATGAACTTAATTGAAACGGTGGAAAATACGGGCGGAGAGCGAGACGGCGGAGGAAGTTTCCGAGGGTTTTTCCTTTCGGCGCGCGGAGGTGGGGGAAAGAGGAAAGGGAGAGAAAAGGGACGGCGGAGAGGGCATGGTGGACGGGAGGAGGGGCGAGAGGAGGATATCATTTAAATATTGACGAACCCTCACTTCCATCGCCGAGTGACTCTCGCAATGAATTATTTTAATTCGTTATTTCCATCTCCTTAAATTTTTTCTACATCTCCGTTTCCCTTCTCGTTCCTCGAACCTTTCTCCCCTCTCTTCCCGCGTTCCTTCCCGCTTACCTCTCATACTTCGGCGTACTTCTCCGCGTAAACCCTTATCCATTCTCAACGCCCTTTTCTCATCTCTCTCTCCGCATCCGATTTTTTTCTGTTAATTCGAAGCCATCCTCCTTCCCTCTTCTCTCTCTTTCACCCCCCTTTTTTCAGTTCCAAGGTTTTTTGATTAAGATTTTTCCTCCTCATCCTCCCACTATCCCTCATCCCCTCCGTTTAATCTCTGTCTCTTAGAGAGAGAGAGAAAGAGAGATATTTTTCTTCTTTTTTTCCGAGGGTTCGGCTCTTTTTGAGTTTTTCAGGCTGGAGAGAGAGAGAGAGGGAAGAAGATTGGAAGGATATGGGGGCGCAGGTGAAAGGGGAGAGTAAAACGAAGGGTTAGGGAGAGGATCTCTCTTCCTCTTGCTCCACCTCCGCGGACTCTGGATCTTCTTCTCGTAAATAAGCGATGTAAAACACGAGGAAAATTATGAAAATAATAGGCCACGTCTTATACCCTGACGTTGTCTGCTTCGTCGTGTATTCTTTTGAGTGGTCTGAGCGCACCTTCCACTCAGTTTTGGATGGCTGAGTAGGATGGCGAGCAAATACGCGGGGTGAAAATATTCTTGGCTTAAACCGTTTGCTTTTCCGAACGTTTACAAAGAAAATATTTTTCTCTATCCTGTTGTGACATGACTTAGCTTTCACGCGGGTATGTATATATATATATATATATATATATATATATATATATATATATATATATATATATATATATATAACAGCTTACGGAAAAGGAAAGGTAAATGGATGTCAACAAGGTGTTGGGATGAGGAAACCCAGTGAGCAATTCGGAATTGTTCCTTCATCAGCTACAGAGAGAGAGCTTCTACGTTTGTGATGTTTCTGTGTTTTAGTGTTCTTTTACGTGTGTCGCTTCGACATCCCCGGGGCCTCGCCAACCTGAACCCAGTGAGCACTCACCAATCAGAGATTGGTGAGTGCTCACTGGGTTTCCTCATCCCAACACCTTGTTGACATCCATTTATATATATATATATATATATATATATATATATATATATATATATATATATATATATATATGCCATTTTGCAAAGGGGTAGTACGTGCAACGGAGCGGTTTATCATAAATTTTCTTTCCCGTAGATTACTTTTCGCCAAGGTCTCTAGGCAAATTCCTTCCCGTTAATCTCAATTTCCATTCGTCCAGTGTTTCGCGTAAGAGGGAGAGAGGAAAATTATCTCTCAGGCTTAAGGGGAAAATTTCAGTTTTCCAATATGGTTAATTAATATTTTCCACTCTTTCATAATTGAAACGGCAGGGAATCGCTTCTCCCGTGACGTTCGTTAAGGATAAGTCGGAGGTAGTATGCATTTGTGATGGAATTATTAAATTGGCCGAGGTTTTAAGGTCGAGGTAAGGGAAGATTTTTTTGCATTTCAATTTTTTTATTGCGGGACAATTCCATCAAAGCAGTTAATGAATACATTTCGAGATTTTTCCCTAATTTGATAACAGTGGCGTCATTTTTTGTGCGCGATGAATGTGAAAAAATGCGCCTGCGAACTTTTTTAACTTTGTGCCAAAGTGGGGAACCATTATAGAATTAAAGTTATCTCAATTTCCTCCAGCCTTTTTGCGAATATTATTTTTTTTGTCTTTACTATTGCGCGAGTTAAAATCTGAAATTTTAATTGAACCTTAGGGAAAAGTGCCGTGACTGGAACGTATCACCAGTGATAAATCGAGATGAACATTGCTAATTTTATCAATGAAAAAACGTGGCTTCTGGTAAAACTGTTTCATGTACCGTGATAAACGTCCATTTTTCTAGAACGACTTCCCCCCGATGTTGAAAATTTTCTCTTAGAAGATTTGCCAAGGTATTAAGATCGGAAACGATGTCAATTTACATCGCTAATTTAAAGTTGATTTTAATGTGACATTTGACTTCACAATTATAGTTTTTTAGGAGCCGTTGAATCGTCCTTTGATAAGATTATGGATTCTTCCTTTTAGGATTTAGATACAAAAACTTTGTCGTGTCTGTTCTGAAATTCGTGAGATTACATACGTATTAAAGTGAAGTGTATTGTAATGGAAGAGATAGCAAATAGGTAATACTTTCCTATGTAATATCTCTGAACGAATTTTTACTTTTAAAAATTTATATGAAGAGAGGCGTATTTCGTGGGACATATCATGGCTCACGTTGATTAACGTCAGACGACACGGATTCCCCTGGATCCAGATGCCGTCCATTGCGTTTCGTGCTTTCTCAAGAGTTGGCATCGGGAGACAGCATAGAGGTGATGAGAAGTTGGCTATAGGAGGTGGATAAGGGAGTGTGCGGATCGTAGGAGGGCTAAGAGGGTAGGAAAGCAGGGAGGCTTTTTACGGGCCGCAGAGGGCAAAGGATCGGTAGAGTAAGGAAGAGGGTGGTTGGGTTGTGTAGTGGGAGTGTTGGAGGAAAAACAAGACGTGAGCTGGAGGAATAAGGAGGAGGCGCCAGCAGGAGTCGGAGGAGGAGAGGTAGTCTCGGAGCATAAAGAAGACAAAAGAAAGCAGAATAAGGGGATTATATGGGCTCCTCCTTGTGGGACTAGGGGTGGAAGAGTAGAGTATTGTTATGGGAGGAGGTTATGTGGTGGGTGGAATGTGTGTGGATGTGTGCGCGCGCTTGTGAAGGAATGGTGGAGCAGCGTAAGAGTTCTCCTTTTTATCTCCTCAGCGGCTCGGATCTCCATTGCGGTGTTTTTCATTTTGTAATGGTTGAGAGGTGAGTCGCTTCTTTCGCGATCGTCAACTTCGAGATATTCCAAGAACGTGAGTGAAGTTTGTTATGGTTTGTCTCGATCGGAAAGAAGAGGTTTTTGAAATTAATACCGAGTAAGGTTTGTTTTTCGCGTTTCGATCGATATTTGTCCTTCAATTTCAAATGGTTTCAGAGACATCACATCCTGGTATAGAGAAATACCTTCTCAAATAATTAGTGATTTTTAATGGATTTTTTAGGAGCTGCGAGCGCTCGTTTGACTTTTTTCTAACCTGTAACTTATGTGGAACAGGCAATCTTATGTCGTTATTTCCCTTCAGTTGAGGTATCACCGTGCGTGCAGTGATGCAATGAGCTTGGCTTGCATATTTTTCCCATCAGTGGTGCAGTCGCGTGTTCGCTAGACGGCTCTGTTTTTTCTAACCTGGAGAATTATCGTTCTAATTATTGCCATCTACATCTCCATGCCCAAACATTTTCCTCTTATTGTTTTCTATGCTTAGTATGGCATCTTCATTGCTCCCGTCCGTCATTCTGTCTGTATTAAAGCAAACTGCCAAAAAATATAAATGCCAGATTTTTCGTTCTCACTATTCATTCGCATCTCATGTTAGGAAATAGAACGCATAACATATGTGTGTATGTACGATTCGCAAGAATGGCCTCACCCGGTGCTAGTCATGCAGCATCGGTGGCGTATAGCGTGCCGACCGAGCTATATTCAAAGGTTCCCACAGCGTAACTCTCCCCGCGGTCTCGCCCGCTACGAGGCAGAGAGAGAGAGAGAGAGCCTTTCTCTGCCGTTTGGCTCGTGTCCTCCCTCTCCTCACTTTCTCCGCCGCCGTCCCTCTTTCCCCCTTCGAGTACCCAACCCTTTCTTTTTTTAATGACTCCCCTTACCGACCGCTTGCTACGTAGTCCATGGTCGCTGGCTAGGGCTTTTGCGAATCACCCGAGTGGAACTGCGGGATGGTAGACGCGAGGCGGAGTTGGGGAGTGGAGGGGAGAGAGAGAGAGGTGGAAAAAGGAGTGGAGATGTTGTGTTGAGTCCGGGGTGGTGGGAAGGGAGGCCGTGTCCCGTCTGCTGCCACAGACCGAGCCGCCGTCCGCCGCCTCGAAAGCCTCTTCCCCTTCGCAGTTCTCTTTTATACTTCGCCCTCTTTTTTCCTATTCCCCTCCTCATCTCTTTCTCTCACGGAGGTTTCCTTGGCCTCGTAATTACTTTCGTGGACAAGGGGTTAAAAATTAAGGGGTCGGAAAGAATTAAAATGGAGAAAAAAATCGCGATTTTTTTCTTCGCCGCCGCGTTGACTTGCGGTCGCATCGATCCGCAGATAAGGGAACAGAAAGTGCGTCGCGGGCATCTTTTGCACGAGTCTTTTTCGTCGATGTGATATCGCTTTTTGGGTGCAGCTCGTAAAATAAATACTTCGGTTGAAGTTTTTGCGCTGTCTCTATGACAAAAAGTGAAGTACCGGGCATTCTGGGGAAATCTCTCACCTTTTGCTCCCCTATAGTTTCGCGCACAATGCGATTGTTTTTTCATAGGGTGCTGTTGCGTCGAAATTTGTTCTTTTCTTATCTTTCGCTCGTTGTATTACCGCGCTTTGCCGTTGACGTCTCAAATAAGGAGAATTCAAGTTAGGTTCACTCGGCCGCATTATTAATTACACGTGCTCTCGTGGATGTAATAATAGTGCCCATTGACCCGCTCGCACGGAAATTTCCTTTGATTGGCTGCGTTTTCTCGGAGGGCGTTTTTTTGTCGTAAGCGTTTCTTTCCATTCAGATGATACTTTTTACTCGAACAAATAGCGAGTGCTCCGAAGTACTTTTTGTTTCGTTATATATTTAATCGCTTTTCCCTGTTCGATTAAATGAAAGGGCGTTGAAATTAATTGTGAAGAATTTTTTACGTCATGCACGACTTATTTGTATTAAATAAAATAATTCATTGTCTTTTACACTATTCCACTAAATTTATTAATATAGACGCGAGGAATTTTCGTAGTCATTTTCTGTTGACGTTCTAAACTATTCAAGCCGTATCTTTTGCAGCGTTTAAATAAATGAAATTTTTTGAAGTCCATATTTTAATTGGTTAAATTTTATCATGTACTCGATTCGAAATCTACCAAACAGCAATTCAATCTATCAGATTTTGGATTCGCTTTTTATTTTGTAGTAAGCTTATTTGCATCGCCAGCTACACGATTTATTGCGTCGTTCAACTCGCAGTCCTAATTAGGGTAGTTTTGTTGCGTCGCGTATTGTCATCAGCTACTTACTTGAAAAGGATCATTTTTCCTCTTGACGCACGCCTTTAAATTTTGCCCCATGAGAATTCTAGTCCCCAAATGACTTTCTTGGTCAAACAATTCTTACCGATAAGGAAAGGCAATGTTCACCTTGGATGGAAGTACAACGGGATTAAATTTTCCGGTGTACCATCATTAGAGATTTAAAAAGTCTCTTGCTTACTCTCTCGCGTATGTTATCGCTTCTCTCTGTTGTCCATTATCCCGGTTTACTCTTCATTTCCTTCAATTAATTGCAGTATGGAGTGTGATAATTATCATTATAAATATAACGGGACTTATTTCAGAAAAGCATCTTGGTATAAGTTATAATTGTGTGCGATTAAATGTAGTAGTTTAGGGAATGAATTGCAATGTTTTATCGATGCCTCTCCGCTTCCCTATTTTTCTCACTCCTTTCTACTTTTCATCTATTTTAAACATTTTATTTGCGAGTATTGGCTCGTCCAATTTTTTAAATCGATTATGGTTTACTTTTTTGTTATCATTTACACCAGCCGCTGGCGTCGATTTATCAGGGTGTGATATTTAGGCTTTTAAAGGTACTGAAAATTTTGAGGGAATTCTCCTCTGAAGTTTTTGTGTTATGACTAGTTTCCCAAGATTATTTTTTTAAGTTTGTTTTAACAGGGGAATCAAAGAAACCTAAATTTGTTTAATCTTCAAGGCTACAGTTTTTTATTTCTCACGGATTAAAATATAAATTAATTTAAAATCTGTGTGACTGTTTTAATCATCGTAATGATGGCACTCGTTTTATTATTCCATCAAAATAATATTTTCGATTTTGATAATTCGCATGGCGTTATTTGCGCCCATTACGTCATTTCGCTATAAAAACGCTAATTGAGTCGTAGCGAATAAAACGTTTACGTTTGCTAGGGGCAGTGAAGCTTTAAACGCCATTATTTCACTTCCCGCCATCTTCGATCGTGCTAGCATTTAAGATAAAGGACTTTTAAAATCCCCGATCCAGGTTGGCACGTCGAAATTGTACGCATGTATGTACCATTCCGAGCAGGGAGTATAAAAAGGAGGAGAAGAGAACCTTTCCGAGTCTCAAGACATTAGCAATCTCCTGTGGCTTTCATCCACAAAAGCGCATTCCCGCCTTCGCTTAGAGCGGAGTGGAAGACCACGGACACTTTACGCCTCTCATCCCGTGAGACGCAGCCACCCTCGCTCCATTACTCGCCGGCCATTTCCACGCGCCACCTTCTCATTCCTCCCACCGCCCCCCCCCCACTCTCCTTTTTTTGGCTTCACACTTTGTTTTTCCCCATGCATTCTCCTTTCCACATCTCCACGCCTCATTCCTCCCCTTTATTTTTTTCTGGAACTCCATTCAACTACTTCCGTTTTTTCCCTACCCCACCCACTCCGTCTGCTACCCCCTGTTCCTCCCCCTCTATCTCTCCCACTTCTACCCTCCCATCTTTTCCCCTCACTCTTCCCCTCGCTCTTTCCCTCGTTCTTCCCCTCGTTTTTCCCCTCACTCTCTTCTGCCATACTCACTCAAACCATCGTCTCCTTCCCTACATAACTTCTGTTTTCTCGCCTCACTCCAAAGGGAAGTCTTTTTGCTTCGACTTTCGCGCTCTTTCTCGTTCCATCCGTTTCCTCCCCTCGTCCCACTCGGCCGTCCTTTTGGTTCTTTCTCTCGATCTACTTTCCGCACTCCCCCTTCTCTCCGCTGCTTCCTTCGTGCTACTCTTCCTCCTTAGTTTCCCCTTCTTCCCAGCAAAGGGCCTCGTTTTCCGGGTCATTCCCTCATCTGCTCGCTCCTGCTCTTGACCGCCTCTCGCTTCCTCTCGTCGTCTTCTCCCCCTCTCCTCCAACTCTCCCAAAACCATTCCACTCCACTGTCTTCACCATCTTCCCTAGTCCTTTTCCTCCTCTAGCCCACCCCTCATACCATTCGCCTCGCTCTTTCTCCCGTAATTAATTTTTCTTCTCGTTCTGCTCGCCCTTCTTTCTCTCCCTCTATCCACTTCTTTCTCTTTATTTCACCTTCTTGAGGCAGCATCCCTCTCCCTCTCTTCGATTCTTCCTTATTGCGCCTTATATTTCGGTTGCTAAGGCGCTCACAAGAATGGCTCAGTCAGTCTCCTGAATGCTTACGTGCTCACCATTTTTGCTGAATGTTGTGTCCAAGAGTTTGCTTCCCTTCCCTATATTCACTTGCCTCTCATATTCTAAATATTAATTTTTAGCTCTTGCTCGTAATGTTTTAATGAAAGGATATGTAGTAATCGTATTTTTCTTCCATTCCGTATTCTTTAGTCTTATTTGCTCATTTTTCACATCTAAGCCACGCTCTTTTTGTCCTGTTTTTAATCATTATTCGCCTATAAGTTCTTTATCTGTTAAATCTCATTTTTATCCTAACGTTCTTTCGAATTACCGCACTGTTGAGCCGAGCTCCATATCTACCCACCGAATTCTGCCTCCTATCCAGTTTTTCGCCATTCCGTTGTGTGTATTCCGTTCAATCGTTCGCTAAAGCGTCCATCTACTACATCATCTATTTATCCCTTTAGCTCGCGACTTTTTCCCCATTCCCTTGTCCATTTTTTGCTCTATCATTCTCCATTTCTAAACACTCAATCCCTAATTGCTGCTACTTGCATAAGCATAGTTTTTTTATTGCCTGGCGTAACTTCTCCCCTCATTGCTTCTCCGCGCTTCCATTTTCCTCTCCTTTCGATTGCCCTCCCGTTCCTTTGGCCGTCCCCGCTACTAATTTTTCTCGCTGGCTTCCCTCTCTCTCTCTCTCTCTCGACCCTCCGTCCTGAAGGAGGTCTGGACCTGACCGCCTCGCGAGCGTTAATGAAAAACAGAGTGGTTGAGCTCGTCAGCGATGGTCCTAAGGATGGGTGGGGTTCAGAGCGAGGGATTTCAGAGGTAAGGGGAAAGGAGTCTTCTCTACCCAGCCCCACTCCCTTAGAAAACAAACAAACGTTTAATGGCTGCGTATGGGGAAGAGTTGGTATGGGAGTCCCGGGAAAAGAGCGCCATGCTACTGGGTCTCTTTTCTCTCTCTTCCTTTTTTGGTCCAGTGCTTACTCGCTCGCTATTTATGCTTTATTCAATGAATGAATGAATGAATTCTCCGCCCATCTGTATCTCCTTCCATCACGAGCTTGGCAGCAGTCTCTTCTCTCACGCATTCTTCCTCTAACTCTCTCTGTCTCAGTATTTTACGAACTTTATCCATATTAGCTTACTCTTTTCTCCCTTCTCTCCTCTTTTCTTTCCTTGTTCTCCGGTGTGTTACGTTTTCGGTTCGCCTTTCGCGTGCGTTCAGGTCCCATTCAGTCGTTGCTTAGTCAGTTGAAAATATCTTTTCATGGTTTGGGCCCGAAAATTTCATTCGTGTTGGTCGTTCCTTCCCCGCACCCCAATCCCTGTGAGTGCCTTTCTCGTTTAGTTTTTTATTCGCCTTTTTATTAGTCCATGAAAAACCAGTACGGAGAAAAAAACGCAGCGTTATTTTTGCTGAAACCCTGCCAAGGTACTGTCCTAGACGTGGTTTCAATTCTTGTCTCTATTGTAATTGTTCTATGCAGTATTTCTTGCTATTTCTTGCCGATCCTATTGTTGTTTGGTTTATGGACTTGTGCGCGTCGTGCGTGCGTGTAAAAGATTTTCCTCTTCTTTCTGAAAAATTGCGGTTGCTCTAATGCCTAGATTTTAACCATTAAAATTCCCTGATATTTTTTCTCATTCGTGATTCACCACACTTTGTGATTTTAAGTTCGAATGGAACTATTGAATGAAGTTCGGAATGTGTTACTATGCGAATTTTGTGCCTAGAAAGGGCCTTAGTCACTGCTGTAAAAGGTTTATTGATACAGCAGGAAAGCCATTTCGACTTCGGCAGGATTATTTTTCTTTAATTTCAATTTCGAACAATTTAAATAAACATCTCAATTGTTTCCTCAGCGATTCCATATGGAAAAGTTTCGTTATGGCTATACGTAAGTCGTGTTTTGAAGTATTCAAGGTGTACGCAAAAAAAATCCTCCTCTGCGTTGGTCGGAAAATAATAATAATTCGCCAATATTCGCGTTTTATCTACAGGTCCTACTCCCCTCGCGAAATTAAATTAGAGGATACTCCAATCCTCTATCTTTTGTATAAAAGCGACGATTAAAAAAAAGGGGTCTGAAACTTTTTAAAAACCCCTTTGGGCCCATGACTCATTTCATGCTGCTCTCTTTCTGTTCTCTACCCCTCCTCTTCGCAGCTCCACTCCCTTTCCCCCTCTTCCTTCCGTATCGACAGGATCCAACCCTCTCTCTACGAGCCATCCCCACAAAATAACACGCTTGCAAAAACTTCTACTCCCTCCCCAAGCTACTCTTACCTCTTACCTTACTCTTGCAGCTGCGTAGTCGGAGGCATTGCTCTCCTTCTCCCCCCATCTTCCTCTACCCATTCCTCTCTCTCTCTGCGAGGTATAATAGCTTAAAGTTACTGTTCTTTTCTACTTTATAGAGAGGCTTTGCGCCATTTTTATTTAGGTTTCTCCCGTATTCGGAGGAGCGAATGCTTCACTTCATTCTACTCAAATAAACGACGACTTGACTCACTCGGATCCCGAGTTTCAAACTTTTTCGTCGGTGCAAAGTATGCATTGTATCAATGTTCCACGTACTGATGTAGAGGGGAGGTTGATCTTTTTAATCTTTTCTAACTTTTAGTCGTTGGCGTCTGTATCTCAAATATCTTTCGAAATTGATATTGATTTCCTAGGTCATTCGAGAAACCCTCCGTGGTAATAACTCGGTAGCGCAATGCTCATACAGTGCACTTATATTTGTGAATGCGGTATATTTTTATATACATAATGAGCACTTAAATATGGTTTCGCATATAGTATACTTTCCTAACATCTGCCATGTTACACATTCGACTCTCAATAACACTATTTCTAACTCTCGACCCTTTTTGGGCAGCTGGGTCGAATATAAAATTTCCCGTTGGCATCGCTTTTTCATTCAGGGCGTTTTTCCTCGCCTCTTTCTTTTCTCTCATCGGCTGGTTTGTTTTACGATGCGTCATTAGTGTCCGGAGTTTATATAATTTTATCTACTTGACCCATTCCCCAGCTGTACCCAGTCACATGTACTTTACAATTTTTGGCAGAAGTGGTTTTTCTCGTACTAATGTGCTTTTGTTTGGATTTACATGCACGTACAAAGCTTGAATAATTCCCGGACACTATTTGTCTATGTGCATTGATAATACACCTAGGAACTTGACCATATTAACGAAAAATTTCTTTTTCACGTACATAATAGTATCGTTTCAGTTGCGAAGCACTTAATATATTTCAGTCAATCCCTCTGTAGAGAGTATCAGTGATTTATGTTAATACCATCTTGTGGTTTTGAACGGCAAAGTAATCCTTATTATTTTTTCCACATCTCACTGACACTGTGGGTATTTTTGTTATTTTCGTGATCATTAACATTTTTGATGTTAATGTTAGCGGTTATTTTTTCTCAATGAGTAAAAATAAACCTTTGTTTGGGAATCCTGTAGATGGTTTTTCTTAAGAACTTCGTTATTTCCACTACGTAAAAAAATAAAAGCTGCTGTAATTTCCGTTTTACCGTACGGATTGTCCCTCTTCTCTAATGTTTGAAATGTCAACAAAGGTTTAAATGGATTCTATTAGTGATATCTCACTATATTCGTGGTAAAAATTATTTCTATTTTGACTAGGCCTTTTTCATAATCACGTTTTGCATAAGTCTCTTAGATATGTCTAAGTTTTTACCCCAGTGTCAAATCGAAAAAAGTGCGTTTCTTTAGGCATTGATCTTTAAACGGCATTAATCATAAGTATAGAGCAGTGGAGCCCAACCTTTTTACATGGCGGGTCGCATTCGTAGTTGTGAATGCTTCGGAGGGCCGCATTGGAAGTCACGAGAGCTTCGGCGAGTCGGTTGAGTGTTTACATTAGAAGTTAACAAGGGATTCTTTGGTCTCATATTAGCGAAAATCAAGTCTAAATAAATGACTAGTGTTAAAGCTCCACCAGGAAAGGTTTTGAGAATATGATTATACTGAATAAATATGAAATTGTCTATATCAAATTTTACCGATCACCTTTTCGTCATAGCTTCACGGGCCGCATCGAGTGCTCTTGGGGGCCGCGGGTTGGGGACCTCTGATATAGAGCGTAATCCTCCCTTTTTTATTATTCGTTGAAAATTTCCCCTCTTATCCTCGCATTTCATTCGTTTATCTCCGTTCTCTAGTCCGAAACTCGATCATCTCGTTTCTTCGTTTTTCCTCTCGATTTTGTTCCGTTACATACGTCATTTCAGTCTTGATTGGCAATTGTTTTCCCAGGGCGCTCGCCGTACTTCGTTCAACCGGGAGGAGCGATAAGTCTTGGGAAATGTTTACATTTTACTTTTTCCTCATTTTTCCCTCAACTTCGCTTGGTCTCTGGAAGTTTTCAGTGGAATTGGAAATCTAATTACTAAGCCGACTCCGAATGGAGGGAGAAAGTTTTATATCCTTCAACGCCATTTTCCTTATTCGCTTGTAAGTTGCCATCTCGTGTGGATTAGTAAGTGATATCTCATTATTTCCAGTATAATTTTTCCAAGGATCCTGCCCTTGCTTTAAGTATTGTTTTTTTACGGCGTCATAGATGTTTAATGTGAAATTTAGGGTACTACCTACTAAATATTCAATTTCTTTGTCTCCTTCCATTAATATTTTTATGGCTTCATTTTTATTCACGCAAACGATTAATTTCATCTCAGTTGATTTTATTACATTATGGTCATTCTATATTCTTTCCACATTTTTTCAGTAGGCACCTCAGGGTGAAATTCATTTAAAATAGTCGCTATCAACCAGGAAAATATTTCAAATGGCTATAGTCTTCTAAAGCATTATCTCATATTACTTTGCTGAATTCACCCCCAGAGAAACGCAGTCTCCCCACTCTCCCCTATCTTTTCTATCAATAAAAAATAAACCTTCCATTTTCGATATCTCCGATCCAACCTTCCCTCACACTACTCATTAGTCCGTTAGATTAATAGCCTTATCGATTCGGTTATAGTGTGTGCCTACAGGAAGTGAAGAACTCTCTCTCTTTCTCTCCCTATTCACGTACAAAAAAATCCCTTCTCATACCGTCAAAGAATTTAATCAATCAAGCACTCCCTACCTCTCCCTAAAACCCGCTTCCTAGGTGGCGCCGTAGTTTTCCACGCCATATGCGCCTCCTCCCCTCCCCACTCCACTTTTTCTCTCCCCCTTACCCTCTATATTTTCCACCTTCGCCACCTCCTCCATCTTCTTTCATCTCCCGTGCTCCCCCCCCTCCCCCTCCGACCACCATCACCACGCTGCTGCCTCTCTTTCCCGCCCTCCCTCCCCCCCCCAAAAAACCTCCCCACTCCCTTACTTTTCCATCTGGTAATGGCGAGCTATAAAACACACGGCACCGGGAGTGGCTGGGTTTGGGCCATCCTTTTCGGTGAGGGTAGAGAGAGAGAGAGAGAGAGAGAAAGAGAGAAGAAGGGGCGAGGAAGTGCTTCGGGGGTTGGAAGAGGTAAGGTGGGGGAAAGAGAGTCTGGAAGCTGCACCGGTGGTGACGCAGTCGATTTTAACACAGTTAAATTAACGTATGGAGCCCCGACCGGGGTCTGGGTGGTTTGGGTTGGTTGTGTAGGGAGGATGTTGGGCGAGAGAGGGGTTGGAGACTACGTAGGCTATCCCATACGATTCCCCCTACCTCCTTCCTTTCTCTCATCGCTTTTGCCTTTCCCTCCTATCCTTTCCATTTTCCCGATCTTTTCCTTTTCCCTACTATTCGTTGCTTTTTCCATTCATTCTCTCTCTTAACCCCATCCCTCCTTGCTCTCTCTCTATCTCTCTCCCCTCGCCTCTAACGGAAAGTTTTCTGTGGTGTTCCCCTAATAGCGGGACTGTTAGTAAGTAGCGATGGGACTATTTTTAGGGGACGTGGGAAGATGGGATGGGTGATATAATCAATCACAGCCTTTTTTTCTTCTCCGGCGCTATAATGGGAGGGTGTTGGTTGTGGGTAATGTGTCAGTTCTCGTCATTTTAGTCGTTAGTAAGGAGTGAGTAGATAGAGAGAGAGAGAGAGAGAGGGAGAAATAGAATTTATTACTTTTCCTGGTGGAGGAGAGTTAAAAAGTGTTTATTTTATTTCGTTTCATAGTTAAATATTTTTTGTGCGGGAGTTTTTAACTGTTACAGTTGTTATCTTTTGCATAATTTGCGCCTTCGGCAGACGTGAGCTCTTTTTCTAAAGACCGTGTGCTTGATCGCTAAGCTTTGTTTTATAAATTATCTTGTTTTGCGTGTGAATTTATGTTTCTTACTGTCATAAGTTTTGCTTACCCAGGGAACTTAACACTTTCTCACCTATTTCAATTATGATTAAATAATTTAATGTAGATTATTTTTTCTATAATTTTTAAATGCTTGCTTTAACTAATTTTGCCTGAAAATATTTTTAGCACAATGTATTCAATATGATTTTTTTATTTCTCAAGAAAACCATTCGTATCGAAACATTTTCCTTGTGCAGGCTTCTTGGAAAAGTGGTATAATTCGAGAGGAAGAGTTAATTTCACCTTTTTCTTGTTCATCTTTTCTTCAGCGCTCGTTTTATTTTTTTATCGTATCATCTGAGGAGAAAACGTAACCATTCACATCTATTCCATTTTATCGGCAACTCGACGCGTTTTAATTCTTTTCCTTCGTCTCAGTTTTCCTCAGTCGGCGCCGGTTTTCAATGTACTTTTCTTTTGAAACGTTCATCGGGTCGTGAGTTTTTTTTATTTGCGAAACCTCTTTATCGCTCAAGTAAGGGAGGAGAGAGAGAGAGAGAGCTCTTTTACTCCATTTAATTCTTCCCTAGGCCTTTTTATGCGCAGTTGAGCATTTTTTCGCCACTCTCATTTGCCATAATTACGTCACCACACACAGCCTTCCTCCTTTAGACCTTCTCTACGCTCTCCATTCTTTCTCTCTCATTTTGTCTCTCTTTCCCTGCGCTATCTTCTTCCTCCTTTCGACACGTTCCTTTTCTTCTTTCTCTCTTTCACTGGTATCTCCCGCTGCTAACCGAGAAACGTTTTGCGTCGCCGATTGCCACATCCAAAACACCCCGCTGCCTCTCCCGAATTCCTTCCCACCATGTGACTCCCTCGCCTCCCTTTCTCTCTCCCTTTCTCCCTCTTTACTCCTTCCTCCCTCCACCTTACTCTCCTTCGCCCCTCGTATTTTTTCTTCTATGCTATTCACTCGCACTACTCTTTCTCATTTAGGAGCCTATTCATTTGCGAAGGCGGCTACAGTTGGGTGTGAATGCGGGGATGGAGGCGGAGGAGGTTTATCGTGTCGGGTGTATTTGGTGCGAGGGGTGGCGGCGCGGAGATCGAGAGGGGGGAATAGTTTGGAGCTGGTTTACGGTGATGCGACACCTGAGGGACTTTTTTCGGGATGTTTTTCATTTTTTTTCTGGATAAAATCTGCGAATCTGTAACGAAGGAAAATTAAACGCTCTGATGGAGTAAACTTTATGGTTCTACGTTTTCGATAAGATTACGCTTCGTGATCGAATTTTTACTTTTTTCTGTTTTGTGTTCATTTGCCAGATTATCTTTCTGTAATCTCCAAGATGTTTGCCAATCATTCCCCGACCACTCGTGAAAATGAGCGTTGTCTTAAGGTTTAATGCAGTACCCGTGTTGAAACGTTATTATTTCCTTAAATAAAATCACGAAATTGGCCGATTGCAGTTGTACGACCTTTACGATCAATAAACATTTTGCACTTTGCTAAAAAGTCCGATCACTTCACAAATTGGGTAAAAATATCTTTAAAGCAGGGCTCGGATTCGAAAAATATTCTTCTTTCATTTGAGTTCAAAATCAAAGCTCTTCAGCAGCTCTTTGTTAACAAAAGTCCCCGCGCGAGCTTCGTGCATAAAAATTTCGGCGATGATTATTTAGAGATATTATTTAAAACCCGGGAAGTCTGCTCCGAATAATTTCTCTAATGTTAAAAAAAAACACGGAGCTTTTTATAAATCTTTTTATCTCCCGTTTTCAATATTTTTTATGAATGCCGCGACCTTTTGCGTCGTTTAAGGGATTACTCTCGAAAGTTAGTTATTTCCTTTTCCACTGCATACCTTTCTTTCTCCCTTCCACCTCTCTTCCCCTCAAAAAGGGGTACTTGTGTCCCGCCCGTCGTGCGGAGTTTGCGCGTGGTTGAGGAAAGGAAGAAAGAGTTTAGACTGCACGGTGGATGGGCCGACAGATTTATTTTTTCCGGAGGTTGTCGAGAGGTTGGAGGCAAAGGAGGACGGCAGAGGAATCGGGGGCAGGTTTTCAGAATGGCATTCTCGAAGCAAGAGAGACGGAGGATACGTTAGGGTGGGGAACGAGAGAAAAATAAAAGAGGCGGGGTTGTAAAAAATCCAAGCAGATGTTTATGAAATGCTCCGCGTGCGCGTATACGTGCGAGTGAGGAGAGAGGGAGAGCTGAGTCGAGAGAAAGGAGAGAAGGAGAAGAAAAGACTCGCAAGGCGGTATCGAGTGTGCAGGATGGTTGGGAATGTGGCATTGTTCCTATGCGCCTACCGTGACGGGGAGGAGTCTCGTGTGTGTGTGTGTCGAATGGTGCGGGAAGAATATCTTGCGGGGGCGAAATGGGAGAGCGGGAGGCGAGAATTTAGGAAGAGAAGACGGGTGCGGGAGAGATTCTGGCGAAGCTCGGGAACGATTTTCCACACTAGCAAAAACTTATTATTTCCACCCCTCTTCATTTTTCTCTCATTCTCCATTTTCCCATCCCCCGACTCCTTCGATTCCCCTCTCGACGCTTTTTCCTTTCATTTCCAGACTCGCGAACACCCCCTTACCCTCCCTTCGGTTCACCCTCTCCGTCTCCCCTCCAGCCAACATCCCATATTTCTCTCTGATCTCTCGCTTTCGCTCCCACTCTTTCCTCTTCGCGTTTTCTCTCCCACCTCTTTCTAATTTTTCGGGGAAATTTTTGGGGGAAAATGTTTTTTAAACGAGCCGGGATATAGGAGAGCTGGGTGAGAGGGAGGGGATGCTTGGAGAGCGTGCGAGGTTTATTTCACTCTCTCTTGATCCACCCCCTGGGTTTCATTTCCTCTCTTTTTTCCTCGATGTTGCTTTGTTTCTCTCTCTTCGTATTTTTCCATTTTCGTTGTATGCCACCTTTCCTTGCCTTTTTCCCTCCCCTCTCTCCCTCCCCTCTCTTTTCTCCCACCTGAAAATTCGTTTCCTTCAATCTCTCCGTGCAATTTCCTATCAATCGTGCCGTAACCTTAAATTATTCCCACTCCACCTAAATCTCCATGAGATGAGAAAGGTTCTTGTCGTTATTTTCCTTCCATTTCTTTCTCTCTCTCTCTCTCCTGAACGTATTTTCTCTTTCTCCCTCTCAAATATTTTGCCTAATTTGGAGACAGTCGATACGTTTTTTTTGCGGAGGGGACCGGGTGCACTTTATTTATGCCCCGATTCTTCGCGCGGATTGAATTTTTCGGATGTTTCTCTCGTTAATTTTATGCACATTCTTCCTTCGTCGGTTTTTCTTGTATTTCGGTATTAAAATTTATTATTTTAAGATCGCATCTCCAAAAGACATAAGATCAAGGGCTTATTAATGAATTTTCTCCATTTTTTGGACTTCGATATTCGCGCTCTACAGTATTTGCTTTCTCTTGTCTTTGTCACATTTTTAATAACTTTTGTTTGCAGTTCTACTTAGTAGTTAATATATTCGTGCTCTTTTATTCTAATCCCAAAAAATGTTGAATAACTCTACTTTAACCATTCCTTCAGTTTTAAATATGCCGACACCTAAAGAGATTTTAATTACCATTTAATATAACGACCCGAATTTGATTTGGAATTTGGAGTTGGTCCAGCATATTTTTTATTTGAAATTTAAAATTAATGAAAATAATCTTATAAACTTGAGACCTAATGAATGAAAATTCATTCCCTTACCGTCGTTTTTCAAATACGCACAAATTTTTTATAACAAGAAAATTTTACGTTTTTGGTGAGGAAATCATTCGATGTCAGGGGAAACCCCATTGTTAATTGCACAGAATTTCGTTCATCGCATTAGATTTTATGATTAACGAGAAATATTTTGTGAATTTACACCCATGACCACTAATAGTTAATTTTAACTGAACAAAGTATGGATACATAAATATGGAATTAGGATGCCTCGTTTAAAATGTTATTATATTATCTTATAAAATTATAATTTCATTTTAATTGAGCTTTTTAGCGCTTTTTAGGCGTTATTTACCAGCGAAGCGATAGTAGCAGTCTTATGGGCACGTCTCGTCAGTCCGTCCGTCATAACTTTAATCTCCTAAACCGCTGGACGGATTTTAATTAAATTAAGTACGAGTGATCTTTATTGACATTTATCGCTCAATTGTGATTTTGAACTGAATCCATCAATTAGAACTTCCACTTTTCATAAATACTTTAATAAACTTATACTCGTATCTCGTTAAATGGCATCCGTCAAGCAACAATTAAATGCGTTACTTTTTCTCTCCCTAGCTCTGTATGATCTGTGATGTAAAAATTAAAAAGTTTATTCGTATGGAGGACAACATTTACTGCAAGATAGTCCGCGAGGCCATATAATTACTAGTTATGGTTTCGGAGATAAAGATTCCAGAAAATCCCGAGCAAAACATCGCATATTTTGTTTACATCAATCGCTAAGAGGGTTCTCTCAGCAAACTACAATTAAAAATGCATATATTTCTCTCCCACGCTCTTCTATGATCTGTGAGGTATAGTTTAAAAAAATTATTCGGATGGAGAACAACATTGACTACAAGACAGTCCGCGAGACCACGTAATTACGGGTTATAGTTTCGGAGATAAAAATTCGAGAATCCCCCAATCTTTCGATAACGTTTCATGCGTATTTCTCATTAAGAACGCCTTTGAAATCTCTGTGTATTCCATTTATGGAGTACTTTTCCGTCTGGTTTCTAAAACAATCGCTTATGTATTCGGTTCATACTTTTACGATTCAACTTTCAGGAATTACTTGGCAGCGCAACTTTTATATTTTAAGTTGCCTGCCGTCATCATTAAAGTAATGGGTTTGATTCCAGGAGCGCTTATTTTTTTCATTTGATTAACACTGGGATGAGTGTATCACATTAACCATTTGCATATAAGCAATCATCGTAGGCGTTCGAGACTTGAAACAAAATAACTCAGAAATGATGTAAGTTACTTACGCCAAATTTCTAGGATAGGTAGTTCGACATTAGAATGGTGTAAATCTGGTTAATCTAGGATCAGCTGCTGGGGTGTGATCGGAAAAAATAGCTAAGAAGTACATGCTCTACAAATGTAGTTAACCAACAATACATCGCATCTGCGATTCTTTTCTCTGATTGATAGATAGCAGTCGGCGACAAAAGTGCCTTATGTAATCTGATCTACAATTCTTCCCTCACATGTTATAATTTCATTATCAATTGCTATTCTAATAATCATTAATACAATCTTTTATAGAGAGATAAGAAGGATAATTAATTTAAAACAACTTTATGACGATAACATTTCTTTATATCGTGTTAATTCAATTTAATTCTATTCTTTGGAATAGCTCAATTGCCTGTCTCATTCTGTGATCAAGGTTTGTGCGTGATTAATGGCTTTATTTGTAATTTACTTTAATATTAACTTCGAAGTTTATTATTTCTTTATAAAAGTTATTTATAAAAAAGTTTTTTATTAGCATTGCTTGTCGAAGCTGAGCTGATGCGTGTAAACGAAGGGAATGTTAGGTTTACAAGCGATTTGTGATTAAATAAAACGCTCAAATTTGAGGCTATATGTGCTTTTGTAACCGTTTTCTCGTGAAGGCGAGTTTTTCACTTAAAGCATCTAGTCCACATTGCAAAGTTCCTTCGCTTTACCACTTAGAGCGTTGTTTTTCCTTTTTCCTCTCTTCCTGCGGCGCAAATCGTCAAATTATGTTAATGTGTTGTATCTTCCTTTCACTCGTACCCTTTTTCTTTTTGGTGAAATCATGATAGTTCTACAAGGCACAAAATGTTTTTGTTTAGGCACTTAAGATTATTTCATTTAATTAGAAGAAACTATTCTACCTTAAAAATTTAGAAACAGTTTATGAAATTATTTTTAAAGTGAGTTTTAATTAGTTTAGAAACGCTTCTAAGAAGTTGGAACAGTAACAGCTAAAAAACTAAATGCTATCAAGGTTCTCCGTGTTTCAGCGACATCCATTGTCGTCCAACATACATCTACCTGCAAATAACCTATGGATAGACAGTCAGGATGCATCCCAAAGAGTTGGCATTTTTGAGTTAATTAATTAAATAAAACTATATAAAATTACTTTTTAGCCTACCACTTTTTATATACGTTTAAGTCCATTAAATAACAAAAGAAAACAATTACAATAATCGTGTTAAAGTTGGGTGGCTGATGTTGCAAATATTTTCTTTTCTCCTTATACATATTACATTAAGTTCCTGCATAAGAGCTCACTGTATTTTTAACCGAAAAGCCACCCAACTTTAACAAAGTATTAGTTAGTAACGGCGTGTGAGAAAATGTCTATAGATTTATTTTTCCGTATAGTCCACATTACATTCCATACATTAGCGCCAACCTGGATGCAGTGCCATTATAAGGTCGCGAAAGAAAGCCTCATCAAGGTGATCGACGAACCGCCGCACAGTGGGAGGACAAAATTAGATTTTCCGAAAGTAATCTAAATCGCATTTCGTACTGCTCATTGGTCATAGAAGACCACAGAGCACCAGAAAACACCACTAATCATTTTCTGGAAGCGGAAACAACGTCGTCAGAAGAAGCGGAAATCGCGGTATTTTCAAACTGTTGGTTTCGTCATTTTTAAGGGTGTTTTATAATGAGTACCCGTTCACAGTGAAATCATCCTAATCCACGGATATCAATCTCACCAGATTTTCTGGTTCACATACTTCATGTTTCAGCGAGAAAACCGTCAACATAATCGACACGTCATGCGCAGACTCCTCACTTTGAGAAGCATGACATGTATAGGTCTTATGAAGGAAAACGTCGAGCTACAAAAACCTCACTACTCCTCACCGGTCTGACACATACTTCTCCGTGTGCCCTGGACCCTACTCTTCCCGTTTATGAAGATAACAGCTGCTTCTAGCTGCGCCTAAGGAATTTTGGCCTTAAAATGTGCGTAAAGACGCGACAAGTAGGGCGCCGGCCGGGCCTTTTCAAAGGAATCTAAAGAGCTAACTGTCTCTCTGAAAGATAATATTCAGGAACAAATTTCAGCCATAGTTACTAGCAAATATGCATCAAGCATCCCGGACAGCAAAACATTCCTTGTGCTTCATTAATTTTACCTAACTATGGTGGACGGTAAGGTCTGCAATGCTCTGACAGACACTGTCTGCTCAGACGTGTAATGTTTGCAGAGCCAAGCCTTCAGATCTGACTGACCTTGATCGATCTCAGAGCAAACACGTGAACCTTGATGCTCTTCAATATGGAATTTCACCTTTGCACTCGCTCATTCAAAGCTTTGAATGCCTCCTTCACATTTCATACAGACTGGAAGTGAAGAAATGGAGAATAACTTCCAAAGGTGACAAGGAGCGTGTTGCCCAGCGGGAAAATCGTATTCAGACCGATTTCAGAGAAAGGACAGGGTTGATTGTAGACCAGCCAAAACAAGGGAGTGGCTCATCAAATGATGGGAACACAGCGCGGCGTTTTTTTTCAAAATCCACCACTCAGTGGTGAAATCACTGGTCTCTACTCTACATTGATTGAGAAACTCTCAGTAATCTTTCAGGCTTTGGCGAGTCCGCTTGAAATCAATGTGCCAAAATTCAAGAAATATGCACTGTGCACTGCTAAACTATATTACGATTTGTACGGATGGTACCCTATGCCACCGTCTTTGCATAAAGTCCTCATTCATGGAGCTGATCTAATCAGTGCGCTTCCACTCCCAATCGAGCAATTTTCAGAGGAGGCCAAGTAGGCTCGAAACAAAGATGCGAGGAGATTCAGAGAAAGCCACACCAGGAAATCTTCTAGGTTGGCATGCAATGAAGATTTACTGCATATGCATATCCAAGGAAGAAATTTTAATCTATTCCCCCTGATGTCCTAAATCTCTTGAACCCTCCTGATTCGGACTTCACGCTTCTACACAATGAAGAGTTAGAAGAGGACAACAATCTGGAATCAGAGGAAGAAGAAATGTGGTTTTGTTTTATTTTATTTTATTTATTGTTTCGTTCAAATCTTTTGTTGTTTGGATTTATTTTTGTTCTATTTAATTTAATTTTATTTTAATATGAATGGAAGTAGAATATCGCTCCCAAATAAAATTTTCTGAGCGCAACTGTGGGTGTTTCACCCTAAATCTTGATAATCATTCCTTAAAAACAATTTTTTTTCTTTTTCAAGAAGCTATAGTAGATAACGAAAGTGCCCAATTCGCGACGCTTTATCATAACCAGGCGCGTTTTTGCGAGAACCAAAGTGAGGCACCGACGACCACACCCTACCCCCATATGTTAACCCAAAATTTTCAAATATTCCACAATATTGTACGAAATGAGCTTCGAACTCTGTATTATACGTTTTCCTATAAATACATGGCCAATTCAGAGGATAGTTTCAGCGGTGTTCTTCGCAAGAGCAGGCAAATGCCGGCACCGGGTTTCTCTCCTCCCTTCCTGGCTATTCATTGCACTACCTCTAATATACCCATTGTGAGTAGGATAGAGGCGAATCAAGCTGGACTCAGATATGATATATAGTTTCAGCGAGCCGAATTTTTTCCTCCCAGATCCGCTCCCTGCCCCACTGTGCTCCGTCTTCCCATCGTCACCTGATTGAAAATGATGCTCCCTTAGAGCGTCCTTCACGCACATTTGTGAGACATCTCTGAATTACTATCGGCACTTCCCCCCCTCTGTCAAAAATTCAAAGCTGTCAGCTTAAAAGTGGCTCACTCAGACATATTGCCAATTCACAAATTTTGTATCGCTCGAATGACTCCTTCATGCTCATGATTCACATCGATGTATTTATATAAATTTTAACTTTTAGGCAAAGAAATATTTTGACCACCCCTATCCATATAAACGTTATTTGGTTTGCGTAAGAGTAGGGATACATATTAATACGTGTTTCAGTCGTGTGTTTATCGAGAACGCAGTACTCCCTTTTAACGCAAATTTCTCGATAGTATTTTTTGTTCACTTTCAGTTGTATTCTATTGAAGCACGCATTCACGTATGAATCAGCATTTCCATCTAGTGTGTTGTGCATTTATCGTAAACGATCGATGAACCAGGAAGCTTTTAAATGTATTTTTTGTTCAGACGTTCTACAATTTAGCAGTAGAATTCACGTTGCCGTACCTTTTTTTATCGTTTTTAGTCATTCTGGTTCGAAATTCTGCAATTCGCTTTTGCTGGTGTACTCTAGATGGTCTTAGTTAACGGGTGACTAACTTCGTTGGATTATCCCGAGCGAGCAATCAGTAACTGAACGAGCCGATATAATCCTATCAATGAAAACACTTCGATGGATTTTGTCGTTGTTTTTACTCAAATATATTTTATTATCGCACTTCCTTGCGTTTGACAATCTATAGTGGTTTTATAAGTCAGTTTTGGTAAGCTTTAATAAATTATTCAATGTGATTTTTTCTTTTGCACGTGGAATATCGCAGGTACTTAAGGGAGCTGATTGCGTTGAAAGTTACGCAGAAAATTCTGTTTAGCGGTGTATAGAATTGTGTGAAACAACCACAGATTTTCCGTTATCGTTCCTTACACAAAAGTTATTGAATATGGAACATTAAAAAATTCTTTGGATCAGGAAAAAACCGTCAAATTATTTTTCTATACTTTTCGTTGTTATACATACGCTAAAGTGTATTGTAATTTGATTTTTATACCCCCACGTGATCTTGTGCGGTCATTATTTATTACATAAATCGGGGACTATTTTCAGCTAGACATGTTTTGAAGATGAAGTTATTCATTTTTACAGAAGTCTAATACTATTCTTGCTTTTAAACACCTTTCTCGCATCATTCGGATTTTTCTCTGGGAAGAGATGAATTTTCTATACGCAATGATATTATCTTCCATTCCGCTCACAATTCGTGACTCATAATATTTATCCGGACACAATTATATTCACTTTTTCTCATCCTATCTCTTCCGTTGTGTCAATCTTTGTTGGATACCTCCGTGATCTTCTTCCTACCTCGTCACAAACATACCCCACCTCTTGTTCCGCTCTAGTTTTCGCCGCTATGAGTTTCCTAAGCCGTTGCGATTTTCGCACCCGTTCTCCTCCCTCACCTTCTTTTCCGCCTACCACCATCCGCAAACCCCTCAAAACATCATCCCCTTCCAGCCAATCCGAGCTTTGGAATAAACTCCGTCGCAGTTCCACACACACACACACACACACTCTACTCCCTGGCTGCTACACCTTCTCCCTTCCTTGTCCCTCCCTAATCCTAAACCCTCAGTCCTCACTCTCTCACTCCCTCTCCGCTCTTACCTCCCACCACTCTTCCCTCTCAGCTCTCTTCCCACTCATCTCTCTGCCCTCCCATCTCTTCCCTCTCAGCTCTCTTCCCACTCATCTCTCTTCCCTCCCATCTCTTCCCTTCCACCTCTCTTCCTCACTCTCTCCTTTCCACTCAGCCGTATTTAGGAATCGTCACCCAGGGGGTTCTCGCAACCCCGCCCATCGTTTCCGCCCTCCCGAACCTAATAAATTGAAAACGCGGGGATGAAGGCGTCCACGACGAAATGCCGCGACGGTGGTGCGAGGTGGTGAAGGGGAAGGGCGTTGTCGGGTGTGAGGAGATGGAGGGGAGGGTGTAGATGGAAGTTTTGGGGAGAAAAGGTTTCGTAATTTTTCTTTTTTCTTTGGGAGGGATCGTCCGGAAACATTCTCGTCAGGAGAGAGAGGAAGGAGAGAGAGAAAGTGGCAGGGATATCTCCTGTTTCCCATTTCGCTTTAAGTGAAAAGGAACGCCGCTTTTTAATACATTTTCGTCGAGGTGACTGGGATAAGCCCGCGGTTTTCGCTTTTGCGTCCCGTCTGTGGGAGAGATTGCCTCTCTCAGGAGGCCGGGGGAGAGGATGAGGAGGGTGTGGAAGGAAGGGGGAATGCGGGGGCGGCGGATGGCAACGACGAGGATAGGATAGGAGGGAAAGGGGGGTATTGCTCACAAAAGGCGAAGGTTTGGATTTTTTGGTGGCTTTGCCACCCCCGAGGGGGGACGGCGGTGCAAATGGAAAGTTATTGGGTTTCGTTGATGTCTCTTTCTCTGTCTCACTCTCTCTTTAGCTCTCAAACTCTTTCACTCTCTTGCGCAACTCTGTGGATTTTCGAGGCAAAGATAGGGAGAGAGAGAGAGAGTGATATTTTAGCCGTCGTTTCCTCGTTCCGTGCAGGAATGTGTTTTTGATAGTAAGTGATGAGCGTTACTTTTTTCTGCATCTCGCATCGCGAAATCTTTCCTCTCCTCTTCTCTTTCCCCATACTCATCGTCGTTGATCCCCTCTGGTCGGGTTTTTCTCTCTATTCGTTTGTTTTTTTATTCGTCCGGCTTCAGTTGCTGCTGGTGTGTGTCGGATGGTGTTAATTTGGTAATTGGTATAGGGCGACGTCGATCCTTCCTATGTACCACGCGCTTTTGTTTTGTTTTCATCCTATATATTTCGCGGCTGATATATCCGTCCTTAGGTTGAGTGGTGGGACTCGAGTATATACATATCCCTTCGGGATGGGATTGACCTCCCCTCTCTCTCCCTCTCGAAAGCCTCCTCTGACGAATTGTTGTACAAGATAATTAATTTTTTAAAACCTTGAAAAAGGATGAATTTTAGATTTTGATGTTGTTTGCAACGGTGGGCAGTCTCTCTCCGTTATCGGAAACGACGTTTATAGTAATTAATACCGTTTTTCCGCGTTTGTTATTGTTTTTCGTTTTCTTAACTGGCGAAGCGAAATGTTCCGTTAATATTATTCGCTGTATTGCGTCGACGGATATGAAATTATCTTGGATGTGCGTGTATCGGCTTTATGGATCGTCCACGGGTAAAGGTACTTTTGAGGAATAACCTACTTAAAAAAACGTTCTGGTCTTATTATGGGAGATAATTTTGGGAAATTCTATTAATGTCGCCATTGATTAGCGTCTAGTAATTTCTGGCAAATAGTTTGAGGGAAAACTTGAGAGGATGACGTTCAAATTGCTTTCGTGTATTTTTTATATTTCTCTCCTGTCAAATTGAATTTAATGACATCCTTTTGATAGTTCTTATTGTGTCAGTCAAATGACTCTTTCGAACACGCACTTTATTGTCTCAATTTATTTCTATTTAGACTATTACGAGTGGCATAAGGTAAGGAATTTTCCTGAGCAAAATTTTTTTTTTACGTTTGAATTTTAATTTTCGCGTTATATGTTCGTTTTTGAATGGTTTTTCCGCGGTCGACTACTAGAAGGTTTATGAAAGTTTAAGATAAGGTCATATGCTTTAAATATATATAGCCGACTTGGGTTTATTGCGTGTGTTATTTAGCTGTTCTGTTTTAACTGCATAACATGGATACCTTCTATTTTATTTCATTTTTTCAAACGAACAATTTTAAAAAATGCGAATTTACCATTAAATTTGATCCAACTTATTTTCATCGCGGTTCATTCCCCGAATTTTATTTTAATCGAATTTCTTTTTCATTTCCCTTTATCGATGAAGTGCGGGCAGTTTCTAACTTGGGTCCTCCCGATAATTTGAACTGTTTTTTCCCTCCCACCTTTTGGATCTGCTACCAGTTTGCGAGGTTTATGAAACTCCATTCTCCCTCTTTCCCTCTCCATCACCTCATCCCTTCTTTCTACCCACCGACGTGCAATTTTTATCGCGTAATTGTTAATGGCCCAATTATGCTCCTCTGCCCCTTCCACTCTTTTTCTGTTTCTCTCTCTCTTTCCCCCTCTCTCATTCTCTCTCATTCTCTCTTTCTCATTCTCTTTTTTTCATTCTCTTTCTCATTCTCTTTCTTATTCTCTCTCTTTTTCTCATTCTCTTTCTCATTCTCTCTCTCTTTCTCGTTCTCTCTTTTTCTCGTTCTCTCTTTTTCTCTCTCTCTTTCTCATTCTCTCTTTTTCTCTCTCTTTCTCATTCTCTCTCTTTTTCTCTCTCTTTCTCATTTTCTCTCTCTTTCTCATTCTCTCTTTTTCTCCCTCTTTCTCTCTCATTTCCCACCCCTTATATTTCTCGCTTTGATTAACGCACATCGTTGTTCCCTGCGCGATATTTAATTACGAACGATTGATCGTTCGCCGCTATTCATCTGGGTGCGTGCGTGTTGCCCGTGTTGCTGTGAGTGGATTGGCGAGGGAGAGGGGGGCTCGGTAATGTCGAGGGGTCCTGGGGTGTCGGCATCCGTGGAAGAATAGTTTGCAGGGTTTGGGAAAAGAGTTTTTGAGGGTGAAAGGGGTAAAGGAAACCTAACAACCGATCTAAGCCCATATTCATTTACTGGGCGGTGTAATTATGTACCTTACGAAACTTTTCTCTCTCTCTCTTTAAATAAATTTTGCGGCGGGCTTCGATAGCCCTTTAGGAACTCGGAAATTCTGTTTTTTTTTATTATTTAGTGACCCTTTTGAGTTAGTGTCCGCAGGAATGGGCGTTTCTTGATATTTTTGATTGATATAATTTATTTAATTTATTAGCTTATTCCCTGTTTATTGACATTCTATTGATTTCTGTAGCTGATGCGATAAAATTTCTCACTGACTGGCGTTCTATACCTCTTGTCGACATTCTGAAAGTTTTCTTTGAGGATGGCGTACGCTTTGTGTTTTTTCATTAGTTTTCTCCTGGAAATTAGACCACTACTAATGTTTAAATAAACGTTGTAGCTTTCTAGATGTTTGCAGTCTTGCTAATAGTGTTCTTTGAATATAGTTTTTCTCGGGTTATTGGAAATATGAAAAAACTTTATGAAATATCAAGTAATTTGATCGCGATGTTTGATAGAATTTTATTTCTTGGAAGCAATTATAAGGATAGCATCCGCAGAAGTTTCAAAAGCAAGTAGGAGCTCGAAAATCCTATTAATCGTCCCACTGAAGACTTATATTGTATTATATTTAGGTCCATGATTCCATCGGAGTCATTCGCGATTAAAATGGCAAATCTCGAATATCTGGATAAGTGTTGCTTGGCAGAGTGTATCTCTACCTTCGCGACCAACGTTTTATCTCCCCTGTGTGTTTCTCTCTCTCTCACTCTCTGCCTACTTCGCCCACCTTCCCACTTCTCGCCTTCACGCCACCTCGACTTATCCTCGGGAGACATTCATTCATCATCCGTCGGAAAAGAGAGAGAGCTGCACAGGCGACTAGCCCTCCAACGTTTTAATTACGCCCCGTTTTAGAAGCCAATAAGACATGGCGTTTTACCTTCGCAAGTCGGCGGTGAAAAGGGCGGAGGCGGCGCGAACAGCTATGAGGGAAGGGGGGCGCGAGTGTAGGCAACGAGGAAGGATCAGCGTTCTGAGAATCACTCTATTGCTTACGCCTTAATTTTCTAATTATCTGTCTCCTATAAAAGTCGCTCTATTTCCGTTACATTTGCTATGTCAGTCCTCTTTACGGACAGGTAGAATAACTGGAGGGCAGTGCCTCGTCGCTCGCCTCGAGTGGCGTCGTTGGCTGATACTAGAAGGGGAATACTGCCATCCATATTAACATATTGTTTTCTTTTTTCAGGACTCCTTCCTTGCGAAGTTGTTGTGAATTTAGTTTTTTATATGGGTCGGATTTATTTTTGTAGCTCGGTGGGTGGGGTTTATATGAGCTTGGTTTCCAAGAAAGCTATTTGGCTCGATTTTGGACTTTGGTTTCTCTTTTTTGTCGTCTATGGGTGATATTTGCGTTCTCCGCGATAGGAATGTTCTCGAAGTAGGGCAGTGTTTCCCGTATAAGTTTAAAGATGGCGAGTTGTTTCTGAAATTTATTCGACATCATGCGCAGCAAAACATACGTTGTTCCTTCGTGTGTTTTTAAATGTAGCGTTTCGTGATACTGGGCATAAATAAATTTTTTGTAGATGTTTTCAAATTGGAGCAATCTTCATCCACATTCGCTTATAATATAAACAGGTCGGTTCCTGTTCATCGAAAAATTGAGTCTTTCATAATACTCGAAGAATGTGTGTTAAAGCCTATTAAATCCTTAAAGCAAGTTTTTCTGACTTCTTTTATTATAAAAAGGATGTGCGTATAATAGGTTTAGTCTTCCATTGATTTTTTGCTATTTATTTTTGAACTCTGCACTTGTATTCCCTTATATTCTTCCCCCCAGGTAGCATTCCTCTCCGCGCATTATTCGTGGCGAATATCTTTTCCTCTGCCATCTCTTATTTCCTTACCTTCGTGTCCCTTCATCGCCCCGTCATCCCCTTAAGCTCACAGCGCTCCCAACGTCTTTCATTTGGCGACATTCTCTCTCTCTCTCTCTCTCTCTCCCAGTTTTCCGTTTTCAATCTCCGTTTTTCGGGGGCGACACCACCCCCTCACACACACACTTTCCCGCCTCCCTTTCCGCGAGGCGTGCTTCCGTCACCCAGTCTCCCTCCATACATACTGAACCCACCCTCGCCGCATTATTTCCACCCTCAACTCGCCTTCCTCCCAAGCTCCCTGTTTTGTTTAACTTGGAAGTTCTGTTCGGTCCTCCCTCCCGCCTCCTCAGCCCTTTCTTCCAACCCTTTGTAGTTTTCTCCGACCCCTCCACCTTATCTCCCCTTTTCCACCGCACCTCCTCCTAATGCCTGTCTTCTCTCTTTTCTTCCTCCCTTTCTCCCTCCTTCCCTTCCTTTTCCCTCTTTAAGTTGTCAATACTCGTCGGGGGAGCAGAAGTGAGTGTGGGCTGGGAGGGGGCCTGAAAGGTGTCTGATGGGCGGGAGAAAGATTGGTAACGTTGGAGTATAAGACGGTAGGAGAGAGGGAAGGGTGGGGGAGGGCGTTTCTCGGGTAGATTGAGAGGGATGGATACGAGAGGGATTTTTTCATAGTGGCGTTTAAACGATGGGAGGACCTCTCTTTTTCGTGACATCCTCCTACCTTGCGGAGGTTTGGAGGCTTCCTCCTGGTACCGTCTTTAAAGGTCTGCCCGCTTATGTGTGGGATGTCGGAATAATAGTAGCGAGGTTAAAATTTGAAACTTTCGTTTTTCTTGGAACTACTTGGGAAAATTGATGTATTTTTGTGGAGTTTTGCTTCCATGCTCCTGTGGTATTATCGTTGCTTTTTGGTTGTTGATAAATACTCGATTCCAAGAAAGTTATTTTGTTAATATATCATTAATATTTTTTGTATGGATCCGGGGAAGTTAATTTTCAAATTACAAATTAGTTATTAGTATGATTTTATGTGACATTCTCCTTAAATTTATACTTAATTTCGTTTTTGTAATTAATCGAATGAAATCTATTGAAATGATTAATGTGAAATTAATAAACTTCCCTGTAATAGTTAAGGCCGAGTTTCTATATCTCTCGGCGTGCAGATCGAAAAAACAATACCAGCCAATCATGTAAAAATTCAAGTTTCTTGCGATTTCCTTCGTTGCGCAGATAGTGTAAGTGCGTATAAATTCGAAAACGGCTTTAAGGGGAAATAAAAAAAAGATTTGTATTCACGGAATTCTCTCCAAAATGTTTTCTTTTTTTGCCATCTTGCCCTATAACCATGTAAATGTAATCCATCCGATTCCCTCGAGCTTATTCTATTCCAACAATTTCCAAGCTTCGTGAATTAAACGAGAGAGATAGAGAGACACGTTGCCTTTCTCTCCCTTCTCCGAATCATTTCCGCCTTACGCCTTTCAACCTGGATTCGGTCCCGTCAGGGGAGATGCCTCCTCGGTGGCTGGTTGCCAGTCCCGGGAATCGAGAGGCATTTGTTTTTATTTCCATTCCCCCGACTGATGACGTTATTCAAGTGTTCTCCTACCTTATATACAACCGCGCCATTTTTTTTCTTCCTTCCCTCAAGTGAGTCCGCTCTTGTGACTCTCGTCTCTGGCTCGAAAGAGTTTTCATTGGGTAAAGGAAAATGCAGACGAAATGGGTCTGCTTTATTCGTCCCCTTGGGTGTTATGAAATTCAGGTTCCAGGTATGCCTTGTGGCATCGGTTTGCCGAGTTTTGGTTCCCGACTCAAGGCTGCGATTAAGTGGAGCGGTGTGGTAATAAATTCGCAAACCAGTTAACGTCGCATAGGCTGGCCAAAGTTATGCGACGTCATTGTTTTAGTCGATTGATGTGTGGCGGACAGCTTATGGTGTTCTACGAAATTTGGCTTTGGCAATTTGCTTGTTGTTTAAGCGTCGTGAATGAATCTTATTTTAATTAAGATGACTTTGGAAGTATCGTTCACATTTGTTTTAATCGCAGGAAATAGCCGTTAATTGAGTAAGAGCCAGAGTTGACGCTGGATGGTGCCGTTGTATTTTTGTTTTGCAATTTTTCAAGAACGAGGTATTAATTTTCAGGGTAACTCCATAGCTCCGATGCTTTGAGTAGGAAAAACGATCAAATATGAAATGATTCTGGAAAATTGTATGAAATCAAATTCAGATTGTCAAGTGTACTCTCCTCAGATTTTTAATATACGAGTTGTTTGTGCTTGCATACTGCAAGCGCTTAAAAATCACCATATACCAAGATCTAAACTTGTAAATAAACCAACGTGATCTCCAAGGCAACAGCACTTCACTCACGTGGAGCCTATATGTATTAGACAATAAATTTCATGAGTTCTAGCAGAATATTTACAATTTTCCGCGAAATTAAGTCAACTATCCGTAATTTACAAATTCTCTGGCAATCGTGTCGTGTCCAAGTTTTCGTATATCAAGTTTTGTGACTCTCGCAATAAGCAATAAGAATAATCATCATTAAGACAATACCCAATACACTAAAATTATGGAAAAAAATAGGATATGTTGTGTTAAGATTATGGCATCATTCGTGCCTTTGGCATGTGTTTGGATAAAAAATCGCGACTTAGGTATGACGCCATTATATTTAACAATTGAATAGACTTAAAGTTTCTCGGAAAACTACGAAACAGAACATTAAAATACTTTTCACTGTTTTCATAATTTCGTGTGTTAGTATAATGACGTCATGGTAAGTTTACGTCGCAGTTTAAAATTAATGGCCTAAGAATGTATAAATAATAATATTTTTCATTTTCCGCGAAATTAAGGCATCTTTCCGGAATATCTAAATTCTTTGGCAATCAGCTCGAGTCCAAGTTTTCGAATTTTCGGTTTCATGGCTTAGATCGCCCTGTTTCAGCAATAGCTATAATCACCATTAAGAAAATAGCCTTTATATCACGCTAAAATTTATGTAAAAATTAGGATATTTTTGTGTTGGTATTATGGCGATATCATCCGTGGCTTTTAGTTCCTATCCGGGTAAAAAAATTAATTTAAAATTATCACGTCATCATATGTAAACGTCGTTGGCTGAAATCAAATAGATTATAATACAGTCTAAGCATTAAATCAATTCTGTTGAAGTATGGACAATTAATTTCCATTGAAATGCATTGGAGTCGTTGCAAGGTAGTTTATATTTTTCATTTTTGAAGACCGAAAAAATTTCATAATTTTATGATTAAAATCACATTTTTACGCAAATTCAGCATGGACTTGAATTTTGTCTTCAAGAAAAATAAACATCATTGTTTCATCCACAGTATGTTGTATGCCCTGACTTTGTATCTTAACTGTTAATAATTTAAAAAAGCAATTTTATATAGCCCTGCACCGTTTTCAGTGCTTTTCTTATGAGTGCTTAAAATTGGACATTGTGGTCCAAAATACCTCTTAAATATAACTTTTCTGAAATTTCGGATTTTTTCCCGAGGTTGTACCCAATGACCTATATTCATGCCAAATTTCAGCTCTGTAGCACTCCTGGAAGTACCTTAGATTTTGTATTATATATATATATATATATATATATATATATATATATATATATATATATATATATATATATATATATATATATATATAACAACTTACGGAAAAGGAAAGGTAAAATAGATATATGGATGTCAACAAGGTGTTGGGATGAGGAAACCCAGTGAGCACTCACCAATCAGACGACTTCAGGTTGGCGAGGCCCCGGGGATGTCGAAGCGACACACGTAAAATAACACAAAAACATCACAAACGTAGAAGCTTTCGGAACTACTCCTTCTTCAGCTACAGAGAGAGAACTTCCTCATCCCAACACCTTGTTGACATCCATATATATATATATATATATATATATATATATATATATATATATATATATATATATATATATATATACACACATACATATCCTATATATGTAAGAAGCAGCTATTTATAATGATAACCCCACTGATGTTGCTGAAATTGCGAAAGCTAGTTTGATTGGAAAATGACTCATAAGAAAATAGAGGAAGTGTTTGACATATTGTAGATAATCAGGTATCGAATGAATTGTTTTAATATTATTAATAATGTATCTTCGATTGAATGCTATTGGAGTTAAGCGTTACAGGTTTCGGTTGTGGGCATTGCACAATATTGGTTATTAGCCCAACTACGATGCACAGGTATATGCAGTTTTTAACAAGCTCGAGTATTTTAGTGTTTGAAATAAACAAAATCTCGGCCAAGATATTTGTGAGATGGAGATGCAGTATTCGTTTAAGAATCATTGAGCTAATAATAAATTTTCATGCTATTAAATAAAGACAAACAGACCAACCGTGTAATTCGTTATCTGGATGACGTGCAATTTAAAGGGAAATTTGGATGTTTTATTCTCGCGATTTTTCAAAATTTCATTAAACTGAAATGAATTTTAGAACGATACTCGCTGGACTATTTTTAAAAAACTTTCCCTGTCATGAGCAGCTCAGATGTAATTGTGATTAATAATCGTTTTCGAGTACTGATGTGTTCGATGTGACCCCTAAAATTCTCTAAATATTTTCGAATTGATTGATTTTATTGTTTGTTTCTATGTATATTTGTCAAATGGAGAGACAGTGCTTATATAAAAATATAGTTTAAACGTACACCAATGCATGTGACGTTATTTAATTAATATCCAAAATCGGGATTAAAAAAATAATTCCATGAATACCGGTAGTGCTTAATTTTCATCTATGTATTAATGTTCGAGATAAATAAGTTATCGATTCAAATTAGATTTTCATTCGTTGATGCTCCTGGAATGTTTTTTTGTGGTGTTTCAATTAAACTGAATTGTAGCTTCTGCGAACGTGGAGTTCTGATTCATTATATTGGAGATAACTTTGGGTGATATACTTTGTTACACTGGTGACACATTATGTAGAGTATTTAATTTAATCACAGGAAATATATACAAGTTCAGGCCTAAGTTAATAAATTATTAAATCACGCTGAGCTATATCTGACTTTTACGGTAAACCCTGGAATCAAAGGCTTAATGCCACTCATCGTCATAATACGGATGTGAGTATAACAAAGGAAAAGAAAGGATTATATTATGGAGTAACTAGTGTAGTCAACTTTTTCGACCGTTACTTAGTAGAAATTCACAATTTAGAAATAAAGTATCTTACTAAAATTCCTACTATACTTTAATTAGAGGAACTCCTGTTTTAATTATTCGCAAAAGGTTCGTACGTACATCGATTTAACAACATTCACTTATTCTTTTTTAAGAGTACATAGTGGTGTATGACGAGCGTAGACGGAATATAATGCCTTATTTAGAAGGGAGTTGTATCAATTATTCGCTTAGCGCTTATTTTTATAGCTGGAGCTTAATGCAGTATAAATTCTTTGACGGTTTCTTAATTTAATTTTCTTGACATTTGTTACATAAAATGAAAACATCTGAAATGCATAAGGTTAGAATGTTTGCAGGTACTATCAAGTAGAAACGGAGCATAGGAATGCACCATAAGGTCAGACCCAATCGCGTGTTTGGTTGAAACAGGAAGGAATATACTTAAACACCGAGATCATTTATGTGTCATTTCATGTTACCACGTTGCCTGTTATGTAGAATTTCTGTCTCTTACATTTTCTTGTTTGATTTACACAGCTGCGCTCCTAAGTCGAATAAATTAATGAAAAGCACTTAGCTGTCTTGGATCCAAAATAAATTTTCTGCCCATAGATTTAAACTCGTCTAAGACAATTTAACCTGCATTTAATCTGCATTGGGTTCTGTATTTACCCATTCTTTCATTCCCATATTTTCGTCCGTGACGACGGGTCACTTTTAATTATTTCTGCGAATCATTTGAATGTCATGTTTTCCCAACGGGTTTTCCTATTTATCCGGACGTTTGCGAGTCCATGCGTCCTAACGCCATTAAGAGAGAAAGAGAGCTGTAGTCACTTTTTCCACAAGTTTTCTCCTACCCTTCTTTTCGCTTACAACATTTTTGCGAAAGACTCCTTTTAGTACGTCTTCACTTTATCGTCGTCTTCGTATTTCTTTTTCAACATCCGGATGTCTCCTCAACTTCCCCAGGATCTCTATGACGAAAGGAGTTACGGTCCATAACTATCTCCTTTGAAAGTCTCATTTCTGACCCCTGCACTGTATTCCTTTTCCCTATTACGCTTCCTTATACACTCGCTCATCCATCGCGCGCTGCCACTCCCCTTCCCCCTTCTACTCTCTTCCCATTTTCCTCCGCGTCCCTCGCCCGAAACCTCTCCATCTCTTCCGATCCCATCAAACCTTACAGAACTTTTCCTCAGCCATCCGCCATTAAAAGTTATCTCGTGCTCGCGAGCCGCAACCCTCACCTCTCAGCCACCTTATCCTATCCCTTTACCTCACCTCCTCTTCCTTTTTTCTCTCCCTCTCGCTTTCTCTTCCTCCCTCTCGCTTTATCTCCCTCCATCTCGCCTTCTCTCACTCCCTCTCGCCTTCTCTCACTCCCTCTCGCTTTCTCTCCCTCGTGAGTACACTCCTTTCCTTTCTCTCGATTCATCTGTGTCGCTCATCTGTAATTCAATCTCAGTTCCCCTCTCTCTACCTATTCCTCCCTTTCTAACTTTCCAATCCCTTCTTTCACCAGCGACACTTCTCTCCTGTAATTTTCAACTGTGTGCAGTTTGTACGATGAAACCCTGCAATTTCTCTGGATTGGTGGATAGCAGGATGCAGGATGGAATCATTGAAATTCCCTTCTCTCTATCACATGCGCATCCTCTAATTCCTGCATGCTCTTATCGTTGGTTTCTTTTCTCATTATCGCTTTGACCGTGGTGTCGCTCTCTTAGCTTCCTTTTAAAATCTTAGCTAATTCTTTCTTTCCATCTTTCGCCCGTCCCAACTCTTGTATTATCCTTGTAAAATTTCTTTCCCTTTTCAACTCCCTCTTCAATTTATGCTTCTTAATCCTCTTTCCCACCGTTAAATTCAGTGTAAATTGCCCGAATAATAAACCATAACGCTCCAATAAATCAGGAATTTCATTTATATGTGCATGGCCTTTATGATGTGTAAAATTTGAGAGTTACAATTTTTTAAATTTGTTTGCTTACTAATAGCTACGTATCTTCGTTGTTGGTGCTGTAAACGTCTTTTAGGGTTCCTTTGATCCTAGTGCTTTTTTCAGTCGTTATAACATGATTCGTTATGGAAAAGGGAAATTATTTTTGCAATGCGTTTTATAGAGAACTTCTGATAGTGCTATAGACAAAATTCTCTTACAAGGAAAAGAGTGAATGACTCAAGAACAGGAATCCCTTCCTCCTCTGTGTGAATAAGGCCATTAACACGCGCTCGATTGAATTCCAAGAAAGCGTTGGTGTCAGGAAAGGCATTCGTCTGTAAACAAATGCCAAAATCTACGTTTTCTAAGCGGCTGATTCCGAGTTGACTGAGTAAAAATCGGCCATTTAGTTGTATCGGTAGTATGTAGTCTAAAAAATATTTACTTTTTAAGAATGTCATCTTTTTAGATTTATAAGCTTTGTTTTACATGCAAATTATACTTAAATTTTTAAAATTAGTTTTGGTTGCATATATTCATGGAAAACCTGTCTTATAGTATAAATGCGCTTTTACGTGATTTTCCTCGCCTTTTTTTGCATTTTTCTTCTTTGCGCTTTCGAAAAGGTTTTCAGTCTATAGAGTTTGCTGGAGCTTAATGCATCGCCGTATATAATTAATAATTTTTTCTCATTAGACCGGCTTTCACCTGGTTTGATCCAATTAAGGCGCTCCTTGGATGCACTTTCCGCCCATTTCCTTCCATCTTACATGGCTTTGCCTTTATTCAACCTCTTCTTTCCACGGAATGTCTGGCCTCGAGTCCAGATCGCGATAGTTGGAATTTAGGGCTTCCGTTGTTGTACGGGGATGGAAAAAATATATGAGGCTAATGACACGGAAACGATATCTTCCACGCCACAACTGTGGCGCATAGACGATACATCTCCCCCCTTCCTCCTCCTCGCAGCCCTAAATCTCCCTCTCACTTATTCCCCTTTGCCTCCTTCTCTCTCGACATTTTCCCCATCCTCCCTCTCCGAAAAATCACCTTTCTTATCCAATCCCCCTCAACAGAGACTTTTTTCTTCGCCCTTTTGAGCACCATTCCAGTTTCTGTCGATTTCCGAAAACAGTTTTTTAATGGTTTCTGAGTGTCGTTTCCAACCCCGAATAAATTTGTTTCTTGTGAAGTATCAAGAGTTATCCTAGGAAATGATCCTGTCGAGGAAACGGATCTGTTTTACGTTACCAACTGGTCTTGGTCTTATATCTTCCCAAGCTTATTTCTTCCCTGGTGCCATGGTGTGCTGTTGTTATTTTGCGAAAAAGGAGTATTTTAGGGAGATGCTTGTTTTTGTGTTCGCTGTTGAATTAATCCATACTTTTTGTGTGTGCTACGTTTTCCTCTTGAGAGTAATAGTTGCTTAATAGTATTTCGAAAAACGCTTTTGCGAACTTTTACCTAAGACAGTGGGGTGTATCACAGTAAATTGTTTCGTTATCATTTCCTTATTACAGATTAACCTTTCTCCCTCGGGAAGCCCCTCTCTTAGTCATAAATTCGGTAAAGGTGGATAGGGTAAAGTGAGTCTAAGGCGTGCTACAGTGTAAGTAAACTCTTCTTCAAGGCGTCCTTGTTTTCTCTCAGACGCATCCCGAGGAAGTTCTTTATTGTCTCCCTAAGCGCTCCCGTATCATCCCAAACCCACGCTTAACCCCACTTGACCCCGGCGCCATTTTAGTTTTTTTTCTCTCTTCTCTCAGTCTCTCTCTCCCGAACCTCCTCCTCCGGGCTTCCCCCTGCTTGTCTCCACGTACCCTCCCACCCTTCCTCCGGGCCAACACGCGCGCCTGCAATGCAAACTTCCCCCACCCTTTCCCGTCAACATCTCCGTAAGGAATGCGAAGCATTTGTTTAGCCCGAGAGCAGAGCAGATCCCACTCTCCCTATCTCTCTCATTCTCCTTCTCACCCATTCTTCCCGTCTCATTTTTTTAATCTCCCTCATTTTTCAGTCTCTTCCCTTCTTTAGCTTCATCCAATCTTCCTCCGCTTCGCGTTCGGGAAAAATAAATAAACCTCTTCTTCGAAAACGTTTAGTTTTAAATAAATAACACTGCGCTCGTCTCGTCGCCCGAAATTAATATTTTTTGCTTTGTTTTCTGCCTCCTCATTTATCGATTCCGCGCGATCGCTTTCTGAGTCTCGTGCTCTCGCTCGCCACCCCCTCCTGTCTTCTCGAAGTATTCGTCACGTGCTCTTCTTTTTTTCTCGCTCTTTTCGCTTATTTTTTCCTTCCACTCGCTCTCATCTTCCCTCACCTCTCTCTCTGTCTCCTGTACTCCACCTACTCTCGTAACACCCCCTGCTTATTCACTCACTCCTTCACGTCTATCGTGGCGGTTTCAAAAGCTCCCCCGGAGAGGTATTTTCGGGGTGGTGGGAAGGGGAGGGGAGGGAGAGTGAAACTAGGGTTGGGAATTTGGAGGTGGAGATGGGGGAAATGTGGGCGGAGAGAGTCGGTTCGTGCGTGTGGAGGCGGGAAGGTTTCGTCTCTCGATGTTTTTGTCAAATGCACTTCGCCATTACTTTCACCCTCCGGTTGTTCTGTTCCCTTCTTCCCTCTCATCCCCTTCGCTCCTTTCCGAGTATTTTAACTCTCTTCTCCTTCCCCGTATCTTTCTCGCTCTCTCCCTCCCTACCGCTAACGCCAGTATCTCCCCTTTTCATCCTCTTTCTCTCTCTCTCTCTCTCCTCCCGCTTTTGGTCGTGGCGTTGCCAAAAATCTCGTTCAAAGGTCCCTTAAACGGCGTGCGATACGTTGGCTCGTTATTTCACGCGGTCCTTTTGATCCCTTTTTGCGTAGGTAGGGATTCATGACGGGGTTTATTTCACGGAGGGGGCGAGGGCTAGGAGGGCGGCGGGGCCTAGGAGGGCGGCAGGGCCCTCGCGGTGATCGTGTTTCTTTCCTTTAAAGAGTCTCCATTGCAGAAATTATTGGATTTGATGAAATGCACGGTTAATGCTTGCGAGTATTTATGAATCGATCTTTAGTTAATTGAGTTCGTTTAGTTATTTGAAACTGGTGACGACGGCTCTGTAGGAAGGAGCGTCATTATCTTTGTGGATTGTTATGCGTGTCGAGCATTTTTTGCTGATGGTGCAGTTTTCAAAAGATTTATTTTCTTCTGGTTATGAGACGAAGCTCTGTTATAAAACTACCAATACTACGGAACAAGTAGGCAATAAAGTATCTAAAAGAGTGTATGAGATTCTTAAAAGTTTGCTTTTTAATAAAGAAATGTTATCATATATAGTCAACGTGCATGAAATTGCAGGCCAAATTTTTTTGCGAAAGAAATGACAAATTTTCTTCCCCTTTAAGACTCGAGACCGAAGACGGATATTAAACATTTTTCCATTTTCGCCGCCTTTTATTAGTTTTCTCTGAGACAAAATTTTGAAATAGAGAGAGAGGACGATAATGAAAGGGCGGAAAAAGTTTTTAAATTCACTTTCATGGAATCGTTTGCAGGGAATGCCGTCAAAAGATCGCATCGTCCTTAATCCACCTCTCAAAATTTTTTTGGCTCTCCCAATTCTCTCTCTTTCTCTCTCTCTCTCTCTCTCTCCCCAAGAGAGAGAGAGAGAGACCGCTGTCGTCTATCTACACTTCCCTCACAGGGACATCTCCGGATTTTACGAGCTATTAGGCAGGAGGGGCGGCAGAGGGGTGGGAGGCATACGGCTCTCAAAATGGCCCTAAATCCATCCTGGTCACGCTTGGTGGACGGAGGGAATGCGGTGGCTGTTAATACACCTTCCCTCTTCTCTCCCTCTTTCCCCTTTCTGCTCTTTTTTCCCCTCTAACCCCCGCCCCATCTACGCTCATACCATATAGTTCATATACCCTCATTTTCTCTCTCACTCCACCGCAATTCTTCGCGTCCCTTCTCTCCATCCCTCCTCGTCTTCCTCCCCCAATCCTACTCTACCTCCTGCTCCTTGAGTCTGGCTCACCGCCAGAGGGGTTGTAGGGCGTCCGTGAGCCACATTCGCCCCCACTCCACCTCCTCACCAAACCTCTCTCCCTCTTTCTCTCCGCGTCGCACCTACCCCTTCATATAGAGGATAATTTCCCTCCCCATATTCCTCACCCACCTCCCTCGCTCTTATGTTGCTCATCTCTTTTCCCTCCCCTCTCTCTCCCTCGCTGTCTCCCTACGTGTTCCATATATCGTTGTTTGGCTTCTTTCTCCTCGTATGTTTACGGCGGAGCGGTGCGTGGAGGCGAAGAGTGAGCTGGGGAGCAAGTTAAGTCGAATGAAAGATTTCTGACCTTAATTGGAAGGAATAGGAAGCTTAGGGTAGCATCAGAAGATTAGTTGAAATATATTTTGATTTTAGACCGGTGTTCTATTACTGATATTTAGAAAATGTTTTAAGAATAATCTTTTTACTGAAGATAGTGTTGATTTTTAAAAGGTTAATTTGATTATGAGAATAAAATAAAAATTTTGGGGAGATGAAATATTTATTGAGTTTATTAGTTATTAGTTTAAAAGGCAATCATGGTTTGTGTTTTTGTCGCGGGAGTATCGTTTGCCGTCTTGGTCGCTTAATATATTGTAAAGTTTAACAGTATTACTATATCGGCGAAGTTAAATGATATGTTTGCCCGTAAAGTCTCCTCATATTACAAAGTATTCTCTTCTCCCGAAACCTTTTACGTTAAGTATACTTTTATGCAACGGAAATGTGTTTTTCATTGCTGATTTTGTCTCATCTCTAATCGGATTCATAGGGGTTAATCGCATTAAAATATTTTCTCATGTCGGTTCATTTATTCATGTGTTTCTGTTGGTTTATTAGAAAATATATTTTTTAGTAAACATACAACTGCAAGAAGTAACTTCTTATTAGTTCTTGAAGACTTAGAGCGCTTTTTGTTATCTCACTGGCAACTGAGAACCTCTTTTTTTGGATGCTTATTTCAAATCGTGCATCGAAAATAAATATCTTTTTCTTTTTGCAAAGTGCTTATCACCTCTTTCTCCCGACTGTGATTAAGCGAGCTTGTAACGCGTTCTGTCAGTATCTCAAGTAGGTTTTCTTCCATAATCAGATTGCACCGACGTCTGCATTCTTTCTTCCGCTTCTGGTGCAAATAGCGTTTCGCGAGGGGGCACTTAATTAGTGCGTTGATTGTTCTCGTTTTCTTTTCTCGTATTCGATTCGCGTATTTTGTGATTAAAGAAGAAATCGAGGATCGAAATTTCCCTTTTTGACGCGTTATTACCGCGAAATAATTGGAACCTGGGGCAGGACTCGGGTCGGAAAACTGAGTATTCAATAACGACGCCGCAGTTGAATTTCTCCGGCGCATTAATGGAAGCTGGATGATAGTGAACGGCTAAGTCATTAATGTCCAAACAGGATTAATGATTTGGGTAATTCCATCCGTATTTAGTCAATATTTCCTTGAAGGAGCGTAGTGGAAACTAAGTAGGGATCCTTTGATCATTGAATCATTCGAAGTTAGATATGCTTTTTAATTAGGGTAAGATTGAGATTATAAAGTTTCTTCTGTAGCCGGGTAAAGGAAATATTGCTCATATAAGCAAACTTACCTCCTTTTGTTTCTTTAATTTAAAAAGCTGTTGTATATTTTTAGTAATTATACGATAAAGCATGTTCCAACTCGACTCATATCCAGTTATTTTGATCTTTCATCCTAATGTATCTATTACCGTTGTCGACGGCTGAGTTACAGCTCCATAAAAGTCTATTCAGAAAAATAAGCAAGCGTCACCGGAGCTCGAACGCTCTACTCAGACCGAGGTTCATCAAGAGGTCGAGCGGAGGATCGAGATTTTTTATTGTTCGCGCTCTCATATTTCTCTGTTATTGCCTCGTTTACCCGTTAGTCCTACTTACCAGAGATTACGTAACGGAAGCAAATGGCGCCGAAACAATTTGTCCCCACAGTCCCTGCTTTTTGTTTTAATTGCAGCAAAATTTCCCGTTTGATAATCTGTTTGGGGCGAGGCGAGATTTATCGAGCTCAACGTCGTCCCGAGATGTTAAGGAATGGCCCGATATTTTTTTGTTTCATCTTCTCCCATTCAGTTATTTCCGCCATTGCGACCAGGACGTTTCCATTAATTAATAATCCTCCTGCCGCTGTCCCGACCCTTGTTACACAATATGTATGCATGGGACGTCACAGGGAGGATGATAACCTTTACTTTTTGCCCGTGACAAAGACGGTCTTGTTGTCACGAGGACTTCGAGACGTCGGCGGTCAGTTTGCCCCGGGAACCGGGGAGGCCGTGGGGAAGGGAGAGGGAGGTTTTCGTGAGGGGGCGGGCCGGTTTCATCCCTCTTCTAACCTTCCCATAGCTCCTCACCACCCCTCCTCTAACAAACCCGTCTCGACCCCTTGCCTACCAGAATCCTACTCCACGCCGACTTTTCCCTTGGCCGCTACTGCCCCATAATTCCTCCTCATTCTACTTGTCTTCCCTGACCTCTCGGATCGTGTTTTGCTTCGCCTCAGCCAGTCTGCCCATCGTCCACTTCCTCTCCCAAAGCTTCTACCCACGCAAAAAACCCTTCCCGGAATCCTATATCCTCCACCATCGTTGCCGTCGCTTACTTCCTTCCCCCGTCTCCCTCTATTTTACAAGATTCCCAATCCTCCCATACTTTAAACCTTAAGCTCTGCGATTCTCCATTTCTCGATCCTGTGTGTCGACTTCCCTTGGTATTCTTGTGTGAATAAAAAGTTGACCTCTCGTCCTCGCTCGAGTGCAAGCATTGCCAAACTGACTGTCCTTTCTCTCCTCCTGTCTTCCCTTCCTCTCTCTTGTCCACAAAGCGTTGAATTTACGGCGTGCGCCCTTCGGAAATTTGGTGTTTATTTGTTATTTTTTATATCTTCTCTCACGTTGTTTATCACGGCGTAGGAGAAAGCGATGATGTATTTAGTTCCGTCCAAACAGCCATTCTTAACTGCGGTTTTGCGGTGGTAGAGATTCTGCGATATAAGAAAAAGCTCGCCGTCTTGAATATAATTACTCGGTGAATTTATCGCCGTTGCAAATGTGGTGCATTCCGTGCAGAATATTTTCGTTTAGGTTTGTTTTCTAGTTGTATCTAATATGAAGCAACATTATCTTATAGCCGCCTTTATATATTACGTTAAAACAATTTTGTCTTTAAATTCCGTTTTTTAGTGTTTTTCTTCTATTTTATTCAGATTATTTTGGGAATTAGTTCCTTAACGTGTTTTAATGATGAATGTTCGTCGGTAAAATTTTCCCTCGAATAAAGTTATGCTTAGAAATTGCACGGTTTACTCAGGTGAATTTATTTTCCGTTAACTTTGGAAGGGAAAGAAGCTGTGTGCGCATGGTGTACATATGTTCTTCCACCAACATATTGTCGATCTCTTGCTTGATGGAAGTCCGTTTTCAGCTTCGCGATGGCGAGAAACCCGAATTCTAAAAGAATTCGAGGGGAATGTCACGCATAGCCGCTCCCGATGATTTGGTATGTCTCGGTAAAACGAAGGAAGGGCGTTAGTAGAATGTCTTTTTTATTACACTGGAGCTCAAATTTTGAGCCTTTATCGCTCTCCAGGCTCTTTCCCAACGTCCATTCGTTTCCATCATCCTAATTTGGAGCGCTCTTTCAGCCAAACTCCCCTTCTCCCACTGCCCTCCCATTTCGCAAGGCCTCCGTCCATATCCCGCTGCCCACTGGGAAGAAGAAAAGCTCCATGCTTTTTTGCCCCTCTCCCAATCTTGTTTTTCTTTATGGATATTTTTCCACCAAAAGGCCTTTTCTGTACTTGGCAACATTTGTGTGTTGAGAAAGTGTGAGGAGGAGATTCGTTCTCTTTTCCGCCCTCATTTGTAAGGGAAAATTTCGGCGTGATCTGTAACCATGCCGTAAGGGTGGTGGGACTGGAAGGAGGGCGCGGGAGGGTGAGTTCTTTTTGTGTATCCTTGCCAATTCATTTCAGAAGAAAGGGTTTTCCTTGCTGGTGCTTATTGAGAAGAAATGGTTATCCAATAGGAAATTATAAATTATTATTGGTGGCGCGTCGTCGTTTCAATCGTCTCTTGTTATGCGTATATGAGATTATTCGATTAGAAAGCGATTTTTATCTCGGCGCCGAGATTGTTTTTTAAAGTACTAATTCAATTCATGATTTTCACGGCCTACTAGTTTAGGAGGCGATTAATAAATGTTTTATGAGAGAATTTTTCGATCAAAGGCCGTTATATTTGGTATTTTTTTGTTTTTCGAAGGGACCCGTTCATGAGATTTCATTTTCTTTGCTCGTCGAATTGTGTGCCAAATATCTTTTGTTTTCGGCTGTTTTAATTTATATTCGAGAACCAAATGTCGATATATCCCTGTATTGTCGAACTTCTGAGGGCTTTGATGCCATTATTCGTGGATTTATGTAATTCTGATTCACGGCCTCTTTTCCAAGTCGTTTTAATGCTTTTTTATCGGATGAAATTCTTCATCCTTCCGCTCGATAATGGTGTGATATACTTGTCGCTACTTGTGGAGACTAATTCATTTTCGATGTAAAATGAATTTTGTTCAACTCTCTTTATTATTTCGTGTTTTAGTGCACTCCATATCGTAATTCAACTTGGCTCTTCAAGTACCCATGCCAGGACTAAAAATTATTAAATAAGCTTTTATAAATTCTGGTGCTTACATAATTTTTTTTAGCACTTCCTCGTAAATAATTTAAAGTGAACGGTTTGTTTTTGTGATTTGAGGGTAATAATGGATCAAGCTCTCTTAGTGAAATCGGATGTTTATCATTGATTAATTTTAGTAAAATGTTGCTCTATTCTTTTGAAGGAAAACGTCACAAAAGTGGTAAATCACCCTGAAAATTCACCACTGTTGGAAAATAATTTGTTCAAGCAGAGATCCGCAAACAACGTCGAGCGAAACGTATAAAATTTATAAACTCGACCGATCGTATCAAAGGTTTAGCCGCCTCCCGGCATATCCCGTGACCATTATTTCCGCGAGAGAGAAACTTAAGCTCATTGTCCGGGGCGCGAGGCAAATATAAGTTATAAAATTAAGCGTGAGGGATGACGATTGGTCTAACATAAATCCCTAGGAGGTAGTTGGAAGAGGGCAGATGTGAAGACGCGGTGTGGTAGTTTCCTTTGTCGTGAGAGAGGCCCAAGTGGCGGGTCTGTTTCGAGTGAGGAAGGAGAGGGAGAGAAGTTCGCGAAGAGTTGGGTCGGGAAAGGATTTCAGGGTGTAGGATACGATTGCAGTGAAACACATGGATACCGAGATGGATGGTGTTGGACGGGGTGTGACTCCCTCGAGCCCCTCAAGTAGTGGGGATGAGCCAGGATAAAGTCTCACCGTCCGGCTGGAACTGTCCCCCGGTTAACTCACACGAATTGGCGGCAACTGGGAGGGTAAGGAGAAGGAGAGCGTGTGTATGTGGGCATAAGGGCTTAAGGAGGAGAGGTCCGAAAAGGGTTGAGTTTTAAGGGTAGGAGGGGGGTAAACAGTGAAAGGGTCGGAGGGGAGGAAGAGGAGGCAAAACAGGAGAAATTTTGGCGGCGGGAACTCTGTTTCGGACTTGTCCTCCAACAACCCCGTGGTGTCTTCTCACCCTCCTCCTCACCCATCCTCCCTTTACGGTGTTATTTATGGGACTCCTGCGTCTTTGAATTCTCATATGTATATTTATGCCCTCGAACCCACCCTTTCTCCTCTGTGGCGGTCCAACCTCACTCCTCCCTCGCCCTGCCAACCCCTTTTCTTTCTCTCCTTCTCAGCGCCCTCCTTCCACTACTTTCCGCCCACAATACAATCCAGTTTCCTCCCCCGCAGCCTCCTCCGACATCGCTGAATCTTGCCCCGCCCAAGGATCGACGTCCACTGTGCCTATTCTTCCTCTATCTCCATCCTCGTCCTACTCCTCATCCCTCCTTCCTTCCTCCGTTCCATTTCATCCCTGGTCCCAGTCGTCGTTATGTGGTCCTTGGTCCATTTTTGCGAGCTCCGATGCGCCTTTTTCTATCTCTCACGATGGTTTGGTTTAGTTTTCTGCCACATCTCATTCTCGAGAATGTTTTCGATGCGATATTTTCGTTCCATCGCTCTATTTTACGGCGTCCCATTCTTCCATTTTCTCCGTCTCCTCGTTCCTTGTCCTTTTTTTCCTTTTCCTTATTTACGTCCTACCTCATTCTACCATTTTCTCAAAATCCACCCGCCGCTCTTAACTTCTTATGCGAGACTTCTTCCCCCTCTGGTTTCCCACCCTTTCGTAATATGTATGTGTCCTTCTCGTACACTGTAACCCTCTCTCTCCAGCTGGAAACCACCCTTTCCCGCAAGGGACCAAAGGTGTAGAGGGAGACAGAGGAAGAGGTGGAGGGGATGTAGATATGGGGTATGAATAAATGGAAGGTAGGAGTTGGGAGGTAATTTTACTGTCTTCGGTGGAGTGCATAAAAAACTTACATCTCCAGCGCTCTTTCTTCTCCCTCTCCCTCAGTCTCTCTTCCTCTCTTTTGGTCAATGGCTATTTCCTAGAGGACCCCAAGGGGTGCAGGCGACCTCATTTGACTCTCCCGGACTAACTTTAGCGAGCCGTGGAGATGTTTATCTGAGATTAGCGAGGCGACCGCCCTTTTAGGGGCTGTCTCTTGGTGTCGCTGCTGTTGCTGCAGTTGCAGAGAGAGGGAAGAGAGGGTAAAGATACGACCTTTTTTTGAGTTAACTTTTTTTCTTTACTGGAGGCGTGGAGTGGACGTGATACACGTGCGCAGATGTGGCGATGATAGGAGGGAGAAAGAATTTTCCCGATAAAGTTGCCAGAAAATTTCAAGGCTGTTTCCATCCTGAGGCGTTTCGTGGGATTTATTGATACATGACTTTCGAGATGGTTGTTAAAGCCGTTTTGTATGCTAGTGCATGTGTATCTAGTATGAGATTGGTAAAAAAATTCCTTAAAATTTATCAACACATTTTTTGGGTAATTTCTTCTAGTGATATATTGTGCGTAGCGTTGCGTGGTATTTTTAAACGTATTTTTTTTCTTTTATGAAATATCTTGCTTATGTATTTATTTTTCTTTTCAGGTAAGCTTTATGACGTTCTTACGAGGAAAACGGCCTGTGGTGTTACGTTCTTTGTAAGTACTGTGTTCGTAAAACTTTTATTTTGACACGAGGGATGTTTATATGGCATTTATTTTGATGGTTTGGTCATAAAAATGTCCATTATCATTTTCCTACTACGGGTTAAGCATCTACATCGAAAAATTTCGGCTCCCTATCGCAATTTTTGTATCCATAATATCCCTTCTTCAATTGGTTGAAGTCTCTGATTTACTTTAGTAGGTTCTAAGGGCCTTTTCGAAATTATTTCCATCGCGTTATGTTATTTTCGACGTTGTTTTCCCATACCGCGGGGGTATATCGCTCACAGCAGGAAGTGCATACGTGAATCTCCGCTTAACGCGTAACCCCCGAACGATATTCCCTCCACGATTCCACTTTCCTCTTGCGTCACTTTCTCCTCTTTATTTTCCCGCCGCCCGAGGGGATCGTGGATATCTCAGTTCACTGCCCCGTATCAGCTCCCCCGTGCGCATAACCTTCGCTCTTGAGGGACCTCTACTGCTCTCACTGGACAAGGGAAGGGGTATTTGCTCCCCCACCTCCCCCATATGTGTGTGTATCCGTTTTGTTTGCTCGAATGTATTCTTTTTTATAGTTATCGCATGCGATTCTTTGTCGGATATATTTTAGCATTCAGCTCGTCTTCTCTTCCGGTCGCCTCCCTTCTCCTCTTCCTTCACTCAAATCTTCAATCTCCCGACCCCATTTCTGTTCTTTCCTTCTTTCATACCCCCTCCCTTTCTCTCTCTCTCCCTCTTTTTCTTCCCTTACGTCGCTCCCTGTCTTGCCAGGATCGAAACCTACTTCGTTTTCCCTTTTCATACCCACTGGTTTCTTTCCGCTTGCTAGGATACTCAGGGTTTAAACCTCGTATCTAATGGCTACGGTATACTTTCCTTTGTTATTTTTTTTTAAAGGCCGCTCGTGTTTTCTTCGAGCTTAATTTTATTCGAGGTCTGTTGTGGTTTTGTTTTTGATTCTGGTTTGGTATGTTCCGCGCCTATTTGTCTAGGCATTATAATCGTAATCATGTATTTATGTATGGAAGCAATTTATAGACACTGATGCTTGAACCTACAGAGGATTACCATAATGCCACAAATATAGTAACTCTTGTTCTAAGAAAGGTATTTCATGTTTTCATGTTCTAATTATCTTCCGCTTCATTGATCGACATAAGTTTAGGTCTGAGTGCGATCTCTCGCGCTTAAAAAGTAACAGAAACTTCGTTTGGTAAGCTTAACGTGGAACACGTGGCCCTCCAACGCACACACACCTACACTCAAGTAAATGAAACGAAAAAAAAAGAGTTGCCGAACTCTCGTCGGTAGCTTCTGGTCTTTCCGCTCGTTTGGGCACGTGTCCCTCCGCCGGCTTAGACGAGGGAATCCCCCGGCCCATCACGCACGCTTTAAAGGGAACGGTGCGTGCCGCCGGTTTCAATCCAGCCTGTCTGACAGACGGAGAGAGAGAGACTAGGGGAAGTGGTGGGAAGAAATCAGGAAGGCAGAGATGGAGAGGTAGAGCTTGGGAAATAAAGGAAAACCCTCAACGATAAACAAGATCGAGTTGTCCTTAATTGAACCGAAGATAACGAAAGGGAGAGATGGAAGAAGAGCGAGGAACTGAGAAACGGAGGATAAGATTCATGGATAGGTATCTGCTATAAATAGCTGCTTCTTACTGATATAGAATGAGGATGGTAAAAAACCCAAGGTGGATGGCTACAGATCTGAAATGTGGCATGATGATAGATCATTAGGTACAACCGACGGAAAAATACCAAAATTTCGAAAATTTTCATATTTGGGAAGTTTTTCTCCGGCCTCAGTGTTTCATTCCTACCCTCCCATAAGAAAAGAATAGAAATCAGTAGTAGTAAAGTAGAAATTTATTTTTTTAAGTGCGTCGACAGCTATGGTCATTTTGCGCTGTCATCAACTGGGCATGCACACAGAAGGGAGGAGAGAAACCAGGTGCCGGCATTAGCCTACTCTTTACGAAAAGCACGAATAGAAATCAATCCAGATAGTTAAAATTGAGATTATAACTCGAAACATGAACAGTTTTATAGATGACTGAATGAAGTTTATTTTTAAAGACAAAATTTAAATCCTGCTGAAATAGCATAACAATTTTTTAAATCAGAAAAAGGGGAGTTTTTATAAATGTAAAATGTTAACTAGCATGGCATTGAGTCCAGCGCGTTTAAATGAGAATTAATATTCTATATTTTTTTATCTATCAATATATATTATATATGTTTAAGAGTTTGAAAGCCTATTTTCTTTATGTAAAAGTTATATATTTCGTGGCCTCACACACCACAATGGCCTGAAGGCCTCGTCATAAAGTGAAAATATTATTTTTGGTACGAATGCAAAAGAAGAGCTACATTTAAAAAATACATAACTTGTCGCGCGTATTGATAGGCGGCCAGGGGAGAGCTGATAAAATTCCTAATAATTAAGAATATGTGGAAAGTGATCTATCGAGAGAAAGAGATTTCTTCGTATCCAGTTGCGTCCTAGACTCTTATTCTCTTTTGCCAACGCACACTTTTTTCTCCTCCATGTTCCCACGGGCGCCTCTTCATTTGGGTGCGGGCGAGTAAAAAGGAAAGGGTTTCGGGAAGGGGGTGGGGATGTCAGGGTGGGAAGGAAGGAAGGGGCGGGGCTCATAAAGAGCGAGAGGGGCATTCATCCGTTTCGGTCGAGGGGCACGTGGGGGCGGTGGAGAGGGTGCGAGGAGAGGGGATGTGGAGAGCGAGAGGAAAGGAGAGACGCGTGCGGTTTGATCTCCCAGACCACGCATCGAACCCCCATCCTTCTCCTTCCCTCCCCTAAACCCCTCCTCCCTTTTCGCTCAGCCCTCCGCCGTTACTCCTCTTAGTCCCGTAGGAAAAACGGAGGAAAGAGGTAGAGATCACGGAGACGTGAAAGGAATAGTGGGAGAGGAGCATGTTGAGGTGGTGGTTGTTTGGTTGTTCGCTTTCTACTCTCTCTCTCACTTCTCTTTCCATTCTGCTGTGTTGTGGGCGAGATCCCGAACTGGATTTTTGTTTTTGTTGCCTCTCATCTCGCGCTCTCTCTCTCTCAATCTCTCTTCCCTCTTTCTCCTCTCGATTCTCTCTTTCCTACTCGCCCACACTTCTTTGGTCGTTTGAGGGTTGAGTAGGCAGGTCTTCCGTCTCTCCTCTTTTCCTCCACTTAAACTCGTAAGGCTTTGTGGGAAGGCAAGAAGGATAAGGAATGGGGAGAGAGGTTGATAGCGGGACAGTCGTGGGTGGTTGAGTCTTTGTGTGTTTTCTCTTCGCTTCCTCTGACGGCGTAGTTGGGGTCACTACTTATCCGCCTCTCCTACGCACCCTCTTCCTCCCTCCAATTGCCCGAAATGTATCCCTTATTCCTCCCTCCTTCCATAATATATCTTTCTTACTCCCGACGCTTGCCAATTTTACCGTACCTTTCGAGTGACATTTCCACCACTGAAAATTCTCGATTTTAGTATCTGAGCGCCGCTTACAATTGCACCTTATTTGTCTTTTCGTATTTTGCTTCGTTGTTTTACTTCTCTCGTGTCGTTGAGTTTAATCTTGTGTAGGTTTTTCCTTACTTGGAATATGTTCCTTTGTTAAAACGCAAATAATTTCTAGAACTTTTAACTGAATTAAAATTTTATTTTGATACTTAATTTTGCGATTACTCAAACAATTTTTGCTTCCGTAAATTATTGGCTACTCGTTTACCGTGTGTTTTATCTTTAAGTAGATGTATCATTTTTTGTCGAAACTTAGTGGAATGATCCTGGTGATCTGTATATTTTTCGATGCGAAAAATAAACATTTGCTTCAATTCTAGCTTGAGAATTATTTTCCAGGAAGAACTGTTTATTTTACCCAAGGATAAGCTTTAATGAATCAATGCAACTGTACAGTATGGATGGCTATACTGGAATTAGTTAATTGTTAATTATATTTCTTGCAAAAAACATCACAGGAAACATCCTTCGTGTACTTAAGTTCTAATCCCCATCCCTTCTCGCTCTTCTTTACCATTTCCCTCCATCGCCGCAAGTTAAGACCCTTATACAAATTCTCATCTCCTGCCTTCTTTTCCCCTCTCCATTTCCGAACCGCATTTCCACTCAATCCTCTTCCTCCTCATCGTCCCCTTCTATCGTCCTCTTTCCTCTTGTTTTCTCTTTTTCGCTCGTATCTTTCTTGTCCTTTTTCTTCCGGTGAAGTTTCTTCAGTTTAAGCATCCCTCTCCTTTCATAACTTTATCTTATCACTTGAACTTATTTCATCATACAATATTATCCTTGTGTTTGTTTATTGTCGATTTTATTATTTTTTGTACCATTTCGGTTTAATAACCTGCCATTACTCTATCATGGTTAGATGTTTTTGTTTGATTTTTAATTTTAATGCTCCTGATTATTTCTGGCTTGAGTGAATTTATTATTATTACTTTTTTACTGTTGCCTGGTCAGAAATATTCTATTCGAAGCAAATTTATTGACCAATTTTACCGCCCTTGTTAAAGCTATCGCACAATGTTATCACCCAATTAAAAAAGTTTACTCTACATTCGACGTTTAAAATTTTTCACATTTCGTTCATTCCCCGTATGAGGACTATTTGTATTTTTTTATTACACACCTTTCTTCATCACGGACAGAATAATGCTTACTGCTGGTTTTATATCGTAGAGCTCCTTTAAACAACTACGTAAAAAAAATGTCTGTCTCCTCCTCCGGTGCCCATCTTTTATCCTCTCTGCCCATCCACGAGTTCCGCTCCTCCACACCCAGTGTCCTCTTCCCTCCTCACTCATCCGTTCCGGCGTTTCCTCCCCCTTTTTTCTCTCTCTCTCCATCCCTCTTTCTCTACCATCCTCACCTCCCCGCCAATCGTTTTTCTCTCTCTCCCAACCCTCTTTTTCCCCTCCCTCCTCTCCCTTTTTCTCCCATCTCCCTTTGGCTTCTGTATTGATCTTTTCCCTCGCTTGGCCCCAGCCACTGCTTGCTCCCCCACCCTACCCCCCTTCTCCTCCCAACAACCCCCTCCAACTTTCCACCCACTCCCATGCCTGTATCGCGGTTTCGCTCTGTTTCTCTTATTTTTTCCATCCCCTTCTCGTCCGCTTTTTTAAATTTTATTCCACCGGGAGGTAGGTTGGGTTGAGTGGGAAGTTGGGAGAGGCAGAGAGTGAAGGGATTATTTCAGCTCGCCCTGACCGAAGGGGAAGGTGGAGGATGGACGTAGGGTATGCAGGCCAGTACTGCCTGCCTCTCAGTATTCTCCCAGATATCGTACTAAATCTTCGGCCCCCGATGGCTTTAACCTTCCCAACCTATCTATCCCTTTTGGTGCATCGAATCCTCGAGGGAGCGCGCTATCCCCGGTTTTATTTTTCCAGGTCTTAAGAGTTCAAAATCCTCTGTCATCTTTGCATTCGCCTGCAGTTCTTTCTCTCCTTTTTTTAAAGGCTGAGCGCTTTTAAAGGTTATCCGCCTTTATTAATCTGCGTAGTCAGGGCAATCATCTTACCTTTTCTCTCCCTCTCCGACGTCTTCGTCTGTAAAACACAATCAGGTCGACCAGCGTCTTCGAGAAACGTTTCTAAGGTAACAGTTTCTCGAAATTTTTAAGGTTTCCTTTTTCGATATCATTCCTCCAATCACGGTCCCACGTATCAGGTTCTGTCATTATTTTCTTTCGTCGTCATATCTGATCTCGTTCTAATTAATATTTTAACACATTTTAATATTCAAGGGCAAAATGGATGTTTAGTATAGAATATTTAACAGTCACTGACAGTATTTTTAACTGGTATGGTCGATGAATAAGGTTTATGAAATGTGAATAAATTCTCGCTCAGATGGCTGTCTTCGTGCTTGTCGTAAATGACATTAGCTTCTTTGTTTATTATTTCTCTTTAATATCGCTTTTCTTTAACTTTTCATTTTACAGTGATAGATTTGTGAATTATTACGGTGAATGTTTATCAGTTAAATGTACGTTATCGTTATCGCTTCGGAAAACCCGTTGCTTGGCGAGGTTTTATTTGTTACGATTTTTCTTCGCATTATACCGCTATTTCAGGGTAGTTGCGGTTAATTTTCGAATTTTCCCGTTTCATTTAGTATATTTATTGGATTTGATTCTCTTCATCTTCGGGTATAATGTGTGGGCAACTGTTGTCTGTAATCACCTTCCGTCGTTCGGTACGTCTTCATTATATTTTTCTCATCTTACGAGTCGGATGGAAGTTTATGAGGGCGTATTTTCTTCTCTCGCATATCTGACCTTCCTTTATCCTCTTTTTCTTTTATCCTACCTCAACTGTTTTATCCCTCGCAGTTATTTTCTACCTGACCCTTCTTCCCTCACCCCCTCTTCCTCCACTCACGTTTCTTCCTCCTCTCCTCAGCCAGTCTCTCAGACTACGGAAGCCTCCTTAAACCTCACGATGGATCCCGGAAGTGCTTGCTTGCTCGCTTGATTGGAGCAACTTCGGAGAATTTCGATGCTTTCTCTTCCCATTCAACAGATCTTCCCCTCGCTCCCTCCGCCTCGCATCATTCCGTTTCCCTCCCCTCTTCCTTTCCACTCCCGCTTTCACGTCACCCGACCTTTCCCCTTCCCCTCTCGGTCCACGGACTCGTGTTTCTTATATCTTTTCAGAGTTTTTTTTTAATCCCTTTATGTTCCTCGAAGGAGACTAGCCCACTCGCTTTACCTCTCCAATTTATCTCTCGTCTCTTCTCCTCTTCGTTCCTCTTTCTCCTTGTCATTTCCTTTATGGTTGTGAGGTTAAACGATACAGAGAAAGCTCGTTAAGTTTCGATATCATAGGTGACCGCTTGTCTGCTTGTTGAACCTGTTCTGATTTAAGTAATCCCTTTTTCTAAGGCGGTCTTTTTCGTATTATTTTTAACGCCCATGGAACCATTATAAGTAATAATTTTAAATAGTTTTTCTTGGAGAAAATATTTCTGGGGAATTCCTTCGCGATATTTAATGGTTAGTTTTTATTGCGTTCTGACGCAAGGAAGTGTCGTCGGCGTCGTTATTCACATTTTATGCCATATTGGAAACGTGAGAATCGTTTTTAACTTTTGTTACTCGACTTGAAGTGTTGGAGGCTATGTATAAAAATTGAGGAAAGTATCACAGTAATACGATCGCTCTGAAGTCAAATGTTTTACTTCTTTACAATGAAATATTGAGAATTTTTTTGTCGTTTTATTAAGATGCTATTTTCAAATCCCGGCCATTTTGATTTGATAAATTCGGTTTAATTATGATGCGTCAGTCATTAATATAGGATTCTCTTGCTTATTTATATGTGATGCTGTCCTAGGATCCAAGTTTCTCATTCGTATCGAAGGGTTCCCCTCGCTTCATCCCTCTCATCTATCCTGTAATCTCATCCCACGTCTCTCAGGCCCATGTCTTCTTCTTCGCTATTAAAGGGCGAGTTATCTTGAATGGGTTCTGCTCTAGCCGGATTCGCCACTGGATCTTTCGGAAATGAGAAGGGAAGGGAATGAGAGTTTCATTTAAAGAAAATGTTTTTATTTTATAAGACTCCATGTTTTCCCGGGAAACAAGCTGTAACTTGCTCTAACGTTTTTTAGACTTTTATTGCATATACATATCTTTCAATCTTTAAACCACGAGCAGTATTCATATGTTAACAGTATGGGTTCCTTTTCTCCAAAAAATATATATCCAGCGCAATTTATGTTAAAACCATAACGATTGAAAGAAATAGTGTAAGTAGCTCCCATGTCCATAAAACGGTTGACATAACCGTTTGCTGTGTCATTTATCTGGTGGAATCCATTATCATGGATCACCAATACAACTCAACATCCAAGTGCTAATCAAACGTTTGGCAGTTCACTTTGTCCGACACAATTACTAAAGGTGAAATACTCCTTTAGCCTAACAATTAGAGGGTTACAACACCCAATGCATTTCGCCCACAAGGTGGGCATCGTCAGGGGTAAAACCTGTTTCAACAGTGACAGCAGTCTCCCAGTCACTGTTGAAACAGGTTTTACCCCTGACGATGCCCACCTTGTGGGCGAAATGCATTGGGTGTTGTAACCCTCTAATTGTTTGGCTAAAGGAGTATTTCACCTTTATTAATCTTAGCCAAAGTTATTGAGCTACTATCAATTATCGACACAATTACGCCAAAGAAATTTATTTAATGATGAAAAAATAAAATGGCAACTTTCTTTTTTCCGCAGTTTTAATATCTCAGTACGACCCGAGTTTCGATGTGTTGCATCATCTTCAGGTAAAGAACTGAGGTTACAAATTACCTGGAAATGAAGTATTTCATCGAAACTTGGATCGTATCAAAATATTAAAACTGCGAAAAATACTAAGTTGAAATTTTATTTGTTCATCATGGAACAGCTTCACAAGATTACGTCCACCACCGTGAATTTTATAAAATCTATTTAATCGCCTGTGGTTTTCCGTATTACTAGTTTTTATGATTAGGCAAGTATTGATGCTGCCTTGTTAATTACACCCTCCGACTAAGATTGCTTCTGTAAAATGTGAAATATACTTAAGGTAGCGGTTTACTGCTCATATTCTCCCTTGAAATTGTCTGGCCGTATTGGAAAGTTTCTTGTAAGTGTTCGAATTTCTCAATAAAACGATGTCAACCCAAATAATTTCTAAAGCCGGTTTTAGTCTTTCCATTGCTAATTTTGAAAAAAAAAAACAACTTTATGAGGTCAAAAATTTTTATTGCTGTCGTTCCATCTCTTTTTTCCTGGCAACCTTTCGGAGTATAAGTATTTGAACGCTTTTCATTTTTCGCAAATGCTTCTGAGGAGGAAACCGGCGAAAACGGTCTTTCAGTTTCTCATCCTGTATGTATTTGGGTGCCAGGGTAGATTGGTTCTGGGATTACGTGAGCGTGTTTTTTAAGGGCGTTTGGAGGTTTATTTGACGGGCAGTCGAGAGGCATTCGACCGTGGAAATAAATGCGGATGGTGTCCGAAAGCGTCCAAGCGGCAAAATTCTTGTCAGTTCCTCTTTGCCTCTTCTTCAGCGCGTCGGTTTATATACATATCCTCGTACGCGGTAACGATTTTACGTTTTCATTCTGCAAACTTTTCTATAACTCCTCACCCTCTCCCTCCTCCCTTGCGTGCCTACCTTACAATCAATGTGCTTATGCTCGGCGGAAATAATCGTTTCAAGTTAAAAGCTTATGATATTTATCGACTGTCGCCGTAATCACGGGGGTGGGGAGTTATGTTGTTTTTAGGTCCCGACATCGAATTTGGAATCTCGCTGATGCGAGGACGCGTTTAATCACTTTCGGTCCAATAGTCGTTGCGCACGAGAAAATATAAACGTATTAGTTAAAAATAGATCAAAAGGACGAATACATGATAAATATTACGTTCGCCTCGCGAAGTATTCGATGTGTTCGTAATTTGTAAGCATAAAAAACTCCGTGTCATCGGATGCGTTATGTTATCTGATCCATTTATTTTGATCGCTCGAATGGTTGCAAAAACGCGAGGGATAAAAACAATATAAAAAGGGAGGAGAGATCATATCGATAATTATTTAAACCGGAGTAATTTTTTGAGCATTGTCTTGCGGCTTTCGTTAGAAAATTAAAGTGTTGTGTCATCTGTCATTTTGTGCTCGAGCGAAATTTAATTACGCGACTCCGCTCTCGCGTTAGGCCCGCGCGTGATATTAATCCGTCATTTTATTTACATCACGCTCGATTCTAATCGCCGTTTTTTAGGTAATGTGTTCGTCAAAGCCGTGGTCGTTTTTTGGGGGGCGGGAGGGGGCTAATCCTGAATTCTGCGGCAGTTCGTAAAGCAGCGACAAATACTTTGGATTGTCGGAGGGGATATCAATCGCTCTAAACCGCGCTGCGGCTTCCCTCTCTTTTTTATTTGCCGTATCATTCCGTCGCTTTAGCCTGAACACCCGTGGTCGGGGTGAGGGAATGGCGTGTTTCCTCTCCCCACGTCATCGATCGACGCTTAAACCTCTAATTGTATGGCAATCGCGACCAAGTAACGCATTTATCGGCTTACTCCCATCTTTACTTTCTTCCTCCCTGCCTCCTCACTCTCTCCCTCTACAATCTCCATCTTTCTCCTTTATACTCTCGGAGGCTTTTGTGTGTATCGCTGCGGGAACACCTTTTTGGCCCTCTCTCGGATCCCATCGCATGCTCTATCCATCAGCATGCCCTTTTGACCCTTTGTGCGTTATTTTCAGCTCGTAGATTGCACACAATAGGTGTACCCTTTGTGTGTGTGCCCGTATCTATCCATTACGTTCTCTCTCTTTCTCCCCTAGTCCCCTAGCTAGGAATCTTGTTTTTTTCGTCCTTTATACTCAAAATTCCACGGTCCGAAAATGTATATTTTCACTCTCACGGTGTGTTTACGCATACTACTGGTAAATATACGCGCGTAAGGACCATTTGTTGCATTTTCGATCCTGTAGACGGTCACGGCGCAGTTAATGATGTCGTCTCCCCTTTCAGTATTTATTGCGCAATACGCAATGCAAGGATATTTATTTATAAGTTCTTAATAATCGGATTGAAAGTGTGGGGTTTTTTACTATCGGGTCATAATAATATTTCTTGTGTTATACATTTTATACTTATATTTTTCTCAATAGGACGTATACTATACGTATTCCGTTTATCTTCAAATTTGATCGTTATCTTAAATTACGTATATTCTGGCAGTTACTTAGGACAAAGAATAATTTTTTGTTTCTTTATGTGAAATCCTTCTTCGTTCTGTAATGCGAGAAATCTGTTTCTTTCGTTTTTAGAAGGCCGCGTTTTATAACGGTGTCTTACGGATTATAGGGTGTACATACCGTACTTTATAAAAGCGAGTTTCTTTCGAGTTTTTTTATTTTCTAAATATTTTTATAAGTAGTGTTATCGACTACGACATACATTTTGCCCTCTCAAATAGCACAGTAAATTAAAGGAAATTTAAAGATTTATCATCGGTTAAAAACTAAGGTTAGTGATTGCTTAGACGCAAATTTGATTTTTTTCTGTTTCTTGTATTTCCCTAAATCTTGCAAAAATTAAGCTCCGATGTGCGATATTTTTCTCCAAGAGTACGAGTGTGTTCTACGAGTTCTGCAAATTTAAATTCAGAAGTATTCGAGAAGTCTCTTACACTCGACTCTAACATTAGTCTCGGAATGTATGCTGATTTTTTTAGGTCGAAATGGAAAGGGATGTAGGAGGTGGGAGCAAGGGAAGTGCGAATGAAATGGAGAAGAAGGAAGAAGAAGAGCTGGGAGGAATTAAGGAGAGCCTTTAGGAATTCCTGTTATTGTGATGGGCATGGGAGAGGGTGTGAGGCTTGAGGGGGAGGGGGTAGGAAGGAGGTGCGAGAGGAATGAAGATGGGGTGGGTGGGATCAGGAGGTAAAGCCGGGGAGAGTGATTCGAGTCAGGCGTCGGAACGAACCAAGGATTGAGGTTTATTCTTGTAGCCGGAGAGACCAAGCAGAAGAACATCTCGAGAGACTCGGTCGAAGACGAAAATTTCGCCAACTGTAAATACGCCTTATTTTTTAAAAAATAATTAGCGCTTTTCTCAATACGTTTTTGCTTCATTGATTTTAAGCGTTTATTCGCCTATACTTATTTTTCCCGTCGACCTTCCGCTCATTAGCTAAGGGAAAGCTCTTTGGAAGGACTACGCTACCTCCGTCCAACTATACCACTTTGTCCTCCTATTTCGAATGGAGGTGGCGAGGGGGTGGGGAGTGGGTTCGTGCGAAATAGTGAAAGGGATGAAAGCGTTTGCGACTGTATTTCGAGGAAGTGGGGTGGGATATGGGAGGGTTGATAAAGGGAAGGGGTAGAAGAGGGGGTTTCGGGCAAAGGGAGAGAGGGGTTGGCTTGCGGGAGCTCTGAAAATTATTGGCTTATGCAAACGGTTTTAATCCCGAAATTTGCATGATCAAACAGCGTCAGAGGAAGAGAATAGGGATATGGGGGATGGAGAAGGGAAAGGGGGAGGTGCGGGAGAAAAGGTGTTTGAGTGTGGGGGTGGTAGATAGAATAGGTTGTGATAGGGGGGTGTGCGAGTCGAGTGGTCGAGAAAGAGGGAAAGAGAGAGAGAAAGTTTGGGTAGATGAGTGCACAAGGAGGAACCTTTTCTCCCATCTTGAGATGAATATTTTCTTACGAAATGGTGGAGTGGTTTTTGTTTCGCGTTTCATATTTTGAGGTGCGCCGTGAATTTTGAGGCGAGAATATTTCCGAGGCTCTTGCGTTTCCATAAACATTCGTAGGTTTGTACGCACCACTATGTGTGCCTTTAAGAGATCGCTTGTTTCGATATTGAAGTGCCAAAATCTTAGGGATTATTCAAATCTATATCTTTAGCGTTGTTAGTCATGATAAGTATATCTATCATTCTATCATTCTCTCATTAATGCCTGTATAATATTCCTTAAAATCACCCCGAACAGGTCATTTCTTTCCAATTAATTTTCATACTATTTCTAGTATTTTATAATTCAATCGTGCTCTTTAAATTTTTTGAGAAAGTAATATCTAATAGCTGTGAAATGTAATGAATTGATTGCATTTGTATTTGGTTCTCTGTTGAATTCGTTTAGCAAATGGTGATGGAAAAAAACCTTAAGTAATCGTTGCCTCTCAAAATCCTCGTGCGACACTTTGTTAGCTCGTGTAGGCAACCCGTTTTATAGTACCGGTAGTCGTGCTGCATACATTTGAGGAGTTGTTATTTTGACGCCGTCCAGCATCGTAAACTTCATTTGAATTTGAAATTTTCTTTGTCTCCTTCCTCTACTTATTTTCTAAACTCCGTCATTTATATTAATCGCCCGAAAATATTAGTTGAAATACTGTAAAAACATAGTCTTTTGTAGAACTTTATGTTTAACCTGATTTTTGGCTTATACGTAGGTAGTTGAATTGAGTTACTTGAAAACTGGCTTAGCGTTTTATTTAAACACCTACTTGTATTGGTAATAAATTATGCATGTTAACTTTCTCTTGTAGTTTGTTCGCGGGATACATTGCCGCATTAAAAACTAATGCCGCGTCAACTTACATCTCTGATTTAAAATTCTTCGGATACCAGCTGCAATTGATGCTTTGACGTTAGTTGCTCTAGAAATATGTTTATATGACGGAGATAATGTTCTAGTTAAATTTAAGCGAGCTCCACTCCAGATACAAAACGTTTTATGCCCATGTTGTGTTTTATCTTTAGACGGAGGAAGATTAAATTTGCCCTGGTAAAGCGTTGGAATTAATATTCCCTCGTGTCCCTCACTCATTTCATTCGGAACGTTACGCGTTGTTAATTACGGAGACACGCAAAGCCTAAGACGCGCGTCACAGAGGAAATTTAATTTTCATCTCGCGACGATAAACATTAATACCGCGAGACAACATATATAATCCCATCATGCAAGTCGGCATGCTACTCGGACCCGGTAAGTCTACGAGACAGTCTTAAACTTTTCCACTGGTCGCTTTTCAGAATCTAACGGCTGGAAGAAGAAGAGCGCTAAGGACTGACTCCGTGAGGTCTTGTTGTCTCAGCGTGTGAGATAGATATGGGGCTAAGGGGGAGGACGGGGTGTTAGGGGGAGGGTGAGAAGGGAGGTCTGCTGTGGAAGGGGAAGAATAAGGCCTATCTTTGTTTGCGCAGCTTGATTCGGCCGTTGGGTTGGTGGTTTTAGGGACGGGAGCCGTGCGGAGGAGGGGTTTTTGGGAAAGTACTTTGTCGAGGGTGGCTGGTTTTGTCGTCCGGCCGAAAGGAAGAAAGAGGAGTGAGAGAGAGAGAGACTAGTCCATACCGCCTTTCTTCTGTTGTTGTTCTTGGTTTTGACAGCGTCGGATGTCAGTCTGTCTCGTCCGAGGGTGGGTGGAAAGGACAATTGTGCTACTCTAGCAAGAGCTCTGTGTCCGTCTCGGTGGGCGAATAGTGTAAGGATGTCCGTCTTCTCTCAGAGGGTTCTTTTTAAGAGCCCCGCGTTGTCTTTGGATGGTTTAGCTCTCATTACATTAGTCAAAGCGACTTCGAGGACGGTTTTCAGACGGACGTTTTACGGTGGATTTAACCTAAAGTCGCGTATGCCCATGTTTGAATTAATTTGTTGTAGTTGTGTTTCTTTGGAGACAAATAATGACATCTCTCGTGGAAATTAGTCGAATCCGAAAATATAAATTATATTTATTTTAAAAAAGTTTTTATTTTTACTTTAATCGTAATAATGATGTGAGTGGCAATGCGACAGCTTTGTCGGCTTGTCTCAATGCAGCGACTATTAGGTAATTTTGGTGTCTATTATTTCTATGGCTTAAAACAATGCATTCTGATAAATCTAAACGTTAATTTGGCTTATTTGGTCATGATTTAAAAGCTTTCAAATGTTAAAACTACTCTATCTTAGCCCATTTCTTTGCATAAAGTTCAACATTGTATTTTTAACTAATTTTATAATCAAACTTTATGAATTACTGCGCTGATTCCGTTTGAGGAAAGGCACGCGTCTTTACTTTTACAAGATGTTAAGATAAAGCACAAAAGGTATTCGGAATTATTAAATGGTGGTTTCTACATCCATGTTTCCGGGAGGAGTAGTGCTTGAGATTGAAATTAGTTACGGAAAAAAGCATTCTGTAAGGTCGATAATCGAAATTCGTTAAAAGACTTTTGAAATATTAATTGATCATATATGGAATTAATAGTATCAGAATATTTGAATGATGGTTGATTTTGAACCCGTCTATGGTAGCATACATACATCTCTGATAAACATGAAGCTGTTTAGGTACGCTAAAATTGTTTCTAATGGTTTGCATCAATTTAATTCATCGAGATTTAGCAAAACATCTCCATGATCATTTCCCGTTATCTCCGTTAAAAGAAGCAGTTTGTCGTTTTCCCTTATGTGGTTCGCCGTAAGTCGTGATTCACTTCGACGTCGCCTAGTATCCATTCCGGTTACGGGTGTCTCTTATTGCATGGAGAAGAATGACCTCTACGCTGAAAATCTCCTCAGCCTTAACAATTATTTTTCCTCTCATCAGCGAATGTGAACCCTTTTCCATGAACTTCTCCTCTCCATCTCTCCTTCCTCCCATTTTCTCCTCCAATCCGATGGCGAGGAGTATCTTTCCTTTTCTCTAGTCTTGTTTCGTCTGACTTGGATTTTCAGCCAAGTCCTCGAGTGCTCTCGTTCCGACCTTTTCAGTCTTCGGTGACGTCGCAATGACCTCTGGGATGCCTAAGGCCAGAATGAGGCCCAAACGTGTTTGACCCGCCCATCCTGGGTCGACCTACTCGTGTCTCCTCACTTTTATTTTGTCACGGGTCATCTTTCAGCGTTGCCAATATGTTTTATACGATCGAGTTTAAACTGCAGAGCGTAAAAACATTTTTAGCTACATCATTTCCATTTATACTAATTTTTTAGCATTCGGACTTGAATATTTGTTAGTTAGGTCGTTTTTGTTATTTCCGAAAAAATTGACATTATAAGCAGTGAAATTTAGAATTTTGCTAATCTCCATCCTGAGACGAATAACTGATTTCAACTTCATGAGTTATTAGAGTTTTTTGTTTATACTTATATATGCAGAATCTCTAGAGATAATCATAATATCCCTTCTTTGTTTAAACAAGAAGTCGCAGACGAATGAAGTAAGGAAGTTAACCGCATGCATCCATTACCATTTTGATTCGCCCGTATGCCCGCCATTTATCCCGTCTTTCTCGATTCCTTTCCATCCATTCCCCCAACCCCTTCGCCGAACTCTACTTCCCTCCCTCCCTCCTCTCTCACAGCATCTCTTCTTCTTTTTTATACTCTTTGGTCCCTATTCCCTCCGCCCACGCAGGGATGCCCGTCCAATGGGATTAAAGGGGTGGAGCGGAGAGAGAGTGAGAGAGGGAGAGAGTGAGTCGGTCGAGGAAGGGAGGATGGGTTGGAGGAAGGTATGAATGAGGGAGGGAGAGAGAGCGTTTGAGGGAGAGAGATAGAAATAGGGTACTCCCTCTTATTTTATTCATATTTTTATTCCGTACTCTCCATTTTTGGCCCAGAACCACTCTTCCATCGCTCTTCTTCCATCTTTCAGCTTATCTAAGCATACGTATCCACTCTTATATCTCCCCGCTTCCGAGTGCACGTGTGCATTCTGTATCGATGTGCGTGTTTCGTCCGCCTTTAAACATTTTAGCGGGGTCAATGAAACGCTCACTCGGCCGCCTGTATTGTTTCGGAATTCGGAATCGTTCTCCCTTTTAAAGGCGACTCGCTCCCGACTTGTTGTTTTTTTGTCGTTTTTCTAACTTGTCGTTTTCTTCAGCGCGCTATTTTCGATCTCGATACAAGGGATACTTTATCTCTTGGTGGGTTTTTCCTCGCGCATCGTTTGGGCCCGTTTTTGTGACGCTTCAAAATAAGTAGTTTATGTGCGTTTAAAGGATACGAAGTTTTTGTCCTCGGTTTAAGCACGACGATACACGGGACTGGGCGAGGGCACTAGGGTGAGTGTATTTATGCTCCGCACGGTTTGAGGGCGTTATGGGGCGTGAGACGTCTGCGTAGTCGCCGAGTATAAATAATAACGTCGGGATTTTAGAAATTTTTGGCTGGAGTAAATTGTTTAACGGAAGGTTTTTGCGGCGAGGTAACGAAAGTAAATCCTTTTCGCAAAGCAAACACCCGTTTCGGGGGATATAATTTTTAACTGTTTGTTTTTTTTTGTTGCTCAGTCGAGTTTTTTCATACCTTGATTGCGAATTTTTTGAAATGCTTTTATGATTTTGTTCCGTTTAGCTTTCGGCGTTAAGCTTCCTTGTTTTGTGGTTTCTGTTTTATATGGTTTGATTAAACGCTTAGATTCTTGCGATGTTTGATCAAGTGTTAATATACTCTTTCCGGAATACAATGGACGCTAAGTTTTTCCAGTAAGATGAGTTTTGTAAACATTTAAAAAAGCATATTTCATAGTCTTGTGGCTTTTATGTCTTTCTGATAATGACCGTATAGTCTCTTATTTCGCTTTCGCTGATGAACTATCGCGTTGATAGAGAATAACGCTATTTTTTATTGATAACTTTAAAAAGCAGGCACAGGCTTTTTCCTCTTTAAATGAAAGTATTTATTTTTATTTTAACGATTCATGTGCAGCGATTGAGGTTTTGGCCATATTTTTTATAATTCACTTGGGTGTTTATTTGTGCAATCGGATCCATTTAATTTCGTTTTACATTTACGCAATCGCTTGACTCCGTATATATTAGCTTGTTAGTAATTAATTGATCTGTTTATTAAATAATTTTTCGGCAGTTTGGGATGTTTGCAGATTGGTATTATGTTTTTGGCAGTACCTCTCACTCGAATGAAATAATATTTTGTTAACTTTGGCGTTTGTTATTTTTTGCAGGAGTTTTACTGTACGTGCTTGTTAAACCCCAATTAAGTAAAATTATAGAAAGTTATGACGCTAAATTTTCCTTCGTATATTTGTTTTATGCATTCCATCAACATTTTGATGTGCGGCTATTTCGTCATTTTACTTTCGGGAAGTGAATTATTTATGTAAATTTCTGCTTGCTTCGCACAATTTAAAAGATTAATGATTGTAATTTTTTTTCATAAAATAATTTAAAATTTCAATGATATAGTGCTATCATCGACTAAAAAGTATGATTTTTTTTATTCGACTACAAAGTGTGACATTGAAGTTAAGGGCTCTTAATTAGTCGTAACTTCTAGCGTTGAATAATTTTGAATCGGTTAATAATTTCTCATTGACTTAAATTTCATACAAATCTACGCACATCGCTTAGGCGCATTTTAGCGAATTTCATTTGCCTGGTATAGATTCGTGTAGTTCAGGAAGAATGCTTTATTCACGATAACTTTGGGGGGATCTACACAGCCTTTCACGTAATGCATTAAACACTACATCTTTAATCGCCTCATTTGGATTCGATTTTCCCTCCCACTTCATTTTCGTCTGTAGCCCAGTCTCTGGTCCTATCCAACCTTTCCATCCTCTCCCTTCCCCCGGCCCATCTTTCCTCAAGTCATCCCCCACCCTTTCCTTCCTTCGGAATCTCGCCCACTCTCCCAGATTCCGTCACAACCCGTTCCTCCTCCCTAGCCTCAAGGCCTGACCCCCTTAAAAACTATTCTTTGGAGGAATCTGATTGGCGGAGAGTAGGGACGCCCGGGGAACGAGAGGGTAGTCTTACGGGCGTCACGTGGGTGCTTCCCCCTGGCCCCTCCCACTTCCCACCCCAGTTCCCTCCCTCTCCTACCTCTTTCCATACCACGCTCCATCTCTCTCTCTTCTCGTCTCCCGCTTCCCCAAACGAGGGTCTGGCTATCCAGTCTCTTATCTCCATCCTTCCTCTCCCTACCGCCCTCTCTCTTCCATTCGGGCCTTCCTTCATCCTTACAATGGGCTGTGTGTGCATTATAGAATGTAGGTAGTTGGTGGGTACTGTTAGCTCTGTGCAAGTCGCTAACTGGTTTATAGTCGCAACGATTGTTTGGAATGAAAATGAAAAGTTTTCACCTATTCATTTTTGTCGAAATTGATGCACTATTAGATCCTTCGTCAATTATAATGGCATCGGGAATAGGTTTTATTGTTTTTGGCTAACACAAAACATTTTTTTGAGAGTGGCTTTTAATTTACTTTTGGCTAAACTATTTAAGTATAATATTTTCGTTTTGTTTATAACCGGGTTAAGTGCGTTGTTTGGAACCTGAGAGAAAAGTTTTTGTTTTTTTTTCTCTATCATATTTTTAACTATTCAGATATAATTATATATCTGTCTGGGACATTTATGTGAAAGTATTTCATTATTTTTAACTTATGGGCCAAATTAACTACTTCGAAAAAAATATTTACTGTTAAATTTTGTATAAACTCTGTACATTTTATGGAAAATAGTGCGGACTTGAGCTAAAAGAAATTTCATCAAGGAAAATTTTCGGATAAATTCTGTACATACATTTGTTCTAGTATAAGATTCATAAACAGCAATATTCATATTTTATTCAAATAATATATGATTGTGCATTTAGTGTTTTTTTCTGGCATTAATTTACGTCAATTTTCTTATTAGAACTGTATAATTTCTTACGCCAAGGAAATAGGAATATAGTGGTTATAAAATGTTTACAAATGGAGAAGCAAATAAGCCGACTTGCTAATCTTGGAGAGTGAAAGAGTAATTTTCTTTTACTTTTATAAATTCTGGAAGGGAATAAAACTAGTTTCTTTTTTCCCGGAGAAAAAGTATCTCGGAGAATTTTTCATCAAAAGTTGAAATCGTGTTATCTTTTTTCTTTGATGTTGGCGTTTCCTCCCTTGGGTTCTTAATAGCTTGACCGCCATTATTATTTTTTAAGGCAATTGTTAAAACTTTTTTGAAGATAAGTTATGCTCTGTTAAAATATGAAGAATTTCTCTTTTCTATGGAGATATACCTTGGTTACTTATCTTGAACGCATTAACGCTGATGTATTTACTATTACGTTGATTTATTTCGCATTTGGAAATAATTAAAATCTCATTCTTACGTTAGTTCTCTTCATTTCTTCTGTAAATATCGTTTAAATTATATTTAGTATAAAATATGTAAAAGGTAAATTTAAATTTATTTCTGATTTATTTGTGAGTTTTACTTTAATTATGCAGAAATAATCGTAAAAGAACACACTGCCTATTCGTTTTATTGAGTCCGATTCGTTTTCTGCCGTTAAGTCATCTTTAAACCATCGTCGTTTATTTATAGTGCTTGATAGAAACTTCGAGGAAGCGGGTCACTCAGATTCGGCCAGTTGTGTTTAAATACTATAATGTGGATCTGCAAGGGACTGTTAAGGGTCATGACCTTCGCCTCTTGTCCTTATCTAGCTCTATGAGTCTCTCTTCGCCCCGCTCTCTTCCTCTCTTTCTCCCCAGCCTCTCTCCCTCCTCTCTCACCAAGCCCATCGACCTCAGCCCTTTTGTCTCTGAGAAAGCGTATCTCACTCGCTTCTCCCATTCCCTTACACCAACCCTCCCCTCCCACCTCTTCCCTCGTGTATATCTGCTACTTCCCCTCCCCCACACATCCTTATTCTCCTCTTCGTCTTTCTTCTTTCTCACTTCCCTTCTTCTCCCCCTACTCCAACACCTCTCGTCCCCTCCCTCCCTCTCTCATTCGTCCTCCCTTTTGTCTTCTGACTCTATTGTGTTGTGTTTTATGCTTCCTTTGCCGTCCTGGCTCTATATTTTCCCTCCGCTTCACCTACCAAATCACCTTAATCTCTCTCTGCTCTCTATCCTTTATCTATAGCATTTCATCTTCTCTTCTTTAACTTTCCGCTGTTTCTCTTTTCTCGACAATTATCTTTCGCGCTCTATTTGGTTATGTGCTTACCTTTTGTCCTTTTTGCTACGTTAGTTCGGACCGCGTATTTAGAATGCCGTTATTACATTAAATTTGATTTTTTGGCGTGAAGTATTTGCTATACTTATATTATAGCAACTATTGCACCAAATAAATGATTAAATAAATGGTTTGATTAACTTCGAATGCGTTTCACGTGACATCTCACTTATATTTTTGTATAAATCAATTATGCTAAATTTTACAGAATATTACAGGCAGTTATCATTTACGTTGGAACACACGTATGTCTTTGTAGGTAGTTACATCATATAAATATTGATACAGCGACTTGGATCTTTGAAATAATATATACTTACTTTTTAAGTTCAATGGTTTTCTTGTTATAATTTTAAAGCTTTCTGTGAAATTTTAGAATTAGATTTCTTTCGTACGTACTTTATATCTTCTACTACTGTTAAATAATCCTCATAAGCATTTTCCTCTTTGAAATATGACTCCGTTTTATTTGCTATTAAATGTTCTTACTTCTTGTTTGTGTCAGCATAAAATGCGTCGCTTTTAAATGATTGCTCTAACATGGACAATTCATAATTTTCTCCCTCTGCTGACATTTAGTTGTCTTTGAGTCAATTATGTCACCCCGTCGTCGGTTATCATCTGGACATAAAGTATTGTTCTTCGGGTCCCCTAGACTGTTGATCTCATCACAGTAACCTTCTGAACCTTTTTCTTTATCCCTCTCTCGAAGTATTTCCAACCATCTACCGACGACCATCTCTTCTATTTCCTCATTCCCCTTCTCTCCCTCAGAATGCCTCCCCACTCGATTCACCCTCCATCCTCATATCCTCGGCTTTCCAATTACGGTTCTCCCATATACGAGCATTTTCTCCATCTCCCTCCCTCCTCTTTCCTCCTGTCCGTCTTTGTCTCTCTCCGCCTCCCTCCTTCCCCCTTTAGTTTCCACTGCGCGTAATTAACCCTTGACGCCCTGAGCAGCGCGGCAGGAGAAGAAGGAAGAAGAGGGGTGAGGGGTTCGCGAGGATGGGATGAGGGTTTTTAGCGGCGAGGGTTTTGGCGAAAGGGTTGTGAAAAGTCGCGGGAAGGGAGGGCATGAGTCTGGAGGTGGGGGGGTTATGGAGTAGGAGAGTAGTTTGGGAGGGGAGGTTCGAAATGAGTGCCGACCGTGAAAGTAGTGTTTGCGGTGGAGGAGAGAGTAGAGGGTTGGAATGAGAAAGAATGGGAGAAGGGTAGGATGAGCCGTTATGGTGTTTCGAGGTTTGGGAAAGATGGGGTTGTCGGTGGGAGGGAAGGAGGAGGTCGGATTTTGAGATGCTCGGCGAGAAGAAGCGGAAGCGGTGGGGGATGAATCTCGGGGTGGGCCTTGATTAGTATTCCGGGAGAGGGTGGTGTGGGGGAAAGGGGTTTGCGCGAGGACGGATGAGTCTTGGAATAAGGGAGCGGCGGAGTTTTCAGGCGGGGGTGGAGGAGAAGGATTTTGACGATGGGAAATCATCGTTGGAATTCTTCGCCCTCTTCTTCCCTCGAGGAGTGTGAAGGCGTAAACAAACTTGTGCGGTTGGGGGGAGGGGGGAGGAGAGGGAAAAGTTTTCCGAGGAAGAATTGTAAACATTTTTTTTTTTGGGGCGTCTGGATTATTTTTAGCGCGCCTGGGTGGTTTTCATGGGGATTTTTGTTTATAGCGCGCGGGTGAAGTTAACTTGCTTTGCTATTGTGTTACTTTGGCTTTGTAGCGAGCGTTTTTCTTTTATTTTTCGTTGATGAAAACCTTGATGTCCCCGAGGGTATGTTCCTTGCTCGAGTATGAATGAGCTAAAAGTAAGTTGCGGGTTCATTTAATCAAAATTTCTTAGGAATAATTAAGATTTTACTAGTATTAATTTTTCTGTACTATACGGAATGATTAAATCGGCTGGAGTATTATATATTTGTCACGGGATTAGGATTTAAGTTTATGTTATAGTTTGGTTTAGTTCAGAGACGACGGAATTTTGCTTCTGGAATCCCAAAACAGGAAAGAGTGCTTTTTTTTATGGAAAATTCCGAGTAAATCTTACCAAGAGTAGACGGCGGTGACTCGGACGTCTCTTTGTCATAATCTTTCTCCTTCGCCCTTTTCTTCTCGGAATAAACGCTTAATCTTTCGTTCTAGTCTTGTCCGCTATCTCTTAACGTCTCCGAAGACACGCGTCCCTTTCGAGCTTAAGGTAGGTCTGTGCGCGACGGTGAGGAAGGGGCAAATAGGGTCACCAGACCACACAAACATACACACGCAAAGCACACACGTGTTGAAAGGGAGGGAGACGAGCCGCTGGAATGGTACGACCTCCTCTCCCTCCCTCCCTCCCCCCCATCCCGGCCGTTTTAAGGCGCTTTTGCCCGTCTGTGCGTGGGAGTCTGGGAGTTCGCCGAAGGTCGTTTGGCCGTGCGGGTTGTATCGCGGAGTGGGCCACTGACCTCCTTCATCGATTCGGAAGTCCTCCTCTCCACTTCTCCCTTCCCGCCTTATCCTTCCCCCCCCCCCGACTTCCCTCTCCCGCCTTTCCTTCACAGTAATTCTCGCCGTCATCCATGGCTCAGGGCGACGCTTCAATACCGTCGCGAGACCCGCGTTCCTCCCTCGCTTGATATTTACGCTCTTTTATTTTTTTCACACCACTTCGCATCGCAAAGGACCCTGGATTTTCCCTTAAACCTTTAGCGATTTCATTTCTGCGCTCTCCCCTCAAGCTTCTTTATGTAAGGCGTCATATTTTAGCTCCACCGGGGAGGAATAGGTGAGTTGCCGTGACTGTTACTTGGAAAAGAAACAAGAAAGACGCGGTCGGGTCTGGGGGTTAGTTTTCTTTCGCGGTAGGTTAAGGAATAATCGTCGTCATCAATCACTGTCGCGGAGTAATCCTCTCGATTAGCTCTTCACTTTTGGCGTGTACGTAGAGTGAAAAATATCTCTCGAGGAAAGATAGGAAAACTTTAATTCGGGGTGAAATTTCGTTAGTGCGTTTGAGTGAAAGTGGTATCGCGCCGCAATGGTGTATATCCTTGGATTTTTATCAGAAAGTGATTGATTGGCCAATTATTGTTGTATAATCTCTAACCTAGTCTAATGTTTATATTTCATTTGGGCAAATTCCATCAGGACATGTATGCGTAAATTGTCTTATATTTATGTGATGGATTGTCACTTTGTCTTTGTTTCTACCGAAGTATATTTATACCTAATTTTATATCCTTAATTATTCACAGACGAAAAGGTTATGTATTGGTTAAACTGTCCTCGTGCTGTAGTCATTTTAACAATCTGCTTATCATGCCAAAATATTGTTAAAAATGTGGCTTTTATTGAAGAACGCGTCTGTTTAAAAACAGCTCAGAAGTTAATAAGATAATTAAATATATTCTCATTCAACTGAAAATTAATTATATTAATCTTCGGACATTATTTATGTAGTCTTTATCTGTGTAATGATGTAATGGGAAACCTGCGTAAATAGGCAATTATTCCTTTGTTATTTTGTGCATGGAAGTTAATTATTTCCTCTTTGGTATTTATCATCAATTTATTCACGTGTTTACCTCCTACACGTATTCCTTAACACACAAATAATTCCTATTAAAGTCGTTGCATCCATGTTACCACTCATTCCTTCTTTTTTATTTTCTGAAATTTTCATGGAAAAGGCGTTAAAATCTCTTGAAGCCCGGAGAAAGTGCCTCCGCTTTCCCCTCCCGGAGTGCTTTTTTTCACAAGTTTGGACATAATGTATTCGGCCGCGCGGTGTTTTGATTTATCTTTGTCCTTAATGCACCGCAAGAGCCATACCAATTCCCCATCCCACCGGTGCTTTCTTGAAAAAAACCTTTCCTTCATTACCTACCTCTCTCTCTCGTTCCTTCCACTAGCTTCACACGGCACCATCCTCCCCTCTCTCTCCCCTTGTTTATTTATTTTTTATTCGCTCTCTCGTGTTTATTTTAGTGAGAATTTTTACTTCCCCCTCTCCCTCTCTCTCTCCTCGTCCCTCACACCTTAGAAGTATTCTCGCCGCGTTCATTTCGGGCTTTTTCTGTTTTTTTTTTCTTTGAGCCGTCTCTGCAGCGGTGACTGATGCGAAAAACTTTTAATCATTTTTTTCATTCCGCGTGTTTCAATTTTGTTGCTCTATCCTGAGCCTTTTTTGTATAATATTCCATATCTCGCATCTCTTTTTCGTTCTAGCGAGGTTCTTCATCTTCAGCCATCTCTCTCTCTCTCGGTGTTTTGTTTTTATATCCCACCACAGCTTCATGAGTCAAAAAAATCCCCGGTTCCTCTCATTCTTCCAGTTTTTTCTCTTTTCTTTCGCTTTTTGTTACATTTTTTGTCGACGTGCATTTTGGTGGCTGAGCTAGAAATTTATATTTCCAAATTTTTTTCTCCGAGAGGTGTCTTCCCTCTCGAGCGTTTAGATTTTCTTCGAGTCTCGACGGAGAAGCCAAATGCGTGTGATTAAGTAGGAAAGTTGTTTGTAGGCCCAATCTTTAAGTGCCTGCTTGCTATCCACCCACGCCTCTCTGTCTTTCGAGACGTTATATATTGTCATTACAGACTTTCGTTTTCGAGGGCTTTATTCCCTCATGTTTCTCCTCGTTTCGCGAGGGGGTAGCTCTTTTGATGAGTTAGGCCAGAAACTCTTTCATATCCTTTTGCTCTCGCGTAATTTAGTTTTTGATAATCTGTTTCATTTGCGTGTAGAATAAGGCGTCTCTCCTGTTGCCCGTTTGTTTCTTTGGTCACTGGGAGACTCCCGTTGGTTTTTCCATAATCGGAACTTTCGAGTTTAGGAATAGGGGAAAGAAGCGGATGCCGTAGTAACAGAATGCGAGCTTTTTCTTTTAGTTAAAGGTTTTATATTTTTTTATTCATCGTGTCTGGAAACAATTACTTTTAATCATTTTTGAATGTCGCTGTAAATTTAGCTTGTCGTTTTAATCATCTTGAATTTTAAAAATATAAATTTAGGTGCTGCCTTGAACGCTATTTTTTAGCGAAAGGTTATAAAGATTCGTATCAGGCTTGACATTTCTTTGCGAATCCAAATTCTTTTCATTTTCCATGTCCGTAATTTGCAATTCTCGTGAACGGAAGATAATGGCAGATAATGCGGTGGAATTTGAATTGTGTGAGATATTTAGATTTGAATCTATACGTGACTACGTTGATTCCTAGTTAAATTGTTCATACGCTTATCAGGATTGAGTTTCTACGTGGCTATCGTTAGACTCTTGAGTACGAGATAACCATCGATGAGTTTGTATTGAGCGCCGTTAAATATTCTGTTCGGGAATTCTCTGTTAATATGAAGCTTTATATATTTTATTGTGGGAATGGTTAGGCATTGTTTCTGATTATTTTATAGGCATAATAACAGAAAAAATATATCGGCTTAATTTTATTTAATCCAAAAACTTGGAATATACCATTGTTTGGAGTTGCCTCTAGTTGGATCTGATAACTTGCACAGCTGGTATTCTGCATGCGTTCAATATCCAATTAGCCTCTCTGTATTATATTTCCGGCGATATCCGAGTTCGCTAATACTATTCGTATGCACGATCGCGCGTAAATTTCGCAAAACAAAGGGGGGAAAACACTTTAGCAGTAGTTGGGACTTATTCCCTGTACGGAGTTATTTTAAGCCCGTGTTCTTTACGCCCGTATTTTTATTCCTATCGGTATAAAATTCATTCACGTGAACCGTGAGCTCCGTGAGCAAACTTTTCGAGACTTCTTAAGGGCGTACGCGGGGCTGCCATCTCTTCTCGGTTTTTTTAAATATCAGTTCTTTCTACTTTCGGGACGATCCTCCGGTTGTTTTCGTCTTTTATTTCGCCGATATGGAAATATGTACATATTAGTTCCTCTCAACTCTCTCCGAATCGGGGTGTATTTAAACGTGATGGCTCCTTTTTTATGTCCTAATGTCTCGAAAGGTTTGGAGAATGCGGCGTTTCAAAAAATTATTATTCTTCAAGAGAGAGAGAGAGAGAGTAATTCGTAATAAAATCTCTAGGAGAGTATTACTTCCAAGAAATTTCGTGTTCCTCTTTTCTTCATCCATTCTCATCCTTCCCCCGCTCCCTCTTTCCCTCTTCCGCTCCGGGTAGATTTCCACGTTCTCTCCCGGAGACCTGCCGGAGGCACAGGAAATGATTCCATTTATTGGAAGCAGATGGGACCTCTCCCTCTCTCTCTGATTCTCCCTCTCCAAGTCTTTCGCTTTTCCCTCGCACCTTTTTCCGCCTTTTTATCCCCACCCTATAATCTCTGCCTTTCCTTTTTTTATTCCTTCCCTATCTTTTCCTCTTCTCATCTGTTTTAATCTCTCTTTCTCGCCCAACTCTCGCATATTCTCGCTCTCTGACCACTCCTTTTTCTTCTCATCCTTATCGCCGTTTTGCTATTGCCTAATCAGTCCTCTTATTCCAACAATAGGTAGAGGGTGGATGTGGGTGGATATCTCTTTCTTTTTCTGCTTCTCAAGGACCGTTTTGTAGTATCACAAATTATTGATTGTAATCGTTGCATATGCCATGTATTTCGGTAAAGATTAATTTTTAATTAAAGTTAAAACTGAATCGATTCACCTCTGTTTATGAAGGATATTTCATTTGTAGGGCGAGTTGGCGAGTAGGGGAAACAATAAATCTTAGTATTCTCCTCTCTCAGATTTTGTTTAAATGTAAAAGATATCATCTCTAAAAATTCTTGATTGGTTTCTATTATTCTTTTGCGTTAAATAAAATCGAAGTAAAAAAAGATTTTTTGCTTGAAAAGAATGCTATCTAAAGTTGAAAAGAAATTTTCAAATTTTTTTACAAAATTGGTCTTTTGACTTTCCGGCATTGATTTCGTATAATTTCAGATTTATTCAGTTAAATCCCAAAAGACCAATTAAAAAAAATGAAAATATTTTTAAAGATTTATTTTCTACTGTGGAGAGCATTTTAAAGTAATAGAGGTTATTTTGTACAAAAATCTGTTTTCTTTAACTCTATTTTTAAACTGAGTTACGACATAATAGATTGTTTATCTATTTTATTGAATATACACCTCTGTATCGTTATATATAGACGTTCCTTACAGAGGAGGAGGAGGATATAACATACTAGTAGAAGGTGCTTGCATTCTGCAAGCATATCATCTCACCTTGAAAAAACATTAATTTTTCAGACAGATATTTTATCATTGGAAATATTTTTTTAATTCTAAAGATGTCACCTCTGCAGCAATTTTCGTTTTCCCCTATGTAATAATAATAGATTAAAACAATCCCAAAACTTCGCAATTTTAAGAATTTTATACTTTCTCCATTATGGGGTACTAATGCTACACATTTTTGCCAAATTTAAAAGTTGTAGCACTTCTAGAAGTGAAATAATATTTTTCTAATTGTTTAAATTGTAAACATTTTTAGCGGCCGCCGCAATATATTTATAGAAAGATTCAAATGTTAATTTGTGCAAATGCATTACTCTGGAAATAACTTGAAAATGTCAGCTTCCTAGCACAACCGTAGTACTTAAGCAGTTTTCTATTTGTTTAAATTTTAAGAATTTTTAACGGCAACACAGATTAAAATATCAAAATTTCTGTAATCCCTATTTCGTTTTTTACAAATACTACCCCAAAAATATTTCAGCTCCGTAGCACATTCGGAAATACATAAACCATGAATATTTGTTTAAACGATTGCGAATTTTTAGCGGCCGCATTGTTCCACTTTTTCAAGATTTTCGTTTTTTCTAGTCAGTTTTGCACAAAATCCTACATAAGAAAAAAATTTCTTTTACTTATGTATATCTATATATGTATTACACCAGAATTGTGGCCTATTGAAAGATGAATTTTCTTTATTTTATTTGTCCAGAAGCCCTTAGTATCAAATTTCATAAAAATCTAATGCTTAGTTTCAGAGATAAAACATGCGGACGGAATGGATACACCGGCGTACACGACCTGACCATAAGGCGTTCATTTTCAACTTTTCCTTAAGAACGCCTAATCATTATAAATAGCTGCTTCTTACATATATAGGACATATCATATAAAACCTAAGGTACTTCTAGGAGAGCTACAGAGCTGAAATTCGGCTTAAAGATAGGTCATTGGGTACAATCTCTGGAAAATCCGAAATTTTAGAAAAGGTTATATTTAAGGGGTATTTTTGACCCCAATGTCCAATTTTAAACACCCATAATAAAAGCATTGAAAACGGTGCAGGGCTTTAAAAAATTATTTTTTTAAATTAGTTAGAATTAAGATACCAACTCGGGACATTAACCATTCTCTGGATGACAAATTGAAGTTTATATTTCTTGAAGACAAAATTCAAATCCATTCTGAATTTGCATAAACATTTGGTTTTAATCATAAAATTATGAAAAGTTTTTTGGTTTTCAATAATGAAAAATATAAAGTACCATAGCAATGACTGCAGTGCCTTTAAATATATATACATATTAATAGCATATAAAATGATGTTCTTAAAGCGAAGGGAACAGCCACCTTAACATGAGGTGCATAAAATTAAACGTCTTGACCTGCAGATTTGCAGGAAAATAATAAAATTGCAATCGGTCAAACCGCCGGTGAGATATTGAGGTTTTTGTGATCAGCTAAGCTCTGCTCGACATAGTTGTAGTGGTTGATGTTAATGCGGGCCTGCTAGCGGACATTAGACGCTGTAGGATATAACGTGGCGCTCCTAGCGGATATTAGCAGAAGGAAATAAACCTTACAGTCGCCGACCTTCATGGTAATGTGACAGAAGGCTAACTACCAAGACAATATTTAATCTATCCAACCAGTCGATTTATCGACCGGCAACTGCTATAGTCCATTCCAGGATTTCGTGCGGGTGAGGCGTGTCTACAGTTATACCCGTGGAGTGAGGGGAAGAAAATACCAGCTAATAAGAGGTCGTATATTTCCCTCTCCGCTCAAAATTTCTTGACGAGCGCTGTTGACACGATTGCTCACACTTTCCAATCGCATTTCGGCGACGGCTGAAAGCGTGAACGTGCTTCATCCGGATCTATTGGAGCATAGAACTTAACTCGTCCGTAGCTGCCGATGAACTGAGAGAAATTGGAAACTTGGCAACAAAGCGTCGTAGCCAAAGCGAAAAATAACCCGAACGCGAGCGGAATACAGTGCAACCTCTATAATCCGAACCCACGTTAATCCGAACTCCCAGTAATCCGAACTGTTTCTTAACATCGCGTGTAAAGAGTCGGTTAAGCCAAGCGAGCGTCGAAAAGTGAAATTTGAATTTCTTTTGTAACAAAGTCGGGACATATGTCCAGTACTATAATAACACCTCTTGCTGCCGAATAAGTAATCCTTTGAAACATTGTTTTAAAATGAATGAGCGATATCAGCACGGCCTGCCGTGTCGATATCGCTCATTCCAACTACCGCGGTCCAGTGTAGAGCACAATTTTCCAGCCCATCAACGCGGATATCTCACACTCATTTTAGTGATCTGTAAGTACATTAATTGATGTTTTATTTACAGGAATTTAATACATAATAGATTTTTTCCTCGTTATTTTGCATGAATCCAGTAATCCGAACACTTCGATAATCCGAACACGCCCTTGCATTAATTAGTTCGGATTATAGAGGTTGCACTGTACTTCGAGTCCCAGCCGCACTAGCAGTAGAAACAGATTATAGTGGAAATTGATTTTCCATACTTAAAGAGCGTTGATTTAATGCTTTGAATAGGAATTAATGGTCTATATTACATATTATCGTTAATGTCGACCAACGAGGTAAACATGATGACGTCTTAATCCTAACATACAATATTCCATATACTTCTAGGACGATATTATTGTGGTATTGATTTTAAACTACGATGTAAACTTATGATCACGTCATTATAATAACAAACGAAATTTAGAAAAAGGTGAAGTGTTTCGTAGTTTTTGAAATTTTTTAACTCTTTTCAATTGTTAAATATAATGGCATTATACCTATTTGACGATTTTTCTAATCCAAATATGGGCTAAAGGCAAGGATGATGATGCCATAAAACAAAATATCATAAATTTTCCATAATTTGAACGTATAGGGTATTGTCTCAATGATGATTATTCTTATTGCTCATGCAAGGCGATCTGATGCACAAACCTTGAAATACAAAAAACTTGGACACAAACCGATTGCCAGAGAGTTTGGAAATTACGGATAGTTGCCTTAATTTCGCTGAAAATTATAAATGTTCTGCGAGAACTGATGGAATTTATTATCTACCATAATACATATGGGCTCCACGTGGCTAAAGTACTGTTGCCTTGGAGATCGCGTTGGTTTATGTACGAGTTTAGATCTTGGTATATGGTGATTTTTTAAGCGCTTGCAATATGCAAGCTCCGACAACTCGTAATAATAAACGGATATGATTTTCCAACAAACGCAGAAAACTTGATGGAATGTAGGTAAATATAATTTTTATACGTGAAATCGAAATCGATTCGAACCCAGGTCTCCCACTTTCTCGGTAGGAACTTTAACCAAATAAGTTACCTGCTTCACCAGTATATTTCTTCATTCTCGAATTGGGTTAGTTACGGCGAGTAAGGGAAACTAAGAAACGACGAAGACCCAAATTTGACCCTGCATCTTATACAGCCGTGGATGCATATACAACATTTTTCCTTTTTTGTCCATTTTCATTTATTTTTATTTTCTTTTATATTGCAAGCTGGAGGACACGTAGCATGGTAACGATTGAATTACCATTAAGACCATAAAAGTGAAAAAAACTTTGCAGAAGAAAGTACTATTCTAGCTCTTACCGTTTCTTAGATACAAAGTTTACAATAAATTTGAAAAGGTACCTACTAGCGAAGATAATAAGGTAGTCTTTTAATGATATTCTTGCATAAGTGGCTTATGTGTCGCATAATGGCGAAGCATATCGAACTTCTGCATAAATTATCTCATATCTAAAATTCAGCATCATTCTCCGAAGCATAAAGGCTCTTTGAATTGATGGGAATATTTTCATGCATTCGAGGCGCATTATTTGTATGACAGTTCGTTTTTATTTCTAACCCCAACTTTATCAACTGAATCTAGTTTTTGTTTATTGTTCTGAGTGAGGGGATGACTTTTCATTCTTAGCTTTTCTTCCTTCCAGCGTCCTCTCTCGCATTACTATTTTACCCTCTCACTTATGAAAGGTTCTCCTCCCGTCCCATCTCTCCTCCAGTTTTCTGTGCGGTCTGTACCGGCTCGTCATTCTGTAATCTCCTTAACCTTCCCCTCCCTCATTCCACCTCCTCCCTCAAAAAAAAATCCCCAAGGGAAGACTTACCTTATGCCTGCTTTCATGGCCGAGATATTTCTCCTTCTTATTTACGTCCGTGTTTCGTGTATTTTATATATTTTTTCCGCGGAGAGAGCAAGTGCTCATCCTCCTCTCTCTCCATCAGACCCCTTCCTCTGCCGCCGTCTCTCTCTCTCTCTCCTAGAAGTTCGTTTTTTTCTTTTCATTTTATTTGACTCATTGTATCACGTCCCGTCTTCCTCGGTTTAGGAGGGGTTATGGAAATAGGAATATATTAAAAAAGTTGATCCCATTTTTTCGTTCTCCCTGGGAATTTTAATTTTTGTCTTTCGACGGATTCGGGGCTCGATGGCGTCTCGATTTCATTGTTGGTTCTAATTGTCGTCGCTTATGCGATTACTGGTCCGGGGATTGCTTTGTACGGGTTATATTTTTAATCCGGCGGTGGGCGTGATTTATCGCAGTCCGATGGTTCTCTAATTGATTTCACCATTTGTTTTGTTTGTAAACGAATTTTAACAATCGCTTTTAATTGATCGGAGTTTATGCCGAAATCTGGGCATTGTTTTTGAGTTTTGCGCGAGAAGGTATTTTTCATTTTGTTTTAATTCCGTTCCAATGAATTGCGTGGTTATCGCCTTTTTTCAATTAACCGGTGTGAGTTTTCATGAATAGCCGAGCTCCGACCTGCAGTCGTTTAAAATACGTTTATTTTGGGTGAGATTTAGTCCCGTTATAATTTATTTTTCGCAAAAGGTGGCCCATGGAAATATTTACGCAATATCATATAATGCATCAATATTTTTCTCACGTTTCCGTATTCGATTTGTTTTATTTTTCGACGGACGGTCGTCGCTTATTTTAGTTATCTCCTGTCTCCTAGGTTAATTGTGAAAATGTTCTATGGGCTAATTTATCACGAAAACGCCACTATTTCCTGGCGTAATGATACCTCGCCCGCCCGAAATAAATCGACCCGCCGCAGAAGATTGCAATTTTTATGTTTTCATCTCTCTTCGGAGGGCGGCGGAGGAATACTATTTATAGTGTACCATTCTTCCGCACCGCCCTACCATTCATTCTTTCGCATTTCATTTTCTTGCGCTCTCGAAAAAAAACGGCGCGGAGTACCTCCTCCTTTATCTTCCTTTTTTTTGATAAATAGAAGCGAATTCGCCCTTAAATTTATCCCTCCCCCCCCCCCCCTCCTCCTCTTTGAAATATCACCGGAATGAGAGGGTCTTATTTCGTCCCTTTACGTTTCGTCTCGCGATTCTTCCGAACGCCTCCTACATTCCCCTCTAAGCCCCCCCCCCCCACACCCCTTTCTACCCGTCCGCACAACCCGCACCTAAAGCTCCGCCGCGGTCATCATCATCTTTCCCCATCCCACTCTCATAACTCTCATTTTTTTCTCTCCTCCTCTTTCCCCTCTCTACCTCTCAATCTGGCAGGGAAGCAAAAACCTCCCATTCTACGGAATGAAACTCGCGTTTTTTTTTTCGGATTTCCCTCTATTTCGTTCATCCTCCCCCCCCTCCCCTCCCTCCCTCCCCCCACCTCACAATCCCGTCTCTTCCCGCGTCTATATATCTCGTGCCGTCCGCAGCATTCACACGCACCCCACCTGATTCTCTTTACCTTCTTCCTCCTATCCCGCATTTCCTTTGTTATGGCCCGCTCCTGAGGAGAAAGAAAAAAACGTTTCTCTGCTTTGAAAGCAACCCCGTCACGAATCCCGTTCTCTCTCAAGAGAGAGGGGGGGCGAAAATCGCCTCGTGGCACGCGATCTTCGACTGTTTTTTTCTCGTTATGTTTTTATTTTTATATCCTCACTTCTTCTTTTTGGACGCTATGTACTTGGTATTCGTGCTTCTTGAAAGGACTTAAAACCTCGCTTCCTTCCCCACATACGAATATGTCGTTGTATCGACTGAAGAAAGAATGCTGACAGCTTCTTTACGAAAGGGAACTTTTTAATGTAATTCGGTCAGTTTTTGTTTTTTTATTAAAAAAAATCCTCCCCGTTCTTATATGATAACAAGGTTGTAATGGATTATTCGAGCATAAAATACATTATGCGCACATGTTATTCCATTGTAGTCTTCACGCTCATCAGCCTCAGTCTGTAGCATTTGTGGTGATAAATTATTGCATCAATTAAAAAGAACGAGTGCTTCAAATCCTAAATAAAAAAATAATACTTAGATATAATAATTAGACAGAAGAGGTTAACGAAAAACCAAATGTATATTTTGGTTACAAAGCCTCCAGCTACAGTGCTGATTCATCGAAAGTAGAACCTATGAAAGAGATTCTAAAAGCTTTTTTAGAATCTACTTTCGGTGTTTCACCACTGAAGACTGCTGCGTTGTAGTCTAAATGCGCTTCTTTTTTTCTTTAACCTGTTGTGGCTACTGGAGATAAACAAGATATGTAATTATTTTTCATTTTTTTAATTCTTAATTTCTTTTTTTACTTTCTCCATATACGAAGTATTGCTTTCATGAAAATATCGAATTCGAGATTTCAACGGAAATACATGTTTTAATGTCCCCTGAACACGTTTTGACTATTTTCTCGAATATGTGTGTGTCGGTCTGTATGTGATAGAAATTTGTGAGAGCTCTAACTCAAAAACTTACACTCATATCAATACCAAATTTTATATTTAGAAAGAGTACATACTATATAATGAAGAGCTGATTAGGTTTTGGCAACAATCGCTCAACTGGAAGTGGATGTCCGTCCGTCCGTTGCTCCCTCCGTCGGTCCGTCCGTCGTTCCGTCCGTCCGTCGGTTCGTCCTTCCGTCGGTTCGTCCGTCCGTCGGTTCGTCCGTCCGTCTGTCGGAACGCCCTCTAGAAATCCCCATAGGAGAACACTTAAAAATATCTTTTTTTCATTTGCAGACTTTTTTCTTTTGCAAAATTAAATTAGAAGTAATTCACCTACGATATTTAGACGGGGACCATTTTAAAGAAAAATAAACAAATTCTTATTCTTATCGTCGACATTTTGCCTTCGGTTCGAAATCGCTCAAGTTCTACGTTTAAACCACATTTATTGGAAATTTTTAAGCTTTTTAAAGATATGTTGTCTTGGCGAGCGTGTCATTCTTAAACCTCGAGATTGTATTGTTGTCCTCAGGCTACATTCACACTATATACATGTATATGACAAATCCATGCAAAAATAGACGTCTTTATACAAATCTCATACAAGTATAAATTTTTGAAGCGTTCACATTGGTTGGACAAGTCAGTCGACAACGAGGAATATATGTTCATTTGTGCTGCTGCAAATTATGTAATTAACAACCAAGTAGCATAAAAGAAGAAACGTCGATAGTGGATAAGAAATTTTTGTGCAAAAAAGTAGCTACGGTGCATATAAATCAGTAATGAATGATTTAACAAGAGAGGAATGATGCACACAGCATGCGTGCACACATGGGAGGCAGAGGCGTTCTTTAGGTTTTATGCAATCATGTCAAAATAGATAAATATTAATGGCTTAGTATAATGTCTAAGAAATGAAAAATGATGGGCCAATAGTGATGCCAAGGAAATAACGAATATTTGATTCACCGACTTATTTCCTAATCAGTTGTAATTAATAAAACAATCGACAATTATTTAAAACATATCTCGCTCAAATAGTTGTAGTATAACCTTTATGTTCACGTTCAATCTTTAATCTTAAATTACTCATTTCTTTTCACTTACAAACGCTGTGTATACATAAAGAAAATAGACTTATTTGCGTTCATTTCTTGGTCGTAGATAATCCATTTCCCTTCATTTACCGAATGTTGCGTGCGCACGAAATAAAATTTAATTAGGTATTTACAGCAGATATTGTTTACTTCAGTTGTCACGAAGATTGTTTTCGTTGAGGACGATTAAACAACACGGGAAAAATTTTCTAAGTTCAAAGTGAATTACGACTTTCTCGTTTGGTTTTCTTGAAATCGACTACTCCCTCGATAAAATGTATTGAACAAAACAGATGCTATTTGGTCAGTTCTACAATTTTGGTTGAAGATTTTTTAAGTGATAAGTGATATTTTACGAGATGTAAAGAAAATTTCATTATTTGTCACTAGTAAAGTGGCACTCCCGACTATACTACGTAAACCATTTATATCACTTTCTTATTTTCTCTGCCTTTATCTCCTAAATACCAAATTTCATGGATATCCGTCCAGTACTTTCGGAGATGAAACATGCGGACAGACGGACGGACACGACCTGAATATAAAGCGTTATTTTTTTACTTTTTGTAAAGTACGCCTAAAAATCAAAAACACTATTTTAGGTCACGCAAGAACTCAACCTACCGCACGTAAACAATGTAGAGGGACAATGACAGATGGTTTAGATCCTACAGCGCATACGCGAGTTGGTGGATAAATCCAAGTTACCCATTCGATGCGGAAGCTTCAGTTTTGTGTAAGACTTGTCGTATACAGTATAGGACATGAAGAAATCTTGTACTTGTCTTATACAAATCCTATACATTTCTAGGTTTCTGTTTCTACATGTATAAGATTTGTATATTTCATACATGTATATAGTGTGAAAGCACCTTTATACTATACTAGCAGATAGCAGATATACCCGGCTTCGCTCGGAATATTAAAGCGGCACAGTATTTATTTTGTTGAAGGTTAAAATAACATAACTGAAAAAGAAGTCCGAGAACGAAATAAAACACAGATACCGGAGGCTGTCTGAAAATAATCTAAAATAGTAATACATCATCATACTTTACCTTTCGTTTAGAATACTTCCTTGTATACAATATTTGTTGTTTTTCCTCCAGGTGCTATGCTGGTTAAGTTACGTGGGCTAAATTCTAACCTGGATTTATTCCTCAACTTTGGCAAAAAAGTAACACTCAAAATGACTGGTGCACTCTGGGGGTTACCACTTTTTTAAAAAATTTAAAATTTTCTGCCGGCAATACACACGGGTGAACCATACAATCAAACTTATCTGCAATTAATTAAGTTGCAATCTATTACGTTTGACGTTGCTACAACGATAATTTCGATGCTTCATTAAAAAGCGCGAACGAATAACGTCATTCTTTCGTCTATTTGAAGGTTAAATAGAGGCTAATTCAATCGGAGGCAACAATGCGGGACGCCTTGGCAACACCCGGAAAGAGTACGAAAAAGCGATAAAATTTCGAAAAGATGCGCGTATTTCTGACAGATTCCTCCGTATAACATCTAAGCATCGCAAGAATAAGGCATTTTATAGTTTAGCCGTCGAATAAACAAACGGAGGAAATTGGTCGATATTTACGTATTTTGATGAATGAACGAAAAAATATTGCACCTTGAAAAATCGAAAATCCCGTGTTAACTTATGAGAAAATATATTTGTCTCCCGGAGTCAAATACGGGACCTTTTCCAGGATGTTTGATTTTTATAGGGACCACCTCATGGAGGTTTAACGATTGTAAAAATTTCAGCTCGTTAGGCTTAGTAGATTCGAAGATTTTAAGCGAGAAATATTTGAAGGAAACGGCAGACTCCCAGCCAGCCAGACAGATTTTAGATTGAGATTGAGATGTTAAGGAAAATGTTCTTTGAATGCTTTAGTACGAGAGAGAGAAAGCGCCCGAATTATTTATAATTAAAATCCTGTTTTTCATTAATTTCTTTTGAGTTAACGTCCTGAAATTTTTGGTAATTTACTATTTTTATAGTTATTTTCAGTTTTTTTGCAGTGCATCTTATAATTAATCGGAGTTATAAATTCGCATCGCATATATGAATCACGCAAAAAGCCATTCCTTGACATGCAGACCTTTTTCGTGTACATTTTTAAATATTTTAAGGATGAGGTATTTAACTTACATTAGTTATGCGAAGAGAAGAATTTAAATCTCATTCGTAAATCTGCAAAAATTACGTTTTAATACGATTTTTCACGTTTTTACGCATTTTATTTATATTGGGCCACTGTTGTCCCAATTGTTGAATTTTATTCTTGGCCTCATAATCATTGCACCAATTTAGTGCTTTAACACGGGACAGACTTATAAACATTGGTATAACTTATTTACTGAATCTATTAAGTAATTAGAGGGAGGAAGGAAATGAGAATGGGAATGAGCAGAAATTGAAAAAGAGGAAGAGGACGTAGCATTTGTATAAGATTAAAAGGAGTTGCATTACAAAAATAACAATAATAAATTATAATTGATAATAAAAAATGTTATACTATTGAATCATGCGCCATTGCCAAATGGTGGGAATTCATAAAAATAAATATAGGTCACGTAATTTTCAATGGATTTCTTTAACTGATAATGGAGCAAATATTTCGAACCGAATTTCAAATAGGATTGAAAGAATCTTTTATGACTTTTATTTAAATTTCTTTAAATAAAGTGATTTTTCTGGAAGATTTTCAAAACTAATATAGTTATAAGAAAAGTGCGATTTTAAACTATAGTTAAACTCATTGCAGTTCATGTAAGTATTTAGTTCATAGTAAGTTTCTACAAATTTTGCTTTGATGGTAAATTGACATTTCGTTCACATTTTATCCTGTTTCTTTATGAGTTAGTAAGAGTAAAATGATTCATTCATTAAGTTAAATTCTATACGTTTTAAATAACTCATGATTTGGTCAAATATTTCAAGTAAATTTCCGCTACTTCTCTATGCATTATATCTTATTATTTCGATTTTCCTCTTATTTTCAGCAAATATATGGATAATCATTTGGCCTCTCTACTAATAATTACTTAAACAGTATAATTAAAACAATGATAACTTTCAAAACACTGATTTGATTGTGCATGAAAGCCAAACCAGATCATAGCATCATTATCTTACTGATTTTTCATATCGAAATCATATATATTTAGAATACTTTATGATAATCCCGTCATATTTGACGGGCTACGAATAGCATATTTGGACCGAATCAGCCAAACGGGTGCCACTATAACAAATTAAACTTTTATAAATAATTATAGATTTGGATTGAATTGGCTAAACTGATTTCAACTAAATTTTTTATATAAGATTTGCACAGTATACCATAATGAAATCAAGAGGTGTGAAGCGGAGATAAAGAGGGAATAATTTTGAAACGAGAAAAAAGTCTGCTATGACCGGTAATCAAACATGGGTCTTCCACTTGCCGGGCGGATATTCTACCACTGAACTATCTTAGCAGAGATAAAGAGCAGGGCTACCACAATAAAATGTAAAATAATGTCTTTTACACGTATATCTAGAGAACTGACCGCATGGATTTTAAGCCAATATGGTATATATAGTCTTCATTTATATAATAGCATATTTCAACCGGGTCGAATAAACAGAGTTACCATAATATCAAGGTTAGAAATTTTCTGTAACTATGAATTTCGAAGGTATTGGCTGAACCAATTTCAAAAAGTAATTTCGTTTGTAGAGCGAGTATAGGTAGAATGCCAAAAGGACATGAACATGTTTAGAACGGATCTAAAAACCGGTGATATCACCATATAAGGAAAAATAATTTTCTTATTTTATAGCAAATATATTATTATACGATTATAATACGAAGAATTTGACGGAAACCACTTCTGTACCACGGGAAACCCGTATACATCCCTACTTGTTATTTTCTTAATTGTTGGAGCTTCGAGGCTATATCCAATATGAGAAGGCTACGGTTTTAGTTTATTTCTGTTCTTTGTAAAGTCTTTAATGTTTTCTCGCAGTTTCTTCAAATATTTATTATCATTTAACCTATTTGGAATTTTTAGAAATATTACAGGTATGGAGAAAGTCATGTGGTGGCCACATCAGATTTTTAAATTTTATTTTAGCTGTAAGATGAGCTCGATAATTCTCTATTGAATTTGTTACTTCAATATTGAATTGATGTGCTTGCTGAATTAACGTTACATTAGCGTGGGCATGTAAATTGATATCGGCTGTGACGCATTGCTAACAAGTTATCCTCAATACGATCTCTCTGCAGAGAAATTTGTACCTGGATTTGCGTGTGATAGGTGACATATTTCCTCAAGTACTTTCCGAGTATTCTTAAGTGTATCAGATAGCCGGTAATCCACGGAAGGGTGTTATCCTGCTGTCCCATGCTAATTAAGACAGGTCTATTCATTGCGGGAAACTAGATATGTATTAGGAATTCCACGACGGAATAGTTATTAATGTAACAAATTCAGTTTTTCACAAACTTTTTAGTGCGCAGTATCTTTACCTCCACCGAACGAAAATTATGCTGCACGAAAATGTAGATTTTTCCAATTAGGATATCATCTAAATAGGCTGCGTAGATACAGAATGTTTCGCTTAGCGTAATGTTGGAGTTTAATTGAACATTACGAGGGAAACGACGCTGCATTTTATGATTTTTTAAAAAAGAATTCCATTCTTATTTGTATACATAAATTATAGCCAGTTGAACCAAGGGTAGCCGAGTTATTTTGACGCCCCGGGTGAGAAACCGCTCCAGCGTCCCCTTCTGTAAATATTTGTTAGGTAAGCTTTTTTGTTAACAAGAACTTGTTAATTTATTCGTTGCTCCCTAAAATAATTGGCGTTGAAATGTAAATGGAATTTTATTTAGATTCCCGCCTTTCCCCCAATATAAATTTGCATCCAATATTTATTCCCTTGCAAGTAATGTATAGCTTGATAGTTGGGTTAACGCCTCCAATAGTTCGGTGCCCCGGGCAGCTGTCCGGCTCGCCCGTACCTCGGGCCGGCTCTGAGGTGAATTTGCCGGAGGGAGTTCCATGCGTCCGCCCATGGCCTCCCTTTTAGAGGATGAGCCCAAAAAATATGTAAACAATTTTAGTAAATTAATAAAAGGAAAATTGTTATTTCCCATAGAAACACATGCTACAATGTGATCTTCATTAACAATAGCTAATTATCAAGCATTATGATATGGTTTATAGAAAAACAAGTAAGTATTGAATGTATCACCTGGCAACTACGATTTTAATGGCCCGGAAAATGACTGCATTCCAGTACCCCCAAATGTTAAAATGCGCAATTAGATCTCAAGGCAACGTTACGTTTTTATATATGTGCATATTCTCTCCTGTCTGGTTTCTCGGATCTACACAGTGGAGACAACATGTATTATGCCATTTTCTGCGTATTCTTTAATCGACCCGCTTATGCTGTCCTTTCTTATATTAGTACCGTTTTAACCTTCCGAGGTCACGCCACTCGACCAACCCGCAGCTCCTTTTACCATATTTTTAAGCAGGCGCATTTTCAAAGCTATAGAAACCCACATCTGTACTAGGTCCCTCATCAATATATCTTCGCTCCTCCACTCACTCTACGAACAAAAGGTTATCTCAATATCGTTTCCTCTCTTCTCCGGAAAATGTTCTTTCGCCTGGAATTCTCCAAAAAAAGTCGTCGTTCAAACTCAATTTAACAGGAATCCGCGAATATTGCCTTTCTCGCCTCGAAACGGGAGAATGCCATCGGTGAAAGAATCGATTTTACATCCACGAGTCCTTTCGAATTCCTTCGTTAGAATGTCACGCGACTTCTATATGCGTATATGTGTGTATTATATATATGTATGTATATGTGCTCGTGTGTGTGTATTTTATATATATATATATATATATAGTGTGTGCGCGCGCACACACACATATATCGCGCAACATTCTATCAAAGGAATTTTACACACAAACACATACATACTTGCCTATATGCGGGAATTCGCACGTGCGCCTATGGCCAGGTGTTTGCCGTTAACGTACCCATCTCCCAAAGATTCTTCAGTGAGTGCGCCTTGCCCGCCGCCTTATACAGTTTTACGGCGATGGCGAAGCGACGAGATGAAGCCTGAGAGGTCCCTGGTATGCCATTAATCCAAAGGGAGCCTGAGGGTGTGAGAGGGAATATGCGGGGGTGGATAGGGGAAAGATACGATAGAGGAGAAAGGGGCGTTGTTGGGGATGGAGGTGGAGGTGATGGGTGAGGCCCCATTGCGTTTTAATTAACGGCCACCAACCCCTTTTGAGCGCGAAATATTCCCTTTCTCCCTCGATGCTATGGCTCCTTAAACCTTCTCCAGCGTATCCCTTTTCTATTCTGTCATAAAAGGTCCCGCCAGCGCAACCCCTTACCCGTACCACCGCCCTCTATCGCAATACATAAAGTGTTATTCTCTTGGAGTTAGCTCATATACTCTTTAAAGGCTCTTCTCTAACACTCCGCCTTCTCCCAACCTCCAGTATACCGCGTGACGATTTTTTTTACGAGTTTTTGTATTTTATTTCTTAATCTTTTTCCTCGTCGTTAATTTTAACATCCTCATTCTACGGAGGAGAGGAACGTAGGATTTGGCGGTTGCTTCACGCTACGTGTCTCATTCACAAAACTTTTCCCTTAAAATTATTGATTGTTTGGCTTGTTCTGTTTACGTTATCTCCTAGTTGTTGGAACCGTCGTTTATTTTTGTAATTTTTTCGTTTTACCTCTTCGTAAGCGTTTTTTGAAACAGCTTTCCATTTTATTTAAGATAGTCTTTATTGTTAAGGGTATATTTTTTGCTGATGAATGGAGTACTTCCTTTTTGCGAATCTTATAAAGCTCGTGTAGCGTGGATCTTAAAGAATAACGAAGCCGAGTCTGAATTTATGCGAAGTTGATTAACGACAGATGCAGGTGTACCGTTTTCGTGGTTTTATAGTAGCTGGTATATTCAGTAGCGCCAAGAAGAATAAATGTCGCTATCTAAAGCATTAACCTGTCGCTTCATCTTTTTTTTTAGGTTTTTCCAAAAAGTTGCCGTTTCATTCAACGAGGTACATCTCCCTTAGCTTGCGACTATGGTCCCCATGGTCTTTGTTGTCCCGGAGCTTAATTATTCCCTCTACTTAAATTCTTTTGAGGTAGCACCCTGTACTGAATTTACCGTTGAATATTATGGGTTAGCGGTTTTCATTTTTTGTTAGTGAAGCAGTGTTTGCGCTTTATGAAAAATTCAATTCTTCAGCAAAAATAAGGCGGATGGTATGGCGGGAGAGGTTCTTTGATGAGAGCCAACGCCACGTAATTGCCTCTGCCGTCGTTTTTAGCCTAACATTACGTACTTGGAATTGTGAATTATTCGGACTAGTTATGGGAATAAAAGCAATGAAGTTGGTTGTTTATTTTGGCGCAAAAATTAAATACGAACATTGTCCATATCGAATTCGGGGTATCAGTCAAAGTCATGTATTTACTTTCGAAATCTTTATTTCTGCGTCATGAAATTCGCTGGACCTCGTTTGAATGGTTAATTATGCAAAGAAATATTTTGTTTTTTGGGAGCACTGAATCGACTTTTTAATGTTAACGATGGTCAGGATTTCATAAAACTTTAGGAAATGTTTTAATTAGAGATTATTTGCAGCAATTAATTGTTCCAGGAAATCATATTAATAAATGCTTAAGGAATTGACGAACTGTGAGGTTCTTCATTGGTTTGTTTTTAGATGTGTATGATAATTTTTAAGCAAGAATTTTTAAACGGATGCGAAGGTTTAAAAATCGCCCGCATTGGAAAACGTATCCCAGTTTTTTATGTTTTGCCGGTCAAAGTAAAAATGCAATTCCAGTGATAGTCTCCTCGATACAAGTTCGCGGGTTTAGATTTACCCGAGACTATTGATGTTTGTGGGGATGTTTTACATGCTCGTATTTTGCCAGTCCATCGTCCTCCTGAATGGCGCATGAATTCCGATAAGGGTCGTAAAAAAAGCGAAGCAACCAATCTCGACCTCTTGACGGTCCCTTTTCATCCTTATCTCGCTCCTTTTCGATCGAATTTTCTCTTTCTTTTCCCTTTTTCTCGTTTCCTCTTTATATGTTCGCGTGTGTCGGAGAGACAGAGAAAGAGGGGAAAAAAGAGGGAGGGGACAGATTGCCCTCGCTTGTTTTTTGGACGTTTTTAGTGTGAGAGATTTGGTACTCGAGAGCGAGGGAAGGATAGAAAAAAAGAGGAAGAGGTAAACAGAGGAGGGAATTTGATTGTGGTGATTTGAGACCTTTTCTGGGGATGAGATAGGTCGGCGGTGAGGGGTTGGAGTTTGGTTCCCGGCGGGTGTAAATGGAGTCATAAAGTGAGGCGGGGAAACATGGGGAAGCTTCCCATCTTTGCGGCGCGACTTGATTTGTGTCCCGATCTTGTGTTTGCGGCGCGGTTGTGGCCCTCTTGAGTCCCTCCTCCAATTTTCTACCTCTTGTCTTTTTTGTCTTTGACCATGCTGCCGTCTTCTCGCTTCGACAGTTTTTTTTATTTGATGTTTTTCATTTGTTTCGCGCATTCAGTCGCGGACATATAAGGAGCATGATGAAGTACAATTTCTCGTGAAAGGCGTCGGTAATAAGAAATTTTGGGTTTGTATGGAAAATAATCAATTATAATTCCAAACTGCTTCATTTAATTGTTTCACTTCAATATAATACATTTTTTTCATTAGGGGTGACAAAATCAAGCGTAGTTCGGGTCACAATCATTATTTCACTCGCTCCATAAGATTGGGCGGATTCTTTCGTGAAATATAGTAGTCAAATGGCATTTTAAAAAATATACTGTATGCAACGATAAAAACGTCCGTTGTTCTATAAGTATATCGCTTCGATCAGAGAAAAAGTTTCGCGGATGTAGTTTTGCGATGGGCAATCACCATTTACTTCATAGTTGCCGTCGTAAAGTGCGCCCTGTGTCGTCTGAGGAGATAGAGAGGGTCCATGAACCCTTCATATTTCATGAAGCAGTGAACTTTACGCTGAGTTTTGTCGTTCCATTCGCATCTACAAAGCCCTCGGGCTTTAATCCGATTGGCGCAGTTTTTTCGCCATCTCTATTTCTTCTTCGCCGTGAGTTTTAGCTGATCCATTTATAGGTTTTTTCGAAAGAGAGGAGATAATGCGTAGGATCAAATTTGATTTATCTCTTTCATTACTGTATGGATGGTGGGCGAGTTTTCGTTATTTTAAGTCGCCTTGGCAATTGAGCTTTTAGAATTTACATAATGAGAATATTTGCATTTGGTAGTTGGTTTATTTTGTGTCCTTTGTTTTGTGAATTTCTTGGTTGTGCCGAATATTTAAATGTTTATGAAAATGAAATTGGTGACAAAAAATGTATACAATGGGAAAGAAATACAGCCTTTGGCATGCACTAGTTGGCAGGCAATGATATTTAGTATTATTTTGCTCTGAAAATGCGTGGTACAGATAATTCCGCTATATATTTTTTATTGTTAAGATTTATCTTGAGAACCGTGTTAGAAAGTATTGTCAACCATTTTCATGCACTTAGGTGCTTATCTTGACCTGGAATTACCGTTTATTTTTACCCTTTTTGTAAATCTGTTCAGTGTAATTATTTGCCTGTGTCCTCAAATCTATGCTTCTAAGGAGTATTTGAATTAATTTATATTAAATTAATGGCTGCTGGCGATAGTTATTTTTCGTCGGTCATTTATTTCGCCATTTTATTTGTGTTTAAGTCGCGGACTATAGTCGCGCCATTAACGAACAAAGAAATTTCCCACCAACTGTCCTACATCCCTTGGAAATTTTCCCTCTTTACCTTCTTAATTTATTCCTCGGTACATTTATGCCCTCCTGTATTTTTACAGCATCTCCCGCCAAGCGCAGGAACCCTATCCCCACCTCCGCCTCGTAATCCTCCCACGCCCTCTGTCCTTTGCCCTCTTCTCTCAAGTCCTGTCCGCCTCGACTCTTCCCGCTTACCTCTTCCGCCGCTCTCTTCTCTTTGTGTTCCGCTTTCAACCCTATCCTCGCCGCCTCTTCCCCCCTCTACCTTTTCCCGTCCACCCCACTCTTTTCTCACGAAAATTCTCTCCCATTCCAACTCTCTGTTCTCCTCCGACCCATCATCCCCTGCTTTATTAGCGAAACATAAACACCGAAGCCGTCCAGACCTCTCTTCCTCTCGCCTCCCCCCGCTCTCTCTCTGTCCATTTTTCCACTCCCAAAATACTCTTTATCCATTCATTTGTTATTTTTTATTCGTCGGCCTTCATTTATTTTTCATCTCTTCAAAATTCTCTGGTCTCTTTCCATCTCCCTTCCCATCCCACCGATAACATACATCCCCGTGCCCGCCTGCCTGCCCGTTTGCCGCACCACTTTCATCTACTTTGTTGTTTCGTTTTTTTGACCCGTCATCCCTATAGAGTTCGCCCTCCGGGCCTTTAAAACCTCGTCTCTTATTTTTCGTTTCTCTCTCTCTTTCGCCAACCTCACCTCGCGACGTGCCCGGCTCTCTTTTAGTCTTTATGTCGTATATGACGACTGCACATTTTTTGTGAGACGGAATAGCGCCAAAGCTCGAGGATTCTTTCTATTTTGGGGAGGGAGGGGTTGAAGGTTTCTTTGTCTCTGTTCGTAATTAGGAATAATTAGGGTTTTTTAAGTGTCCTATTCAAAGGTTAATTTTGGGCATTGGGGCGGAAGGATGTTTTATGGGTCTCTGATAAGACGTTAAATTGCTCATTAAGATTCTTTGTGAGATACTTGCTATTCTTTTTCGCTGATAGAGGGATGCTTCCGAAGTAATTTGTTGCAGAGAGTGTTTTGAATTTTTTTATTAACAATGAAGAACTTGGGTAAGAGGAGTACTTTTCGATTGGAATCGAATCAATTAGCTGTGTTGTCGGCTGCGTGGAGTTTTTGAAATTATTTCAGCAAATATTTTTAAAACTATCCATTTTATGTCATAGTCTCATTATAAAAGATATAATCAACGAACGATGACTTACGACTGAGGAAATGTGCGTATTATTATATGCATATTTTTTTACAGTTGTGTTTTATCTTGTTGTTTCGTCATATTTTTTCCCCTGTAAATATTACGGGTAACTAATCATTCAGAATTATGTAACTTGGACTTTCCCTTTCGTCATTCGCTGTAATTGGTGAATACTTTTTAAAGCGTATGTTTCGCGTCGTGTTTGTGACTGGTTAATTCAGTATTATAATTATCGTCGCATGCATCGGCCATGCCATGTTGAAATGAATACAGAAACTGCGTACGAGCCAAACGCACGGAGGACGCCACCCTTACAGCTTCACTATAAAACGCGTGTTTTTCGACACGGGAAAAAACGAATGAGAGGGATGTGGTATAGTTTGCACGGTTTAACTAATGAAGCCGTCATAAACAGTTGGCCTATTGCCAATTTTTTTCCGGGTACGCTTTGCGCATAGGGAGGTTATAACGAAATTTTACCCCGCTATCGCCGCGTCAGGAGAAGTGGGGGATTTTGCGGAGTTCTCGTTATTTCGGGGTATTAACGTAATTGCAGCCATCCTTCTTTCCTGCCGCCCAATTCTTGCGTGCGTGCGTGCGTGCACATTTTCGCAGTTCTGTGTCCCGCCTCCGAGCCTTTCCCCTTTCCCATTTTCAACGCTCGTTATTTTATTTTCGTTTTTTAATCTTTCCTCGAATCCTCTCCTTAGCGTATCTCTCCGCCTTATCTCTTTTTTTTGTAAAAGGGGCCATGGGGAGGGAAATGCGGGAGATGGGAAGGGAAGTGCGAGAGATGGGGAGGCGGGCAATAATGCAACTTTTGCGAGAGTAAGAGGGTAGAAGAAGGTGGTGTGGGAAGTCTCCCATTTGGCGACCCATGAACGGGAGTGGGATCGGGAAGGGGAGACGGGATGGGACCTCGCTATAAACGGCCTCCGAAAGAGGGCGGAAAAGGACTATAATTCCGACTACTCCTTTTCGTCCGGCAGATAGCCCTGTTTGCTATCAACGCGCCCGCGGGATGGAAGAGCTAATTGGAGTTGATGTTTATCCAGGTGCCCAAGCTCCCTCTATTCCATCCCTCGGAACCCATCCAACCCCTTCTCACCCCAAGCCTCTCTCTCTCTCTCTCTCGCTGCTCTTCATCCTCGATATCCACGCATTTCTATCCTCTTCGCACTATCACCCTTCCACCCATCTTCCCTTACTACGGCCCTCTTGCCGAAAAACGCCCTTTGTGCGTGCGGCCGTACTACCCTAAGGACTATCCTGCATTCATACTTCCCCTCTGTTGTAATCAGTCCCTAGACCCACTCCTTCAATCCTCCTTAATCCTAATATATCTATGCATTTTGGATTGTAGTTGGAGTTTTATCCTTTTTTATCCTATTTTGAAAGTGGCCCTAATTATGTTTAAATATTTCAGTTGTTACGCCGTGTGTTTAAAAATGACAACTGTTCTTTTGTAATGCAAGACTTACTCGTAAAGTGACTTGAGTCTTCGTTATGCCTCAAACTGGTATGTTTGAGTATGGTTCGTTATATTTTGATTAACTGAGGAAGACTAAGTAACGCATGGCGGTCGTGGCAGTGTGAACATTTCGTTAAAGTTAAAATGTTTTTTAGGGGACTGGTTCGAATTACTAAGCCTTCATGTAAACAACGCTCACTTCTTGGAAAAAAATTTCTTTCATATGTCGCTTTGTACGTCGTGGGGAGATACTTAAAACGCTCGATAATGGTACTCTAGCGACCATCCATGCGGACTTGGTTGTTTGTATAATTAGTACTTTGGATTGCTTCAGAAGAAAATGATTTTGCCTCGTTAAGTCCTGGCAAGAAATTCATCCTCACGAATTCATTGTTGTTGATGTAGGTTTAATATTTAATTGTCCCAATCGAATCACAATATTCGGTGCGTAAGTTTCAGCTATTAGCATTGCAATTGGGTGCTCTCAGTTTTTCTTTATTGTGTCCAATTTTTTTAAGTCACGGGCTGTTAATCTTTATCGAGTCATAAAGGATACTAGGAGCGGTCATAGTGAGAACAGAGTCATATGACCGTTGAGTTGTTACAGTGCGCAATCCTCCCGTTTTCCCGTCACTTCAAAATTTCAACTTTGTCTATATGGACCAATAAAGTGCACGTTTAAACCAAGTCGTTAATGGTTAAAACTGTCATATTGGCGCGACGGTAAAAGTAACATTTTTTTGTCCAGGCACGCATCTAGTTTCTTCCGTTGGCCATGTCGATGGCTTATTCTCTCCCGTTTCGTTTTTTTCGTTTTTTTTTACCATCGCACACTTGTTTACGCATCGTAGATTTTTTGTGACCGGGTGGATCATTTATAATCCCCATCCTAGTTGATACAATAACGCCGCGACGCAATCGACTTCAACGAGCCATCGTGACATAAAACGGGAGGTTTATTATTCGAGCACTAGTGATTTAAATATGTCGACAGGTTCGGCAATATAAGCGAATGCAGAATTTTTAATTTTTTTGCCTTTATTTTTCTGTCAAATACTGCTGGTGTAAGTTAAGGTGAATTGATATTCAAATGCTGTAACGGATAAGAAATATTACCCTTCACTGTAGCTTTATACGAAGCGCATGTGCTATTTTTTTCCCTGGCTACAATTACTACGTCATGTTCGTTAATTTTTTATCCCGTAATTATCGGTATTTGGGATATATAATTAACGTGCTTCTCACTTTGTAATCGTTGCGTTTCTCCCCTTTTCTTCTGTGCAAAATACTTACCCTGTTTAAAATAAAAAAATAAAAGACCAGTACTCTTGCTCGAGTTGAAGAACGATATGCGCGGAGGAGGTTAAGGAAGACGAGGTCGAGTTTATTACACGCGGCATCCTCGAGTGTAAATCCCATCCCAAGAGATGAATGAGAGAGCATCTGCACGGTGGCTAGGACCGCAAGAGAATCTCGGTATGGAAAAGAGGGCGGAGACGGCGGAAAGGCGTGTGCAACCTTTTCTCCGGGGGAGGCGGGGAATGGAAAAAGGGAAGAAGGAGTACTAGGGTTAAGGGTATGCTGGGAAAGGGGAGCGGGAGAAAGATGTTCGTGCGAGAGGGAGAGAGAAAATCCTCCCCGTAGAAGAGATACTCGTGTGTATTAGGTAAGGGAAAACTTGCCTCTCAAGCAAATGAGTTCCTTGGACTCTCGGTCGTCTTGCTGGGGAATGGCGGCGAGAGAGAGGAAGGGCGAGGTGGTGGAGAAGGATAATGGGGAGGGGAGAAGGGAGGATGTAAAAGTCGTTATATAACTCGTCACAATGACGGGAAAGAAGGGAAAAAAGGAAGAAACACTACTGTGAGCACAATACACATTAAACTAAGGGAAGAGATGGTGGGTTGCGGAGGATAAGAGTCGGGGTGTGGGAGGAAGCGGGGGTGTTGCGCGAGGGGGGGGAGAGGGAGGAAGGGGATATTGCAAGTAGCGCCGTGGGACTTTGAAGGGGTTTTCGGGGAAGGAAGCTAGGCGGAGGTGGAGGGGTAGGAGGGGGGGGGGAATAAAAGGAATTGAATAAGTTGAGGGGAATGACAGCCGAGAACTTTTCCCTAATGAAAAAGTGTTGCGTTCTCTCCAGTGACTGTGCGCGTGGTTGGGGACTGGGTATGGGGGAAGTGAGAGGGTGGAGAGGAGGGGTTTGGGCGTGGGCAGCGGAGGAGAGGGGGGAGGAGGGGAAATGAATGGTTAAAAAGTCTCGTGCTTTTGCTTTTAATTCCTTTATCTTCGGAGTTTGTTCGTTTTTTTATCCCAAGTTTTTCCCTCTTCTTATTTCTTATTTAGTTAGTTTCTTCTTGCTTCACGGATGGAACAATGTGGTGTGGATGAGGCATAAGGAATGGAATAAATTTGGTTTTCGTCGGTTGTAATGAGGTGGAGGGGGAAGATTTGCGAGCGGGGGGGGGGGGGGGAGGCTGTGTTGTGTTCTGCATCGGTGTCTCGCTTGTGTAAATATCTCTTCCCTTTTTCTCTCTCTCCCACCCTGTAATTAGCGAGCTTTTCTCATTCTTCTCTCTCTCGGTTACTTTCTTCGATTTTTAAAACTTTTTTCTTATTTTCTCTTGCTTCGGTTGTCAAAGAAATGACGACGGCTAAGAAGAAGGTCGTTTTAATGTCTCCTTTTTTTCCTTGAGTATGTTCGGTGATAAGCATTTCCGTGGATCGAATAATAATTTTTGGGGTTTATTGCATTGGAGGAGATGATTTTAGTTCTGAGGATTTTTGTATTCCGTCATTCTTAGCTTTCGGAAACGTCCCGCTCTTTGGCTTAATCTAACGTAGGATGGAAGCTGCTTCGTTGAGCGAAAATGTGAGATTTATGGTTTTAAATAGCTGAAATATTTTTCATCGGTCAGGTTATCTTGTTATAACAGTTGTATTATTTTTACCTTTGTTTAACCATTGTGATTTATTTAATCGAAGCGCTTTTGGAATCTCAACTCTTTTGCGTATTATTTTGCGAAGTAGCTATATTAATGACATTTATTTTCACCTTTTTATTATTTTACTGTCTAAGTTGCATTTTTGACGATACGCTATCCCTACGGTAATTACGAAAACATATTTTAAATTCTTATAGCCATTTATGAACCTTGTTGGCAATTCCTCATTATAATAGTGCATTTCCCCCTTGTAATGGGGCATAGAAACTTGAAATTTATGTGATAAAGCATCATATATTTTTTGCGGATTCTATTTACCGGAAAACTTTTTTTAAAATATCCATCATTTTTCGTTATTATCGTTCACTTGGCCCAGATCTTTAACGACTCCTCTTACGCCTCGCTTCCTCCGAGCGATGGGACGTAATTATCGTTGATATACGCCGTCCAGACATTGAATCTTTTTCGCAAAATAGCGCGTTATATGGATTCCCCCTAGTACAGTTTGGCTGGTCGTTCACCTGCCACCCTTCCACGACGGTATGTCCCACCTGATCGATCGGGACAACCATTGGCATGGGTCTGAGAGCGACGGCGGGATTTCCCAGGATGCATTCGGCTCAAACAGTCTGGAGCTAGAAGGCGAAAACGCACTCCCTCTCCGGCATTCCTACATTGAATGCTTTGAGAATAAGGAATTTGGTGAAGATAAGTTGAGCCTTTGAGGCTCAGTCATATCTACTGTATCTTTCAGAAGGTTTATGATTTCTCTTTGTACGATGGAGACGAGATTTTCCAACTCCTCGGTTTCATATCACTAGTTTTTTCGTTGGATAATTTAGACGATACGTTGATTAACCTATGGAAGCTTTTATCGATTTTGTTAGTTCTTTTCGCTCGAGTTCTATAAATATTACTTGCTTATTTAGGCAAACGCTTATTCTGATTCACTTAGGACGAACTTCGCATTTATTGTCTGTATTTGCAATAAGTTTTAGAGTAATCTTAGCGAGGATGTTTGTTTTTATCTTAACGAAAAGTAATTGAGGGAGTAGTAAATTAATTTTAGCTTAACTTGTCGGCTTTACGCATTTACGTTTATTCGCTTTGTTAATATACACAATCTTTTTCTTTCATGAACGTTCTGGCTGATTGCTTTAATTGAATTAACGACGGTACAATGAATTCAAGCGCCTTTCTTGATTTTGCGGAAAATTTCCAATAAATTAGAAAATGAAAACGATGGAAAACTTATGTATTTTTTCTCTTAAACATTTTTCCTTATCCAGGAATAATTTTCTATGCCGTATCATAGCTTTAGTTTGTTTGTTTTAACTTCCATTTATGTCATTCTTTGGTTGGCAGACGCTTGCAAACGCTAACAGATTTTCCTTAAGGGTATTTCTCTCGATCTTTTCATACCTCTTGTTTTCCTTGACGGTTCTCAGAAACTGTTTTACTTCTCCTACTCTTAGTATCCTGATAAGCCATTCCCTTTTCTCTTACACTCTTTCAAATATTGCCTGTATACATTTAATTACATTAGATAAACATCTCACTTCTCGTTTGTTTCATCCTCCATTCATATTATTTCTCCTCCATGGTCTTACATAAAACCACGTCACGCAATTGCCCCTTCGTCCATAATGAGGATGGCATTGTATTATTTATAGGATAACTTGCCCCTTTACCCTCGTGGCGACGTCCGTCCCCAGGGTTATTTGAAAACGACAAATGTTTGTATGCGTTGTTTTACTTATCGAATCAAGTAGCGCTTTACCATCTTGTTTTCCTCTTTCTCCGCGCAATTCTGAGAACGTAGGAATGAGCGTATTTATTTTACCTGCAGGATAATATTAGTTAAATAAGGAGTAAACTCTCCGTGTCCCGAGAGAATGTAGGGAGACAGAGTGGATAGTGTTGTTCCAGTGGGTGGAGGCTGGGTGGTGGAACTATGCTTGATGTAAAGCCCTACTTGCTCTCTCCCGATTCAACCGTTACCCGTCCTCTCATTCTCTATCCTCTTCTCTCCATCTCCTCCTCTCTTGCACCCCATCCCAGACTCCCCGCGGTGGTCATGCGAGACTATTGGACGCTCCACCCTCGGGAGGCGGGAGAAGAGACCCTCCTCCTCATCCTCCCGCTCTACCGCCTCCTGCCTCCACATCCTCCTCTCGGCGGCCGCGGCGCACAACCCACCGTGGGTTTCCTCTCCGTCGCGCGATGGGCACGTAGTCACGATTTCCCCAGGCGAGCACGCACCATTGACCGTGTGAGAGGGCGCCGCCGAAAATTAGGCAACAATTCTGGAGCACCGCTTTTGCGGGCGAGGTCGGTCGGTCGGGTGTGCGGAGGTCGGACGGTGCGGGAAGGGAGGCGGTTTCGGTCGTAATGGCTGCGTGTCTGTGTGTGTGAGGGAGGTGGAGGGGGGAGGGAAGAATCCGGTATCGTGGGAGGACGAACTCATGCCGAGGGCGCGATGGTGTGTGCGCGCGAGAGAGAGGGGATGGAGGGGTTTCGGCTAGGAAGGGAGTGTCGCGAGCACTTCGGCGTGGTGTGATGGTAGCGGCGGTGGTGGTGGTGAACGTGGACTGACTGCATTACTAAGCACACTGGTGACGCGAGGGTAAACGTGATGTGATCGATTTCGCCCGTTTTGAATCAGCCTCCACTTACTACGCTCCCTCGCGTTTCTCTTTCTCGAATCGTTGCGCCAAAATCTCCCTTGATATGAGAGCGATATGTCCAAGATGGAGGAGCGGTATATTCGTTTTTATTCACTTTTACTCATGAATGATCTTTTTCGTTCACAATCTTTATGGCTAGCTTTTATTCGGTTGTGGAACGGAATGTAAGGCGTCCATGATGTTTTGCGTAATACGTTAATCGCGGTTTGTTAAAATTGACGTTGGCAGTTTATTCACCATTATTAATCAACTTTGTAAGCATTATTTTTTATAATATCTATTGTTCCTTATATGCCAATCTTCTTGTCTGTAGCTTAATCTTAATTCATGCGTTCAATAAATACCTTTGGCACGAATTAACACTGATTCGGGCACGATTTTGTTTTTCGGTAGATTTTGTTTCATCCAGTTCTCATATTTTGTATTTGTCATATTAGTGTACATTTTTATTTAGGTTAAATTTTAATTCAGATCTTATCGTATACTGGATCTCCTCACTTTGTCTTGATTCATCAAAATTATTATTTTCAGTTAATTTTAACCTCCCATTCTTTTCTTCCTAACATTTTTCTTTCCTTTCCATTCGCTTCTCTTTCCTTCGCTTTTTTTTGTTTATACCTCTCTTTCTCACGCACTCTTTAAATGACGATTCTTTGGCCGAGAAGTTTTTCGTTCCCTCTGCCGGACCATGCGTGGGTAGTCGGTTTGATGGTTATCGCTCCATTATTTGTGGAATGTGGGTTTTAAGGACTTGAGATGAAAAGGGGGAGGAAAGAATGTGTAAATACAGTTTCTAAAAATTCGCGTTCGGCGCCATTGTCGCTTTATATATCGTGTGAATGATCTTGCTGTAGTTATTCAGTTTCCAGGTTCGCTTTCATGCGGTCTTTTAATACTTAGGTGGCAACCGACAATTTTCGAAATTGCGCGTTATTTATTTCGCGATAGTGCTAGCACGTCGCTGGAATCATATGTATCTTGAATAAATTCAAGATGAAACGGACTCTTTTTTTCTTCTAATATAAAAGACAAGAATATAATGAATTATGTCCGCTCTACACATAATGCAATCATCGTTACTGATCATTCTTACCATTGGGAATGATTACTTAGAAATAGCCGTTGGGTTTGCTGTTTCTTTTTTTAAAGAAAAAGGAATTATTGTTTAGTTTTTTCAGTTTGACGTCTGTCGTTTATGATTTCTGTACGATTACGTGTCGCTGGCTCCTTATGGGCTAATTAGTAGATACTATATTCTGGCAAATAAAACAAGTACTTTGCCCTCTACAGGTATTTCAGATTCAGATTTAACTCTCTACGTACTCCTGAAATCGTGATTATTATGGAAATAAAAAAATAGTTAAAATATCTATCTCTCATCTGCGTTTTTAAAAATATGTTAATATTTCAGGCGACTTTTCTTTTATTTTCGCTTTGTTTCCCGTAATTTGATTTTTTAATCGAGTTGATATTTACTAATAACTATCAAAATCATTCAACGGAGATTCCTTCAAAATTTTGAATTTATTTTTAAAGGCGATGGCTTTTTAGCCGACGGTCCTAAATCGGATAAGCGTATTCTCCGTTCGTCAATTCTCTCACCTCTCCTCTCTCCATCGGCGTACCTTATCGACACCGTCGCCGAAAGGAGCGGGCGCTCCCGTCAAGAGGGCCATCAAGCCTCTCCCTCTCAAACTATCGGATTCCTCCCCAACCTCTCCGCCCATCCCAGCGACTTTGAGGGAATATTAAAAAAATCCTCCCCAAGCACGGATTGCGATTGTTTTCCGCATTTTTTCATTATCCTCCCTCCTACTTTCCCCCGCTCGACTCCCTGCTCCCTTCTCATCCCCACCTTTTTCCCAGACACGCACGCACGGCAGAGGAATACGTCGCGGTGCGCGAGTTTTGTTTGGCGTCCCTCTTTTTCGTTCGCTTTGCCGATGTCCTTTGTTTTGCCTTTTCGCCCCTCTTTTTTTCTTTATCTTCGTACCCGTTCCCTCTTTTTCCTTTTTCTCCGTACACACACCGCCTTTTCCCACTCCCCTTTCAATTCAATGCCCTCTTTTGCTGGAGAACCGATCGATGATGAGTCTGAAGGTGTATGAAAGAGGTTTTTTTTTAAACTCGTACTGCTTTTCCCTCTCCTGTGCGGTGGAGGGTGGGATGGAGTGGCGAAATATGTGGTGCTTGGATGGAAAGAGTGGCGAGATTGGGGTGTCTCGTGATTTTTTCCGAGACGCGTCTCGCAGAAAGCGATGAAGGGAGTAATTTTTGTCCACTTTCGCAACGGTAACAATGTGGCCCTTCCTATGGTGATAGTTCACCGTAGAAACATGCGCGAGACTTTCTTTCGCTTTGTTCGGTCGACCCTTTTGGAGCTGTTTATTGCGGAATCGAGGCCTCCTCTAAATTCCCTTAAATTTCCTGTGGTTAGGTTTGGGATATGGATCTGTTAATATTTTGAAATCGAAAGTTCCTTTGTTTCTGTGAGATAACTAAATCTTCTTGCGTAATGGTGCGGTTGTATGAGTTTAAATTTACTCGTGCGACTTTCCCAGGCTGTTGTGGAATTGTTATACTTGTCGGCTGTTGAAAGCAACAATTGCTGTAGAGTTTCTCATGTTCTTTGATCGGTAGTTTATGTAGAAAAATAATATATTGTTATCCAATGTGTTGAGATTAACAATGTAGTAATCAAGCTGTAATTACTCACCCTTTCTCTCCACCTATCATATAAATATACTCTACGACTGGTTATTGCGATCTTATTTGTTTTTTTTTCGTGTCGCTGGAAAGAAATCAAGCTGTATAAACGAAGTTATTTGCTTCAAATATTTCGTTGCTGTATTTATTTTTCAGCGGTTTTCTTTCATTATGGACACCGATATTTAGTCGCAGTGAGCTTTAAGGCGCCCACGCACGGTCAGTTTTGCCTTCAGTTTGGCCTGAACAGTCCAGGACTGATCCGGTTTATCGTACGTGTGTGGGGAAGCCGGATGGACTGTTCAGTTCAAAATATTGGCCTGACGGACTGTGGGATCGGCAGACGATCGACTGAGAGATCGGTCTGAAGTAAGCTGTTATCGGACGTGTGTGGATTGGACTGAAGGCCGCCCGACAGTTCGCTTTGATCTTTCGCATTGTACAATATCCGTGTACAGTTCTCCGACATTTGTTTTCGCAGTTTTTTTTTTTATTCTTGTATACTGTTAATTTACTGAACATGACCAATAGGTCAAAAGAGTTTATAGAAATATTTCGGGAAAAGGAGTCATTATGGAAATTAAAATCGAAAGATTACCATAATCGGATGAAGAAAGAAGCATACGATGCATTGGTTGCAAAAATAAGAGAAGTTGAACCAACCGCAACCAAAACAACTTTCAACAAAAAGATTAATAATTTGCGAGGTACGTTTAGTTGCCGTCATGAACCGTTCACACCGATAAGTCGATGAAACAGAGTAAATGCTTGGAGGCCGATCTGAAGGCCAAACTGAACCGTGTGTGTGAAAATTGGCCTTCAGGCCGAACTGTTCAGTCCTGGACTATCAGTCGGCCTGAAGGCAAAACTGTCCGTGTGTGGGGGGGCCTTAAACATACATAATTTAAGTCTGTCTTAGGCGTAAAAGGGTGTGCATTTATAAACCTTCGTTTAAGTAAACTTTTCGATCAGCGAAAGCAGACGTGAATGATCGATCTCTCTCCATTACTAAAGACTACTCCCTAGCTTTAAAAATAAAACAACATTCTGAAAAAAGTACCGTGGCGGGGTCGTGGCAAGCGTGCCTCTGCCTGGAGTAGGTGCTTCGAATGAAAGGATAGAGGGAGGATCGCGAAGTGAAAGCAATGATAAGTTCCATAAGAGACCGGTAGATGAGAAGAGTCCATCTCATGCCGTTATGGCCACTGCTCATTCTTTTGTTTTTTCCCTCCCTTCGGTCGCTTCCTCTTTTCCGCCTCTATATCTTCCTGTCTTCACTTCATCCCTTCCTTCCGACCCGCCAACAAGGTTGCTGAGGAAGATGAAGAAGCAAAGCAAGTGAGGCAGAAACACACGGAGAGAGTATAGGACGGAGAGGGAGATGAGGAAAGATTCGGAGAAGATCTCTGCTAGGGAAGAAGGTGGCTAGTCCATTGACGAAAACGTAATTTAACCCGTGTTCTCTCTTTCTCTATCCATTTTTCCGTGATGTATGAGGGCGGTCTATGGGGTTTGAGAGTAGTAGGCTTTTTTAACGTTGAGCCGCTGCTTTTCTCTCTCTCCCTTACCCTGCCTCTCGGTTTTATTTTATATATATTTTTTCGCTTCCCTGTGGGTGGGAAATCAATTTTTTGATATATTTATTACGATGGATGTTCCTCCCTCTTACCCTCTCCCCCTACGATCTGATCGTAACCGTCCTACCCCTGCTACCTCCTGCTCTTTTCTTCGCCGCCACCCTCCCTCCCTTTTTTTCCTCCTGCATTCCCTTTTCTCGCTCCCTACCTTCTCCCAAAGATCGCCTCGGTGCGGCGGTGCTTCTCGGATTTTTTTCATCATTTCGATTCCCGTTGTTCGATAAATTGAGTTGAGCCTAGTAACGTCTACATCGTTCATTTTTCCTCTTTATATTCTTCTTCTTTTTCCAGGAATCTTCTCGTACGTAAGGGATAGGGATTATGTTTTTGTCCCGCTCATACTGTACCCGCTCTTTCTCTCCTCTTCTGTTATGTTTCGGACATACTGGTACATGCGGCGGGGTTGGAAGTCCAGCTGATCCTGGATAAGTGATTTCTCTCTCTCTCTCTCCCTCCTTTCATCTCTACGCCTCTCTTCGCCAATCTCTTTTCCCCTCTCTCCTACTTTCTCCCTCTTTCCTTTCCTACCCGATTACTTTCTCTTCCCCTCTGGTTTCTCTATTTTTATTATCTCAATCTATCTTTACCTCTCCCTTTTTATTTCTCCATTCCTTTAGCTCCTTTCCCTGTATCACTTCCCTCTCCTTTGGGATTTTCCGTATGTTTTTGAAGTTTTCGCGAAGTTATGAGGAATTTTTCCGTCGTAACATTTTCCCCCGAGATCTCAGTTTTCCCTTACATTTTGACGCGTTTCAATAATAAATCCATAAACCCCAAAAATATTGGCTCGAGAAAGTTAAACTCCGGAAGCACCTTCTAAAGGCAAAGAATTTTTAAGTGTTTGCTCGGAACTTTTTTTCGAATAAAGGGTTTTTATTCTCCATTTTTTGATTCCATGTTATTAAGGTTATAAATATTCGTTGATCCTGCATCTATTCCCGCTGTTAATTTTAGTGCAAGGTAAAAGCATTTAATCGTCAACTTACGTTCTACTCGTCTTTTACCGTCGTACAAGTTCTCGGCTTACGCTTTTTCCAACCTTTTCCGATCTTACCTGCATTTTTACGAACATTTCATACATATTTTTTATATTTCTGGACTCACGCATCTTCCTATCTCAATATTACAATATTACAATCCTTCAAAAGCAGAGTAGCTGTTTTATGGTAAAACCCCTTTTAGTTTATTCTAATTTAATTCCATCCACAACAAAATAACATAGGAATTGTAATCTTAATTTAACTTGTGTGCTCGCGCTCTACCACTTTTTTATGGATATTTATTTATTTATTTATTTATTTATTTCTTACTACGGCGAGGTTGAGGCCATATGGCCCCTTCTTCCACCTAACCATTATGATACACAATATGATAAATATAAATGTACAGAATTCAATACAAATCAATATAGAGAAATGAAAATCATTTCAAGGTATTCATAAATAATAAAAAAATAAGAATAGTACAGCACAAATGTACACAAAGTAAAATAATAAAAATCATCATCACTGCCCTGTTTGCTGATGGATATAGTGATGTGCTGATATTTAAATGAAGGATAGAAGGAAAAATACAGAGGAAAGTATTACATTTTTATGAGGACCTAATGCTGGCTAAGTATTTAGCACAATGATTCTTAAATTGGTTAATACCATTGACAGAGTAAAAGTGAAAGGGGAGAGAGTTCCAAAGATTGCAGGCGGTAACGGTGAAGGATTTATTATAGTAACTGCTACGATGAGTGGGAATAAGTAATTTGGATGATCCTCGGGTGTTCAGGGAGAGGCCAGAATTAAGGGGTTTGAAGTTGCAGCTTAGGTATTTAGGCGAGGAAGAGGTGAGGATACTTCTTAGTTGCGTTAGGATATGCATCTTCCTACGTTCTTCCAAGAACAGCCAGCCCAATTCTTTGAATGCGTTTGTTATATGGCAACTTTTGCTCATATTAAAAATGTATCTAACGCAAGAGTTATGAGTCCTCTGGAGCTTTAGTAACAAATCTTGTTTTAGATCTAGAAAAACGGAATCACAATAATCGAAATGAGGAATTACAAGCGAATTTACAAGTAAAATTTTTAGTTTTACTGGAAGAATGTTTTTAAGTAGCCTAAGTGAATAAAGTGAGTAGTTGATTTTTCGGCAAATTTCGTTTACATGTTTAGACCAGCAGAGTGTATCATTCATAATAACACCAAGGTTTTTTACTGACTTGGAAAACGGTACAGGAGTGGAGTTAATTAATACTGGGTCAATATTTGACTTTTGTAATTTGCCGAGTAATTTAGGATAGCAGAAAATTATTGATTGAGATTTTAAGGGGTTTAACATTAAGCCATTACAAGCACTCCAGGTCATGAGCGATCTTATATCCCTATTCATGCAATCAATTCTGTTATTGATATGAGATATTTGAGTTCCTATGTATATTTGCAGATCGTCAGCATAAAGGTGGTACTGGCAGTGATGAATTGAGTTAGAGATATCGTTTATATATAAGGCGAAGAATAAGGGTCCTAATGTAGATCCTTGGGGACAACCACGGGAGACATTTTTCCACGATGAACTTTTATCAGAGATTGATACCATTTGGTAGCGATTCTGAAAATAAGATTTTATCCATTTCAAAGAGCTAAGGGAAAAGTTCATTTTAGCAAGTTTGGCAAGTAATACTCCGCTGTCAATGGAGTCAAACGCTTTAGAGAAGTCCAATAGTGTGAGAATTGTAGCTTTTTTGTTATCGAAATTCTCCCGAATATCATCTGTGACTTTGATCAATGCGGTAGCAGTGCTGTGGCCAGTACGAAATCCAGATTGATAGGGGTTAAGGAGCTCATATTCATTTAGATATCGATGTATTTGTTTATGCGCTAGTTTTTCAATAATTTTGGATAGCGTTGGCAGGATGCTTATAGGGCGAAAGTCCTGTGGAGTTGTTGGATTAGCCTTTTTAGGGATAGGTCGCAGTAGAGCACGTTTCCAGGAACTGGGAAAGTAACAGCTAGAGAAGGAGCAATTAATTATATGTGTAATGATCGGTGCCAAGATATGAATCAAATTATGGAGCATAGATCCAGTGATGAGATCATAGCCTTTTGTTTTCGAATTAAGTTTAGAAATTATCTTCTTTACATCGGATATGGAAACAGAAGCAAAACTGAAGGATTGTGAATAGTTTATGATTGAGGAAAAAATGTCAGAGATAGTTAAATTTCTTTGATTTACTGAAAATATATTAGGTGGTGATGAGAAGGCATCATTTAATGCATCAAGAGAGACAGAAGGTAGTTCAGAGTCACTTTTCTTATTCCCAATTCCGAATACTTTCAGTTTTCTCCATAGTGATGCATTGTCGGACTGAGGAGAAATTATTGAGTACGAGAATTTTATTTTGGCATTTCTAACTGCCTGCTTTACTGAGTTCCTCAGTTTTCTATACTGTTCGAGTTGGAGCGTAGAATTTGTGCGTTTGAATTTACGAAAAGCGGAATCACGATTCGACATTAATCTTTTTATATCATCCGTAATCCAAGGAGAATTTTTTCTAGTAATACGAATTGTTTTTTGTGGAGCATGGCGATCAAATAGATTGAGGAGGAAAGCATTAAAATTATTCACCTTGTCATCTATGTCATTTAAATTAATAATACTTTCCTAAGGGACTAAGAGAGCATCATCTGTCAATTTGTTTATGTCTATGTTTTTAAAATCTCTAAAAGTAATAAATTTTGGTTGTTCCTTTGGTACTTTGAAAGAGCAGGATGCATAAATGAGATCATGTGCAGATATCCCCGGGACTGAGATCTGACCGTATTTGAGTATTTTGTCAGGTTTGGTCGTTATTATTAAATCAAGTAGAGTAGAAGAGGTTAGGGTGCGGTGTGTGGGATTAAGCGGGAGAATACTAAGTCCTAGCGGGTGTAATATATTAAGGAGTGTTTTAGTGTGAAAATTATTCGGGTTCAGGATATCAGAATTAAAATCGCCCATAAGGATGACATTATCGAAATCTACTCTAAGTTCCGTGAGGGGAATTTCAATATCCGATAGATTTGAAATTTGAGGGGGTTTGTACACAACTCCAAATAATAATTTCTGACAATTGAAAGTTATTTCCAGGAAGAGAAATTCAGGATATTCAGGATATTCAGGATATCGGAGATGAAAGACGTCACATTTGTTGAAGAGTGACATTTTTATTGTATTCCTCCGTTTAATTACGACTCGCGTCTTTTCTTTCGTAAGATGCTTCTGCGTAAACTATTTACGTGTAGGTGACACTCAACTTCTTCTCACGTGCCTCGATTCGCTCTTGTTACGGTGTTCCGCCAGACTGTCCGTCCTCACGACACGGGACTAATTAACCTCCGCCCTCCCTCTCTCCGTCTTCTCCTCCGACTCGTCCACCGCATTTAATCTCGGGAACGTCTGCTCCCGTTTTCTCGTCACTTCAAACTCGATCATGGAAGCCCCGCAAACATCCCTCAGCAACATCCTCCGCCTCCTGAACCAGCCGTAACATACTTAACGTTTCTCCGGATAACTAGGAGCCCATCTCGTTCTTATCTTGTTATCTCTTACCACTCATAGTCCTCTCTCTCTCGCTCCTCTCATTCTCGTTCTTTATGTTACTCCTTTTCCATGCCCCGCGATATTTGCTGTCACATTTCTGCCGTCGTCCGTCCATCTTCTCGTCCCCTTGACCTCGAAGGCAAATTTCTGGCATTTCTTTCTGAAAGAAAGCTATTCTCACGGTAACTTTTAGTAGCTGTTGCATCAATGAAAGCGACGGTACGAGATCCTTTCGCGTGTATTGGTTTTCGCGAGGGAAAATGAATCTGGGCATATTTCTTTTCGCCCGTCTTTTGGAGATGGCGCTTGTTGCTTAAAAGTTAATGGATGGCCTTGTCATGTTTTCTCTGTTTCCGACATCTTGGTTTCGGGGTGTGGAGATAATTGCAGACAATACGTGGAAATGTATTGGTTTTATTTTTTATAGCTCCCTAAAGCTGGTAATATCTACGGTTCGTATACTACAGTATGATACAGCCTCATAACCAATGGCGTCGAAAGTCGAAGAGATGAGACCCATAACTTGGCGGAGAAGAAGAAATCCTCTGCAAGGAAATATAAATATACGATGAATTTAAGTTAAAGATTTGAGTTTATTTCTTTTCTCATTTGATGGCAAGTTCTTTGATAGACCACCAATTAAATTTTATTTTAACATTGAGTTAATTCGTCCAAATTTTTGTCACTTATTTTTTCGTGACGTTATTTTAATTTCTGAACATTGCGAGTTAAACTACTAGATATATTATTGACATGATTATACGGCAATAGTTTGTCAAAGATACAATGGAAAAGTAGTGTTTATCTCATTCGGGCCAAAACGAGCATTTTTGTTTTTTTTTCCTTCGTCATTTACTAAGTGTTCTTTTTAAAAGACTCCCTTTCATGAAGATTCTGAGAAGGAAAACCACAAGAGTGAGAGTGGCCATCCTCCTTTACCCGCACGCTTCTCTCTCCTCGCCGCCTGTTTCTCTCTCTGTCTCTGGAGACTCTAAATCGCTCTCCCTTGTACGTGGTGGCGAGCTCTGGAGGTCTCTAGTGTCCGCTGACGTCCCAAATCTCCCCCAACCACTCCCTCTTTTCAGACCAAGGAAAATAAAAAGGCTCGGTTCGTTTTTATCTCGTCCTCTTCCCCTTTTCCCGACAATTGACTGTCGCCGTCGAGTCTTCTTGCTTGTTGCAGTCACTCGTGTACTCTTGATTCCATTTTCTGAGCAGCGTGGATTCCTTTTTTCTCTCTCGCGGGCCTGTCCTTTTTAAAGCTTCTTTGATGTGAGATGTTGTCTTCGTTGCCTTTTTCGTAGCTGCGGTGGAAATCTCTTACAACGCGCGATTATTTTGTTTTTATTATCTTTTCTGGTCAGAATCTGATTGGGTCTCGGACCTTGAGTGTGGCCATTGTTTTAGTTTCCTCTGTGTGGCGGAATTTCCTGCGTGGGACGTGTCTTCCGATGAAGTTTTGCCACCTACGCTTTTGGATATGGACTTCTCGAAGAGGACGCATTTGCTACCCAACGAAATGTTGGTTACGCAGAAAAAAATGTCTAAAACGATCGATAGTTATTTTAGCTCAGTAATCGTCAGTTAAATACTGTAAATTTCACGCAATAAAAATCGCTGAAAATTACAATGGTTGTGGAAGCAAATTAGATTAGTGCGTAGTATGATTTTTTAAATAAAAATATTTTTAACAACATTTTACTTTCCAGAAATAACGATCATTTACTACCAATAACATTCTCCTGCTGAAGATAAATCACTTTTGACTTCTGGGGAACTGAGTGGGCAATTCAGCCAGCAGTGTTTAATCCTCACTGTCTATGTTAATCAGAAATTTCCTCGTAACATTTGTTATCGTTCTCCTTAAAAATATCTTTCGCGTGGAACCCACACAAGATATGATTTTTGGGCGGCGGGTGATTCCTCCAGGGTTCTCCTATAGCTTCCCCTCTGCTACCTCGGAAGAATAGGCGGCGCTGGCATCCGGGTTCTCTCTAAGGGTGGAAGTAAATCGTTATTTATCTTTTGCGAAAAAGGCGGGGGCGGGCTGGGTGGTTGAGATGGGAGGGTGCAGCTTATAAGCTCGTGTGAGATGTTATTACTTTCTCCCTGGATGCTTCTTCTTGCGCTCTTCTACGAGTCTCTCTTTCCCTCCCTCCCGCTCTCTCTCCCTCCCTCCCTCTCTCTCTCTCTCTCCTCAGCTATCGATCCGTTGTATCCCCTTCTTTGTATCCTCATTCCAGTCTTTCCTTCTACCCTTTTATCTCGACGGATACCATCGATGGCAGTCGAGTAGTTGCCATCCGGTCATAGACTCCATTCTCCGTTTACTTTTGAAGGTGCTTTCGCTTTGTCTCGTCTCCATTTCAAAGGGATCTATTTTTTCCTCGGTGATGGGAGATTGATAGACTTCTAACTTTATAGCTTTTTAACTTTTCGCGTTCAGTCCTTGCCCCTAAGTAATATTTTACGCGGAATTGTGTATTTATATACATAGGATTAAAGAGGAGATTTTGCATCATTAATGAAAATTAGCAGCGGTTTACGTGGGGGACTTGTATTTCTGCTATGGAGGTTATGATTTCTTCTGAAGAAAGTATTGAAATTCGGATCGTATGAGGTTTACCCTCTTTAGTACTAGTGGTAAGCGCAATGCTTCCGTGACGGTAAATTGCAAAAATGCGATTTATATTTCCTATCTGCAATGGGAGGTAATTTTTTTCGTGCTTCTGTCCTCTTCTTCCCCAGTAAGATCCTCTTTCGACCAATTCCTCACCACGACTTCGCCTCGTCGTAACTCAAAGTTTTCTCTTCTATCTTTTTTACTTCAAGATTTTCTGCGGTCTCTTTCCCGCTGTTGGCTTAAGGAAAATGTATGTTTAGTGGCTTCTCTGTTTTGTTTGCTCCTTGCTTATATTTTTTTGCGCTTGGTCGATTCCTCGAATGCCCTAAAGGGACGCTTAAAAGTTTATTGCTCGTTGTTATGAGAATTGACGGTGGCTTTGTGTGACGGAGTGATTTGTTTGTGGCGAAGGATTTTTTTGTAAACGTGCGTGCAGCGCGTAGCCTCCGAGGATGTAATTTAGAATTTTTTTTAAATTCTACTTTGGCGTTAGGGTTACGTTTCTGAGGGTACTGTTTGCATGTAAGATTGAGATTATTTTCGCGCATATATTATAGTGGTTCTATGAATTGTACCTTTTCTTTATTTACGATATTTACTTAAAACGATTATGAATAATTTAAATATTATTCTGTATTTATACCGATTTTCATATATTATGATAAGGGTGCTGGTGTCTTTCTGATTGCAATACTAAATATTTTTTATTTTTTTTTAGGTAAGCTTGCCATATGATAAGAAAACTTCAGAAGTCTTTCGTTAAGATGTATCGGTAAGTGCACGACTTGATCCGTAGGATTTTTTCCGTCTAATCTGCGTATGTTTGTAGTTAATGCCACATACTTTTCGTTAATTAGTAATTAATTAATTAATTAATAATTAATTATTAAAATATTTAATATTCAATCTCTCTAGGAGTTAACTTATTGTCCATTATACATATTTTTACTAGAATATTTTACTTGATACGTTTTGTGTCGGAATTGGTAGGCATTAAGTTATTAATTGCCACGTTGAGATTGCTCAGCCGTTGAGTCGAAAATATCAGGAACTGATAAAATAATTCTCTATTTTAAGTTAAGAGAAATCTATTGCGACATTCCTATTCCAAGAATGTTCGATTTTTCCGGAATATTTAACCTGATGATCGAGACGCACTTCAATATATTGCTATTTGAAATCTGAGGTTGTGGCATCTTACTCTAGTTCACTCTCATACTTTTTCGTATTTTATCTAGGTAATGCGCGGAATGTATGTTAAAAACTTCGGATGTCATTGCAAAATTTCTCAAATTGCATACTCTGTCACCATGTTTTCAAACAGCTATCAATTTTATTACTTAGGAAGATGTAATAATTTTCAGAATATAGAATTTGTATCATAGAGGGCAGCGCTAATTACAAGTAATATATATTTATATCAGTCGTACATAATCATTTATTGTGATTTTTTCGATTCACTCGTATTTTCACAATACTAAACTCTCATAGAGATTCGCTCTCTTGTTCTTTTTTTTTTGAAGTATATAGATTGCGGTTTTAGGACAGGAAAAGTGTTGTTGCGTTGTGTGGCTGTGTTGGTGGATGTGCGATGGCGAGGGGACGATAAGGGCAGACCAGGTGGTGACGGCTCGAAGGAGCAAAAAGGAGTTTTTGGGTGTGTTGTGTGTGTGAGTTGTTGCCGAGTGCAGGTGGTTTCGGATGAGGAAATACGGCTTGAGATGGCGACTGTGTTGTGGTGCCTATGGGAATGGCTGGAGTGGTTGCTGGCGAGGTGGGAGGGACGGGGAGGGATCCAGGGAGTGGGAGAAGGCAGAGTTATTTTTTCTACTCCTTTCTCTGAGCCCGCCACTCAAGACTCGCGGCTTGTGTGAGTGAAGTTCTCTTCTTCTTTTTTCCTCACCCCTCCCTATCTCTTTCCTTCCCTCCAGAAAAAATATCCCACCTCTTTTCCCCCGCTGCTTTCGCTCGCTCGCCTTCAGCTGTTCGTCTGGCATATCCCCGCTACGTGGCGCCACCGCTATTTCCCCATTTCCCACTTCTTCTTTTTTCGAAAAAAAGCTCGTCCTTTGCCGAAATAAAAATACAAACTCCCGGTATTTATTTTTTTCGTCATGCTTATACGTAGGAACATGTTGAGATACTTTTTATTATATATCCTTCGTCCTCAAAACTATTTCGCGTGGGCCCCAGTAATAATCTTCCTCTCTCTTAGGTACCCTTGATGCTTTCCTTTGACGTCACCGGCCGTCTCTTGCTTCTTTCTGTCTCTCCCTCTATCCTTTTTTTCTTTCTCTCGCTGCTACAATTAATGCGCCTTTATTTGTTTTGTGTTCTGGGATCTTTATTATCCCTATCCATCCGTCGGGAATTTTAATTTGTGCTCGATTTTTTTATTGGTATTCTATTTCCATTTTTGAGTGACGCAGTTTGTTATTCATTTTTTTATTTCCCGTTTAGCCGTTAGCAAATTCATGGTATCGTTTCCACTCCGCCAAGCTTAAGATTTTTTCGTAATTTCAAAATGTTTCCGTTTGTTTGCCATTTCTTCCTCTTGCAATCCTTGCCGACGATTTAACCCAGGAGCAGTATTTTTCTTCTCTTAAGCTTGAGAGGGCACGTTTCGCGAATATTCCGTTCCATTCGACGGTAAGCTACGTTTTATTTAGTCTTGCTCAACCTTAGTTCGTTGCAAAAAATATAGGGAATTACTTGCATTCCATTGCTAATCTTGCTATTTCTAATCTCTCTAATCCTTCAATAAGAATCGTTTTCTCCGTCGTAATTGTGCAGTCTCCCAATGTGTTTGGTTTGAGGGGGTGCTATTTGCTTAACAGAAAGTGGTCAAACGAATGAAAAATTACCGACCGTACAATAAATGTTTGTGGTTTCATGCTCCGCTCTTATTTTCCATCGCCTTCCGGATTGGTTTATGCATTTCGCATGAATTGCATCTTTTTTATCATTTTTGTTTCGTTCGTTTATATGAGCGTTGCCAGCCGTATTGGTCGCATGCCCATACAGTTTTATTCGTACTGCGTTTATTTGCTCCTAATGGTTTATTCTTGTCTCTCATCTCTCTCGCTACTCCTTCTACCCATACGATTAGAAATTCTACCGTACTCGCTTTCTTTCTTAGTGGTTTTTATTTTTTTAAAAGATTTTTTCGTTTTCTCTCTTTGCACTAGCTGCCTGAGACGCAATTGTGAGTTTCCTGGGGTATTTCTGCTATATAGTCAAGATCATTGAATCCTGAGCTGTTTATCGTGACCATAATTTGTATCTTTGCTTGCTCTGGAATTTAAACTAAAGCTTAAATAATTCGAATGTTGCTCTATTACCTAACAGTGACTCTTTTATGAATATTTTGTCATTATATGTTTCTACGGATAAGTATTCATAATTTTACTTTACGTTGGAGTAAATGATTTAATTATTGAATGGAATTTATATGAAGCGTTAGATTTTGCCGTGAAGCTCTATGAAATCTTTCTTTATTCTATTGTTTTTGGATTATGGGACGAAGTTTTATGCTTGGAGCTTAAAAAGGTTCGTGAATGATGTTATATAGTTGTCGTTCTTTAGAACGTCTGGAGGAATTTAAGCCAAGAAACGAAAACGGTTGCAAATCATTTAGTAATGTGAAAGGCTGTTTACCGTTCTTTTAGCTTTACTTTTGAATGTTGTTAAGGCAGATTTTTAAATAGCTGGAATAACTTTTCCACTATCGGTATTTTGCAATCTATTTCATTACGTATCACATAATCATTTAATTATCTTTTACGTTGAGAATAATTTATTATGCGCAGGTTATAGACTTGAGTAATATGTTTAGCACTTGTATTTACATACAAATTTCTTGGTATGCATGTTTCATAAGGCAACTGTATAATTTCCTAACCATTCAACAGGGAGTTATCGAGCTCGTCTTATGTCAGAAAATTTCAAGAACAAGCACTTAAAAATACTTGTCTCAGGTATCTCAATAGCTGCAACAAGGTTATAAAAAGGTTTTTATTAGAGATACTGAGACGATTATTTTTAAGTGCTTATTCTTGAATTCCCTTTCCATGTTATGTATAACGTAAGAGCCGTTTTTAATAAATTAAAATCCTTTGGTTTGTTGTGCCTTTGTTTTTAAAAAAATCAGAGACTCGAAAAGGAACCCTGACATTTTTAAAAATTGGATTTCTTCGCTGAATTAATCGACACTCTCCAGAGACACAGAAGGTAAAGGTTATACCTTTACTGGAAATTGTTGGCAGACGCCAAATCTCCAGCAGGTTCGTTTTTCTCCCGCACCATTTTCCTCCCGCGTCATTTTTCCCTCTCTTCCTCGATTGCCTTTTTCGGGGGATTGTGGTGTCGTGCAGTCTTCTTTGCCACAATATTTGAGCGTCGCAAGGTCCTCTCCTCATTCATCTTATCCGTTCCTCCAACCTTCTTTATCCACCCCATTACACAAAAATCCTTCATACACCCGTCTCTTGCTCGCACACTCTCGCCGCCGCAGAGTATTTCAATATCCTAGCTTCCCCTCCCCCCGCCAACTTCGCCCTTTCCTCCGCCACCTCCGAAATTGCCTCCCGATCCCCATTCTGCACAAGACTTGCCCCTTTTCCACCTCGCAGCCCCCCTCTTATCTGCTCTAGCAACCCATTTTCCCGCACCCCACTCCTGCTAACCCTCCTTCCTTTCTCTCTCCCTCCCTCCCTTCGGCACCCCTCGTGCGTTTTCCACATTCTTCCGCACCTCCCCTCTCCCGGCCTTATATACGTTGTGTCGAGGGTCGAGACGGCTTCTGTGTCAGTGTGTATTCCTGTAGCGTATTTTCGCCTCCTACCCCTGGCTGACCGTGCCTTTTCCTTCTCAATGCGCCGTTGTGGAATTGTCGATGCAATCCGGTTGTTAGGATTTGGGCATTATGGAAATTATTGCTCTAGTTCTGGTTTCTTTTTCTCGAGGTGGTAATTTCGCCCTATTTTGTCGTATACCATATACTCGAAACGAGGTGGAAGTTGGTCCGTAATTATGGTGCGCAGAAACGATGTACGCAGCCTTAGAAAAGTCATCGATACATTTATTGATAATTACGAGGCAGCGAAAGTCATTGAAAGGATTCTTTTCTTGTCTCGTTTTAATTTTCCCGAGAAGGACGAATACTCGCTAACGCAACCTTTTTTCCGCCGTGGAACCCTTTTGCAAACCCAAATTTTTCGCGGAACCCCAATATCTTTCAAGATCGTAATATATCTATACGTGTACAAATTAAATTCATCTTGCTATTACTCGACATGCGCAGACTGTAGTTTATTTATTTTAATTATTATTTATTATTACTAGTAATTTAAAAATTACAAAATCATGCAAATATTGAAATTTTCAACAAATATTTGAGACCCCTTTACGGAACCCTGTTTAAAACCCACCGCACTAACGTCTACGCGAATTTCATTCCTTTGATTTTCTCCTTTTATCGATTTTGCTTTGCTTATAAATTAGTTTATAATTTCAACTGCAAGAATTTGTTCACATTCTTTGTGTATAATTTTCATGATTAATTTTGTCTTACCCAGAAGAACAATATTATATCCAACTAAAGAAACTCGTCTGAAAATGCTATTTACAGGTCACGCTTAATAATCCCATTTGAATCATGTTCATCACTTTCCGAGTCGTTGCGTTATATTCGCGGGTTGCTTGTTTTCCTTAAGGTCGTTAATGCTAGTGTCCCTAAGTGCGTGATCGACGCCAAACTGTCTATTCATACTCTAGTCTTTACCTCTTTGGGAATTTCGCTTTGATAAGTAATTTGCTGATTGAACCCCCGCGCCCTCTAGGTTTAAAGAAAGTATTTTTTCCTTTCCTCTGCCAATCACATCTCTCAGAAACAGAATCTTAGGATTCTCCTCGCTTTCCCATCCTTTTTCACTATCTCCTTCGCCTTAACCCATCCCCCTATTCCTCGCCTCCCCATCCTCCATCCCTTCATCGCCGGAAGCTGTAAGGGTTTTAGTTGCGCGGGAGGGAAAGCTTACTGTACCTCCATCTCCTTTCATACATTCCATCCCATGCCTCCTCCTACTTCCCTATTTCTTCCCTGTTCCATCTCCACGAGAGCTCGGCTCTTCTTCCATTTTCAATTTGCTCCAAACCCTCGTGCCCTCAGTCTTATATCCATCCCTATCCCGGCGCCTCAATTTTCCATCATGCTCGTTCCGCGTTATAATTCTTTTTTCTCCTTGTTTTACCCCATGTTTTCGCAACCCAAGTTGCCAAGCGTGTCGATACGTCGGTGCGATTTTCTTTTCTTTTTGGTCCGTTTTACCCTTTTTGATTGCGTTCATAAGTCTTGCGAACGTACGGGGAAGGATTGGGAGGGTGGCGTTTCGCTTTTGTTTTCAGACGATCTCTGCTTCTCATGTTTTAAGAGATTACGGGAATGTTTTTGTCGCCCTGCTCATCTATGATATCGGTTTCCTTGTTTTTTTTTTCATTTAGATCGTGATTTTCTTTCGGTTTCATCCTGATTTATTGTTTCATTGCTAATTGTCACACGTACATGGAAGTGCAGTGTGGAAACATGGTTAATGAAATATCCTATAGCCATAGCTATAAATGACTTCCATTTCCCTATTCAATCCCGTAAGAGTCACCCGCAAATAATGTTAGACGTGGAAATAGTCGATTACTATTACTTATTTGCTGATATTTGAAGAGTAAAACATTTTTGTGGAGTCAAAAAGTTCCTCGTGAAGGCGATGACTGGCTGAATGTATTGTAGTTGCGTCAGTGTTTAGTCAGTGTCCTTTTAAATCGATTCGCCGCGTTTCCTCCATGTATTTAAGCACATATTAATTGTCTTCCCGTTCATTCCGACGCGAGATTTTTTGTTTGTCGTCCAATTTTACAAGTTTGTTCGATTTTCCTGCCAATTTTATCCCGATCCCATCTCTTCATCAACGCTTTCGGCACTTATCGGAATGTTTGAATACCAAGAATTCCACCGTTCCGGCAATGGAGGCCATCAGCTAATTGACCATTTCCCCTCTCATCTTCATCTAGATGTCGCTTTTTCCGCCATTTCACTTTCCTTCCCTCGAGGGTAATGACCTCTACACACTACCCGAATCTCTCAAGGTGACATTCATAAGGTGTTATTGCAGTCAGTATACGACCATAATGCTAATAGAAATCCTATTTGTAGACTTAAATCAACTCTCTTATTTTTGCTGCCTATATCTGTTAGTATATTTTGGCGTTACTTAACAATTTATTCATAAAAGTTAGTACATATTATCGAGATTAGTGGTATTCAAAGTCTGGTACCAATATCCAAAGTAATATAAGAAGGATCTGAAAGTGGCACCAGCAAAAATCTTGGTATTACCTTAGTTACCTCATATACCACAATACTTCATCTTTCACTTTCATTAAATTGCTTAAATAAACTATTTGGTAACTGTACAGTATAAATGTACATTTTTCTACTTCAGCGCGATGATTTAGATGTCATTTTTAAGGGCAGTTTCTTTTTTACGAAAAATGTGGTTGTTGATTAAATTTTCCAAAGGGTACAATAAAAAAGTTTGAATAGCACTGGTCTATATCTCCTCCTGGATGTGGGATACGTTATGGATAAGTTGTGTGTTCGTTTTCATTACTTTTACCCATTTCCCGCCATATCTTACGTGGGCAACTGTCGCGAGTTGATTTCCTTAAGAAATAGTCGATGGTAAACGATTTCGATCAATCATGCTATCTTTAATTTTTCACTAGTCCGGTTCTTTATCGCATCGTTTTCAAGTCGTATTTTAAAAGTGAAATCGACGTACTCCTCTATCGTTTCAATAATTTCTCTCACTGGTCGACTGTTCGTCAAACTACGATTTTTTTCTCTCGAATCTATCATTTGAGACAGCCTTTGCGTGGAAGGAATTTATAATTGCCGTAAAAAAAACTAACAGCCTAACATCTTCGGCAACTCCTTCATTCGCGAGTAATTGATCGCGTTTTGTCATCCTTTCACGTAAATTTTCCCTCCCTTCCTTCTTTGAGTAATGAATGTAATTTTTTTCCGGCGTCGTCCCCTATTTCCCCTCTTATTATTTAGGTATCTACATTCACCCCCTAAAGCTCTCTCTCTCTCTCTCTTTCTCCCTCTCTCGGTCCTTTTTTCCGAGAAAATATTCTAATTTCGATCTCGTACATCCTTCCCATCTCCTTATTCCGATATCCCTTTGTGCCGAAATATTTTCGAGGAGAGGATGAAGAAAAAGTGAGCATCCAATCAGCAAAAATAAACAGGTCGCTCTCCCTCCCATTTTCCCTCCCCCTTTTTCCTCCCCTCCATCTCCTCCTTTGTTTTTCCCTCATTTCTTTCCTCGGGAGACATCTACCATACTGATTATTAAATCCGTAACATTCCTTCGATAGTCTTGTCGATTTTGTCCCCATTATCAGGTTCCTTTCCCCTTATCTCTCTCCTTTCCCTCTCGAGTCTCCTCATCTTATACACTTCCTTCATCGACCCTTCCTTCTTTTTCTCTCAGCCACCTCGCCTCCCTCCTTCCTCTTCCCCTGCCACTTTTCCGCCCTTCCCTCGGAACCATCCCCTCGCCACCTACGCCCTTCCCTTCCTCTCACTCCATCACCCAAACCTCGCTTCCGTTATCCCGCTCCTTTCCGCCATTTTATTATTCCCTCCCGCTCTATTTCTTTTCCGCGTTCTGCTATCACTCTCCTCCCTCCTCCCCCTTTCCTTCTCCCCAACTCCTCCTCATCCACCCCCTACTCGCGATAGCGTCCCGAGGGTGAAATGGGAGAGGATAGAGCGAGAAAGGGAGGGTGGGTGGTTTTATTTTTTATTTCAGAGCGTGGGAGGAGTTTGGCAGAGAGAGGAGTGTGGGGTTTGAAGAAGAGGACGTTTTTGGAGGGAGCGGAGGGGGAGATGGGAGGAAGAAGGGTTTGAGTTGGGACTCCCCGAAAGAGAAGGCAAAGTAAATGGGGAAGATATGCAAATGGTATTCATTAGACTGAACAGTGGCGCTATACTAGAGGAAGGGGTTCGAGTGAAGAGATATGGAGTTTCGGGAGGGGGAAGAGAGAGAGAGAGAGAGAAGGGGTGGGATAGGAGGTGGGAGGTGTAAAAGGGATGGGGAAGAGGATGAGAGTAAGGGGTAAGGCAGACTCAGTTTCTGCTGGTTATTGGTTTTTCGACTCTCTCCCTCTATCTCTCTTTCTCTTAGTCTGCTACAACCGCGTCCCTTTCTCTACCTTTATCTATACCCCTCTTAAGTCTCTCCTCTTTCTGAGCATCAAATGTCGCGTTTTTTTCTGAAGCTCATGAATGTCCCAAAAATCATATCGGTCCAAGGTCGTAAGGAATTTGCTCTCGAGTTTGTCGTTTTAAGCTTAGGGTTGCCTCTTTTTTCCTCCTCCCGAGGTCCTTTACTGTGTTGTGGAGTATCACGCATTTACAATATTCAGTCGTATTGTGATCGTCGAGCTAGTCACAAAGGTGAAGCGGTCTAATGAGGCGAGAATGTAGCGAAATTTCAAAGAAATTGTGGATAAATGTTCGCACGTATTCGGAAATAAAAATATTTAAAGTAATATTGGAATGTGCGATACTGGATAAATCGTTAATATATTTCCATTCATTCTCATTTTACATTTTTGAACAAGGCGTGTTCATCTCATAAATAGTATTCCTCGATGAAAATTCTGTCAACTTTGCACTTCATTGGTGTTTTGATTTGGTTTATTAGGCTTATCGTTCGCTTTTTTGCCAGGCTGCGATTTTGTTTCAACGCCTCTGTAAAATAATTGGTCGGAATGTTAATTCCGCGTTTAGAATATGTCGGCGGAGAGGGCGATGAGAAAGATGGAGTTGGTTTAATGTATGCATAAATTTCGATGTAAATTTTCCTTTTTGAAGGAGGGTGATAAAGGAGAGGGGAGAGAGAGTGGGAAAGAGGGGTTGGGAGGTTCGAGGGAGATAATGGATGACTCTCGGTGAAAAATGGACAATGACGGAGTGATATTGAGGGGATGGAAATACAGTGCGACTCGTCGGATGAGGATCGAATGATCGATGGTGGCAATAACGGATAAAAGCATCGTTTTTATAATTCCGCTCATTATGTTAGGATAGAGCGGAGTATCGCGCTCGTAAAATTTGAAATATTAATACTCCCTCCCGAAGGAAGAGGATAATATTATCGGGTTATACAGAGTCAAGTTCTAAATTGTCGGATCCGGGAGCATTGCGGTCATGTACATCCGCGGTTCTGCGAAAGGAGTTTTTTTACGGTACCATGCGTTTTAAGAGTCGCATTAATCACACTTGCGAACCCGGAAGCGTTTATTAATTTAGGCAGAATTAAAGGATGCCGTCTTTTTTACGTTTATTCGAAATTGCGCCTCGATTTGATTCTTCTACCGGTTTGTTGACCAATGCGTGCGGTCGTATCGTTTTGCTCTTATAACTTGTCCGTTCCATTGCTCGCATCGAGGGAAATTTGAACAAATTACGGATTGAGTTCGCATTTTATTTAGATTTACAATGTAACCAATTTGTATCTTTTTAATTATCCCCTTTTTTACTTTTATTTTGTTGAGTTTAAATTTTATTGACAATGGAGTGAGAACTTTGTGGATGGAAATTATGTTTTAAAGAATTGCTTTAAAGTACCATTTTTGTTGTTGAATGCCGTATGCCAACTGCTAATTTTGCATCAACTTGCCCATTCCGGCATTCCTTTGTTCAGCATATCCTTTCTTTCCATCTCGGGTATTAACTTTACCTTCCTCGATTCTCTCCCAAAAACTCGTACTAAGAGGACGCATCATTTCATCTCTCCCTCCATCACTCCTCCTTTCATTGTAATTCTTTTGTATTTTTACTGCTCATCACCTCTCCTCCCCCGTTCCCTTCCATTCAGTCAAACTCTTGCTTACAAATGTTCCGTAAAGCGGGCGACATTTTCTTTCGAAATCTTTCATCCATCCGCTCAATGGTCTTTTTTCAATCAACTGCCTTTTTTATCGCCTCCGTCTCTTTTGAACTCGGAAATTTGGATCGCCCCGTTGTTTCTCTAAGATCTTTCCTCGACGTATAGTAGCCATGAAGTTGGTCTGCGTAATTCGAAGGAATTTACTTAGGTAAATCGATTATGGATTTTTAAATGTGAAAATAATTTGTGATTTGTTGTTTTTTTAGTTTTAATTAGCTTTTGTGAGATAATTTTTCTCCTTCAGCAAGTTCTTAATGTAATACAGTAAACATTAAGCGCGTGACGGTAATGAGACAAATATTTCTTCAGCGGTCCGCTTCTCTTATTAATAATTTTGTCAGAAATATTGAATAATGATTCATAATCACTACAGCGTCTCAGTAGTATTTATTCTTCGGTATAACTTACTAAATATTAAAATTCACGGTGGTGGACGTAATCTCGTGGAAATGTTCCATGATGAACAAATAAAATTACAACTTTGTATTTTCCGCTTCATAAAACAGTGGAATATACGTTGTCATTTTATTTGTTCATTACTAAATATTATTTATATGACTTCAAGCATGAATTTATAGCTATATTTTACCCCATATTCTTCGAGACGATGCTTATAATAAATTACGTTTTAGTAGTTTCCATTAATCTAATCATTTTACGTTCCAATACTGAGATTAGGCTATTTCATGAAGTCGTCTCAGAGTCGGAGTTTACAAATCTCTAAATGCTTATCTCCACTCTTTAAAATAAAAGTGAATCCACTCTCGCGTTTTGTTCACACTTTTGGAAACTTTACTCGGTGTCAAGTCGTCTTCGCGCGCAACTCAAATCGATGCGTGTTTTATTTTTGTCCCATTGTACCAGTTTTGTGAGTTTCTCCGCAATGTTCCTCCGCGCAACAGAAATATCGTCCGTTTTTTTGTCCTCCCGTCAACTCTTGCCACTTTTGCTCTTTTATTCTTTCTTTTTGTTCCATCTTCGCTCCTTCCCCGTTAGCTCTTCCCCTCACGCCCCTTCGCCTCATTCTTCCGCTCCTTTTCACTCTTGCGCCTTTTCCCTTAGAAGGGGGCACCGCCAGACCGGTTCAATGACCTGGAAGGAGGGGAGGGAGGTAGACGGATGTTTCGCTTGTGTTTTGTTATGGCCCCAGTCGTAGATGCTCGGAAGAAGTGTATGAATTTCTTTGCGGTGAATGCCTGCGATCCGTTTCGTACTTAAGTTTTGCCAAAGGGCATCGGTGTTGGATTGGTCACGAATTTTTTTTAGTTGGATATGGAGCGAAACGTTATTGAGAGGGGGATTTTTTTCCCATCGGATTGTGTGTGTGCGCGACGTGAGTGGTGATGAACAGGCGCGAAGTTATAGCAATTCGGCTCCGGATGAGGTGTGAGTGTATAGCGAGTTCCTTGCCGGATGGGGGAGGGCGAGGTTATGAGGTTAGCGGAGGATGAAGGGTGTTGTGTGTGTGTCGTGTATGGCGAGCATTCTGGGATAAAAAGTAAAAAGGCAGTAACAACGCGAAGGGAAGTTTTTTTATCCCTATTGGAAGAGAGATAAGGAAAGAGTGAGGGTTGAGGGATGAAGGGGTTGGAGTGGCGGTGCGGGTGGAGGGTTTAGGAGGCGGGAGTTTTCTTTCTCCGCTGTGGTCTCCGACTTTATCGTCTCGAGAAACGTCCTCCCCCTTTTTTCTCTCTCTCCCACGAATTCCTCCCCTCTGGGAGAGAGAGAGAGGGTAGATATTCCTCTTAAGGGATGGATGCCCCGGATACTTCCTCCTCCCGCTCTTTTCTGAGCTTCCTTGGTTTTCAATGTCGGCCGTAGGCCAATGGCCGGAAGTGGCTGCTGTCATAACATTCTTTTCCTTGTTCCCCTGCGGCGTATAATGTTCCACTCGCGTATGGTTGATACGGAGCATCTATCAGTTTCTCTTGTTTATTAGTACTGGAGTTGCGTAACATTTCGGGAATATGTGGAAACGTTGTATTCTTGAATAAAGTGACGAAAAGAGAGACACGAACGACGTAACGATATCGAATGTTTTTCAAAATATCTAAACTGTTAATTTTGTATGTAAATCCCTGAAATCATACGTTAATTTAGTCCTGTAATGATTTTGGTTTTAAAATCACAATCCTCGTATCTGTGTTAATCTTGTTGGCGTTGTTAAAACCAACACAAAAATTAAAACAACAGTTATAGTAACGTTTGACTTATTAGAATAAACCACTTTTAATCCATGTTATGAAATTTCACGAAGTCTCGGTCTCGCCTATTTACTCTATGAATCGCAGTTTTTTGTGCTGCATTAATAAGGATGCATTCATGAGGAATTTTTTATGCAAGAAGCTAATTCAGTTCATTTTTGTTCATTTTTTTGTTCCGAGTATCCTGGCTTGCTCCGTAATTTACTTTTATATAACCATACAACCAAATATCAATCGAGTATAATCGTTTTCTGCTTTTTGAAACAGCACTCCGTACGAATATCACAGCTCGGCGTTCTTTCTTCACAGAGTTACGCTTTAGGTCGCATAATTACGAGCTCCGATGATAATTCATCCGTCACGAAGTCGGCTGCAAATTCTCAAATCCCATCCCTTTGGGACTTAAAAATAGAAAATCGTATCTAGATGCTAGCTTGACTTGTTTATTTCTGTTCTCTGTCGTCCGAGCTGCATGGCTACTTGCAGATAAGCCCTTTATGTGGGGCACGGGGCGAGGGGTGTGGGGCAGGGAACGAAAGATAAAAGGGTTGGAATTTCTGGATAGCCGTCGTAGGGTTCCCGTTTGAGCGTTCTACTTCAACCACCTCTCCCAACAAACTCCCCCGGCCCCTTGCGCAGACACTAGGGAGTTTTGAAACTTCAATGTCGTGTGTGAGCCCTATGAATAGGTACCGTGGTGACGTGAGAGTTTTAGGAGGGAATTTCGGAGACGAGGGAGTGAGAGGCTCATATGGTATAAAAGGGTAGAGGAGGAAGGGAGTCGGCCGGAAGGTGGGTCCTGATGCGACTCCATCCTTGCCCACTTCCGGAGCCTAGCTTTTTTTTCTATCCCAGCTGAATATGCCAAGTTAACGCTTGTTATTCATAATTGCGGAGGCTCAGCGCGTCAACCTAGCGACGCGTTTTTATTTATTTACGCGTTTCGTTAATTTTTTTCAGGCCCTAAATAATTCACTTGACGAATCGTAGTTTTCTGTTTTGAATTTTAGAAAGGGGACTTTCTCGATAAGTGGCTCTTGGGCGTGATGAAAATTACTAATTCTGCGGATATAATTGAAAATTTATGAAATACCTTAGTAGTTCGGATATTTGATGCACCTGGTAAAGCCAAGTTTTCGCATGTAAATATATTATTTGTCTGAAAAGTTTGATTATTATTTTGGCGTTTATCTCGTGGGGATTTCTCCCGTTATTTAATCGCTGTTGTTACGATTAAAGTTTTTCGTTTCACTCTAATTGTCTACGAAATATGTTAAAGTGAGTTAAATGAAGTTAACATTTTTAGTTGATTTGCATTGGTATACAAACCACATATCCATCGCAGGAAGAATGCTTTTTTTGATATTTTTCTTCCGATTTCGCAAGCCGAATCTCCTCTTTCCATCCGTCGACTCTACGGATGCACGGCTCATTTGCTTATCCTACCTATTCCACTCCATCTCGCCCTTCTCCGAAAACCCTCGTGTTCTTATCTCTCGACTTTCAATTTCCTCCATCTGTTTCGCCGTGTGTCCTTTTGTTTTGCCGCTTCCCTGATCATTAGGAGAGAGTTGCACGTTTCCGAAGTCCCTATCTTGGGTGCCTCGAAAACTTTTTCCTTCGGTCTCTTCGGAGTATCTTTAATTATTTCCTCGCGGCCTCGAGCATCTCTATAACGGCCATTTTTATTCTCTCTGCCGTTGAAATTCCAAAAGCTATCATCCGCAAATGAGGTGCTCTTTCCTATCTCGGGTCGCACGTTCGAGTCCTGGTGATGTCAGTAACGCTCTTAAGTAGTATTTTTTAATCGTTCAAGTTCCGTCAGTTGTAAGAGACACATTTCACATTTGCAGAATAAGGGTGCCTGTTGAGTGTAATAGTGGTATACTATAAAGGAGGGATCTTCAACCTTCAACGTACCTTTTAGAACATTGTTTAATGGTCGCGTATCCCTTCGTACATTTTTAAGTGATAATAAAATGAATAAGACTTGTAATAAGGTAGAAGACTCATGTTAATAATGCTAGAATTCACAGTTTTGGCATATTTTCTGTTTAAGAACGTTATTCTTAGTCATAACATCGCAATTTGTAATTCCGAAGTCATGCATGAAAGACAAAATGAGAAGAAAAATTATAATATTTTACACTTGCGTACCCCTTCAAAACTCTTGACGTACCCAAGAGAGGACGCGTACCACAGGTTGAAAACCCCTGTTCTAAACTATCGGTGGCACTACCGCTGATGACGGCTGCTGAGCAGTTTGGTCATCTGGTTTTCCCCAACCTTTTTATGGCCATTCGAGAGGCATAGTTTGTCAATATGATTTTCGCCATAAGATGAGCTCGGTAATTATCGTTTGAATTAGAGATACCAACTTTAGCTATTTCGATCGACGTTACAATTTGACGTAATTTAGGCCCCACTCTCTCGCTCCATCGCAATTGATTTATTTTGGCATCGCCGTTCTTTTCCGTATTACTCTTCTCACGTTTCAACCCTTTACAATTTCCCCATCGACTCCTCCGCATCCCTCCTAAACCTTCCACTTTATGTAATTCGCGCATGAATTTTCCCGACACGTTTGGATAGTACCTCACCAACACATTGCCTTCGAAACTGAGCTCAGCCAGCCTCCGCTCTTCATCCTTCCACGGGCGAAGCCCCTTTTCCGTGGCGTTCCCAGCATCATCCCCATCTTCTCCCCTCCCACCACCCAACCTGCCTCTTCCCCCTACCATCAACCACGTCCGAAATACTAATTTTAAGCCTCTTGCCAACTATTCCCCATTCTATACGTCCCTCTACTTTGCCTTCCCTGTTGATCACCATCCCCTACCCGATACCTCCACCTCTTTTTGGCACTGTCCCGCATCTCCACCCACATTTTTAAACATCTCCCTTCCCTTTTTAACTTGCCCCCTTCTCTCGCCACGCTTTCTAAATGTACCACAATACCCCACCCCAGTCATTTTAAATATCCTCTCCGTCCGCGTCAGTTTGCTCAACACGTCTGTTCCCATTTCGGCTATTCCACGCTCCCTCCTCTCTCCCCTCTTAAAAAGGGGCGTTTTTGGTGTTGAGGGTGTCCTATACAGGGGTTTTCCACCGGCACCATGCAGTGCCCTCACGTAGGAAGGTTGTTCTGGGTAGTAGTAGTAGTATGAGAGGGGTGAGTTGAGGGTGGGTGGAATGTTGGAGGAGACTCCGCCGTCGTCATTTATTGTTTAGAGGTACGTGACGTCATGAGTAGTCGGCACCTGCCTGTCTGAATGGGTTGCGCGTCTCTCCCGGCCTTTCCTTCTTCCCCTCGTCATCTACTCTCTCTTGCTTCTGTCCAAAACCCCTGATCTCTTTCTCTCTTCCTTTCTCTCTCTTCCCCACCCTTATATAGATATTAATGTATGTATTTATAAATGATTTTTTCTCTTTCTCTCAAATTATTGTTTTTACTCGGAACTATTTAGGAAATTTTTCGCGGTTTTTTACACTTCTCATCTCTTCTTAGATGTTTTCCGCAGTGGGACATTTTTTCTGTGTTAAAACATAGCTCATACAGTTTTTTTCGACCCACAAAACTAACAATATTCTATGATCTATTAACCAATATATAATTAACTTGTAATTAACATATGTTATTGCAATTCATATGTAATTAGTTTATTTTTAATATGTAAATATTGTAACCATATGACAATAGGGTTAAATGTAAGAAGGGACTATATAGTCTCAATTTCGCCCTTAATAAAGTCGTTTGTCTGTCTGTCTTTGCTCCCTACGGTCTCGGATTATAGGCGGCAGAATGTCGGAAGCCCTGCTTTAGGAATTTAAAGTGCGTTGCTACCATCAAAGGAGGAACACTCGTTAATTTTAATATAATGGTTTTTATGTTAGGGTATTTTTTCTTCGGACTAGCGGAATACTCGGAGTTATTCGCTGCACTCAAATATAAGATGTTTTAATCAGTTCGGTCATCGATCTTTTGAATTTTGTACGATTCGGTATGGAATTCATTGTGGTTGAATTTAACGTTTCGCGATTATATCTACTCTCCGAAAGCCAATTTGTGTAATAATTTCATTAGGTTCCCGCGCTCTTTACTGCCGAATCCAATGCATATTAATTATTCCGGCGAGGACGCATGTAGGCAGTCTGCTCTGACTAACGCGCCCAAATTTGCAGCGATACAGAAGAATTTTAATGGGTTACAGCTTCGGGCGAGAGGCATTCGTTGCCTGTGTAACGATGAAATGTTTTGTGCCTGAGCTCTTGGATGTGCTAATTAATTTTGATGCCTGCCTGCGCATTCATAGATTTATAGGTGCTGTACTCGTCGTTTTGTTTACGTTTAAGCACTGGATTTCGTTCATGGAGTTAGCGGCGTCCAATATTTCTATTTCATATTTCTCTGATCTCAATTGCCAAATATTATTTATTTTTCTTTCTGTTTATATAAGTCGTCATAGTCCTCGAAAGGAACCTCTAGCATTCCGTCTTTTCCAGTTGCCCCACTGCATTACGATTCGAGGGAATCATAACTGAAATGCCGCTTCACACAAATTAATTAAGGTACCAGGTGACCTATTCTTCAATATCATACTGACATACATTCTCTCCCTAATCCTACCCTCCGAGCCTTTCTGCAACCATCCCTCTCACTCTTCTACTTCGCTCTTTATCCACGCACCGTCTATTTCTATTTATTTTAACTTTGGCTGAAAGTAGGTTCAATCGTGACCAATAACATCAATGCGTTATCACTTTTGTGCCTCCATGACGAAGCATCTCACCTCTCATTCATATCCGTCTCCGTGTTGTTATTTCCGTCTAATCGGCACCTTTTTTTCTTGTGAAATGCCTCATTACTATGGAACCATCTGGGGGATAAGTATGTGCATGAATGGATAGTCGAATACAGGCTTTCTTTTGGGTTATACAAATAATCCAATGTGATACATTCTTTATATTAAAAAAAAATATTTTTATGAGTACATAATCCAGCATGCTCTGAATTCTTTGCCTACCGCTTCACGGATTTGTGAGCTCCATGTGTCTTGGTCGATACCCGATATCTGGTAACCTTGTAATATCATCGATTTTGTTGTAATATTTTAGTTTTAGTGTCTTAACATCTTCCACTTGTTCGTGACGTTTTGTGAAACCTTTTTGTGGATTTCGCTTCTAATGCATTTTACGTACATTCTTGAAATTATTGTTTTTTCACATTATCACCGATGGGATGGTTTTCCATTCTGGTAAACGCATCAACAAATTTTTTATCTACGTGCTCGGCGTTGATTAATAAAGTAATCTTAGAATTTTTGGTTTCGTATCTGAATTATTTGTCGTTGTGCGTGTTTCATTTTACATTTCTGGGATATTTTGATCGATAATGCTTTTTGATATCACATAAAAAAGAAAGGTGGCGTTGATGAGGAAAAATGTCAAAAGAGTTCAGATCGATGCTAATCATATTGTCAGAAGAATTTCCTTATCACGCTCTTCCGTAGTTGCGGCACCCAGATGCTCCAATTCGCTAAATGTGGAGGCTAAAAAGGAGAATATTGCCGGCACAAGACAACAAAACCTCCTAAGGATTTTGTGGCCTCTAGTACTAATTTGCGTGGCGATGTCAAAGGTGCTGGGCCTTGTGTGGGATATCCTTATCGCCGCCTCGTCCTCACCCCCCTCCCTACCCCCTTTAGACCGCGATACCTAATTGAGACACGTTTAGTGGGCTGGTTTTGCCTTTGTAGTTGACAGATATTCAGTCTCTGTCACTATGTCAACGGCTGGAACTTTGCCAGGCAGCGGGGTCCGGTCGCCCTGTCCTTCATCCCCGTCGCAAGTCCCTCTTTGAAACTGTCACCCTGCTCACTTAAACATGGTTTCACTTGCCTCCCACACCCTGTCATTTCAGCACCTCCACCCTCATACGGTTACCGGACCACTATCCCTTCTCAGCACTAGCCTTACCCCATCCCCCACTCCCTATCCTCTCCCCATCCCCTATACCCTCCTCTCGCATGCTACTCCGCCGCTCTTCCCGCTTCCTAATCCGTCCTAACACGCCCGCATATCCATCTCCGTCCCCGAAGCTCGCATTTCGCAGCCCTAATGAACGAAGGTCCCGTCACCGACGCTCTCGGCTCTTTGGATATTCGGTCCATTACGGTGACCATCGCCTTTGCGAGATGAAACGGAGAAAAAGTTACGAAATTTTTTTCATCCTACCCGCATCGCTCTTCTCATTCGTTCAAGCGGCTTTTTCATTTTTTTTAAATCCCCGACGCTTTTTTAATTATACTCTTGCATTCTCTGTTCTGCTTTTATTGGCTCTTCCTCTCTGGGTGCGGGTCCTCCGATGGTGTTTTTATTTTGAAGTAGCTAGTATGTAGTTTGATCGTCCGGGTTACACTCTCAAATTTGTGAATTGTCTGGTTTCGGGGGATTTTTATTCTCTGGTGATGGAAAGAATTAATAAAATGCATAGTTTTTCAAATTGTCTTATCAGCGCTTTTTTGCCCACGTTGATGCGATTTCTCTCGAGGCTAAAGTGATGAAAAAATGACATGCCTTGCGTCTCAAATTTCATAATTTATCCCTGATTTGTTTTTTATACTTAGTATTCTGTCGTACTTATCGTCTTCTAAGCGCTATTCATTGGGAAAAATTTGTTTCGTTTGACGAATTATTGTCTAAAGGCCGTTCATTTATTTTCGGTATTAATCGATGGTTTGCCGGCTACATTGATGACCTAGTGATACGCGGTTGCATCTATTCAATAAAGGACGATAGGCTATTGAAAATGTGTATTGTATTGAAATTTCTCTCGAAGAATTTAACCTCCGAGTTTTTTTTGTGGATCTTAACTAGTTTTCCCACCCTCTGCCCACTCGCCTTTTGCCAATGAATGCAACAAAATTAAATTTAAACTTCACCCACAATACGTTTTCCCCACCCTTCGGTAAGGAGATTATAGATCATGATTGGCTGAAGGCGACTTTGGTGCCTTTATGACATTCACGTCCTTCACAGGACTCGTACCTCTAATTTTCTTTTTCACCCTTTCTCCTTCCCCCTCTCTCTTTTTTCTGTAGAGGACAGGAGGTCGTCAGGCCCGAAATTTTTCGCTCCGCGCGCGCGTGTGTGTGAAGGGGTTGGGGTGTGTGTGGGTCGGTAGCGAGGATGGGACGAGATAGGGTGGGAGGGAGCAGTAGTAGTAGTATAGGGTGACAGGAGAACGTGGAGGGGATGGAAAGAAAATGTCATTAAAATGCCATCATTGTCGTGTCATTTTGCGACGCGGACGCTTCTCACCCCTTTCGCGTTCGCCTATCAGCCCAGGGACCACCCTCTGCTTCCATTCCCCTCTTCTTTTCCTACCATTCTCCCTCTTCGCGTAAACCCCTTTTTTCCTCTCCCCTTCGCGTCTCAACCCCCCCCCCCCCCAATCCTTGGGTCACCTCCTCACCCTCCTGCACCACCCCACTCGATCCATCCTCCCCCTCGCTTTCACTCTTTTCTCGCCAAATATGTTCTCTTCACCACGAACCCATTTTCCTCCTTTCTCTTTGTTCTAACGCTATAACAATGTGCGGGCAGTAACGCTTGCTTTCTTTCCTCTCTACATTCTCTACTCCTTATACGAGTGGATATTTTGTGTGTGCATAAACTGTTATGGTTTTAATTTTACTGAAAGTTAGCCTTTCCTGTGGTCGCATCCTCTTGCATTTTCTATGTTTAGTGTTTGGTTTGTGTACCACGACTCTACTCTCTGTCGTCATCTTCGTAGCATGTAGATATGTTTTTATGGTCTAGTTTTCTTAAGTGTTGATTCGCTACGCTGCTTGTTATTCGTTCTTTTGTTTCTAAAATGAAGGATGCACTGGAAACGGCGTCCGCTTTTCGAATATTAGTTTAATATCTTTTAGCAGAAATTTACTTTCGAAGCGTAAATATTTCGAGAGGGTGATCTGTTGGTTATTATTCACGTTTCATTTAGCTGTATGATATTGTATGTAAAGTTCTAATTTTCGAGTGATATTTAAAATGGTGCTAACGAAATTAATGCTGCATATACCTCGCATGATAAATGATGTGGCGTTTGTTATCTTGTCCTTGTTCTCCTTTGTGCATAGCCGAATATCATCCTAGGCTAGTGGAGAAAAGTACAGAAACAGCTAGATTATAAAGGTTTGCTCTTCAAAATAATATTTATAAAATCTTCATACAGAGTTTAATATTACGATAAACTTGATCATGTATTCAAAAAGTATGAGAATAATTTTATGTAATACGTCTTTCCGGTTTTTGTCGCTTGTCCATCTAAAAAAAACTCGCTTTGATCCTAAATAACAGAAACGATGAATCCTTCTCCAAATTCGAAGAGGAATGGTTTAAAAAAAACGCTCTAAATTTAGAACCGTCAAACCTGTCGTATATCGTCCTTCTCTCTGTTACCCATATCGCTTCGCGATACCTATTTCATATTGGATTCCGTTAGGGTGAGATTTGGAGGAGAAAGGGAAGAGAGAGAGAGGGTGGAGGGAGTCAGAGAATGCCAATTTAATCTCTTCTCAGTTGACGTTTCGCAGACTCCGTGGATTGGCGAGTCGCGTTGCTCGGAGCGAGAGAGAGAGAGATAAAAGCGTGACCGGAGGGGGAAAGAGGAGTTTCACCTCGCGTTTGTTTTCAACGGCAATTTCGGGAGAAAAAAATTATAAAAAGGAACGAGCGGCCTTCGAAAAACGGACGGATTGATGTAGCGTCTCCTCCATCTGCGTTTCTCTGACGGTACGGACGAATTAATCCCTCCGCTAAGGCGATTGATGGCTTATCGTCGACTATCAATTGGCAGGTAATATTTCGCTCTCGACGGAAGAAGGAAATATTTCGCGTCATGTACGCTGCCGGTTGATGTTTTTTTTTAAACTTTTCCTAAAGTGTCGTTTGGTTTCGATTATTACGAGCCTCGTTGCTCGTTTTTTTTACGTTTTTGTTTTGTCCCGGAAGTCGTGTTTTGTTAATTCGGCAAACGTTAACATTTGCATGCTGTTTTTAATCCCATTGGATCAGGGAAAAGTGTGAGATTGATTTTTGCATTTTGTTTATAAAATAATATAAAAACGAGGGTGATGAATGTGCTTCTTGGGTAGCTCATTAAAAGAAACAAGACAATGCGTTTCAATCTCTGTGGAAGTTAGCTTTCTCATTTTTTCATTAGATATATATCACCATTCTCTATCGGTTTTCACTTTCGGAGTCGTGCTTTTTTGCTATGCTACTCGATTTCAGAGCTTGACAACTACGAAATTCCACGCAGATCTTTCATCTTTTCTGTTGATCGCTCGTTTAGGTAGTCTCTTGGATAAGATGACCTTTCACGCGTTGATTTCTGATTTGAACCGTTTTTAATCGAGTTAAATCCAAGATGTGAAATTTTCCTCGTGATCCAAGCGGAAATAAAATTTAATGCCGATACTGTTTTACGTTTCATGTCCGCACTCGATTATCCGGAAGCGATATATCTCTCGAAAGCTATTTGTCCTCCGGCTGGCACACATACAGCCCACACACGAATCGAACCGATGCTCACATGCTCGCGCACACGCCAAACGCGGACGTCGGCCTAAAAGTATTACAAAGGCTTAACGTGGGATTAACCGAGTTAACGAGATTAATGTTTACCGAATAAAAGTGAGATGGCGCCGCGTGTCCCTCTCTCCCCCAAATCTTCCGCGCACCTAGCACGGAATTCGATCAGACTTTCATTCAGCGGGACAATGAGGGGAGTTTGTGTGTGCAACGCGTGGACGGTGAAGAGGTGGAGAAGGGCGAAGTGGGCGGTAATGGAGATGCGGGGGGAAAGGCGGACCGAACGGTCGGATTGGTCGGGTTGGGAACGGGGTTTTTATCGCGTAGAAGTGGATCGGTTGAAAAAAATCGGCGATTCCTCTATCTGCGCCCAATTGATTGAGATCTTGTGATTGCCCTACGTGCTCCGGCGGATCCGGACAATGCAGGCGTGAAGGACCGTCCCTGTTTCCGCCGTCCGATCGTTCCTATCCCACCGCGTCTATCTCCAATCCTCTCGTTTCTCGTTTTAACGCATAGGTGTTGTTGACTGGGTAAGGCGGCTCTCTCCCTCTGATGCGGGTCCCGCTCGCACGACGGGAAATCCGGGCGAATTTTGTTTTGCGGAGCGGAATTCAAATAAAAACGCGGAATGTGGTTTATTGAAAGCTCGGGAATCGGGATACGTCCTGGAGGGACATCGCTGTTCATCGTGTTGGTATTACTGCGTTTCTTTTTCCCCTTCTAAACTTACGGGCAAATGCAGGGTTTCATTTAAACATATACGGTTTTAATAGCATATTATATTGCTTCGGTATATAGTCATACCTCGATTTAGCGCCACCATTTGTCCATCACTGACATTATCGTTAAAGCGGGGGTGGCGGCAAATCGAGATACACGCTAGGTCTTTGTATTCATAAGATAGAATTTTTGTTCACAACGATCCGTAGCTGATATGCGGGGTTGGCATTATATTGAGGGGCGCTAAATCGGAGTTTGACTATACTTATAAATGGCATACCCGTATTTTAAAGCTGCAAGTATTTTGGATGATATCATTCAAGTTCGCAATTTCTGGATAGGGATCCAATTAGTGAAAATCGATAACATTTTATTTTTTAGCGTCAACATTTCTTTAGAAAACATTTCACGGACTTAGTTTTGATTTGAACATAATATGAAATCAACTGTGTTCAAAATCACGGTTCTCTTCCATGTAGTTTCGACCTTCCTAATCCAAAACATTTGAACCTTTCTTTCATTGGAAAGTTTTTTAATACCTCTCCCATTTCGTCGTCTTACCCGTCTTTTCGCGCTTCTTTCGTTTTATTTTCCGAAATCGAAGACAATAACAGCCGAAGTTTTAAGCAATCGACGGAGACATTTTAGCGTGGCTGAAAACACCCTCGTTTGCCATCTCCGTCCCTCACATCTCGGCAAGTTATTTAACCCACCTCCCTCTACTCGCCCGCTTCTACCAATTATCGTTCCCCTATCCCTATTATAGTTTTCCTGTCGTCTCATTCGCTCCTCTACCATTCGAATTCAGAACCGTAATGACTTATTTTTTTTAACCTGAGTCGTTTTATTGTTCTCGTCCCCGTGAATTATTTTTTTGTCGTTGTTGGGAGTCGGAGTGAATGGTTGGATGGAGAAGAGAGGGTTTGGGTGGTGTCTGTTCCCCGTTCCGCCGCGGGAAATTAGTTCGCTGATGAAATACCAGCCGTGGTAAAATCCAATCCGGGGAATACATCATTATCCGGTTGACGTAATTACTCCGCGTGGAGGACTTAGGGTCTGGGGAAAAGAGGTTAAAAGGAGGAATTGGCGTGATTTCGGAAATCGCAGCTCTGACGATTCGCTTTGTTTCTATCCCATCCTTTGCGCGGGGACTGTATTTTTTGTATCCCATTTTTTCCTCTAGTAATAAAATGGAAAATATTTTATTCGTTAATGAATTTGTAATATATATGTGCTATTGATAAAATGGCTCATCAACCTGGTGGGTAAAACCTCCACGATAGCAATACATTTGTATAACTCATCGTAGACTAGCGTAATATCCTAAAAGTAGCGGACTTAATATAGATATGCTTGGCAGGATTCGATTTAAATCGATAAATGTCGATAAACATCGAAATTTTTGAAAATTTAAATTCTACGAAAATGAATTGTCGTCGATAAGTGTCGATTTTCACCACTACATTTTCTACGAAATTTATGCGTGATGATTTTAAAATTTTGTTTTACGCACTCAAACTACGTATTTTTCCATCAAACACCCAAAACGGTAGAGACAGTCTGTATTTGTCATACCGAACGTCCACACAACATCGAAATTTGCTCTAATGTCGCTTATGTCACTGTCTTAAGGACACATACTGAGCATCCGTGGGATCCAAAGGTAAAGGACAATATATTATGATCGGTTTATTGCGCTCTTTTGTTTACCCTCGGGCAGACTCGATAATCCCTACGTACTTTGGATTCCATTTACCGAAAAGTCGGGGGACGTCTATTGCGTCCTTTGCGCGACATTATCTGCCGACCTCCTCCAAGAGGCTAAATGAAAGGTTTCCCCGGACTGAAAAATGAGTACCGATCGTTAGAAGGCCATATGACATTTCCAAAAGCACCCTGTCATAAAATGAGCAACAACACATTCGCCAAAACATATATAACAACAAACAAAGCAGCATAAAAGAAGCCTTTTTATTTATACACTTTTAGTTAAATTTAATTAGAAGGAATTCAATTTATTTTCTAGATAAAAATTTATGAAGTGCATTGAAATAAACGTCGACATTAGATATCGCTTTTTAAGAAATATAAACGTCGATGTTTGTGGATTTCTGGTTAATCAATCCCTTGGGTTATTATAGCCAAAATATGAAAGTCTAAAACTAAAATGCCTAATTAAATGTATTCAAATAAATGCTGATGTATGTCGGCGATTTTTAGGAAAAATAAACAATAAGAAATATTAACGTCGAAAACTACCAAGCCTAGTAAAATGTATTAAAATAAACGTAGATATTGAAAAATAGGATAAATAAACGTCGATTTAAAAAAAGGAACGTCGAAAACTACCAAATCTATAGAAGTAGTACTTTTAAGCGTCGATATTTGTCGAAAATCTCTCGGGAAAATAAATGTCGATTTAAATCGTCGATTTTCAAAAAAATAAACGTCGAATTCTACCGAGCCTAAATATAGAGTTCAGTGCCGAATGCGATTGCTAAACGTTCGCAATTTAAATCCATCTTCGTTGGAACTGTTTTCATCAAAAATCCTTCCTAAGCTAATCTTCATTGGTCGAAGTCTTACAAACGGCCCAGTCGTTCCCAGAATTCCAAAAAGAACTGTTTGCAGGTCTACTTCCGAAAACCAAATCAAAAATTTTCCCTCACTCATCAAGATTCTTTCCCTAACGCCTTCGTCCTTCTTCTACTCCTGCTACTGCTTCTCTCCCAATTTGCCGTCTCTCTCTCTCTCTCTAAACTTCCACCGCCGCTTTTGTACGTCCCGTTTTTATTTCTCCATCCTCCCCTCCTCCTCCCTCCCTCCGCCCTCCTCATTCACCTCACGTTTTTTTCTGCCGAGAGTCTCCCTCTCATCACTTTTCTCCCTACTTTTTCCCTTTCCGGCTCTTAACCGTAAATTGCACGCTTCCTTTTCTCTATCTCATCACTCTTTTTTTCTTTCGCCAAATTCCTCCCTTGGCTCCCCATCCCGTTTTCATTTTTCTTCATTCCGCGGTATCCTCTCCCTCTCATCTTCGCCGCCAATTCTAATCTCGACATTGCCACCCTGTCCTTATGTATACTTATCTTTCTTTTGTTTCACGGGATGGAATGTTGGGAAATCGATTTATTATGCACGAGCGCCGATGGCGTCAACATAAATGTCAACTTTGAGGAGAAAAAGTTTGATTCCCTGGTCAAGTTCAGAATTTTTCTACTTCTCTAAGTCGACTTTTATTTTACGCTTCTTAATTGTTTGAAATCGCTATCTGCTCCCTCCAATCTTACGATTCTCGCTTGAACGTCAAATTTTACTCACCTACATACCCCACTCCGTCATTCTGTCTTGTTACACCCCGTCGACCGACAACATTCCAAAGCTTCTGCCTATCCTTCTCTCGTGTAACCCTCCTCCCTCCCCCATCATACCTTCTCGCCCTCTCCGCCGCCCCCTTCTCTCCAAAGGGTTTCCCCCTTCTCCTTCTACCTACACACGTTCGATTCGTTCGATGTGTGACAAGTGTTAATTCCGTCGGTGGTCTGGGTCGTCCAAAATCTGATTCCCCTTCCTCTAACTCCCAATATCTCACCCAATGCACGTATTCCTCTCGCTCCGCGCCCCTCCCTATTCCTCCCCCTCTCTTTCTGAACCCGATCTCTATTACTCCGCTTCTCATTCTCCTCCCTCCCTCTCTCTCCCTCCCATCCCAATTTCCAATTGCATCCCATGTCTCATTCTGGACTCCTCTCCCCCCCTATTCCCTCCCCCACCTCTCCGCCACCAATCACCGGTGCCATTTCGGTGCAACATGACCGCATTTTCCTGTCCCTTTAATTTGGAATCCCAACTCTTTTGGCGCCCTCGGTCGCTCGTCCTACACTTCTGTCGCGTGATTTTTCTATTTGTTTCTTCGGCTCCGGAGGCTGGATTGGTAATGTAAAGCGTTCCGGGTTTTTGGAGGGGATGGTTTGGAATGTTGCAGTCGGTGGAAATCGGCCCTCCGTTTTACGAATCGGTCGCATCCATGCTTTGATTTACATTCGTATCAAGTTATAAGTAGCGGAAATGTCGATCTAGACGGAAAGTTTATTCGTGTAACATTATCATCTACGTAAAATGTTGACAATTTTGTTCAGTTTGAGACAGCGCTTTTGTGTATTTTTTTCCAGTAGCCAGCGTCTACATTTTCTTTTCATTTCTCTAATTCATAGTATTGCGCAATGGTAGCTGTTAAGTGGAACCATAAAGAAGTTGCGTCATATTTTTCGAAGTAAAGCTTCCGTAATTTTAATGCCATCATATTAACGGAATCCTTTTAACACATTTCGCGCTTTTCTTCCGTACAATGCCAAATTGCCTTTTATTTTGAGTTTTATTTCCCCAGGGCGTTGGAATGGGATAATTTTCGACCTTCATTTTCAGCAGCCGTAGGAAGCCTCGAGAGCATCTGCTGTTTACTCAATCCCTCTACAAAATTCGTCCCGCAATGTTACTTGCCCAATTGCGAAAATCTTATTTTGTAGCCTTTGGGTGTTTGATTTCTCAAAGAATTCTATCCGCGGTGCCGAACCAATGTATTTATCAATCTTTCTTGCGGATCAAGTCCATAGGACGAGATACGTTTTTCTTCTTATCCTTTTTTGAACTCTGATTTTTTTGTTTTCCCTCCCTTATCCGGAATTCTTTTTCCACCATTTGCTCTAGTTAAAGCAGAGTTGGATGAAATATGGAAGATAAATTAATGTATTATCTTAGCTAGGGAAGCATTTAAATTACGTTATGACGTCATATATATGCTACAAGGTGTGAAAGGCAGGTCAGAATTACAGTTCCGAATGAAATGAGGTAATTTTGGTACTTATCCATTCACGGTAGTTGCAATGGTTGTAAATGTTAACTTTTCTCTGATTCAATTACGGTTCGGAGAGCGGACCAAAAAGAAACAAATGAAAATATGAAAGGTTTTTGGAACACGTCGCTCCGACCTAAAGCGGGACCAATTTCATTAAGCGGCGTGACTCCCTTGTATAAAAAGTTTCCCTTATGTTTTCTCTTATAAGCTTGCTGCGCGGCAATAGAAATGAAAGTTTAAGTGGTCTTCATAATATTGCGTATTTTCTTTAGCCTTCTTTTATTTAATTTGCTTATAAGGACGAGATCCAAGTACAAAGGAAAATGTTTTTAAGAAGCAAAATTAAAATTATTTTACAGGCGCATTCAACTAATACAACGTTTCATTATTATCAAGCAGCAGTTTTAGATTCTTACTTTTAATATATGCTATATTTAATTTTTTACTTTAAGGTAACTAGCGGCTCTTATTAGTTCAAGGATATGCACATTTAAATTTTAGTTTAATCTTCTAACGGATGTCATTAGTTTTAGTTTTATCCTACCATTATTGTGAATTTTGCTAAATGTTTTGTCACGTGTTTGCGTGAATACGCGCAGACTGTCTTTGAGTATTGCATGAAAAAAGTAAGTTGCATACACGATATTAAAGAATTCCATTCTGCGCATAAGTTTCCGTCTAACCAAATTCACAGTCTCTGTTTTTATTATTCCATCGCATATTCGTAAATAACTTCTTTCGCTCCTTTCTTCCAAGGGTGATCACAACGCTAAGGGTAGAGAGACCCCTTCTGCGTAATATCCCTCAACTCGAATCCCTTTCTCCCCAAGGTGCTACTCCCCTTTCCTTTTACGCCTCACTCTCTTCTCTCTCTCTCTCTCTCTCTCTCGTCTACTCTTAACTTCCGTTCTTCGCTATTCCTGCCCTCCCTCGCGTTATTAAATTCGCTCTTCTAATTGCGTACCCCCGAGGGTGCGAGGAAGACGGGAGGCAGAGGGGGGTTGGAGGGGGAGGGATGGCAGGGAGTTCGAACCGACTTGCTAACTCTCTGTGCCGACGTAGAAGTAGCCTTAACATCTCTTCCTCTTCCTTCCCCTCTCAATCTCTCTCTGCTGTTGCAACATTGAATATTTACTCTGGGAGCGTGGATCACGTTCCGTGTTTATCACCTGGAGACTAGCCATTCACGTTCTCCCTATCGCTCCGAGAAGGGAAAGATTTGCGGTTGGTTATGCAAGTCGAGGTAGTTTTAGATTTATTTGCGATATCACAGAGCAAGTTAACCATTTTTCATCGCAGTTGACGGCCGGGTTATTTTAAGTTTCTTGATTTTTTAGCCGGAGTTCGGTGTAATATTCGATGTTTTGTTAGTCGCAATCAAGTAATTATCGGTGATTTTTACGTTTTAAATTCACTATCGCGAAGTTTTAAGATTTCGATTTTGATAGCTGGATCGTTCGATAGTTTTCATTCAAATTTATTTCCACGTCGCTGTGCGTTGTAATTTATTCAAAGAATTGGTTTATATTCATTCGTTTGGTTTCGTTTGGTGCAGAAAGTCTTGCAGTTGTTTTATATCTACTATTTATAATTTTAATTTCTCCAATTTAAATTGGAGTTCGCACAGGGTCTGCGTTGCATCACCCATTGAAACAAAAAGTTTGCTCTTTTGGCCGATCGTATATTATAAGTATATTTGAAACCACAGCCTACATCAATAGACGTGGCAACGATGTTAAGATTCCATAAAGCGATTGTAAAATTGAGTGATGTCGAGGTTAGTTTTTCTCTATGACAGTGGAAGATCATAATAGAAGGTGCGATCGACCAAGTAAACCTTTAGGAACATTTTAGTGCAGTAATTTGGCGGCCTTAAAGATGAACAAATGGCGTGACCGCAGGCACGAATTTCGTAGGCACTAGCCCGTACGTAGTCCTCTTAACTACTATATACAGTAATTAAAAAAGTAAGGGCAATTTATTTTTTATTTGCTCTACAAAAAATGTAAACAAAAACAAATGTAATTTCATTTTTCGGCCTAATCTCCTAGCTTCTCCACACATTTGTTACTTCGGTCCACGAGCTTCCTGAAGCCATCTGCGAAAAATGTTTTTGGTTGCGCTCGAAGCCACGTAGGCACCGCGTCCTTTGACACCCACCTTGCATATATTTTGTGATACCCGAGGTAGTCGTGCATGATGGAATATGCAGATCCACTGCTAATGTCCAACTAGTTAGCTATATCAGTGACAGTAATCCGTCTGTCCTCTTGAACCAGAGCATTAACTCGATCAACATTGTTCGCCGTTGGTGAAGTGGTTGAACGGCCCGAGCGGTCTTCATCGACGACACCTGTTCTGCCACTTTTGAACCTTTCCATCCATTGGTACACATTCCTTTTGCGTAATTCAGTTGACTCCATATTGTGCTAATATTATTCTGTGAATTTCTGAGGGTTTTACCCCCTCTGACCACAAAAATCGAATGACAGCACGTTGCTCAAAAATTATGCAATCCGAAAACGAAGCGGACATGCTTACACTGTGATTGCACGAGACTCACTAAACGTAACAGCTACCCCACGACATGCCTAGATTTGCCTATGAATGTAGTACGCGTGATGTCCACAAAATCTCTGTCTGTCGAATTACCAGGATTTTACGAGCAAATTGTCCTTTTTAGGCTGGTTTCCAAAGGATGCCTTATGAAATGGTCCTGTCTGTGTGTGTGTGTCCCCCATATTAACAACTTTTGCACCAATTGACCGATTTTCATGAAACTTGGTATGAGGCTCGTGCTGCCAGGGCCCAACTCTGGGTTATATTTTATTTGGCGAAGATTGAAGTCCCGGGTTCGATTCCAGAAACTTTTCTCCCCATTTGTTTTGCATAAGAAATCTCTAATCCCGGGGTTCCCAAACTATGTTCCGCGGAACACCGGTGTTCCGCTGAACCTGAATAGGTGTTCCGCGACAATATGGAAAGGTTTTATGCACTACAATATATTTAAATATCTTCTACTATCTACTTCAACTAATAAATGAAAAGTAATTTTAAATTTCCTGCCTTTATGTATGTGTGCGCGTGTGTGGGTGTTTTAAGCGAAAGTGGCGCTGTGTAAATAATGCCCCGTTCCCACTACCAATGTACGGACCTTCGTACCAACCACTCGCGCGTTTCCACGAGTTATAAGTTACCATCGTAACTCAGTGCTGCTCTCCCTAGGCTGCCGGTTGAACTACTAACAAACACACATCTAATCTTGGACATTTTAGTAGAAATGAAGAGCACTTTCCATCTTTGTATATTTGGAAATGTCTTAAAAATGAAATCACAGCTCTCCTCCACTCTTCATCAAAAGACAGTCTTCGGCATCAGTGTATAAATTCGGGAGGGAAAGGTCTGCGGGAAATTTCATAAGTAAGTCCGTGTTGTTTTTTAACCTTAAAATTTGATCGACTTTGAACTGAAATTTTTTGTTGATAAATTTGTCCTTATTACAGTATTTAAATATTATTCAAAAACTACCCATGGATTTTTGGTTAAAAACTGGAACTTCGACAAAAGGAAGGCCAAGAACTTCTACTGATACATCCAATACGTCTTTCATTGAAGAAGAAAATGATCGAAAACCCGTGGTTTCTTCAAAATCTAATATTAAAGAACAAGTGTCATCTATGAACAGACCAAAACGGAAGTACGATGAAAGTTATTTAAACTTGGGATTTACGTGTATTGGCAATTCGGATGCTCCTGATGCAATGTGTGTTTTATGTCATAAAATACTCGCAAACAGTTCTTTGGCTCCAGCAAAACTCCGCAGTCACTTCGGAACGATACACAGTTATTATAAAGGAAAAGACATGGAATTTTTTAAGAGACGACGTGACTCACTAGAAAAGTCCAAACTTCAAATGATTACAATGGCTAAAACTGAAAATGAAAATGCAACAGAGGCATCTTATCGCGTGAGCTATCGCATTGCACTTAATGGTGAAGCTCATACGATTGGAGAGACACTCATTAAGCCATGTGCGAAAGACATGGTGTCAATTGTTCTTAACGAACAGGCTGCTGAAAAAATAGATGCAATACAAATATCAAATAATACTGTTTCACGACGGATTAAAGATCTTTCTACTAGCATAGAGAAGGAGTTAATTCGTCGTCTTGGACTTTGCAGTGAATATGCATTGCAAATGGATGAATCTACAGATGTCGCAGGACTAGCTGTACTACTAGTATTTGTTCGTTACCCATATGATAAAAGTTTTGAAGAAGATTTACTCATGTGTGGATATTTACATGAACAAACTACAGGAGAAGATATATTTAACCGTATTAATGATTACATTACAAATCAAGAGATAGGTTGGGAGAAGTGTATTGATATTTGTACAGATGGTGCTCGAGCAATGGTAGGAAAGATGAAAGGTGTTGTATCACGCATCCAGAAAGTAGCTACAAGAGCCACCAGCAGTCATTGTATTTTGCATAGGCAAGCACTGGTGACTAAAAAAATTTCCACAAATTTAAAAAATGTTATGGATGAAGCCGTGCAAGTGATTAACTATGTAAAATCTAGACCACTTCAATCCAGATTATTTAAAATTTTGTGCTATGAAATGGGTAGTGGTCACAAAGCACTTTTATTACATACTGAAGTGAGATGGCTATCCAGAGGGAAGGCACTATTAAGACTTTATGAACTTCGAAGTGAGGTATTGGTCTTCTTGAAGGCACAAAATAATTCAGTACAAGTACAAAATTTTGTTGAAGTTTTAAAAAATCCTTCATGGTTGATAAAACTTGCATATCTGGCAGATATTTTTACCAAGTGTAATGAAGTTAACTTATCATTACAAGGAAAAAGTATTACAGTTTTTAATACAAGAGATAAAATTGCATCTTTTGATAAAAAAATACAATTTTGGATTTCATCGGTTGAATCTAATAATTTTGATTGTTTTCCTGCCTTACATGAATGTTTGAATGAATTAAATTTTAAAGTAGATTACGAAGTTTCCAAGGCATTTTTAGAGCACCTACTTAACTTAAAATCAACTCTTTTGCAATATTTTCCGAAAACTACCAAGGACGATTCCTGGGTTCGGTATCCATTTTCCGTGACAGCTAAACCAGTAGGCTTAAACGCAAGTGACTATGAAAATCTAATTGATTTAATTAGTGACTCTGATTTGAAACAAAAATACAAAGATCAACCTTTGAATGATTTCTGGGCGAGATTGTCAGAAGAGTACCCCAATTTATCAAAACAAGCTATTATTGTTTTACTTCCATTTTCTACAACCTATTCATGCGAAGCGGGATTTTCTTATTATGCTGCAACGAAGTCAAAGTGCAGGAACAGGCTCGACGCCACACCAGATATTAGAATACAACTTACCAATATTGTGCCTGATATCAAGAAGATATGCAATTCAAGAATTCAAAATCATAAAAGTCATTAATTGCTTTATTTATTCATATTTTTAGGTTTATATTGTATTATTATAGTTTTATATTTAAAAATAATTACCAAATAAATAATTTGTTTTAATAAAATGTTTTTTTTTTTAATTTTTACAAGTAGAATTACCCAACCTAAAAAATAAGCTAAGTGTTCCGTTAAACTTCCCAGGTTTGCGAAGTGTTCCATTGCAGAAAAAGTTTGGGAAACCCTGCTCTAATCCGTCGTGCAGAGATGTTTTCTTTAATACATTAAAATATCTTTAAATTCTGATATCGGAGCGAGGTAATTACTGTTCTAAGGGAAAAGAATTTAGATTTTAATTCCTATCGCTGAATTTTGACAGTTGATCGTATTTTCTTAAGTTAAGTTAGGTTTTTGCGTTTTAAATAGCATTTTATCTGATTGTTGCCATGGAGACGTTTATTACCGAATTCGGATTGAGCTTAGTCGAGTGAACAAATGGGTTATTTTCTTTTTCGCTCGACTACTCTTCAGCAATGGACAGTTGATCCATACATATTAGCGTATAAACAGCAACATTTATTTAATTCGTTTATTAAAAAATACATGCAAAATATAATCTCAGAAAGAGATTTTGACATTGTTTTTAGTATTTTAAACCTGATAACGCTCTATTAATTTGTTTTCCAATTTTTCTCTATCATTGATAAAGTATGAACTACAAGTGGTATTTATGGTATGAAAATTCCTTGGAATGACTAACACACACTGAAACATTTACTGTTAATATAAGTAATCAATTCGGGTAGTCAACTTTGGGAAATCAGCCTGAATTAGTCCTGGTTTGGACTTCTTGTTGGCTCATTCCAAAATGCTTGAGAACCCCACAGTGGCTCCTTGTACTAACTTCTTAAGAGCCACAAATATCTACTTCGGAGCCGCAGGTTGCCGACCCCTGTCGTAAACGGTTGCTTGAAGAAAGTAAATTCTTTGAAACGAGAATTATTTTCTCTAGTAAATCTCCGTTTCAGATTTTGCAGCTGTGTAAATCTTGTGCTGTCAAAACAAAAAGAACAGGTTTGGAACAATGTTTCAGTTACCTATCTACATCGCGTGTTTATTTTACACTATTTAAATTGTTGTAATTAGCTATCTTTTTAGATGAAATTGTCATAAAACGCGCTTACTTTGTTATATTTTACTTGTGGTGCCTAAACTTTTCACATAATCCACTTACATACCCAATCGCAGTCTAAAATTCCGTTGAAGAATAATTGAAGAAAACTAAAGTGTTAAGTTGGGGATCAATATTACCTCATTTGTTATAAACTAATAATTTATTTAATGTAGAATTATAGTTATGGACGAAATATATCGTTTTATAGTTTCCTATTTCCGTTTTTTATTACATCGTGTCATTTAATTGGTGAACTCATGTTGGACCGGATAAAAACACCCGACGGATCTGATGTGACCCACGGGCCGTTGTTTTGGCATCAATGTTTTATACCAGGGATGCACAAAGTACGGCCCTCGGGTCACATGTGGCCTGCCGTCGATGTCCTTGCGATTTGCGGAGAATTTTACGACATAAGTTGAACATATTCGAAAGCTTTCTTTGTGCTAAAACGAAATTTCACTAGAACTGAAGGAAAAAGTTCTAGAAAAACTGTCAGGCGAATTAAAAGAATACCACGGTGTTGACCCTATAGACGAAGAAGATTGAAACAATATATTGCAACTTTATATTGTCGCGAATTGTCTGTGATGCATGTTAAAAGGAATTGCTGGATCATTTGACATGTCAATTCTTATACGTGGGAGAAAGTGAATGATTCGAGCCATAGAACCAGTAATGACTTCCAATAATTAATTTAATTAATAATCACATTAATCAATCACTCATTCTCTCTTACATTTTCCAATCATAACCCGCACTACGTGCCTCTTATTTACGTTAAATAATCGTACATTCGGTTCTCGAGTTAAATCATAATGTTCTCTTTCAGATTCATTGAACTTGAATGTATTGTAACTTTAATCGGAATAAAATCGAAATTAAATATCATAATTACAGATAATCAAATGAAACTTCTACGTATACACCATCTATATTAATTTCATTTAATATTATAACGTAAGACTTTCGTTTAAATACTACCTGAAATTAATGTAGCATTTTGTAAGCATTGAAGCTTTCTTTACTTTTCGATTTATTAAAAGACTTGTGATTTTAATTCTTACCGATACATAAGTGAATCTTCAATGTGTAAATTGTTAAACGAACCATTTATGAAAGTTTATTCACTAACATTACTGTACTGTTATTAGTAACCATACCAGCTGTAAACAAAACGTTTCACTTTGTGTATTATAATAAAGATAAGCTGAACACTACTTTTACATTTAGTTATAAGCCGTTCCGCCAGGCTGCAGCACACCACTGTTACTCCACACCCTCCACAGAAGGTTTTGAAAACTAACTGCGTTTGGCAAAGGTCACGTCACCTTGTGTGTTATAATAGAGATTGTTGGAGCTTTGGGGCCATATCCACTATCAGAAGGCTACGGTTTATTTATTTAACCTATTTTGAATTTTTAAAAATATTACAGGTATGGAGAAAGTCATGTGGTGGCCACATCAGATTTTTTTATATATGCTGACTAGTAGTAAAGTGAATCCTAAAATTCCAAAGTTTGTTAATTTTAAAATTTTATGCCTCGGGGCAAACCTATAATGCGACCCGCGGATGTAAAAGGTTTGTGCATCCCTGTTTTAGACGATCGGATTTATATGCTCAAGAATTAAACTAATAATTGTGAACAATTAACAAAGGAATGGTTGTTCTAAATTTCATTAGTTAGAATTAGAATTAGAATTAAACTAATAATTGTGAACAATTAACAAAGGAATGGTTGTTCTAAATTTCATTAGTAGACTTTCCACTAAATTGGGGTTTATGACCACTGTTGAATGCCGTAGTCCATTCTGCATTCCAAAATATATTTCATTGGGTTTACGTCTCACTTTTGTCATTCCTACATTAATAGGAACGTGCCATAGCTAATAACCATAGAATCAAGTTGGTGTGATCAATCCTTTGGTTTAAAGTGGATTCCAAGTTAATAATTGTAATGAGATATGAAAAACACCACTCAGCCATTCCGCGAAAATTGTTAGTAGTTACATGTTTCTGTCATTCTTTCGCCTATTTTATTATTGTACGTTTTCATTTTCTAATGCTGATAAACGATCTCTATGCTTTCAGCCCGTAGGGATGTTATATGTCTGTTAGTTTATAAACTTCTTTGACGTTTCTCATTTAATTAATTTGCTCTTTGTTGCTGATTTCTTATCTTCTAAACGTCTTTTTTAAACGGATTCCTTTTTCTCTAGGCCTTTTCTCATGCTATCACATTTATATTTCCGGGGTGCAGTTATTTCGCCATTGAAAATTATCTCCTTAGAAACCATCTTGCTCTGAAAAAATAAAATTTAGTTTTTTTACCGAATAGTGCTTACTATTAATTTTTCAAAAAGTAATCTAAAAACGATGCAACAGCAATTTAGAAATGAAGCCGTAAAGACGTAATTTATACTTACATCATCACTCGTCTACTAGAACAGCTTATGTCGACACTTAAAATTTAACGTAATTACGCAGCAACACGTTAAGAATCGGCAATGCGTATAGGTTTTACTTCCTTGCGATCAAGTCTCGGAAGTCAGTTTTATTGCTTGGTGAAATATCAAATCAGACTGTTCCGGACATACAAAATGGGTGTATTTTATTATAATAGATGCTTATAATTATGTTTTTGCTCGTTGCATTCAGTCGTTAAAAATGTCTCTACTCAGAACTTCCACCTTCTGCTTGCTCCGAGAGTTTTATTCAAATTTCCAATTATTTGCAACCAGTCTTAAGCAACCTCTTTCGTAAACTTCCATGTTACATATTTTCCGCCTTATTCGGTTTCACATCCTTTAACGACCCTTTTCTTCCCCCGAGAGATTCCTCCTTTTTCCCCCTCTGCTGCCTTCCAAGCTCTCTCCCAAACATCTCCCGCACAAGCCCTCAACCCGGACCATCGCCTCAGCTCATTAAAACCATTGTCTCTGGGACGTCGACGCTCGTTCTCTTCCTCTCTCTCACCATCTCAATCCTTTGAATCGCAGCGCAATAAAATCCTCCCGAGACTTATTTCTCCCGAAGAAAATCTCTTGTCCTTGTTTCGACGAACTCTCTTGCTTTTTGTCTCTTAATCTTTGCGAATATTCCGCCCTGAACCTTCCACGGAGTTACCTGCGTTGCTAAGCTAGATTTAATTTTACTTGGAGGAGTTGCTCCATATGGTTATTGTTCGTTGGAGTTCGCAGTACTATTTGAATATAGTAATGAGTGTGGAAAATTTACATATTAATTGGTACCGAAAAACAAAAGATTTATAAAGCACCTTATAGTTTGAATACAGTAGGTGGCTCGGGTAACCCCTGTAGCTTTAAAATGGTTGAGCGAGCCACACGAGTATTCCGGAGGCACCCTCAATGGTATGTACATCGACCCTATACTATAGGTAATATGCCGAGGGCGATAACTTTATAGGGGAGAACTTTCATGCTATGTTATTTTTTCAATCGTTTCATGTCAACTAGGGTTATCTAGATCTGTGGTTTCTCAGGAAGGTTCGTTAGGCGACCCCTCCATCTGGATATTTGGCCCTCGCGACCCCTCGAGAACATTCGTTTTCCCCATAAGGGGGGGAGGATATCGATGACAAGGAAATTGATAATGAGAGGGTTTTTTATTTTATGCTCTTTATCAGGTTAGCACTATAAAATATGTTATTTACAATAGCGTATGTGTATTAAAATCATTCAGACAACATGTATTGTATAGTTTAATTTTTGAAGTACTAATCACTACTGAGATATAATTTCTTGTTTGTTTTATTACATAAAAATAATTAATTTGTTAAAACGTTTTTGTTCGTTGATAAGCTACAGAGTTTTCTTTATTTTTTTTAACAAAACACGTCGATAAATTAAAACCTGCAAAGCTATTAAAACCAGATTAAAATGACTTTCCTTAGCAAAGAGTGCTTACGACCCCCCTTAAATCCTCTTGCGATCTCCTTAAGGGGTCGAGAGTCACCGTTTGAGAATCACTGCTCTAGATCATCTTTTATATTAGTCCTCTGTATCAACGATCGGTGAAGTATGAATAGCATTTGACATTTAAAATACGAAATTTGTTGTTCGTTCATCCGTTCCACGGCCATTGGAGTTGGCTGAGTGATTTGTTAGATACAAGCTGTAGGCTAAGGCTGACAGTTTAAAAATATAGTGTAGTCAAAACTCTTTTTTAATATTAGCAACCTAGTTACCACTGAAGGTAACCTGATCGGATTTTACCATTAATCTTTTTTTTATTATTTTCGGAAAATTTATTTTGACGTGAATTATCTCATGATTTCAAGGGCTTGTTCTGCCAGTCATGTCGGACCACAAATCTCCAATAAATGCCGAACGGGTAAAATATTTAGGTGATATTATTATCCGAAAGACAAGAGACCTCGTCTTCATCCAGAATTTGTTTTACTCCCGCATTGTGCCATTCAGATTTGTTTTTGGATATCGTGCCTGGATTCTTACCCTTATCTCTCGAGTGTTTTTTTCGCGTTTATTACGCCGGGTCACATGCTCACGCGCCAACTTTTGCTCCCGTGAGCTTTTTAATCTCGGCGGTGTAGGCATTTCACTGGCTTTTATACACGCTTTCATATCTCCTCGGGTAACTCCTTACCTCCACCTTAATTCCTTTTTTAAAGGAACCCGTCTCTTCTCTATTCTCTCCTTTAACTACTCTTTTAACTACTCCCATTGTCTTCGCGCTCGAAGCGTCAAAGCCCCTCGATCGTATCATTTACGCCAACGTCTCCCACGTACGCATACAAAACACCTTATCTCCCTGTCTTTCTGTCTGTACGTAGGTGGCCCCCATGCATTCTTGTAATCTTCGCAGCGTGGAATTTATTCTTTTTTGTTAAATCTTAGCCTTCCCTTTGACTTCCTCGACCTCTCCCGATACGAGACGCGCTCCTTATCTCCTTTATTTCTGTCTCTTTCTCTTTCCCCTATCGCTGTTGTCTCGCGCATCTTTTGTTTCCTCGCCGAGTATCGTTTTCATTATTTCCCGCACGGGTTTCCCGTTGAATCCGCAATTGCTTTCCTCAAAAGTTCCCTCAAGACGTGTCTCTTTCCCTCTCCCTCCATCGGGCATGCGATATTGATGGCGATCTCTTGCCACTATCTACTTAACCAGTCCTGGGCGCAATCGAGATTTCGTCGTTTTTAAAAAGGAATACTTATCATTTGGTGGGCGAATTCTTGATCGTAGTACAAGTGTATGCCCTGTTTTCGCCGCAAAATACTTTGTTCTTACTTATCGTCTCTGTGGAGTTTTGCGTTCACGCTTTCTTGCTCCTTGAGTGGAACGGGCCATGTTCGCTACCTTCGTTTTCCTTATTGTCGTTTCTTCGAGTTTGTTTCTCGGCTATAAAGGGCATTTTTGACCTATATTTGTTTGAGTTTATTTGTTTAATTTTTGTCTTCGGTTTGGGTATGCATCTGTTGAACGTCATCGCATTCTGCTGGAGTAGATCATTTCTGTAACAATTTTTGTGTATTCACTAGGAGTTCAAGTATGATGGTATGTGCAATTTTAACTGGTATGCGTTAGAAATAAGAGTGTACACGAGAGCGAGTGCGTATAGTTGTTTTCTACTTTGTATTTCACAGTTAATTATCCATATATTTGGTTGTTACGGTCATGCCTTGAAGGGCTGAAAAGGTTTTAGTTATATCGATTTCCTATTAAGTTGAATTGAATCAGTTTTCTATACTATTTCAAGAAAATTCCTGAATTTTTTATATTTCGCAATAATGGAGACCTTAATGATAATCCTATCTGAATTTAACTTTAATTAATTTCGAAGTAAAATAACATTAAAAACGATACATTCCATTGCGTATTCATTGAATGATCTTTCCAATTTCGTTACAAGACTGACATTATTGACTTTGTCGTCGTTTCTCATCCGGTGGCAGTGTTAGGAAAATCTGTTTCGAGGTACTTCAATCCCCGAATGCGTATTATTCTCATGTGCCCCGTCGATAATTATCGAGAGGGATTTCGCACCCCGCCTTATTAATCCAGAGAAAGATATTCTTCGGACGCGAAAAAAAGTTTTAAAACGCGTTTTTGGATATCGGAGAAAAGGAGTCTTGGACCAATTTCTCATCGACGCGAACCTTTATTTATTCCGCGAATACGTGCTACCGCCTTTAACGCCGTTCATCTCCCGAATGATTATTTCCAGACTACAAATACGCGCGCGCGGGGCCTCAGACGCCGTCGGAAGATTCATTTCATTTTTTCCGATGTTCGTTTCAAGTATCGACAGACTGGGGTCGTGTGTTTTTTTTATATCACTCCTCCGGAGAAGAGAGCGGATGGCTCCCACCCGCGTGGCAATGGAAGAGGAAAAAGAGTGAGAGAGGAAGAGAGGCGTGGAGAAAGATAGAGGGAGGGAGAGAGAAAAAACCCTTTCTGCTTGCGACATTCGCGCGCGGAAAGAAAAATAAAACAGCTTGGAGGATAGGGAGGTTTCCCAGCGAGGTGCTTCGGAATGAGTTTTGGTTGAATGAAAAAATGGGTGGTGGAGGATGGGTCGGAGAAAGGAGGGTGAGGGTTTCGGATTTGGATGGAGGGAATGATAAAAAAAGATCGTGGGTTGTTTTTTTTGTCTCTCTCTCCCTCTCACGGTCGGATCGAGAGACCTCCTAATGACCCAAGGGGCAGTGGGAGGACGGGGAGGGTCGAGAGGGATGGTGTCGCGATAGTGGGTTGCGTCAGAGGGAATAGGCAGGCGAGTGAATCGCTGGAGAGAAGGGAGCGTGATGTTCTTAATGGGCTAGAATAGGATGTCTTATAACGCATCGCGCGGAACTTTGGTGCGACGATTTCAACGCTATCGACACAGTACTATTTAATCGATCGTTTTTAACTTTTATTTGGTGATATAATCATTGCGTTTTTCATTGTAAAACTTATTCAATCTGTTTAAAAATTATTCACGAACGTTATTTCCGAGAGCAACTTGAAATTACTATTGCGATCACTTTGCATGGAGAAAGTCATGTGCTGGGCATGTAAGATTTTTTTCCTAAGTAATTGATTTTTCCTTATCTCGGTTATATATTTGCCATGGCCTACGAGTGCAGTCTGAACGTAATCCAAGATCTATCATATCGCGGTATCTCCCTATAAATTGGGCATCGGCCACTGTGTGATTCTTTTGAGAGTATCCCACACATTAAAATAGTACTTCAGCCAGTACTTAAACCCATTTACCCTTTCACTAGTCATTTGGGCATCTTTTGAAAGAAATAGTTTTAAGACGTATTAAATGATGGAATTTGATCCACGAAAAAAGACAAAACGCTCTCGGATATATTGTTGAGCGAAAAATTAAAACATGTCTGTTAGATTATAGAAGGTTGGGCTGGAAGATGAGGGGAAACCTAAATGAGTGTAGGCGATGCTATTTACTTCCGATTTCAAGATAGTTGTTTTATGTGCGCAGCTGAAATCGACCTAAGAAGGAAGTTCTCGGCTGAAGAAGAGTGATTTTCGCATAGGATAAAAGAACAGAAGGATGGAAAGCGCGCCGCAGTCTCTCTTTCTCCCTATCTGCCGAAGGAGGATGGGCAAATGAGATTCCAAATCCGTATGGGCAATATGTCGATACGTTCCGAAATAATGGGAGATGCGTCTTTTACGGGGTGGGAAGAGAGGCAGAGAATAGCGGATGGAATGGGTTTAGGGGGATCTGTCGGTCGACGAATGGGAAGGGGAAGTTAGAGGGGTTTATTCTGAGGGTTTCAAGGAAAATAAGGGATTGGATCAAGTGGAGCTGAGGAACCAGGGTGGCAGAAGATATAGCGTGCGTGGTGTAGGGGGATATGCGAATAGAGGCGCGGGAAGTTGGGAGTTGTTCTTTTTTATGCGCGTCAAATTGCCTAGAAATCGAAGTGTACTTTGTACTATCCGCTGCTCATAGGACTAAAGAAATGACAAAAATGCTTTTTTGTTTGTTTTGTTCTTTGTGGCCCCTCCCTAAGGGAGATGCCACACAGAAGAAACTGGCAACTAGCGACGCAACTCGGGCAACGTTGCTTCGCGGTCGAACTCTTTCTAAGAAATAGAGAAGGTCACACTCAAGCGACCTTACCTTGCAACTCAAGCGACCTTAAAGCAATTGGCAAGTGGCAACTGTCGGTTGCTCGTCGCTCAAGTTGCGTTTTAAACTGTGCGTATCGTTCTTAAATGGACAAAAAAACCGTAGAAAGCCATTCAAAAGACGTGCATAGTCGAGAAACTACGTGCAGTGTTAAACAGATATGCATTCTCATCAGAAAGGCATTTAAAAAGTTTGATTAATTCGTGCTTATCCATTCCTGAGTTCAGGGGATAACCCGCTGGGAAGGGTGAGCTCGGACGTCGAGGAAGGGTTCGCACATCCGAGGACTAGAGGTATCTCGCGGGCTAATGACGGCACAAGAGACCGACCGCCACGAGGTCCCCGTCTACTTTTAACCGTTGCGACTATAGTCCCTAGAGTAAATAGTGACTTACTGGTCAGAGGGTATATGCGACGGGATGGAGGAATGAGGTGTAGATGTTACGTTGGGTTGTGCTGTAAGCGCATATCTGTTCCAACGTGATGTTTCTGATGTGAGGAAAGAATAGCGTTTTGAGTGTTTGGTCATAGGTGGAGCTGTTGTTTTATAATTTGTTTGGATCGTAGTTGGTTATTAGAGCGAATGATGTATTTTTCTTGCAAGATGTGATGGTTGAGCTTTTTTTTTCTTAGGAAAATTTTGCTGTCGGATATTGTGTGGGTGCTGCGACTGGTTTATGCATGTCTGCGAATAAGCACTTTCAAAGAAACAGCAGTTTGGATGAAAATGGCTGTTGAATATCTGATTCTAATTTTTGCTAACTTCTCCAAAATAGTTTCCAAGTGACTTAATGCTTTTTTCCAGTTTAGTATAAATATTCGGAGAGCAGCATGATGATGATACAACGTAAAGGTATTGCTAATAAATCAATATGTCATCATTTGCACGTACCTTAATGTTTTTCATCACTCAGTCTAGTGGATATTTCTATAGCATTTTCTTTAATTTCGCTTACAGGCGCTTAATATTTTGCGACCTAACGTTTACATATCTTTATATTTCATCAAAAGATTATATGATCTCCATTTTTTTGAGCATGTTAAGTAGAATATGGATGCGTTTAACACCACCTTTCTTTGTTATTTTTACTCAGATGCAATGATAAATTCCTTTTCGTGTTTGGAAATTCTCGCGGGGATTCTTTTTCTGGCGGATATCATCGATAACCTTCTCGGAACGAGATAGAAAGAGAGATAGAGTGAGAGAAAGAAGAGATAAGAGTAGTTTTGAACGCTCGATGCCTCGAAAAATCTTTCGATGCAAAAGAGATCCATCGCTTACCCCCCTCTCTCCGTCTTTCTCTCTCTCTAGAAAGAGAGAAATTGCGATCCTCCAGAAATACATGGGGTGAAATGAAAGTAATCGAATGTAAGAGGTTTTTCTGGGTTGGGTTTGGGAGTTGGGGGCGGGAGTAGAGGAGAGGAGGGATGCGGAGAGGCCGCTCTTCGCGGAGTGGGGCTGAAGGGATAAGAGGGGGTCGAGAGGAGGCGGGTGGGATTGTTAAGGGAGATGCGAGTGAAAAACGGTGGGGGAAAATATTGGAAGCTCTCGAAGAGTGAGTGGGTGGGGAGGTACTAGAGTGGGGAGAGGTCTGATCGGGCGCAGCGGAGAGGAGGGAGGAAAGAAAAAAGTGGGATTCGGGATGGAAATCGATTCCATTGGGACAATTCGATTGGTCGAATTTCTCACATTTCTCGAGGAAACTCCCAACCTCCATCCTTCCATCCCTCCTCGTCTTCGATATCTCCTCTCTCTCTCTCTCTCTTACCCGCTTTTTCCATCTTTTTTCTTTTTCCCTTTCTTTCCGTTCTGCTTTATCATTCCGCCGTCCTATTCCCCTTTTCGTCCCCTTCCCTTCTTCTACCGGTCCCCGCAATCTCCGAATGAATAACCAACCTTACTTCCCCTCCTCTTTTGGGTCGAAAATAGGGGGAAAGGAGCAAGGGAGGGAGTAGGGTGAAGACCTATCTGTCAAACTTATGTTACGCAGATTTCCTCCCAGGTTTTCAATCCTCTTCCGCTCGCCCCTCCCCCGAATCGCTCCTCTCTCTCTCTCTTTCATCTCTTTCTCTCCTATCTCAACCGACACCCTTTTCTTCTCCTTCCTTTCAAAGCCTTAAAGATGTCTCCTAACCCGTCCCACTCTCCCATCACGCTTTCATTTTATTATCGCTTTAGTCCTCTCTCTCTCGCTACTTCTCTAAAGAATATCTTCATGGGTGGAGTGGAAGGGGATTTTTTTAGGTGGTAGGAGTGACGGACGGTTTGAAAAAAAGAATGGTTAGTCTTGTTGCGAATAAGAGTTTTCGAAGGTGTTTGTAATACCTGGTGTTTGGAAGCGGCGGGAGTTTTATTTTCGTAAAGGTGTTTCGCGGTTGGAATGAAGATGGGCGTTTTTATGATGTACGGGTCCGAATCGGTGTTGGGGCCTTTTTATTTTCTTATTTAAACGTGATTGTCTTTGGAAGTCGTTTTAAGGAATTATCATTGGTCGTGAAAGGGTTTATGATTGAGACTTTGAATAAGTTATGCTATCAATTGAACTTTGCTGGTTACGACTTATTTTTCTTTTAGCAAAAAGCTCTATTTGGGATATTTAACTATAACTTTATTTGTTGTATAGTTGGATTGATATTAAATTTGATCTTATTTCATTTTCATATTGGAGTAATTTGTAGTTTTATTCCATCAAATACTACACACAAATTGTGGAAAGTATAATACATTAGGAATATATATATATATATATATATATATATATATATATATATATATATATATATATATATATACACACAAACATTATGTTTACAACAATTTTGGATTCAAAATCGCATTCCTTGCTTGCAGTTGTTTAGAATTATACTTTGGATTAACAGTTTTTTGCCTTCTTTTTTGCTTTTAATGAAGCTACCAAAGACATTTGATATATTTAACCCTTGCATAACATTTATTTGTGTTTATTTTTGCTTTATAGATATATTCTCAATCTTCAACATTTATAGGGTAGATATTTCGCTTTAATTGTCACGATATTTTTTGTCGCTAATATCAAGTAACTTTTGTGTTAGTAAATATGTTAAAATGACCAGTAATCCGTTAGTGCGACAAAATGCTTAACATCTTACAGGATATTAATGCTTTTGACTATACGGTGCTTAATTTAGTTGCAATAGAGTGACTCTAGTCCCCATTTATTGCTCTTTTTAAAGCATAAATAATAAATTAATGCAATAGCAACAAAATTTAGGAAAAGAAATAAGCCAAAATCCCTGTGCTGATGAGATTTCCGGAAGTTTTTTCCCTCTCTCTATCCCATCCTTCGGAAGCATCCTCCCCTCCTCCTCTTCTGTTCTCCAGCTCGCTCAAGCCCGACGGAAACCAAACTTGTAAATGAGGAATATTCTCACGATGATTAAACAGCAAATTTCGAACCTGGCTTGAAAAGGGTGCGAAATTTATATTTTATGAGAAAATATAAAAAAGGATGAAATATGTGATGGGAAAAGAAGGCTTAAGACGGATTTTGAGGGTTGACGAAAGCGTAAAGATCGGTGTTTGGAAGGAAGAAGCATTAAGAGGAGGAAGGAGTTAGAGCGAGGACGGAGGAATGCTTCGTAGGGAGGAAGTAGTGAGAAATAAGCGCGGCGGGATTTAAAGGAAGTGGGAAGCGGGCATGAGGGGATGCTCAGACATTTTGGGGGTTCTTAAGATGAATTGAAAGGGGATTTGGGCTTTTCTAAGTGTGGGGACCCTGAGACCGAAAAAAAGGAGGCGGTATGAAGCGGTTTGGTGGGAGGGGAAGAAGTAGAGGGTTGGGGGATGAGGAGGGATGGGCGGGGAAGGGGTGGCAGGAAGGAGGGGATTGGCGGAAAGAAGAAAGATTAAAAGGGTATTGGGAGATGCGGAGAGAGGGAGAGAGAGAGGATGGGATGGAGAGACGAAGTGGATTTGGATTGAGGGATGACTTCGTTCCTTGTATAGGTTTCTCAAAGCTTTTTAGTAAATTGCATATTTTTACCTTTTTTGTTTATAGGTTTTTCAGCGGGCTTAACTCTCTTTGTGGGCCTTAAGGGGTTACCAGTGATATATTTATGTACGATGGTATATTTACGGTAAAACGGTGCGTGTTGTTATTTTAGAGTTGTAACATTTAATGACTTCTTTCTAAAGATATTTTGTATTGGTATACCTATTCCCAAAGTGGTTTTTTACATTCAAATATTTTTCCTGTTTTTTAAGTCAACTTACATTAATGCCTTTCTCTACCTCTCTTCATGCTGACTTGTATACTTGAAATTAAATGCAATCTCCCATTGCCAAATCATAATAACTAAGAAATTTGTATCGCACACCCAAACGGAATTTATACTTGGTGGACCAGCAGTGGGGAAATGGTAAGGAGTGATTTTAGAGAGTGGGCTATTAAAATAGTAAATGCGGTGTGATACATGTAAAAATATCCTTTAGCTTTAAAACAGCGGCGAAGTTTTTATGACCTTAATTTGAATAGTACATATGAATTTTTCTAAATCACTTCTTTTCACGAATCACTTCTTTGTCATAAATTCACTTGTCCCACAATTTTTGCTTCTGGGCTTTTGCGTGACTCATCCTTATGCTGAACGGTGGTCATTCATGGATTCCGTTGATTGTCGTTCTTTTGTGATTCCTTATTTTCTTCTTGAAAGCATCCATTTTTTCCAGACATCTCTCTTGATTGTTTTGGTATTTTCTGCTGGTCCAAATGTCTTTTTGGTCGGGTTTAGTCTTACTAATATGCTGCGCTGCTGCAACATTTAAATGTTTTGCTCAACATTATATACCCACATTAATGAATGATTCAATAAAATTTTTATAAAGAATTTTGTGATGCGTTTTGTAAATAAAATACGTTATTTCTACATTTTTCTTGGAGATTGTGTTGGAAATATGTCAATGGATGAGGTAAATTTGAAGGAGAGTGTTCGATTTCGTTCACAATCCGGCGTTGATGAAGAAAAAAATCTTCCCTGTTAAAATCATCTTCACAATAATTACGACATCATTTCTTTTCCAAAAGCACTTTTAACAGCTTGCGCTGCGCGTGTTCTTTGTCTGACGCTTTACAAAGTAATACATAATCCCAATTGTCGTACGATCTCTTTTTATTCCCAGTCTTTGTGGGAGGTAATAGGGAGGAAGGGCTGTGGAGGGGAGGAATGAGGGCGTCTTACAGAGTTTGTATTATAGGAGAATATTTTTTTAGGGTAAGGGGTGTTGGAATGGCAGACGGCGACTTCTTTGGGATTCTTTAGAAATAGGGTTCCGTTAAAGAAGGGGGTTGAAACGGATGGAGGGCGGGATGGGGAGGAGGGACGGAGGCGAGGATTACAGAAAAAAGAGGGAAAGAGGAGGGATGGGGAGAGAGTATGGAGATGAAGCTTCTGGAAAAAGAATTGGCAACGAGCGGGGAGAGAGGATTTAGATTGGAGTTTTTTTTCGGTATGGGACCCTATGAAAGGGAACGTGAGGAGAAGGTTGGGGAAGACATGGATGGCGTTGTGGGCGGGGAGGGAAAGGCGTAAGGAAACGGGGGGGGGTTCTCGATTGGAGGAACTATCAAAGAGGAGAATATAGGAGCAAGTTCGAATCCTTGTACTTTAATTTGGCTTCAAGGCCGGAGGGAGGGGGGACAATCGGGGATTCCTCTCGGGGTTGGAAACTGTGTAATGTCTTCAATACTCTGGCGAATATGTAGCAGTTTCTTTTATTTTGACCTTCTTCAACTTGTAAAGGTGGATTAAGTCAACGTTATTATGCCGCCGAATATGTGTACATATATGTATTTGTGTGTGCGTAATGATAAGAGGGTCGAGGTGGGTTTATAGCTGTAGAGATGAGATGGAGCTCACAGTAAGAGGGGTATAAGGGGAACAAAGAGACTCAAGGCGGGGAGGAATTCTCTGGGGTGCGACACTCCGGAGGGAGGCGTGGGCGGAAGGGTGTGGGGAGGGAAGGCTCCTTCTCAGGAGACGTCGGACGGAGATGGGTGGAATTTAGAACGGGTCTAAAAGACGGGGGTCACGAAGGGGCCTCGAAGAAAAAAGTCCCCATCTCCTCCTCCCCCTTCCTACTCCACCCCCGATCTCGAAGTTACTTTTTTTCCGGACGGAGCGGTCCAATTGGAAGCAATTACCGTCAATCAGCTATCGTCTGTAGGACGCACACCACCGCCCTCACCCCTGCTGCTGCCTATTCCTCAGGACCAATTCGCGTCTCCTCCTTCGCTCCCTTTCAATCTCCTTCCTTCCTAGTCTATTCCTTCGCCCGTTTTGATTTTCTTCCCCCTACTCTCCTTTTTGCCCCGTCTCCTTTCTCTTCCTTATCATTGACAAGGAGTTTAGCCACTGACGCAATCTGCCTACGCTCTTCCTTTTTCTCTCCGCCAACGTCAGTCGGTATTTTTCTTAATGCCTTTTGCCCTTGACAAAATACGAAGCACATAACCTAATGTGATTTTTGGCAAAATCTCGGGGTGTTAAGGCTTTTGCTAGCTATTTTATAAATGTCGTGTAAAATAAATGATATTGCTCATTAAATATTTTGTAATTTCGGTTGAATGTTATTTTCCGTAGCGGACCGGATTAAAAATGGGGAGATAAAATTTGTAAGCGATTTACGTATTTGCGGCTCATAAGATGGATTAAAAAGTTTTTGCTGAATATTCCATCCTTGATTATCCCATTATGTGTGCATGGTGTATATTTGTTGATTGATTTATCGGCATTATTAATGTTTTCAGAGCTTTCTTCAACTCATAACTCAATATATATTACGTTCTTTAAAATTTTTGTATTAGTTTTTTATAGTAATAATAATTTGCCAGAGTCTAAGTTTTGTAATTGATTCATATATCAAAAGTTGATGCTAAAATTCGTCAATAGTTTAAATTGTTATATATATATATATATATATATATATATATATATATATATATATATACACGTGTATAACTTGGAATAAGTTTACCCATCGAGTTTTTAAAGAGTATCGCGCTCTTGTAATGGTTATCGTCATTAATTCTCACACGGAGTGGAATCTTCAATGGGATACAGCTTTCGCTACTCTTGCTGACCTAGTTCCGTATGATTCTCAAAGTCAAGAGGATCAGACGGTCCACTTGTTCCATCTCTGAGGAGGGATTCTAATTTTGTTTTACGATAAACGAGCTAAAAAAAAGCCTTCATTCGGGAGCTAAAAGTAAATCTTTTGACAGATACGGTAGTCCTACTCAGGGAGCATCAAACGAAAATGTGGAAATGTCGGAGAGACAAATCTGAAGAAATATCGGTTGCACTCTCAGCGCCCTCGCACGACTGCGCATCTACATCTACATCTACAAGTTACCCTGCAATTCACCAAGTTGGTGGGTGGCAGGGGGTGCAATGCACCAAATCCTACCTAAAGATTGTCTAACGCAATTCGAAATTTCCTATTGTGATCTCTTATGTGCGATATTTGAGAGTAAGCGTGTATATACGTCACGAATAGTGGTCGAACTGTGACTGATGCCGATATTAGCCAGTTGAACGTAGGTAATATTGTTTTATGAAATCCGTATACGTTAAATCTATTGATCTTAACTGCTCAGTCATGCCAGAATAAGTAAGATAAGTGTCGGGTAGCATTTTAATTAGTTTCAGTTGCAGTTTTGTCAGTTTTCTTGGGAGGCATTTGTCTAAGTTTCAATGAAAGAAACAATATGTTCCTGGTCCTTGAGTCTATTCCGAAATTAACCGTTGCAAATGCCTAAATATGTTAATGAATTTTATAGTTGTATGAGTATCAGTGTGTGTGTATTTTCTTTAAGTATTTATCGATTCCATAGAAGGTGAATATAATCTTCTACCATCTGTCAAAGGTGACATGCTACGGAGTGAGATGAGTGGGGGAAGGTGGTGAGGATCTGGGCTGAAAGGAACCAACTACTAGTGCAAACTGTCGTTGCAATCCTTTCTGCCATCGTCCCCGCATCGTCTATGCATCCGCTTCCTCTCAGGTCGCCCATTTTCCTCCCCCTCTCTCTTCCTCCGCTATTCAGGCCCTCCACCTCGCTCTACTTCCCAGCCTCTGCCGATGTCCAAACTACCGAGCCCTAGTCGGCTATTGGTGACGGCTCTACATCCGACGATTCGCCTCATGGCCACATCCTTGTCTCCTGCGAGACTGAGTGGGTACGAAGTGAGGAAAAATAACATTCAGGACAACAGAGTGGCGTTTTCCACGTGGTGGCGCGGATAAAAAGTTGAGACAGATTGCCAAAAAGGCCGAATTTTTAGCTGGCGGGAGGTAGATTTATTTTGGTAGTGTTTTTATCACGGTGTCTAAGTTTGTAGAGGATGGCTTCAGTCAGAATCAGTTTACTGAGGGTGGGATAAGTTTGGGCTAGGGGCGCGAAAAATCCTTTTTTCTGCAAAATTCAGGACCGAATAAGGAGATAAATTAACCACGTATTCATTTAGAGGAGCCATAGCATATTGCTGGTGAAAAAATAAGAACTTACAAATAAATTTAGCATGTTATCAGTCGATCTTTCATATTAATTTCCGTTAAATTGTCAGTTCTTAGCATTTTTCTAATGATTTTGGTTCGTAAGTAATAATTGTGGAATCGTCTTATGTTCGATGCTGTAAATTGCTACCTTTAAGCGAATCATGTGTCAGTGATTCGTAGTTTCTACAATTTGCATGTGGCGCTTTTTCTACAATTCCACAATTAGCCTATGCAATTTTGTTTTTATTTTGATTTTATCGAAAAACGCATTAATGCTGAAATGTCAGGAAAATAGAGATAGTGTTAATTGTTTTGGAGTACAGAGATGTAATCAAAGTTAAAGAGAAGATCATGTACGTAGGCAACGCGAACGATGATTAAAATATATGCATTTTTTAAAAAGAAATGTGATAAATAAATATAATATAATCTTTTCCCCCGACTGTTCATTCAGTTTTGTTAAACTAACGAAAATAATTTTTTGCAGTGTATTATTCTGTTAGTTTCTGCTTTTTTGAATTTTCCGAGTAAGTATAAGAAAATTGCCGCTACCTCATGATATAGTGAGTGTGTTCTTGTAAGATTTTCCACCGTGTAGAAGATGTGACTTGCGGACGTGCCCTTTTCCCTGTCATTTGAGAAGATTGATCAAATTGACACACTTTTGGAGAAAACTCCATTTTCAATTATTATCTTGTAAACTATTACCAGGGCATATTTCTTATACTTCTTAAACTCTTTTTGACCGCATGACTTTTTTCAAGTCGGCTGATTTTATCTCACTGTAACCTGGTATCGGCACACCAACATATTTACTAGTCTTTGTCCGCCAGCTGGCGCTCTCTTTACGTCTGCGAAGCGGTTATCTCGTTCCATGTATGTACTTCCCAAAATGTCTATGGCTTTGGAACTTTTATCACCCTTTGCTAGGAGGGCTCTTCAAAAATTTATGCTCTATCCCATTCAAGAAATTGGGATAATAAGTTATTTTAATGGCTACTATGTTATTTTGAGGTTGGGACTCGTAGTTTCTTCGAATGTTTGATATCTTATTTACTTACTTTTTATTTATTTAAGTTAACAATTTATGCTTTTAACGATTTTAGCGAGGTTTTCCCCGTTTTTATTCGCGTGGAATTTATGCGGAACACACTAGGGCGATGAATTCAGCTTCAGGATTTTAAGCATTATAATATTTATAAAAGTATCATTGCGCATCTAACGTGGAAATGATTGAAGAAAAAAGCCGACAACTAATGACAATTGGAGAAATCTTTTAATAACCATACGGTTTTTAGGACTAATAATCCAAGAGGTTGATTTGCCAGAAATGCACACAAACTAACAATGGTTATTAGAAGGTTTCTCCATTTGTTATTGGAATTCATTGCTCAATTTTTTATTTAATAAAATCGATAAAACAAGTCTTAATGACCAGATTATCTGAAAATAATTTTAATCATGTTTTATTTATTGTTTACTTTATTTCTGTTTTATCGGAAGCTTTTTTATTCTTTTAAATTTAATCGCTTTTTTGTTTAATATAGTTTAAAAATAGGAGTATCAGCTGTTAGATAAGTGTGAACCTTATTAAACCAACATACAAACCGATCTTCAAGATTCGATAATTGAGAAAATTATCCGCTGGAGTAATTAGCCTGTAGTCTCCGCCGTCTTCGTCATTATTTCAATCTCAGCGTTGTAAAACCTCAGCTCGCTTACTTCTCGTACTAAGGAAGAAGAAATCAAGTAGCACCCCGTTGAATTGAATCCCATCTCCTTTCCCCATCTCATCTTTTCAATCCTTTCGTTTAAATTCCCATCTATTCTCTCACGCGCACACTTCACCTCACCCATCCTCCGGCACCCAGAACCATCTTCATCTCCTTCTATTGTGCGTCTGTCGCCCTCATCTCCTTCCCATATACCCTCTCTTCTTTCCTCCTCTGTCTCTCCCACCCCTCTCGGATGGTTTTGTGGATGAGGGTGGGATGGAGGAGGGGAAAAAGGGGAAGACGGGGAGGGTTTGAGAGGGGATTTGGATCACTCCTTGACTGTTGTTCCGGACCGAGGGTTGCAATTAAACGGCGCTTATAGGCACTCTGGGAAAATGGGGGTTAAGATGAGGCGGGAGATGAGTTCTCTTGTAAACTCGACGGAGGGTTGTGGAGGGAGAAGAGTAGAGTTGGAGTAGGCGGCTTGGGTGTTCGGGGGGTTATATAGGAGATGGATGGGATCGAAAAGAGAGAGGGAGAAGGAGATCTCGGAGACAATACGACCCAGCCGCGAAAAAAAGGAATATGGGATGAGCGCAGGTCGGATAGTTATCGGAAAGGCCGTGTAGGAAGATGAGGTGGGCGGGGCTATTTTACTGTTCCGCGGCACTACACGAAATCCGCACCCCATCTGTTGAGGACACCTTGAAACACCCACCGCGAAAAGGCTGGAGCGTGTGTTTCAGTCGCTAGGGGCGTATGAGAATAAGAGGGGAAGAGAGGGCGAGAATGAGGTCAGAGGTTCTGTCTCTTAAGCTTCCTAAGTAATCTTCCGAAATATCCTCCCCCCCCCCCCCCCCCCGTCCCATACTCTGGCCGGGTGGGAGGTTGTAATCGGTGTGTAGACATGTATGTGGATGGCTGTTTACGGGTCGACGTTGTTGCGAATTCTTGCTCTCGAGACAGGCGAGGATTGCTCATCCCGCTAAGGCGCTTTGGTGATGAGTGGAGGAGAGAGAAAGGGGGGGAGGAAGAGGGTTGTTGTTCGCTACTCCTCGAGACGGCGGTTTTCGCGCGTTCTCCTGGCAATTTTGTCGTTTTATTTCATGTTCTCCAGGGTAGTTTTCATTCTTTCGATAAGTTATTTATTCGTTCACAGAGAGAGATATTTTGGTAGTAGTTGTCTACAGGCAATACCGTTTGATAAATTGTAGTCCGCCGTGAGCTTTCTTTTTGGGGATTACGATCCCTTTAATTTTGGCCATGATTGCGACCATAAACTTCGTATTTAAGCCTAGCATTTATCCAAAAATTGTTTTAATAATTGAAAGACCGCCCTTCTTGGAATCGTATTCTTTTTCCTCCCGGCTTCGTCACACTCTCTTTACCCCGCGTCTCATTATTATCCTTCATTTTTTGACCTCGCTATTTATTTTTCCCATCTCCTCCTCATCGAGCCTTCCCCATCTTGAAGTAACCGTCCCCTCTTCCAACCCTCCAGATCAAATATTTAAGAGATGAAACTTCTTCCCCATCTCTCTCTCTCTCTCGGTCTCTCCTTCGCTGCCTCTAAGTAGCGAAGCCATCCCCCTCAAAGACGAATGTCGTCTCTCTCTCTCTTCATGGAGAGAGGAGAAGTTGAAAATCCTCTAGGAAGGGTTAGGAGCTACTCTCTCCCTCTCTCTGTAGAGAGGAAGAGGTTGTGTGGAGAAGCTCCCGGGTCATGTTTATTTCTTTCCTTCCCCTCCTCGCTCTCTTCCACCGCCTCTCCTTTCTTTTCCTCTTCCCTCAAAACTGTCTCCCCGTTTGCCTTCCTGTTGGAGGATCGCGGTTCTGCTCGCTAAGAAGGATGCTGTGCCATAGATTCCTACACGAGGCATTTTACCGCTGAAAGTTGGATCTCCCAGGAAATTTGCTCAGTCGCCATTTAATTAGCTTCGCGTGCACACCGCCAGAGGAAGTTTGATCGTCTTTATGGATTGTTGGGTGGGCAAATAATTTCGATTTGATTTCCTTCCCATCTCCCTTCCAATCCACCTCTCTCTTCTCTGTCTCTCTCTTCTCGTCCTGCTTCCTTGCGTGGGGAGCAAGGGAACAGTTTTGGTTAGTCTTCGGCGTTGGATGTAGGGTCCTCATTTTTTTGGCGACGTCTGGTTTCGCTAATGGGAGAATCGACTGGTGGGAGTCGTCGGGTTGATTGAACTTTTGTTGCATTGTTGGGATCGTTTTTACGCGCGTTTGCTTTGTGTATGGATATCTTGTTTTAGCTGTCTGTGATCCTGGGAGTGTTATTTGGAGACACCATTTAGATGGCTTCCACAATTTTATTTATTTAATTATGTATATTATGCGTTTGAAAGGATACTGTATAAGTTGACAGATTTTTTTATCTTCTCGCATTTTTAAATCAATTTCCAAAGCTCTGCTGTATGTGCTGTGTCGCGCGCTCTTCTCTCCATCCTGGGCCTTAAACCAGATAACACGTACACTGATAATTAATGGTAATGCGTGACCCGGAACATAATTGCTTTATATGCCTTCCTTACTACTTCTCATATTCATTAATACCGCGCTTCCAAAAACTGATTTGTTTGATCTGGTTTTACTTTTGACGGGTATTCGATTTGGTTGGCAAAAGGCGTTTTTCATCTCGTGGTTAATTTCTGTTTGTTGTTCGTGTCACTTTAATAATAATCCTATTCAAGGGAAAATATGTATCCTTAGTTCTTGTATGATGCGGTTCAAAGAAGTTGTAAAAGTCCGGTCTTTGTGTACGTTAAAATGTTGTGGGGTGATTACCCAATTGTTTTAATAGTTATACCCTCCGAAAAATCATCTATCATTCGGGTTTTTGTTCATTATGTAAAATAAGCATCTTTACCTAGGTATTTAGTATTTTACTCCTACAATCTATTGTAGAAGTTTTTTTCGTACTGTTACTTTTGAGATTTTACAGCAAGAAGCTCTTTTATCGCTGTCTATTCTATCTTACCTGGTGTAGTGGAATATATTCTAACTTTTTATTCGAAACGCGGACGCCAATGGATAATATCGTGGTAAATCATGTGTCACGGTTTTCTTGTCGGTCTCTTCCCCCCTTGTCTGTATGTTCTGCGTAGTCCGTGTTCTTTCTCCCCCTCCCCTTATGCCGCTCTTCTCTCCCCCCAGTAGTCTCCCTCTCAAAATGACCACCCGTGCCGTGTAAGAGTGGGTTTTTCGGAGAAAATGCTGGATAAATAAACGCGGTGGTGACCCCCTGTTTTAAGGGACACCCCATCTATTCATCACTTTTTCTTCCACCTCCTCTCATCCTCTTCTAGTTTAATGGCGTGTCAACTTCGCTTCTTTTCTGCCTCTTTACATCTTCACGGCGTTTTACCCACGCCCTCCCTACCCAGAACATTCCGTCAGATCTCCCTTCCTCTTTTTCGCATATTGACCCCGGCCTTCACATTCCCTTCTGATTCTTTCTCCCATTCACTATTTCGTCCCCGTGCTACCGTTAGGGAGAGCATTCTTGGCTTCCAGTGCCAAGTCTAAAAATGTTAGTTATAATGCGTTAGACTTAAGATGGCTTATTATACGGTTTTGAGATGTTTGTGTCGTGTAAATTATGGTATTTTTACGGAGGGTATATAAATTGTTTAAAATAAGGACCCTACAAAGACGCAGTTTTCGTTGTTTTGTCGATTATAGTTTATCTGTTGGAGGATTGTGTTTGGCTTCTTGTTCTTTTCCTAATCATTAAGTTTCCTGGAGTAAGACAGTCTCACTGAGTCAGCATCTTCTTCAACAGAGAATTATCGAGCTCGTCTTATGTCTGAAAAAAATTCAGGAAGAAGCACTTTAAAAAATACATGTCAGGTATCTCCAATAGCCACAACAAGGTTATAAAAACATGTGCATTTCGGCTACAAAGCAGGCGTCTTCAGTGCTAATTCGCCTAATATAGATTTAGAGTCTGTTTCGGTGAATTACCACTGAAGACGCCTGCATTGTAGCCGAAAGACATATGCTTTTTATAACTTTTTTGTTGCTATGGGAGATACTTGAGACGAGACATATTTTTTAAGTGCTTGTTCTTGAACAGCATCTTCTTGTAAAGTAAAAATTTAATATCCATAAGTAAACCATATTTCTCCGTACCTCGTCCTATCCTTCCTTACGAATTTTTCGCCGTCCTCAAACCCTACCTCGTTACCTCGTACCTGTTTTATCTCGCAACCTCCTTTCTTCACTCCCCAGCTCTCTCGCCATGTCTCACCCGAAATAAGAGACTCCATCATGTTCTCTTCCCCTCTCTCAAAGCCACTCCTATCCAACCTCCCCCCTTCTCAGCCTCCCATCCTTTCGCTAAACTTGGACAATCCTGCGTAACTTTTGTCGGGAGTGGGTGAGCTAGGCTCTTCCTTCGGGGAACGGGAGACCAGGGAGGGAGAGTCTCGCCGAGTAGGTAATCGCGGTCGGATAAAGTTTTGCGTGGAAGCGGACGGGACGGTTGGAGTTTTAGTCGGAAGGGTTGGCGTTGTGTGTTTATGGGAGTGTGCGTAGTGCGTGAGGCGAGGCTGACAGGAGGAGACTGTTTAGGCTTGGAGAAGAATGTGACCCTTGCGGTTGCCTGGCGCGCAGGTGAGGGTGGGCGCTGGCGGGAGGGGTAAGGATGCCTTGGAAGGCGGGTGGGTGCTTTTGTGTGTGCGGGCTTGGAGGTCTTAGGTATGCTCCTCAGGTTCTTTGTGTCTCTCGAGAGAGAGATGAAGTGAGTGGCGAAGTGACACTAAACAATGCGAGGCATGAAGAGGCGATAAAAAAGTGGCGCTTTTATGTTTTCGGCTGAGATTCGTGTCCGGCGTTTGACGTCAGGTTTTGGTTTAGCAGGGATTCTTTTTCATAAAGGGTGTTTTAAAAAGTTAGGCCAAGTTAGTGGCTCTAACGTGCTAATTTTTTTACCGCTCTTAAATTGTTGTGTTGATAGTTGAAGGTTTTATCAGGTACTTTTTACTCGGGGCAAAACGACGGTCTTAGTATTAAAAATGTAAAAAAATATACTTTCGTTCAAATTAGTGTTTTAAAATCAGGACCGTTAAAATAGAGTAATTTAAGCATGGGTTATTTTATTAAGTACTCCTTTGAACCATATTCTCATAAAGAGGTTTAGTGCGCACCTGAAGAGAGAGAGGCGTTCCCAACGGAAGCGCCTATTAACTTCGTTCCGTCCGTACGCATGTTCGTTCTCGGCTTCTACCTAACGGATTTTCATGAAATTTGTTATTAAGGACTTGAAACGTTTTCAAATAAAATTTGTAGAACTAGTCAATATTTTATGTCAACGAAAACAATCTTATAAGTAGCTGAAATAAATGACATCTGCTATAATTACGAAAATACGTTTAATTTTCTTACCTGTCCATGGAGTATTTTGTAAGTGGAAGAAAATGAATTACCTACGGCGAAGAAAAGAACGTAAACTTAAGTATTACAGCTACTTAGCGGTTTCCAAACATTACAAAGCCGCGCCCCCCCCCCCCCCTCATCTAAGAAAACTATCTTCGCGCCTCCCCTCTTTACCATGTTCAATTACAGTTCATAAACAGTACCTACTGGACATAGAATTACCATTAATAAAACCATCTTAAGGAAAAACACAGATGCAAACAATACGTCCTAGCCAATTGAAGGCTAGAGTTTAGCTGCTGCATATTGCAGGTCTCAAGATTAGGATGTGAAAACGGCCAGAAAATATATGAGAAATCCTTTGCGCTCCACAATTTGGAAATTACTGACTTAACTTAAGTAAATTATGTTTGAAATAACTTTTGATTGTTTGATTGATTAAGACTGAATAGAAAATGAATAGGTAAATATAAATTTAATATTTCTCTGGCATGATTTCTGATATATCTTTTGGCAGTATTTAGTCTTTAAAATTACGGAAATACGTTTACTAAGGCACCAGCTTAGGGTAGGAAAGAAATATTTAGGAGAGAGAGAGACACGTAAAATCTGGTCATGGTGTTTCGCTGTTTTATGGTGTGCGTTCGTTCGAAGTATATCGTTTAGTTTCCAACATTCCTTCGCACGAAACGCGCCTATTTATGATTCACTGGACACGTTCCTAACTTGTTCGTTGTTGCTTCTTTGATGGTTGTGTTTTTTAATTCCATTCGCTGTTTACGAAAAACTTCCGTTTTGTCCTTTTTGTCTGTTTTTATAACGTTATAAGTGATGATTCTGTGAGATTTTTCAAAGCCGTATCGATACGTAATTGGATTTCGAGTTCGATTTAGACCCGCTCTCTTTGAAAGAAGGGGATCGTTAGCGCCAGACCTTAAAAATCAGTACGCTTAGTATAAAACATTTTCTATTGCAACTCGGTTCTAGTTTAAGCAATTGGAATTATCATTAAGCTAAAAATTCAATATGTTTTCCAATGAAATTATCGCATAGGCAATTAATACTCAGGATAAAGTTGGGCCAGATATTAAGTTTGTCGAAAGATTTGTAAGTTATCTCATTGATTGAATTATGAACTTAACGTCTCTTTAATGTGGTGTTAACTAAAAGATGGAAATATTCATTCGAGGCGACACAAAAATTGATCATGTTGCTGCAAATTGCATGAAGAGTTTTTTGTTTTGGAATATTGTTCTGATAGTGGTTCAGGTATAGTTTTCTATGGACCTTATAGTTTATCGTGATTTGAATTGTTGAAAAATCTAAATTAATTTTCACCCAGTAATGTGTTGTAATGTTCTTTTGTTTGTCATAACGCTAATTCAGCTATATTTTTATCGAACGATTTGATTATTCAAGGCCGCAGATGCCACGGTTGCAACTCTTTAAAGCGACTGCCATTTCGATCTTTGGCCTTGTTACTTTCGTCCGAGGGGTGGCGGAGTAGTTAGAGCGTCGGCCTTTCATGCAGCGGTCCCAGGTTCGAATCCGGCGGAGGTCGGATTTTTCAACCTGGTATCGTCCCGTTCCCTACTTGTGTGATTTGAGGAGACCGCGCAAGTCAGCGCTCCGTCCTTCGGAAGGGACGTTAAGCAGTTGGCCCCCTTGGTGCTCTTTGTAAAGAGTAGGCTAATGCCGGCACCGGGTTTCCCTCCTCCTTTGTGAGTGTTTAGTGTGGAAGGAGTATTGGCTATAATAATCCAAGAGGTTGATTAGCCAGAATCCCATACAAACAAACCATACTTTCGTCCGAATTGTTGGGCGACCTTCGCACGCGTAGATATAATTGGCAGTTTAAGCGCCTCGGATCCTTCAACTGGTTACCGTTGCGATCCCCTCTTTCGCTCTATGTTTCTAGTTAACACTTCTTATCCCGCAACTTTTCTACGAAGGCTTCTTGGCAACCTTAGCGAAGAAGCCATTCTACTCCGTAGCCAATTATAAATGGCTTCCAGAATATCGGCTTCGGATTTAAAAAATTTAGGAAGTTTTCCTCCTTTCCTTCCGCGCCACTTTCCATCAGACCAGATCTGAATTTGGGAGGTCTTTTTTTTCTAATTTGCTGAAAACATCCGCACAAATTGTGCTTGCTGTGAACAACAGTGTTCGACCACCGCGATGAAGTAGTGATTTAGATGAAGTACCCTTTTACGTACTAATCGTCTTTGACTGTCTACGATATTTATGGTTTTTTATAAGTCGCCATCATTCTCTACCGATGTGAAATTTAAATGTTCCATTTATTGACATATTTTATCAGTTTTGTGGTGTTTTATACTTTGATCGAAAATAATGAAAATTTCATGTAATTTTAGCCTGCAATTACTACATTCCATACAAAAATTTCAAGTCGTGCGTATGAAGCGATTCCTGTTGGAAGTACTCACGTTAACAGGCCAAGCCTACTATACTCGCTGAGAATAGAATATAGTTGTAATTCTAGGTCAATATATCTTGAAATACTCCTCCTTTAATCGATGCTGTATAACTGAATATGTTAAAATTTCCATTGCGGTGATTCTTAACTCTTCTGCACTATTCCATGCATGACCAACGTATTTCAGAATAGGAAGATTATTAGCTAGATATTTTACATTTTTTGTTATTTATCCTTCGCTTGCTTCGAAAGACTTATTATCCTTGTCTCGAGAGTTAAATCCGATATCTCAAAATGTCGCAGTTGTGACGTATTAGCTATTTTTTCGAGGTACTCTGCCAATAGTTCTGGCGCGCTGTATGTTTTTCCGATACGTCGTAAAATTCCCTCCATGTCGGTCAATCATAAAGCATAGTTCCGAAATGCTTTGTGCCGTCAATCGAATCGTTGGAAAGAGATTCTTCGGAAGGGACAAATTCCCTTTCGAGTTATTTGGTACATCTTCTAGTCTCGGGTCATTATCGAATGGCTGCAGAAGCGATTTGTCTTCCGAAAAGCATTAGTCTTCTTCGATTTTACTTCTTAAAGCTACTTTCGATGGAGATTGAGTTTGAATGATGCCAATATGGGTGGAATAAATTTCATTATTTTTGGCTGAAGAATGTATGAAGAAAATGTAGAAACGCTGTGGCAACTAATGCACTTTTCCAGGTGGTTTGCTTGTGTTAAAAACTTCAGTCTTTCAATGGCTGTTATCATACAATGCAACACACACAATGCCATAAGCTGGTTAAAATGTTCGTTAATTTATATCGTTTTAATATACTTTTATTTTGGGATTTTTAATTTGGAGAATTCCAACCGATTCTTTTTGCTACTGTGCTTTGGTTTTGACGCATATTCCTTAGCATCTATTCAAACATCGGGAGGAAATAATATTTTAATACTTATAATAGGTGCGTTGAATCCTCCTAGTTTACATCTGAAAAAGATGAACTAGGTTGCCTGACATTGGGCTAATTTAAAAATCAGCAAAGTCAGTTAATAATATGTATAGTCTGAAGGACATTTATTTTCATTACGTGAAATTTGGTCAAATGTATCTTATAAAGATATTTATGCTGATTGATGCTCCTACGCGTCTAGCTCCATCAATTTGTGCGATTAATATTGCGAAGTAAAATAGGCGTTGATCCGCAGAAATACAATTTTTTCGCTGCAGCTTGTATTCACTTGTTTTTTTTTTAAAATGCGGGGGTCATGAAATCTCGAGAAAAATAAATCTTCATTTCCTGTTGAAGTAAAACTCGCAGTTTCGCCGAGTTTTTTTGGACAACTATTTGCCGCTCCTTTAATTTCGGAGAAAATGAAAGGCGGCATTTTTCCCCGTTCAAAAAGTATCTTTCGTTCGATTTTTCTCTATTTGCCCTTCCCCTCTGTCGTCTGCTTCAGCTTTCCTCTCGCTCCAAAGACTTTTTCTTCCCTCCCTCTCACTACGCGCCGATCTTGTTTCGTACTTCAACTGTTCGATTTTTCATCCCGTCGTTTCCACATTATTGGCCAATAAGAAAATTTATACATTCCCGGTTCTCGTTTTTATTTCCGCTCTCTCTCTTCGCTGAATTTTATCTTTCTCTCTTCCCCTTTCCCGTTATAAACTTACATAACGTATACCATCTTTATGTAAACCCGCCATTTTCCTTATCCTCATTTGAGCTAAAAGTACAACCGTATACGCGAAAAGGCGAGTGTAATTAATTACGTTTGTATATCTTACACACATAATTTTACCTTAACTTTTCATATATCTACCCATAATTTATATTTTTATCGCCAATCTTTATCGTCCTTTATTCATTTTTTGCCTCTCTTTTTCCATTCCCGATGTAGAAAATGAATCAATTGTTCGCTTATGCCCCTTTGCACTCTAGGCTCCCGGATGCGAGTGATTTCTCAAACGCCTCTCGCCTATTTTTTTTATCCGCGCTCTTTTTTTACGCTTCATCTCCCTCTATTTATCTCCCTCCTCAATCCTCCCCTTGCCGCTTTCATTCTTCCCCCTCAGGATTCTTTCCCTAGTTCCCACTCTCTACACTCCTCCCTCTTTCTCTCCCCCCCTTCCTCCGCTATCGTTTTCCACATCCTGGAGAGGTTTCTGCCTCCTTCCTTCCTGTTTTCCTCCCAGTTACCTTCGTCTCTCCCATCCCCCCTCTCTCTCATGGTTTTTCGCCTTCCTTCCCTCTTTTTTCATCCCTCTCACCCTTTCCTTTCGCATTTGCAGGTTCGTATTTCCTTTTCTCCCTCCTACTCCTCCGCGCAGTCGTAATGGGGCACATTTCACGTAAATCTGCGTGAAGAAGGGAGGGAGGTGAACTCGCGCCATCTCCCACTCCATTTTGTCCAAGATTTCGGATTTCTGGTATGAAGTGTGTGCCCGTCCTCAGTTTTGGTCCTCGCCTTCCATTCTCCTCTTTCCATCCCGAAGTGCCATCGAGAGAGCGGAAGATTTTTTTCAGGCAAAGTGCCTTTGGTTAATCAGATTCAGCCTTCCTTTACCCATCTTGGAGCCATTCGTCTCCGCAGCACTCGCGGGAGTGTTCTGTCCTGGGCATTGCAAGATTAGCGTAGACAGTGTTTTTTCGATGTTTTTTCACGAGCGTTAGTCTGCAATTGGATGGAATCCTGGAAATGTTAAGTACACGAGCATTTAATAAAATTCGACGGAAATTGTTCTAAAATCCGATTTCATGTGTAATCGGGTATATTTTTCGAGTTGGTTTGATGTTTTTGTTAATTTTGGTCTGAATATGCTCTTTTTGATTAATATCCGAGTTTTCAGTGTTCTTATTAGGTTTTTAGAATGTTTTGAATATGCCTAAATATTGCTAAATATCGTAGGTACCGTTTTCTTTGAAATATAGTTGCAATTTACTAATCCTCTCAATGATCTGCTGACGAACCATATGAAAACTATACACCATTTCAGCATACGTGGCGAGTTTCAATTACCTATAGATAATTATAAGCAGGCGCACCAGTTAAATTGATTACGGTAGTAACGGGACAGTTCATTTTTTTGTTCTCTTCACATAAATTTATTAATGACTTTTTTTGTCGCAAATGCACGTCCTTGTTACTTTTTGTATTGTTTATGTCAACGGTTGGAACTAAGGCGATATGTGTACAGAAGATATTATTGAACATGGAAACGCATCCGTATCTCCGTGGTTCTCGATTGCGGTATAAATCCCTTAATCTCCCAGGAAAATTTCTCTAGTCAGCTCGACTTCACTTCTCTGAAAAGGCTTAAACCGAGTCGTTGCCGTCGCGAAACGTGCGTATCTTCAATCGCAGCTTCTTGCCTACGACATTTTCTCGTCTTATTCCTCTTGGAATCGGCCTAAAGGAAAAACTATCTACTTATCAACTCAGCCTTCGTCCACATCCCGTGGAAACCATACCTTATCTCCCTCCCACACAGCCCACGCGCCGTCCAAGTCCGGCTGTTTGTTTTAACTTGACAGATAGTTGACAGTGGAAATTCCTTTCCCTAGTTCCCTTCATAATACAGATTCCGTCAAACCGTTTTCCTCCCCTTACGCGCCCTGGATACACATACACAGGCACACACATCTTCGTCAATATTTCACCTTCACAGACAATTCCTTTTCCCCCGCTCTCCCCTGCTACACCAGTCTTTTTCTCCTTTCTCCAGAACCTTCTCGAGCTCGTCCTTTCCCTCACTCTCCCTGCGCAAATGATGGGTTATTATTTGACGTAGTCGGAAGATTGGATAGAGAGGGAGGAGGTGGAGGCAAGCAGTAGTTTTTGTTTGTTTTCCGTCATTCCCCCTTTTCCATAGATGCTTACGGGATGGGGAGAAAGGGAGGTTTTTCGATATGAAAGAAGCGGGGATGTGGGGGAGTGAGCTGCCAGAAATAGCGGGCGGCGGATAGTGAGGGTGGAGGGAAGCAGAGGAAGGGCGGTGGAAGGAATGGCAGTTGGCATGGCTACGGGGACGCTGATAAACCGAGGGGTTTGCCGGGACGGATTTGGAAGCGTGGGTGGGGATGGGAGGAAGGTGACTGGTTGGGGAGGAGGGAAGGGAAATCGTCCGTTGCTTAATGCAGATTGATTGGCTATTTCTCGTCATTCGTAGGGTTTAGTTTCCCGTGGGTCCGGTCGAACATGGGGCTTTTGCGGTCCTTATCTTATATATTTTACTACAGGATGGAGCCCGTGTTTTGTTTTCCGTCGGATTTTTCTCCAGTTTTTTCGGGTCTCTTAAGAAGGTGGGGAGTGGAGAGATAAGGTTTTTCGGGCAACAAAAAATGGTAGGGTGAGAGGGGGAAAGCGCGGAATGCGTGATAGTTCAATTTGTGTTGTTTTAGGTCTTATCGCTGGGATAGGTTTTTTGTTGTCTGGATTGATGGATAGAATCATTCGCCGTAAAAGAGACTGGGTTTATTTTTTAAAATTCGTTATGAACGTGTTTTTTTCCAGGGGATGTTTTTTTACATTTGGCGGGCGAGATTGTAGTTGCTTCAACCAGGTGTGTTTTCATATACAAACACATATACAAGTTCATGTGGGAATGACTGACTATTTTATTTATATGACTAAAACCGTCATTTAAGGAATAATTTTTCTTGTTGGTACTGTTGTATAAAGAAATGTTTGGAGTTTATGTTGAGTGCCCTACAATACAGCATAGTCCTTATCGTAAAGGTAATTTGAAAGTGTTATTCAATAGTAAAGAATTTATAAAAGACTGGAAGAAATGCTTCTTCACGAAACTATATGATTATTATGGTTTATTATACGGTTTTTAACTTATCATTATCATCATTGGGTAATGAGGTGCTTTAAAAAAGTTGGCGCTGTTTAATGTTGGAGAAAGCATAGCTTTTAATAAGTTATTCGAGTTATTGTTTGTATGTTTACGAATTTGCTTCTACCAAAGTTTGTTTGCTTCCCGTTTCCGCGCAAACATTTAGCGACGTCCATGTAGCACTCACATCAAGCTTCCCGTTTCATCGATTCTCCATTGTTCCTCTTAATATCCCCTGGGAATTCTCCCGCGACATTGATTTGCTGTTAAACAGTTTCGCGAAGGATTCTGGATATACGTGTATCTCTCTCTCGCTAACGACCCGTCGTAAATGGCTATCCTCCGATAGTGTGTCTGCATCGCTCGCGTCGACTCTCGGCGCGCGATTCCTTTCGCACCATTTGGGATCGGGATATAACCTTCGCGAGAGAGAGGGTGATAGATGGGAATATCTTCGCGAGAGAAAGGGAGAGAGTGAGAGGGAGAAAGAGATGGGGAATATTCAGTCCCATGTAAACCGTCTCTTCGTTGGCATTCGTTTTTAGCTCGTATACGTTTTTTATCGCGTCATTTTTTCCCTCACTCGTTAAAATTGACTACGGAACAGCTTATCCGACAGATTTCGATAGATTAAATGCGTGGTTCCTTAGGAACATTTGTCTTTTCTTCGATAAATTACGCTATTTTTTGATGCCTCTCATTGTGCATTTTCGACGTTATTTTTCATCGGTGATTATATAACTTTTTAAGTTTTACTATCCAAAAATGACGGGTAGGCATGACTAAAGAACTAAATTAAAACTTCCCAGTCTCTCTCTCTCTCTCTTCCCGTCTTTATCCCATTCTTTTCTCCTTTACTCCCCCATTTCTCTGCGATAGCGATAATGTATGCCCCTGTATCTTATGCCGCCGTCGGTGAATATGCTGTGACAGGCAGGCGAACACTTGACAATTATTATACATATAAGGATACTGCTTCAACAAAACACACCTTTCTTCGTAGGAAATTAATCGTAAAAGCGGTAAATTGTAATTCGTTGGAAATATCAGCCTAAAAAATACAAAACTACTCACAGTAATGTATTACAGCTTTGTCCGTTGCAGGAATAATTCAACGTACACCTGGTGTTAATCATATCCGTCGTCAATCTAAAATCTGCATACCCCCGGTTTTTAACGGCTTCGAGTTTGAGCATCATCGCTTCTGCTGCTCTCTCTTTATTGGTATATGTGCATCTTCGCATTTTTATGCGCTCCTAAAATAAACCGAACATGTGTTTTTCTTACCTTTTATGGCGCTTCCTCTCGGCGGCGGCTCGTTTTCCCAATAGCACCGTCTGGTACTTCTTTATGGCCTCGTGCGCTCCGTTATGGGCCGGGTCCGCTCTTGTTTACTTTTTTCTCTCGTGTCGGTTCGAATGGTCGACGTTGTGCGCCCGTTTATTTTTTACTCTCGAGAATGGCGTAATTATTTTTGACACGATTTTGACTTCCTGGTATTTATGCATTGGTGATCTTCGACGTAGAAAATAAATCAAAATCTCTTGTTGCTGATTTTTCTCTCGTATAATCGCAGAATCATTATGTCATGGCAAATGTTATGGAATTGTAAAGGTTAATTGATTTTACCTGGATGTTATTTTTCTCCCTATTCTCATTGTTGGACATGTGCTTACCATTTCCGAAAAAAAAATAAAATTTAGGAAGTATGGTTTTTGTTAGCTTCTAAAATTGAAATATAAAATTTTTAATGCCTGTGTCGGGCATAATAGAGTCCTTGTTCCACCCGGAATAAAATCTATCACTTTTAGGAAACAGGAGTATAAATTAGACGCTTATTCGCGGATGAAATTAGTTGACTTAAAAATTTGATCGTTCGAGTATGTCTCTCTTTTAAATGCGCTCATTTAATCTCAGCTTGCTTATTTCAACTCGTGCATGCGCTTTTGCCGGTGTCGTTTCGCAGCTGGGGCGTAAATTGAGCCGAAACAAAGTGAGCAACGATTAACTCCTCTCTTAAAGCCCCTTTCTTCAAATTGCCTCAATCTTTCCTACTCCCACCCCTTTTCTCCCGCTCCACCCTTCTCTCTTACTCCCTCTCTACGTCATCCTTCCGTGAGAGAACCACTTTCCATCCATCCCTACCCCCTTCCCTCCCCCTTCTGCAGCCCTCCGCACTACGCAACCTTCATCTCACTCTTTCGAATTAACCCAACCACCATCACTCTTACTCTTCCCACTCCATTTCCCGCCTCTTATCTTCCACACCTGCTCCTCCCTCGCTCTCTCTCTTTTTCTCTCCATCAACTCATCCTCTTTCTCTTATACGGCGTTCCTCCTCGATTCCTCCCTCTCTCTCTCGCTCTGCCTCTCTCCACGCTCGAATCTCGTTTCTCTTACTCAAGACGCGCGATTTCTCACGTCCGCGCTCAACAATGAATACCGCGTGCCCCTTGGGAGGATAACCTTTACAGGAGCGTGTTAGCAGGCGCCCTCACGGATTTTCGCGGAGAAGCGTGCGCATCTGCTTTTGTTACATCGCTAGTCCTCTACGAGCCGCATCTCTCTTTCCCTCACCCTCTCTGTCTCTCTCTCCCTCTCCCCCCTATATCGTCCCCCTCTATCTCTCTTCCTCGCCCCGCTTGTCATACACAGGACAGCTCCCCTTTATCCTATTTTTTCTTCCGGCCCATCCCCTCCGAAGTCCTTTCTCACGCTGCCTCATCCTGTCACCCCGCCCCATCATCCTCACTTTCTCGGCTCCCTTGATAAATGCGATCCCCTCAAATGCACGGAAACCTGGAAGATCAAGTGGCGTTGGCTTGCCTTCTTTTTCGTTCCAGATTCTCAACCTTCCTATATCCTCTCCAGATTTTTCTATCTCGTCGCTTCGTCTCACGGTTTATTTCGCCCTTCCCCGCATCCAGGTTTTTGGGTTCGTCTTATGTGCCACGGAACTGAGGTATATGAGATATATTTTACGTTGGTGATGGTCGCGTGAATGAATTGCGTTCCGGTACAGGATTTTCATTCATTGATTTTGTTACGTAATTGAGATTAAAGTCGGTGTGATATTAGCAAGTGTACTTGGTGATGAATGCTGGGTGCCATTACTTTGGCAACTAAAATAAACCGATTGTCCTTCATTGATTTAAATTTCCTCCCCCTTTCTGCAATCGTTTCAAAAATTTTTTTTCTTTCATTTCATTGATTCAAAGTTCGTCCCTCGCATTTCTGCAACCATTTAAAAATTCTCAGCCATTCCTTCTACAATTAAACTAGTTTTTATTATAGTTAACGCGAATTCGTTATTGATTAATTTATGTCTACCGAGGGTTTCGCAAATAAAATATCTATCTAAAATGTCAATATCCATCCGGCACACGATAATTACTCCATTATCAGAGTTAGAAATATTTTGGCCTTTTTCTTTAATTTTTCCTCATCTCCCAACCCATTTCTTACCACACCTCTCAGTACCACGCTCGCCTCAAATGCGTCGCATTTCTCCTTTCGATTGATTTCTGATGAAGTCGGTCTCTCTGACAAATTCTCCCGGTGATGAATGCCGACGTCTCCTCCTTATAAATCCTCCTCCCTTATCTCCCACTCTCACGTCTTGTCTCCCTCTCTCCGTCTCTCTCCCCTCTCTATTTCTCCCCGGCTCTCACAAGTGTGCACACGCGCGCATACTTTGCATCGCTTGCCTTTATCTTGCCCGCAAGTGCTCGAAAATTCCTAGCGTTCAAAAATCGGCCATCTTCCTTGTCCATTCTGCTCAATCGGCCTCGCCTCAACCACCAAAAGAGATCGCAATTGGCATTCGGCCGACGTTTCTCTCATTCAGGTGAGACTCGCGTGCTTCGAATCGGACTTTGTATTTCGCTATTGTCACTTGCGATATTTTTTCCGGAAGGAATAAGGAACGTGCCACAGTCTTCCGAAAGATAGATCGCGAATTGGAATTTTCACTATAAATTTTTCGGACGTTTTTTTCCGGAAGCTTTTTGTTGGTCTGGAGAAGAATGTCGATCCGTCAAAACTTTCTCGCTCTCAGAAAGTTTTTTGGTTGTTTATCGATGCTCGTGGCCTTTCGGGAAACGTTTACTCTCCCGAATTTCCTGACATTTTGCGGGATAAGGGGGGAGGGGAGGAAGGAAAGATGGTTTTTTTGCCTCGCCCCATCTCAGTATGTGTCTTCTCTTCTTACATTACCAGCAGCACATTCTCTCTCTATTTCTGGAGATGTTAATCTTTCTTGGCGGTATTTTATTTTCCTTGGAGTTTGCGGAATAGTTTAAATATTGTCTCAGCGATTGGTTCTTTGATACGGCTTTTTAGCTAGACTGCTCGCTTCTCTTCCGACGTCGTTCGGTTTGCTTTTCGAGTTGTGTGCGCATGTTTTGTTTACGTGCACAGAATCGCGGAAGCGTCGGAATGTTGTCAGGCGTGTCCGTTGATTGAACACTGCGTTAATGGAGTTTGATTTATCAAAGGGGATCTAGCCTTTGATAAGGCGCCTTTGCCGTGTTTTATGTATTATTAATTATGTTTGGCATGCTCAAATTGCATTGAACTCGCAGTTCATGGAGCAGTATCATTATTTTACTTTGAAAGTAAGAATGTTTCTATCTTAAATTTTCTTAGAGAAATTAGCAATATTCGTTAAATTCTCAAGTGACTTAGAAACAAAAATACTATTGAAAATTTGCTCTCTGAAGAAAATTGATTAGTTTGAAAAACACTTCTTTAAAGTTTAATGAGTTATTTACATAGCAGGTTTTTAAAAAAGTATTTTGCAGTTCGTTAATTGAGAATTTTATAAGTTTTGATTAATTTCATACGCGGTATTTACGCAAAATAATTTTACTTACAGCTTCTGCTTTTCTAGGTTCTTAAGCTTTAGTTTAGTTAAAACTTTCGAATATAACGAAGATTCAATCGTCTCTTTCTAACTTCGAGTAGAAGCCGTCTGAGCAGTTTTCCAGTAAGTGTTGGGGACCATTAGGGCCTCTCGGCTGTACGTTTTCATTTGTATAGAAGAAAGAATCTTAGTGGAGGGACATTGTTAGAATCTTGATGGTTAGAGATTAGTTCGTTTTCGAGGGACAGAAGAAATTAGCGGAGGTGGAGCGTCTGACCAACCTGACTCCCTCGTGGCCCACGGCTCCTGGAGTTTTCGCTGTCGACTCGAGGGAAGACGATTAAATTTCCAAGGAAGTCGCTCTTTTATTGCGTTCTAATTTTTTTCTGCGTAATCTCTTCTTTAAACTCGCGTAAAATTTTGAGAAATAAACTTCGCTGGAGAAGTAAGGAATACGAATTTGATGCTACGAAGATTCCCATAATCTGGAATGGTCTCGCATTCATTAAAATTTTGCTTCTAAAATATTGGTGGACCATAATAATTCTTAGTCCTAGGGTCTATTTTAATTTATCGGGTGCGTATGTTTACGTCTTCATTGGATATATTTTGACGAGTTTACGATTAAATTTTCGCTAAGGCCTAGTTTTTTCATCAACCAAATTTGATATGTATGTGTCGATTCCGATGATAAAACGTTAGAAAATAAAACAATCCTCTTGAGTTGTTAACGTTACATTGCAATGTAAAAGTAATTAGAAAACTTCAGTTTGTGTTAATGGATTTGTCCTAAAAATGTTCTTAGAACCGCGGAACCGCCGCATGTTTACGAGCGACCATAAATCGAGGCATCACGACGATATCGAATGTTCGTTCATACCTCCATATTTCGCCAGGTAAATTCATGACGGGAGTCGTGATTTATGGGAGCGCAGATGAAGTCATCGGTTATAGATATTCAAAACCCAACATTTGCCAACACACTCTTTATACCCAATACTTCTAACTTTGAGAACATTTTTCTCCCATGGCTTCCGTCGAATAACCTTCGTGGAGAGGATAATAAAGGAAGTACATTCTCGATCTAGAAGTGGAAGAGAGAGAGAGAAATAGTGAGAAAGAGAGAGAGAGAGAGAGAGAGAGAGAGAGAGAGAGAGAGAGAGACGAAGTGAGAGACGCAATATTTCAAAAAAATTGAAAGGAAATCCAACCGTTCATCGAAAGCCGCGTTTTTCGACTCCATAACAATGCTTTTCACGCGGGGATCTATCCACCTTATTACACACGCCCAAGCGGCGGCCGGGAGGAGGAACTTATCTCCCCATTCATTTTTTCTTTCGACTCTTCCTTTTCTACGGTTGTGATTTTAATGTCGCTCGTATAGCGGTTTGAGGCGTCCATAAGGCTGAGGGTGCGGCGGAGAGGAGGAGGTGGAGGGGGGAAGGAGATGAATGGAGTCTCAGATACAGATGCAGTGAAAACGGGGAAACTGGCATCGAATGGAGATGGAAAGGTCGATCGAGTGTTGGGAAGAGGAGTTGGAGGAAGAGATAAAGGAAGCGTGCCATGCGGGTGGGATGAGGACGGTGGAAACATCGCGTGCACGCGTGGAGGGAATGCTAGGGGTTTAGGAGATGGCTCTCTACGTCGCAGGAGTGGGTGGAGTTATTTTTTTTTGCAGGCGGGTGGAGGACAGGATAATAAATGGAAAAAGTTTGGAATTGAAAGAATGGAGTGGGAAGAGCTAGAGTGTGTGTGGGCTCATGTGGATTTTGGAGTGGGCGAGAGAGAGGATCTCTAGGTTGACGTTCGCGAAAAATGTTTTTTCGAGGATATTTGATGCGGAGTTTTTATTAATTTTTTTCATTGGGAACCGCGCGTGGTTTTACCGTCTCCCTCTGCTAATATTGCTATCGAAGAAATCGGATATTAAATACATCACGTTCCCAGTCGTGTAAAAATCTGTCTCCTCGTGTCCTCCTTGTACGTCCGTCCGTTTACTATATTTAGCAAATGTTAACTCGGTAAATTCGGTTGCGGATGGCGTAATTTGTGGGTATTCGTTCTGGCAGCGGAGAAAACAACCTTAATATTTCAGAATGATAATGAATCTTCCTGGAACTGGGATATTAAGTTGATATCGCTTAATGGGATTACATTTAGATATATTTAATTATTAACATTAACCGACTGACAGCTATAAACGGGAAGCTGTCTTGAATTAAATTTGATTTCGGAATTCTGCGTTCGTTTAAGATAGCCGTATCGGATAATATTCTCTTGATATATTTCGTTTCGTTTCTTTTCCCTTTCCTGTGTGTTACTGAAATCGAATTTGAAATGTTTTGTAATTATCCTACGTTCACTTTTTCACTTTCCGTTTTTGAATATGAGTTATTGCGTAATATCTTTTCAGAAATTAAGTTAAAAATTAACTCTTGGCATATCACGAAATAATACCCTCGGCCTTCATCCTCTACCATCAAAATTTACTGGGGCAACACAAAAGCCTCAAAATGTATATTTAAAAAAAGAACTAAGTCATTCGATTCTACGCGTCTTAGTTTAATTAATGGTGTATGACCTTTTTCCAAGTTTTCCGGAAAAGTATGTCGAACGACATTGATGCTAAAAGACTACAGTAAATTTTGGTCTCTACTTTTTATTATAAATAATTCGTTTGGATGTGTTAGTGATAAGGGCGGCAGCGACGGCGTCGAATGCGGAATAATACATGAGATACTTCTCCTCTGCGAGGAATTCCGCCCCCCCCCCCTCCCCTCCCCTCTTAAGCCTTCTAACAAGGCGACGTCGCATTTTCATCGCATCCCCCCTCCCCCACGAGAAGACACGGGCTCTGAGGGTTAAGCGAGTGAGAGGCGAAGAGGGAACAGAAAACGACCGAAAATAAAAGATGAAATGTCACAAAGCGATACACACCCCGCGTCTTCCCCGGTTATCATTAACTTCTTCCGAGCCGAGAAGGAATGAAACGAAAATAAAAGTCGGTTTAGGGAACTGCCATTTTCCAAGGGTGGGAGAGAGAGAGAGAGCGTAAGTGAGAGAGGGGGAAGGGGAGGCGGATGTGGAGAAGAGGTTTAGAATTTCATGGCGGATTCTTGTCTCCCTTTCGTTTTTACTTTATTCTCTTCCTTTCCCATCTAATATTCACTCGCATACCTACCTCAAGGAAAAGAACGCTTTGTCTCTCTTCATTTTTGGACATAATTCATTTCTACCTCCCGACATTTGCGACTCCAGGACAACATTTATCCTATGTTAGCTTTATTTGAGTTTAGTAGCGATATTAAATGGTTACTTTCATATAATAAGGGAAGATTCGATATCTATTATATATAGACTCTTCTTACAGAGGAGGAACATATATATATACAAGTAGTTGCAGAATGCAAGCACCAATTACTTTTGTGTGTGTGTATGTATATATGTGTGTGTGTGTGTGTGTGTGTGTGTGTATATATATATATATATATATATATATATATATATATATATATATATATATATATATATCAAATTTAAAGGGAAGTCTTTCTATGACGTTTTATTTTGCTTAAGAGGCTGCGCTGTTGCTATGAACATTGAACTTTATTTATTTTTTAAGCTCATGCGAGTTTGGTTATTCTATTCCGTTCACCGGTCTCCTGGGAGACGACTGAACCAGTACGGTAACGTTTTTTTTTCTTCCTTCCCTGTTCCCTTCTCATTTTAAGCCAGCCGTTCTTATTTTGTTCCTCGGCACTTTCCATCTACACCGCCGAGCTCCTCTGTCGGCGTACGTTTCATGTAGTCAGGGTTTTTCCCTGCGTTCCCATCGGGAGGTGGATCGTGGCGCAAATTTTTTGTGGCCAACGGTAATGCCTTGTTGTTTTTTACCTTCATTTTGGTCGGTCGACGATCCGGTTCGACTCCAATGAAATGAGAATAGGATTCATCGCTTGAGTTAGTTGAATGAGATGGCTCTTCTATGCGATTATTTGTCGGCGCCGATAGATGTTAATATCGATTCTCAGGTTCGTTATGTCTAATATTGTTGTTCTCATAATTTATCGATATTTTCCATATACGAGTTGCCTATCAATATTAGATTTCACAGGCTCCGGCCTATGTGAGCATTACGTAAAGCAACCTTTCGAATAAATTAAGAGACGCCCCGAACAATTTATGTTTCTGATACGTTTTTGCAATGGTGTAGTGAATGAATCGTTGAAATAAACTGTTTCATACGTTGTGGTATATTTTATTTATATTTGGTATACGGTTAATATTTTTATTGTGATCTTGCATGAAAAAATCATATTAAATTTTACTTAATACGGCAAAGAACATAGCCAATCGAAAGTGTAATATAGCTATCTAAATTTAGGATTTATTTTATTGCGCCAAAAATAAACATCCTTAGCAGTTTTCTCCTCTTTCGCCTCATCGATACATCTCTCTCTCAATCTCCCTTGGGGTTATTTTGAAAGCTCTTAGTCCCCGACTCCAAACCGCCCACCATAGGCAAGTCTTCTGGGACTGCCTTTTTCGTCCGTGCGTGTTGGACCGGCCGGTTTGGGAATGCTGTGTAAGGGAAGGAAGGAGAGAAGTCATCTCAGGTAATCGCCAAATCCTGTCGCCGATAATGTGGAAGAGTGGATCCTTTGTGGACTGAGGTGGAAGTAGGAGGAGGAAGAACAGGGGCGTGGGTGTTTATCGAAGTCGTCCGACTTCAGCGCCGAGGCGGCGGGAATCCGAAGTGAAAGTGTCAGGCGACGAACGCGTCATATGTGCAACCTGTTCTTTTCTTTGCCGATTCCGCCTCTCTTCCTCCCCATTCTCCACCTCCTCTTCACATCCCTCTCCTCCACTCCCACCCAACCTATCGGTTCCTCCCTTTTGAGAAGTTTTTTCTGAGTCACTCGTCTCCCTCTCCTCCCCATTCTCCTGTATCCCTCTTCGCGAAACGCTCCTCACTTTTTTTCCCCTTCCCATCGCATTCCGACCGTCTATATAGAACGGAAGGCAGGTGGGTGATAGAGGTCGGGACACAGTCTTCTTCCCACTCCTCTCTTCTTCTTTCTTTTTCTATCCTTCTCTTTCTTCGAAGAGACATCCCCGCCCACTCTTCCGTCCTCCGCCCTCTTCCCGCTGTCAACCCATCCCATCCCTCCTCTTCCTACACCCGGCTCCTTTCAGAGGTGGGCGGGTGGGGTTTTTTTGGGCGGCGGAGGGAGGAAGATAGGGTGCCCGTGCGTGTGTACGTGTGCGCGCCCGAGCTTCTTCTTATCCAAGTGTCCCAGCTTGTCACTCTTCACTCGCGCCCGTCTCTTTTTATTTTCTTTCCTTCCTTTCTCTTCTCTCCTCTTGTGTCGTTTCCCTTCTGCATTCCGACTAACACTTTCTACTCCTTCATTTATTCTTTTTCGCTGTCGTCACGCGATTTTTCCTTTATTTCTTTCTAGCACATTCAGCCTTTGTTTATGTCGTTCTTCTTTTTGACGAATTCGCCATTGTAGCATTCCTAAAAAAATAAGTTCATCACAGAAGGGAGATATTTTTGACGCGATTAAACATTGGTGGTGTGGGGTTGCAGGAGCATCGACAATTTTGTTATTATTCAGAAATATAGAAAATTTAAAAACTAAGATTGTTTTTTGTACATAACCTTCTGTATATTCTCTTAAAGACCTTCGGTATTCTCTCCGGTTAATCTTTTCTCTCCAACTCGCATCTTTTTAGTGCTTTTCGTCAATGCTGAAAAGCAATATTATCTTCGTGATGTCCGTCCGTACGCATATATATGGGAATAATTGGCTTAACCGATTTCAACCAAATTTGGTACATATAATATTCACATAAATTAATGACCAAAGCGGCGTATTTGGACCGGATTGACTCAGCAGGGGTGCCACAATTACAAAGTTAATCTTTTCGGTAATTATGAATTTGGAAGGAATTGCGTGAACCGATTTCAATGAAATTTTGTAGGAAGGAGGCGTGTAACATAAGAAAACAAAATCTAGATGTTTAGTATAGATATAGAAAGCAGGGCTACCAATACAAGAAATTGAAAACATTCTTTTTACACATATTTGTGTTTAAATGTCTACATCAATTTGAACCAAATTATAATATTTATAGTGTACACATATATAGAAAACCAAAATAGCACATTTAAACTGAATCAACCAAACAGGGATGCCACAATTACAAATTAAATTCTTTCAGTAATTAAGGATTTGGAAGGAATTGGCCTAACGGATTTCAATTAAATTTTGTATATAAGATTTATACAACATACCATAATGAAATCAAGATGTTTAAAGCTGAGCTAGAGAGTAGGGTTACTACAACAAAAAGTAAAATAATATATATGATTGTTCTTTTACACGTAATTCTAGAGAACTGACGGCATGGATTTTAACCAAATATGATGTATATAATCTTTATATAAATAAATAACAAAATTATTATATTCAAACCGGGTCGACTAAACAGGGCTACCACAATATCAAAGTTAGAATTTGTCTGTAACTATTAATTTCGAAGGTATTGGCTGAACGAATTTAAAAGAAATTTCGTTTTTAGGGAGAGTACAGAAGGAAAAAATGAAATGAACATGTTTAAAACGGATCTAGGACTGTTAGAAAAAAGTAATTTTCCGATTTCAAAGCAAATATCATTATATATAGACGTTCCTTACAGAGGAGGATATAACATATAGGAGGATACTAATGTTTAGGCACTTCCAGATGAGCTGGAGATTCAAAATTTTTTCTTAGGTAGGATTTTGTGCAAAGCCGACCAGAAAAAACGAAAATCTTGAAAAAGTACAGCAATGCGGCCGCTAAAAATTCTCAATTGTTTAAACAAAATTTCAAGGTTTATGTATTTCCGAATGTGCTACGGAGCTGAAATTTTTTTAGAGGTAGGATTTGTAAAAAAGCGAAATAGGGTTTATAGAAATTTTGATATTTTAATTTGTGTTTCCGTTAAAAATTCTTAAAGTTTAAACAAATAGATAACTGTTTAGGTACTACGGGATGAGATAGGAAGCTGAAAATTTCAAGTTATTTACAGAGTAGTGCATATGCACAAATAAACATTTGAATTTCTCCATAAATATATTGCGGCGGCCGTTAAAAATGTTTAAAATTTAAACAATTAGAAAAATATTATTTCACTTCTAGAAGTGCTACAACTTTAAAATTTGGCAGAAATGTGTACCCCATAATGGAGAAAGTATAAAATTCTTAAAATTGCAAAGTTTGGGGATTATTTTCATCTATTATTATTACTTAAGGGAAAAACGAAAATCGCTGCGGAGGTGAAATCTTTAGAATTAAAAAAAAATATTTGTAATGATGAAATATCTGCCTAATAAATTAATGTTTTTCAAGGTGAGATGGTATGCTTGCAGAATGCAAGCACCTTCTACTAGTATTAGTATACGATAATACTACGGCGAATTTGACGAAAAGCACTTCTGTACCACGGGAAACCCGTGTACGTCCCTACTTGTTAATTCTTCCGACTTCATCGGTCCAAGTGTGTGTGTATTCCACTAGTCTGTGCGCTCGTTCTCCCCCATTCCTTCTTTAATTTCATTTTACGTTGCCTAGGGATTCCCCCGACTCATTTCATACTCTATCTCTTTCTTTCTCCATCTCGCTTTGTTTCGCGGCACATTCCATGGAATAAAATTTCGTTAAGTGCTTTAATTTCGTTTATCTGCCTCCGTCCCGTTTTTTATTTGCATGACTCACTTGGTCCGCATGGGCGTGCTTTTCCACGAAGTCTTTTGTCCATCAGTTTCACCTCTGCGAGCATTTATTCCCCACTCCCCCTCTTTCGCCTTCTCTTCCCCTCTCTATCTCTCTTTCTCACTCCTCCGCATTTCGACCCGCCTCGTTTGTTTTGCGAGCGTAGCGTTCGGTTGTGGCAATTTTCCGAGTCCGGTGTTGTGATTGCGACGCGAGTATACGCCGACGGCGAAGAAAAACGGATAAAAATGAACTCGGCGCTGCTAGATTGGACGCTGAGGGTGTTCGCGGAAATAGTCGGGTTGCGCTGCCCTATTCTGCGCGTTTTCTTCTTTACTCGGTTTTTACCAGCTTCCCTTCTTTCTGTGCGTTTTCCTTTCATATGGACTAGGCCAAGGGTGGGGAACCGGCGGCCTTTTGTGATACTCAGTGCGGCCTTTTTCATACTTGTCTAAACATACTCAAACTCATATATGATTTTAGCATGAAAGTTACAGAAAGAACAATCAAAAGATATGTATTTTGCATCAACAGAATCTTTGCGCCAAATCTTGTTTTAAATGGCACATTGGTATTGTGAACTACATTTGAGCAAATGCTTCACGGCATCGCCAGTTTCGCACCATGTTTCAATATGGCCATGAAACATTTAGTGTAGATTTTCCAAACCATTAAGTGAGCTGGTTGTCACAAGGTCAAGTACTAGAAAATCCTTTAGCTTTGCGAAAACAAGTCACGAGCTTTTTCAAACAGATTGAACCTTGTGAAATTTTGAAAAAAAAATTCTACAGAAATGTTTCATTTTTATGTGATTTAATGTAAAAACAAAATCATTTGAATACTTCTCTACAAGGTAAAACTAAATCCATATATGAAATGTTGCAGCAAATTCAATCATTTCGGAAGAAGTTGACTTTTTTCAAAATTGGCCTTATCAGATCAGTTGTTTCAGCCGAGCATTTTCCTGAACTGGCCAAGGTAATTGATAAACAAGATATGAATAAAAACTTGCAAAACTGGAATATGAATGAATATATAGGTATTTTAGACTCCTTGATTAAAGAATACAATAACAGATTTAAAGATTTTGGGAAACATGATGCCTCACTGAGGTTAGCTTTTCTGCCACATCTGGTTGATGTCTCGAATTCACCTGAGGATTTGCAGATGGAGTTAATTGAGCTCTCAGAAGATAACATTCTGAAGCCTCTATTCGACAGTAAAAAGGATCCCATTGGAGTATGAAAAAATACTGTTGAATACCCACGACTGCGTCAATATTCTCGTCGTTTACTCTCTTGTTTTGGCACAACCTATTGTTGTGAATCAACATTTTCACATATGGCTCAAATCAAGACGTGTCTGAGATCACAGATGAACTCACCTGGAAGACCAATTGAAGCTAAAGACAACAATCCTGGAACCAAATGTCAAGTTCTTAGCTCACAACAAGCATTCACAAAAAAGTCGTTAAATTGTGTTTGCCTTCTTATTTTGATGAATGTGATTGAATGCAACATATTTATTTATTTATTTATATCAGCTCATAAACAGCCGTTAACGGCCTTTTATAATGAGCGTAATAACTTTAACAAAGACGAACACATACAACCATGCCCTCGGCAGGATTCGAACCCGCGACCCTAGCGTTGGGAGCCAGACACGCTAACCACCCCTCTACCAAGGCGGGCATGTCCTTAATTTGTGTTAACTTCTTTAATGTTTATTAAAATACTAGCAAATATGAAAATTTTAATTTTTTTGCATTAGATTAAAAAGTCATTATATTGTGTTAAAACCTTCAAAATTTTTAAAAATGTTAGTAAATCTGAAGAATTTAAATCTGTATTCGTTAAATTAAAAAAGCCATTAAATTGTGTTTGCCTCTTTATTATTTCAATTTCGATAAATGTGAATGCATGCAACGTGCATCGCAATGTGCGGCCTGATGAGGTCTCCGTTAAGTAACATTTGGTTTGCCAATGAAAAAAAGGTTCTCCACCCCTGGACTAGGCGGTGACACTGCGCGCGGGCGTAGGTGCTCATCGAACGCACTCCGTGCTTTTTCTTTAACGCTTGGCGCTGTTCGGAAAAGTAAAACGCTCCGCCGTTTTGATTTCGCGTATCCCTTCGCCCACCTTCCCCGCGCGAATTTTTAGCGGCGTATCTTCGAGCCGTGGAGTTGGATTTCGTGTGGGAGGATTATTTTTAATGAAGAGTTAGGCACGGTCACGGCATGAACCCCAAGGAATCATGTGAGAGGCCGTCGTTTAAGATTTGTTTTACAAGAGGAATGGTTTAATTTCGCAATTTTGTTCGAAATTAAAGGCATCGCCCGTGTCGGACGTACCTTTGTGCAGAGGTAGCGTGGTCGAATCCGATTTACTCTGCCATAACGCACGATGCATATTTATTGTCCTTCTGTTTTCTTCGATATTTTTGTGGGTTTGTCTAGAAATCGAAATTCGTTAACGTATTAATTACTTTTTGTCCGTATATTTTGTTAACATTTTTTATGTATATGTAGTTGTGATGTTTTTATAGTACATGTTTCGAAGTTATTTTTCACCCTTGGTTAAAGTGATTTGAAAAATTTAATTGTACGAAACGTTTCGCATGGAAAATTTGCATATTCTATATCCCCTCGGTCATTCACTCGAACTGTTCCCCATCAACATTCTCCTGCCCGGCTAATATTGTTCTGTTTTTATACGATTCACTCCTGGCGAATTTTGGTTTCATTTGTCTTCGGATTCGTATTGCCTCGTAGATTTCCTTATTTTCATGATGTGACCTCCGAGTTCGCTATCGTATTTCAAAGAAAGGTTCCCTCAAGGACGGGAGAAATGTCCTTCTGTATGCGGGCAATGCAGTGGCGTTCCCTGGAGAAATTTAGTCCCTCAGGGTTTACTTCTAGCGGTATTCAAAACTGCCACTGAGTAAAAGAGCCAGTTTTTGTATGCTTTTTGTTACATATCTTTCTATCTCTCTCTCTCTCTCTCTACAGTATAGCCCCTGCATTGCATTTCCGCTTTCTACGGTAACGAGTGGGTTATTCTCCAGGTTTGTGTTGAAATTCGAAAGATCGAAACCCCGAATGACGTGGGAGAGTAGAGTTTCAATATGCGAAAGTATTACTTTATACGCTGTTATGTCGACGAGCATTATTAGTAATTATATCTTCGATGATGGTTGTATAACGTCTTGCATTTAAGCTCAATTTTGCATAATTGAGTTAATTTTTTACTTAAGCTAATGAAAGTTACACCATGGATGTGAAGTTTTATTTATTTTGATGGAGAAAAGAATTACCTAATCGTATATGTCGTTCCTTTAGTTATTATTTTCTCTTTAACAACCGTAGAGGAAGGAGGAAAGGTGATAGTAACAAGGAATAAATGATGTCAGAAACTTCAGTATCTGTAAAACATTTACATAAGTGGGCTCGTTATATTAGCTTGGAATGATTGTGGAGGATTTTTGAACTGAATGAATGCCTTCGAAGCATAAATAGTAATAGTTATGTCCACCAGAACTGATGAAAGCATTAGGGAGATATTTTGCCTGTCAAGCCTTCTACAACAAGATAAATTAAACGCCATTTGTAATTTTCCTTTGACCTTTTAACTAGCGTCCTCAATTGAGGACCCACTTTTGTGCTCCTGATTACAGTCGGTGTATTTCAATTCCTGTGGTTGATTTGAGGAGGTCGTTTAACTCGTGAGTAAACGGTCCAAACTTCCGTATTTATAATGTATTAATCTAATATATAAAAATCTGATGTGGCCACCGCATGACTTTCTCCATACCTGTAATATTTCTAAAAATCTGATGTGGCTCTAATATCTAATATTTCTAAAATTTCCAAATAGGTTACATAATAATAAATGTTTTAAGAAACTACGAGAAAATTTTAGACTTAAAAAGAACAGAAATAAACTCAAACCATAGCCTTCTGATATGGGATATAGCCACAAAGCTCCAACAATTAAGAAAAGAAAAAGGAGCGTTACTAAGACGTAACTAAGAGTCAATTGTTAACATTAGTCGTCGGTAGGTGGCGTGGTGGCAGCTAAATAATTTAGTTTTTAAGATATCTCTTAATCTCTTATATGGAAAAGAGTTTCAAACAAATGTTGTAGAAAATTAAATTTCCTACAACTTTTATTCTGCTACATTTTGAAATTAATCAAATATTAAAGCAAATATTTCAAAATAACGGATGTGACAAGAGTAAACTCCCACTTCCGGTTGATCGATTTTTCCAAAAACTAATCACTTCTTGTGACTTTCATAAAAATGTGAAATATAAAATTTCGCATTGACCTGATTAATAGTTTTTGAGTTAGAGCACTCACAAAAAGCTGTCACACAGACACCGAGAAAGTGGTCAAAACGTGTTCAGGGGACCTCAAAACGTGTATTTCCGTTGAAATCTCGAATTCTATTTTTTTCATGAAAACAATACTTTCCCCTATGCTACGTATGGAGAAAGTAAAAATGACCTCGTCGTCGTGGTCGGTGGGTGGGAAAGCGGAACTGTAATGTTATTTTTAACAAACTTTCCGAGTAGCTAGAAGATTGACATTTGGTGGGAATGTTGGATTCTTAAAGTAAAAGCCATTTACAAAACATTTTCTTCCAAAATCTACCCGGGTTCGATTCCTGAGGATTTTTTCCATTCCCCATAAGATAACATGGAGAAATCGATATTTCGACCTGCAGGCTTATTTTCTTTTGCTTATTAAAATTCACATATTTGACCTTCGATCTCCGGACTAGGACAATTAAAGAAAAATAACCATAGTTTCTTATTTTTATCGTCTTTTATCGCCTTCGAATCGAAATGTCTCGAATTTAACGTTTTAATATCATATTTTGACAAAAATTTAGCGTTTTTAAGAATTCGCCTTGCCAACCGATTGCATTGTTGAACTCGAAATCCTATTACTCTCACATCTGCTCCCGTTCCCTCCGGACATCCATGGACCCTCCCGGCCCAATTCACAGGTATCGGAGATATCTCAGAATTAGTTTTTACTCGCTCCATATACGTAGTATAAAGAAAGTATTGTTTTTATGAAAAAATTCGAATTCGATATTTCAACTGAAACACACGTTTTGAGGTCCCCTGAACACGTTTTGACTATTTTCGCGATGTCTGTGTGTTTGTCTTTCTGTCTGTCTGTATGGGATTTGATTTTTACTTTCTCCATATGTAGTATAGGGGAAAGTATTGTTTTTATGAACATGAATAAAGGCGCAAAAGTTGAAATGATTGTGTTACCATATGACACAATTTTATTCACCGAAGAGGTCTGGCGTATCCCGGGCATCGCCGGTTACTTTCAGCTAGTAATGTACTACAATACTGAATCTCAAAACCTAAAATATATAGCAGAGGTGGCCAAACGTGCTTACCCTCAGAGCCGCATATGATAATCTTCTTAAGTTCGAGAGCCGCAAGGCGCATTCTGTGAATAAAAAGTAAACATAACTTGTATTCGAAACAATACAGAGGGAATGCATGCCCTTAAGAATCCCCAAAACGTCTTAGTCGCACTGTATTATTGCATTCTGACGTGATAAGCCTGATACGCCCTCTGATTGTAGATGAATAAGAGCCGCACGATAAGTTAAAAGAGGCGCATGCGGATCGCGAGCCGCGGTTTGTCTACCCGTGATATATAAAATAGATTGAGGAAAAAAATGGTCTTGGTTAAAAAGTGTTGTAAATTGCTAAATTATACCAAAACATGTCCTGCGTTAAAATATTTATATTATATTCGTTTTATATATACTAATATTTGTCTTTCTTATTTTCAGGTAAGCAGAGTTTTCAGAGCTTTCTGGTTTCTTTACCGGCTTCCCCTTGTGTTATTGGGTGAGTAAAGATTTCACTTATCGTATTCATGCGTCGGTGAATTCGGTGGCCTTGACTCTGACTTTATAGATCCTGCGCAGTACACTGTAATTATTTTTTCAAGTGTAATTCCAAACTCCCTTAATGGGAGCAGAAGCTCGCAAAAATGAGAATCAAGCGAGACTTTTCTTTTAACTCGTGCTCCTAATTTCTTCGTCTTTTCTCTCATCTTTCTTTTTCTCATATTTCTCTTTCCTCTCATCTTTTTCTTTTCTCTCATCCTTCTCTTTTCTCTCATCTTTCTCTTTTCTCTCATCTTTCTCTTTCCTCTCCCCTTTCTTTCCTTCCTCATTTCAGATATGCCCCTATTTAAGTGAAGTGGATCCTTACCCCTCCTCTCATTCTCGCTCTCCTCTCTCTTAATACCCTGCAGTGAAAGTCTGCGTCCCACTCGCTTTATCCTTTAACGTCTCGGAGAATGTCTCCCTCAACCTCCACACACACGCACCGCTTATTTTCCTCGTCTCTTCGAACAATCTCCCTTTAAAAATAAAAGCTGGCGAAGAAGTTGCTCCTCCCCAAAATTATTCCTCCTCCTCTTTTACATCCGACCGTATTCCTTCTTTATTTTCTTCCTCCCTTTCTCTCTCTTCCTCGAAGGATATCGCCCATTTGGAAAGTCGCTTTACATCCTTCTCTTCGCACCCAATTCCTACACCTCTTCCCTTTCCCCATCTCACAAACATGCACTCTCTCTCTCCATCTCCTTCCCTCTGCTTCCTCTAGATAAGGAGAATTTCTTCTATACTGAGTGATCCAGCTCTCTCATGTTTTTCAATCTCTCCCCCCACCCCCCCCCCCCCCCGAGTTGAGAAGTAGTCTACCTTTTTACAGGTCCATTTTTTGTAGCGGTTGGAATGAGAGGAAAGTGAGAGAGAGGAAATGTGGAGGGGATGTCAAAAAAATCGAGCGTGGGCGAGATTTTTTCTCTCCTCTTTTCCCCTCTATCTCCCTTCTAAACCTCTCCTTGTCCTCTTGGAGCGAGTCTCGTGGTCACCCTAGGGGTTTGTTGAAGTTTTAGGGTTTTTTGGTGGGCGTGGGGGAGGAGGTGGGAAGGGGAGGAGTATGGGGAGGTTTTTTGAGCGAGGTCCCTGTCTGTCCAGATTGGCTGGAAGCTAAGTTTTCTTCATTTTTTCTCTTCGGAGAGCGAAATAGAAGGGCAGTTTTGAGGGTTATAAAGTACGCGAGTTTGTTGGTAATAGGGGGAGGGTTTTTATTGGGAAACTGGGTCGGTGTTTATGCATTTTTCTCTCACGTTCACTTTCTTCACAGTGTTTTTGATGGTTCGCGATGGCACCTCGAAGGGTGGAGACGGGCTGACAATGAGTTAGGTTTTTAAACTGGTTGTGAAGAGAGAAGAGAGAGAATGGGATCGTCCGTGAGAAGGGGCTTGAAGAGAGGGAAGGTTTTCGTTGGAGTCGGTTTTACTCTAGATTTGATCAGTAGCTGCGCAATTGTTTTCATCTTTTTCTCGAGAGGAGTGATTGGCGTGCATGATTTTACCATTCCTGTTTGTTTTCCTTTCAATGAATTGAAAAATTTACCGAAAACTTGAGTAGTTTTGGTTGCTGTCAAGATTAGAGAAAAAGTTTCTCTCACGTCCAATACTAGATTTATTCTGAAAGAATTTTTTAATTTTTGTTATTTTCAAAGAAAATTAATTTGTGTAATTTTAATGTTGTGCTGAAAATGTTCATTTTGAAAAAAGTATGTTACAGTCACTCGATTTTATCTTTGTTTATTCATTTGATGTTTGTTTGTCGTCCATATTTGCTTATATCTCAGTTTTTTATTATTATTGCGATTCCGTACTTGAGGTGCAATTTTCTTATGGAACTGATGTAGAAAAGTCACTATTTTGTGCACAGGTAATATTATTTTGTGATATTTATGGCAAATTATCAATTTTCAGTGCAAATAACTCTTATTTCACTTTAATTGTTCCTCCGAAATTTTCCCCGAAAAAGCGACCGGGAGCTCCAAAAATACGTGCAAAACTCATTTTTGACAATTCGCTAGCTCTTGCAATAATTTCCTTACCGGCATCGAAAGGGTCTCATACACCCGCAAGAAAACTCATTCGAATTTTTCCTTTCCAACCATCTAACTCGAAATTAGACTTTTCCTCTTTCACGTTTACAGTAAAATTTTATTTGTTTGTGTGTGTGTGTACGCATATACACACACACACACACACACGGGAATTTGGCGCCCCGGGCGAGATAGCACTACAGCATCTCCCTCCGTTAATGGATAATATTTGTAGGGATATTTTCAAATTACACATTAATTTATTCATCGCTCTGTAAAACTTATTGACAATGAAAAAATCAAAGGATTTCCATCAAGATTCCAGCAGTTGTTCTTCGATATAAATTGGTGTCCAATATTTATTCGCTAGCAAGTAATGCTTGGATAAATGATCTGAAATGCGCCCCCAAAACTTTGGCGCCCCGGTCAGCCGCCCGGCTCGCCCGTAATTCGGACCGGCCCTGTATACGCGAGGTAGTAGAGACATACTCCTGGAAGGGGTGGGGGCATTCCCATTTTCCACTCCGGATGAAACGAGCCGGGGCATTATTAAGGCACTATATTCACCGAGATTTTCTTTTTTCGTGATAGGCCATCAGCTTTAAAGACGCTACCTCCTCCCTTAAAATATGACAAAATAAAAGCGTAAACTTCTATAACCCTTCCTCGGAGATGTGGCCGTGCTCACGGGGGTTGCTATGGAGTTAAGGGAGGAGGAGGAGGTTTCTCCTTGACGGATGCTTCAGGACATCGGTCTAGAAAAGTGGAGGGGTGGGGTTGGCAAAACGACACAATAAGCACGCGGGTAGAAAACTGCCAGAAATGAACAATAAATTTTCTTCTTCGTGGGAGTAAGGGGATCTCGGGGTGGTAGGGGAAGGATACATGTATAAATAACTATAAAACGGAAGGGTGGAATCATTTGAAAAAGATGGGGCGTAGACGTTATTGGGAGGTATTTTCCCCCCTTTCCTTCCGTCAGCGGGATGGAAAATATATCGCACGAAATGAAAAAGCTCTCCCACCTCTCGTGTACGCTGATAAAATGAGGGAAAGAAGAGAAGAGGATGATCTGCGAACGCAATAGGCCCTCCAGTTCGTGGAATGGGGTGGAGTGAGGTGGGGCAAGAGAGGGAAGCGTAATGTCCCCTTGATGTGATTGGTGCGTGGGCGAAAGAGCTTCCATCATCCCTCTCTTCTCTCTCCTATCTAGTTCTCTCTGTCTCGTACCAAGAGACGAGGAGAGGTGGGGTTATATTGGCTCAAACCTTCATTGTCTATGATCCTTGGGAATAAGCGTCAAAAGCTCTCGTGCAGTGCGTCACTGGCAGACACACTGGAAAGGGGGATTGGGACACCCTCGTGCCTACTCTAAATGCCAGGTCTTTTTATCTTAGGGTGTGTCCTTAAATTTTTTTACGTCTCCTCTCCAATCGTCTCTTTCTCTTGTTTTCTCTCTATCTCTCTCTCTCCATTCTCGCTCCGAACCCTCTCTTTTCGTTACCTGCTTCTCCTCCCGCTCCTTTCATTCTATGTCCCTCGTCCATTGCCTTCTCTCTCCTTTCTCTCTTTCTCTCCCTTTTTCTTGTTCCCTTCAATTCGCTCAAGTGTTTCGTTTTTTTTTCGCCTCGCCTCGAGGACCGCTTTTCGCATCCCGGTGTGCTTTAGTCATCACAGCGAGGCCTCCCGCCCTAGCTCTTGATGGTTTATTGTTCATCAGGTAGGGTGCTTTACTTTTATTTGTGTTTTCACGTAGAAATTATCTCTATCCCCACCCATTTTCATAACTAAGTGTACCTCTTTCTCAAACCTACGTTTTCCCCACAATCCTTTTTAAGTCTTATTTTAACTCGACGTGATTTTCGAGCCTTTAATAGTTGAAAATTTTCCGTTGGGTCGTTTTTCTGTCTATTTGGCATGGTACCTCTTAGCGAGAGGGGGAAAGATAAAGGGAGAATTAAAAGCCCACTAGGTATGTACACCGGTTCGTAACACGTACGTATTGTAAGCGTTTTTGTGTCGAGTGTTTCTGAAAACGGAGACGGTTGGTTTTCTGTTTGGGTGTATGTTTCGCGGTTGCAATGTTTTTTGGTCGTCGCTTTTTTGCCTCTTACATAAATGCTCGTTTTTATGTTAGAGGATGATTCTCTAGTCGAGAAGGTACGTTTCTATGTTTAACCGTGGGTGATTGTGGAGGGTCGTAAATTTATCCAGAGAAAAAGTTTCGTTTCTCGTTAATTCATGCAATGAAACAAGTGCTTTAGCGAATTGGAGTGGAAATTATAAGAGCATCGTGAACTTTAACTCCGTTAAGTTTTTTTGTATTAGGTAGTGGTGGCTTCAATGGGAAAAGTTTTATATTGCTGCATTTTTACGCTAGGAACTGGATATTTTTTTTACTGCCGAGTCTTTCCAATCAAATGAAGGATGTTAATGAAGTAATAAAACCTAGCACCAATCTCTGAATGTTAGGATTTTCAGCATGCGAGGCGTACATGCCGTTTATTTCTTTCGCGACGCATGTGCACGTCCTCTCGCGTGAACTGCTAACGCTTTCTGTCACGTAAATGATGAGATAACGTCGTGAAAAACGCCATATGATCGCTCACTCTCGCATTTCTCGCGACGGCCCAATTCGACGGAAATATAAAAAACAAGCGAAACTTATTCATCGCGAACCACAACGTCGCGAATGTAATCCTTGGTAGCAAATCCTTGGAACGGTGACCTTTTTATCAGGCAATTTCATCAGGCTCGAACTGGATGTTTATTTTTTATTGCGCGTATGTATTCATCCATCGCTGAGATCATGCGTCACTAGAGTCTCGTGACAGTTTTCATCCGAACGCTGTCCGTTGACTCCCACTTTCTGTTTGTCTGTCTCTCTCTCTCTCTTGCTTGCTCGCGCACTCGGTCCATCTTCTCTCTATCTCTTCCTTTGAAAAATATAGCGTGACTCTAACACGCTCTCGCTCATTCTTTTGTTTTGAAAGTCCCTGCTTCCCGTACACTTCCCACGTGCTCGTCTTCGCGAGAGGGGTAAAAAGTGGCGTTTCCTCCGGAGTTGGGGGTTTGGAACGCGGGTAAAGTAATGGCATCGGTGCGAAAATGAATCTTCTTGCGTTCTCGATGTTAGGAATCGCGTCATCAAGCTCTCGTTGGATCCAGCTCATCGCGTCGATATTTGGGACTTTTCGTGTTGAAATGAATTATTTTTACCCAGCAATACCATTTTTTTTCACGAGGGTAGCGAATTCAAAATATGATAAGTAATATCGATTGTGTTTTGAAATGGATATCGAAGTGAAGTTCGATGACATGGCTGTTCAAATCGATTGTCATAGTTTGCGGGTCTAAGGAGATGTATCATTTCACGAATGAAATTTATATCTACCATAATTTAAAAAGGTTTTCTCCATCGGGGAAGGCAACGTCTCGCATAAACATTTTCTCGATGATCGATGGTTTTACCTTTTCGGGAACAGTCAAATCGAGATTATTCTTAGTACGTCCGAGCCCCTTCTCCGCAGAAATTTTCGATAAATTTCGTGTTAAAGGCATATATTTCAAGCTCGTGAATGTAACGCTTTCTTCGATGCCCACCGTACGTCATCAGCCCTTTGTTCTATATATCTCAGCCTCTTCTTTCCCTCCCCCCTCCCTCTCTCTATTTCGCGCCACTCACGTACTTCATCCGCATCTACCGTCTCCCCTCAAATACTTCCTCTTACCTCTCCCATAACCTTCTCTACCTCCCATCTCTCTCTCTCTCTCGCCACTCCCTCTTCTTTCGTCTCGTCCCATGCTTTTCTCCTCTTTACCACTCCTCATTATTGCTTCCCGCTTTACTCCTACCTCCACTTCACTCTCTCCCCTCCCCCTTCTCTCCCTACCCGTCTCCTCATTGTCACTCCGCCTTAAAACCCACTTGTCTCCTTGACAGCTTAAGCACACCACCCTTTCTTTTAAAATACTACTCCCTTGCAAAAAATCCTTACACTCGCACTACTTCACTTTCTCTGAAGCAGTTCTTCCCTACTCTTGCTTTCATCCCTTCGTTTTCATCTCTCTCTTTTAAAATCCTGCAGTTCACTCATCTCTTTCTCTGGTAGTTTCTTGCTTCGAGTATTTTGTAAACGCGTCTTAAAACCGCCGGAGTCCGCCACGTGCTTCGCTTACCTCCTCGCATGTTGTGTTTCCTTTCTCTTAGTCTTTCTCTTTTCCTCTCCAACTTTCCGATCCTACATTCCTTCCTCTTCACACGTCCTCTCTGTCGCATCTCCCATCTCCATTTCGCTCCTCACCAGATTTACTCTCATCCCTTTTTACCTTTCAGTCCATTTTTCATGGTACTTTTCAACGACCACCCTCCATCCTCCTCTCTCTTCTCATTTCTCCCCACTGTTTCGCGACGCAGTATTCCAAAGCACTTCGACGTTCTGCCTTTTTTCGTCTTTTTCCGTAATTTCGATTCGTCGATTAGTTGATTCATTCTCTTTGAATTGATCGCGAGTCGTATACTCACCTATTGAATTTTTTATCAAGTTAGTATAGTGTTTTTTATGTTCTTGCCTATTTTGTTCGTTGTTTATTTTTCTCCTGCGTAATGGTGTGCTTCCAGTCCTTCTTTCCTTAATATCTTTGTTGTAATAGGCATCGGTGTTTATTTCGTTGACTATCGATTAATCGAGAGTAATGTGGGAAACACTAGGGGAACATTTTCATCCTTGACGAATCTCTTTGCGAATAGTCTTATACATTTTAATGACTCAAATGCCATTTATTCCTTCTTTCGTTGATTTATAATTTTAAAGGGAACTACATGTGTTTACGCGATGCATTTTCTTGACAACATCTCCAATTTATCTGAAAAGACAGGTAATAAAAATTTTAAGCGTTCCCACGAACATTGAAATCTTCACTTTTCAAGAGCAACTCTGCCGGGAAAATATGCTGCGATGTTGAGAGTTGTCTCTTGAATGATATAGCACTATTTACTTGTTACTGTCTCGTATATCTTTCTTTTTCTTCGTACTCCAAAAATTAAAATTCTTTTGTTTCACGTTAATTGGGTTTTCTGTGCCCCTTCAACTCTCAACCGTTAGGCCAATTAGGTATTCGCCGTCGCCTATCCCGTGTCACGATAATTGGCGTAATAAGAGACGCGTTTAGAATCACTTTTTGCGTTTGAAACAAACGTTATGTTCTCCTAGCTACTTTTTTGTCGCACAGGCGAGAGTGCATCTCTTCAATTTCTGACGTACATCAGTCTCCGTCGTTGCCTTAGTACAACGTGATTTGCGAAATCCACTAATTCTCTCTGCATCTCATTTATTTAAATCGTTTCCTAATTTTTCTTATAGCAGTTTAGTTTTATTTCAATGAAGAAACAACGTTCGTTTCTCATTTAAAGGGAACATTTTGAAGTTTTGTGCCTCACCTTTAATTGATATCTTATTTCCTGGATTCGTAATTGTTTTGGAGTCTCTTTTCATTCGGCTTTTCTTTTTGCATTTTTCTTTTCTCCTGCGTTTTCTTTCCTGCCGATTTCATTCTCGGCCGCTGCCCTAAACCCCATTCCACCCATAACCATTCTTTCATCTCCTCTTTCCGATCCCCGCACAGCCTTCTCCTTAGAATCGCCGCTTCTCCATTAAAACTTCTCATTTCTCTCTAATTTCCTCCTTTATTTCTCCACTGCTCCCTATCTCTTGTCACCCACGTTCTTTCCCGGTCATTCTTCCTTATTCTGTTAGCTTCTCTGTTATCTATCTTCGTTGCCCTTTCTCACGTTTTACGGGTTTATCAGCTCCTATTGCTATAATTTAGTCCTATGTCTCTATGTTATCTCTTTTCTATCTGATAACTTTTCCCACCCTTCTATTCTTAGTCCTCACAATACACCCTTCCTATTTTTATAACTTTTTTGTAGACTTTTCATTGCCTTTCATAAACCGTCTTCGTTCCTTTTCTCGACTCTGTTTCCCTTTTCCCCCTCCCAGGCCGTTCATTTTTCTTCCTCCCTTGTCTTCCCCATCATCTCGTTCTTCCTTTTCTCACTCCTCTTTTTCTCTGTCTCATCACTACCACTTCTCTTCATCCACTTTAAAGAAGGAATTAGGTTTGAGGGCTTAGGGGGTTGATCGCAGCTGCAAAGCACGTAGCAGTAACAATTTCCGCACTTACATTTGCAGAGTAGCGGGGAGGAGAAGGGATTCGAGGGTGGAGGGAGTAGTATTGGACGGTTATCTGCTCTCTTTACGGGTGGGGTTAGGGATTTTAGACGGTCGAAGAAAACTCAGAAGAACGTGTGGGTGGAGAAGTTTAAAGAGAATAGAGAAATTGGCAGTAGGAAGGAGGTATAATCTTAAATAGTTTTCATCAATATTTTTCCGTGCTCGCCATCGTAGTTGGTTTTTGGCACTATTTCATCCGCACCAGAAACGTAATACGTCGTTTATTTATTTGGTGCGTTCCTAAAAAATAATTTATTCCTTAAATTTCCTCACGTTTTACCTAAATATTTCGGCAAGTTTCTATTTGAGCATGTTACTGTTTTAGCATCATTGCTACCTGACAATAAAAGAGCAAATCTAAGTAAGAAAAATTAAAACAAATGGTGTTTTTATAATGTGTGAAATAGCGACTCGAATTTAAAGAGAACGTACACTCCAAAGTATGAGAATGAGGGCGAGAGAGAAGCTGGACAAAGAGAAGATGTTAGTGAGGTTATTGAGAACGAGTTAAATGTTGGAAGAGGGAAAGGGATGCTTTTGGAAACGTAGCGAAAGGGAGGGAAGGTTGGAAAAAAACTTCTGGACGAAAAAGGGATGGAAAGAGTGGAGTAGGGAAGGGTGGAGTGGGAGAGAGAACAGGGTGGGCGGCGGAGAGCGGTGGTTATGTGGGGAGAGTAGGACGAGTTTCCTATCTAATTTAATAAAGAGGAGCTAAGGCACCGGGAAAAAGGGACCAGTTGGAGAGGGGCGGGATGTGACGGCGACGGGATTTTTGCAGGGGAGGAGGATGGAGAGGACGACCCCCCCTGAATGTATGTCTTTATATATATATATATATATATATATATATATATATATATATACGCACATACACATACACACACACACAGACACACATATACATACATACATTAATTGTAATGGATTATGAGGCAGTTATCTCCATCTTCAGTTCGTGTTAAGTCATTTGAAGATGAACCTCGATCTACCAAATACGAACCAATACAAGGATTGAGTTATCAATCCAACCCAACCAAACATAACGAAACCAAAACCAAACCCCGAATATACCGGAATGGGACGGTTCGGCGAGGGACAATTCGGCGCGACCGTTTAGGCGCAGGGACGATTCGGCTCAGGGACGATTCGGCTCAGGGACGATTTGGCGCCCCAGATTAGGTTAAGTGGTTGGAGGTTTGGTTCGTTCCATTTTCCTTAGTTTGGTTGTTTTTGTGGGTTTTATTCGTTCCATTTTACTCCTCCGGGTTGGGTTAAGTGGTTGGGTGAGTACCATTATGTTCAACATTTTTCGAGTATTTTAATTTAGAAGTTGTTTTTAAATACTGTCATTTCATCGAAAATTGCCGTATGTCAAATCGTCCCTAGCCGTAACGGTCCCTTCGAACTGTCCTACTCCCGAATCTACTATACACTTTGAGAATCGCCCCGGAATTCCCAGATCTACCCAAACACCTGTGAGCGTTTCGCGATATGCCCGGGCAAATCCCGAAGTTAAACTCTATTTATACACACACGCACACACATATATACACACACACATAGGTGTTTCTAAATTATACCAACAAAATGATAGGGGTTGTAGAGCGGCATGCCTGATGTGCGAAACCACGATCCCTGTGTCCGGGGCAGTTTCCTGTTCGAGCTAAAAGGTAACAAATCTCGTACCTAAGCGCCCGCTGTTAAGGCAACCCGTCCATTGGGCAGTTAGCCACCCGGATCTCAATCCTCTGTAGTTTTTAATTTGGGGTCACATCAAGAGCCTCGTGTATGAAAATGCAGTCGGTCAAGAAGCGGACCTTTTCCCTCGCACCCAGTCTGCTTGTGATTCAATCCACATACGGCGGGAATTTTCGAACGAACGAGGCAGTCACTTTGCAGGTTGGGGACGCCAGTTTGAGCACCTCCTTTAATGAATCTTGTGCCGTACTCAGTACGGTAATTGTGGATTAATAAAACATGCTGTTATGTTCCGAAGTTCCAATTTCTTTTTCTTTTAACTCGGCAAACACCAAAAAACCAACTGATTTTAATCAATCTTTTTTTAGGCGACAGGGCAGGCCCCAAAGTACGTTTGGATACCACTCATAACCCCCTCCACTCTCGCGCATCACAGCCCTGGTGAGAAATCCGTTTCTGTCTGTCTGTAATTATGTTCCCTTATAACTCGAGAATGGCTGAACCGATTTGCACCCTTCTTTCACTAATTGGCTCAGCATTACAACGAACAGGTTTACGTAAAAATACAATATACAGCGTGTTTAAGGCAAACAACGTGTATACATATAGTGTAAATACGTTTCACTTACAAAAAAATATGAATATACAGTTTGATCGAAAGTTATGACATTTTTTCAAGAACCCTTTTACGGAACAAAATACTTCTCTGTAGGTAATTTTTAGAAGCAAAGCTTTGTATGTACAGCGCGCGGGAGGTGCGAGGGTATGTAGGTTGCAGCGTCGGCCGCGAGAGCATGCGCCGAGCGCGCGGGCGGTGCGATGGTTTATAAGGTTGTGCAATCCCGAATCGCACCCGGGCAATGCCGGGTCACACAGCTAGTGTGCACACACACACGTATTATACATATGTGTGTGCGTGCATGCATGCATGCATGCATGCATGCATGCATGTATGTATGTATGTATGTATGTATGTATAGGGTAGAAGTTAAGCAAATAGTTTTTGAAGTCGTGTGAAATGTGTGGACGACCCACCTCTCTTTCTCTTTGCCCTTACCTCATTTTTGCATGTAACGGGATTTTTCTTCGGATTTAATTGACGCAGGGTTTTAACCCTTAAAATGGTGGTTGAATCGTTGGTGGCTCAAGGGGAGGTGTGGGTTGAAATGTCTTACGGGTTAGGATCGTGGGAGGGGAAAGAAAAGTAGTTTGATGGGCGGATGAAGTTGAGGGAGATCCGGTGAGGGAGAGATACCGGAGAAGAGTGGGAAAAAAGGAGTGAGGTCGTTGATCAGTCGGGTCCGAAGTTTTTCCTTTGCTGGAGGGGATTGTGGGAGGGTGAGGAAGGGAACGATATGTGAAAAAGAGTGACCAGTATGGACGCCTCACACCACTCCTGCCTCGAAGGAGGAAAAAGGTGATGAAATTGGACTTTCCGCATCCCTTTTCGTGTGTGTGTGCGCGCGCTTGCGTTCGTGTTGCTCAAAAGGCTAGATAGGCAGTTGGGCAGGTCACGTGTCGGTCGAAAGGTGGCTATTGTCGAGTCGAGTTCTGAACTTGTATTCGGGTCGTGTTTTGTGTCTTTTAAAGGGGTAAATATTATTTCACTTTATACCCAGAATTTTCTCTGAACAGTAGTTTTATTAACGTATTCCTAGTTTCTTTATAAAATGAAAGCTATATAGATCCCGCACACACTTTTGTGTAACTTTTACGATAATAAACATTTTGGTTTAATACGTAGCTCTTTTTTAATCTCAGCATTGAGTGCTCTCTGTACTTAATAATGATTGTGTATTCAACAGGTATTGATTTTTATAGGTATGATATTAATACATATTTAATCCAGATGTGGCAGCAAGATATTCGTTCGATATCTTTAGGTAGATCGTGCAATTGCGAATTTCTTGACGTACACATCTATATTGCTTTGTCTGTACTAAAGTTTCTTAAACATCTAAATATGCGTAACAGTGAGTTCAAAGGTTTGCCTAAACTTCAACTTTTGTCGTTAACATTGATATTTGCGTCAGGTTCAATGTCATCACAATGGTGGTCGTTCCATCACTTGGCTTTTCCTCAATGTACACTCCATATCCTCGCGCCGTTTCAGAGCTGGCGAAGGAAGTGAGTAGTGGGGAGAGAGATTCTGGTGGCCAGAGGCGGATTTCCTGAAAGTGGTGGTGAGGAGGTTGAGAATTTTGACCCTAAGGGGTCGCAAGGTCAGCGCTGAAAGGGAAAGGCTGAGGATGGCTACTACGTGACCGGCCTATTACTCTCCTTCTCTCTCCCTTTTCTCTCCTTCGCTTTCGCTCTTACTTACGCTTTTTCTTCTTGCACTTCTTGCCGTTTTTTTTTCTCTTTCCAACTCTCTGATCTTGTTTACGCTCGACTTTGTGACAAAGTTTATGGAGTTGAAATTTTTCAAAGAACGGCGTTAACAATATTCTTTTCCTAAACGAGGTAATTTTCGTGCCAAGTGGGACGACGAGGAGAATTTCGTTTAGTTTTCATTGATTTTGTTTTGAAATTCGTCTCTTTTTTGCCTTTCTCTCTTCAGAAGGCAAATCTGATTTAAAAGATTCTGTTTTTGGTTTTTGTGAGAATTTTTAAAATCGATTTTCTTTAATTGCTGGGATCGATGCGTAATATAAATAAGCTAAATGCTGTAAATTTGAATAGTTTTTCTTTAACATAACCTATATCCCAAGAAAGGTAGTTCCTCTTCATACATAAAAATTTAACGAACAGTTAAGTTCGTTTTCTTAAGGATCAGTTGGTCATTATCTCCCAAGTATTAAAGTTAAGCGTATCCAGAATCGTGTGTTTTTTAAACTTGCTCGATGCCCAGTATTGACTACTTTTTTATTGACTTGGTTGCAATTTTTGTCTACATCGTTCAATTTTCAAAATCTGAATTTAAATATAGATTGAATATTTTCAATTTCTAGAAATAATTGTTTTTATTTTATTGTATATACTGTAACTATTTTAACTCACTCTTGAAAATCTTTGAAGAAAATTTCGTTTTCTTTGTCGTCTTTCTTTAATTTTATGTATTTTATATTTTATTCTAACCTTACTACTCGATGAATATGGAACATCACTTGAATATTTGTCATTTGTAAATAACTTCTCGTATTATTTTCTTGGTAATTTGTTTCATTATTTTGGAAAAAGCTACTTGGTCGTTTGCATCGTTTTAGATAAATCCTACGAGATTTTCAAAATTGGATTTAACAATTGGAATGATTTAAATTGCTTTAAAAGCTAGTTATCGATCGAAGTTTTTATCGTTATAGAATTCGGGGTATAGTCCCACTATCCACCGGCCGTTAGCCACCGCGCAACGGCAACACCTTTTACAGAAGAGACGGAGATTTGAGGGCGGAAGTGTATGTACCACATGGCATTCGTCAGCACCCGAAAAGGGTATACGTATACGAGCGATGTTTCGGACGCTGACTGCAGAAAGAGACGGAGAGGACGTTCGATTCGCCCGTCTGTGCTGCACGGGTCTGTGTACGATTTTCCGAGAAGTGTGGTGGAGAGTGAACGAGACACGTGGAGATAGAGAGGGAATGGAAGAGAATGGAGGTGTCGGGAAGAGAGGACTTAGCTCCAGGGAGTGGCTTGGCCGCTTAGATGGATGGCTGCGGCGAAAAAAGAGGGAGAATAAGGGTGGGAGCGGGAGGGCTCGTAAAAGAGCAGGAGAAGGAAGGTGAGGGGTCGCGGGCTGTATTGTTGTGGAACAGTGAGGGTCGATGTTGGAGTGAAAGAAAAAGAGGGCCCTTCCATTCGGTCCAGAATCGCCTGAGAGAGGAACTCCTGAGTCGGGAGGAAATGGAGAGTACGAGAGGGAGGGCGAAGAGGTGAGGCGGGATGCGAGGAGGAGATGTGGAGGTGCGGTTTCGGGAGTGGTGCGAGGCTGTAAGGATTGGGAAGGGGATGGGCGAGACTGGAAGAGGGGCGAGTAAGAGGTGGCGCAGAGTTTTGTTGGTCGGCTAGAATGGGATGAAGGAAGGGCGGAGATGAAATCGCGTGTGCTGTGTGCGAAGTGGAGATGCGAGAGGGGGAGAAATGGGAGGAAGTGGGAAAGGAAGATAGGACGGGTTAGGGAAGTGAGTGATGGAAGGGGAGAAGGGGGACAAAAGGTTGAGTTTGCACGGTAAGGGTGTGGGTGGGGAGGGGTGAGGAATAGGAAGGAGTGAGGCGGTATGAGAAAGGACTCGGGAGGTAGAGTCGGGGGACCGTGAGGCGGCGGAGAGAGTGGATGGTTTTGGTTGGGTTTGGGAGGTGGAGACAGACGGGATGGAAAAAGGGGTGCGGGGTACGGAAAGGATGTGAGAGGCGTGGGAGGCTGGGTGAGGAAGTAAGGGGACTTGTAAAGGTTTCCAGTCTCATCTTTCACTTCGCGTGGTCGCGGCCGTGTTCCTCTACTGCTCCTAATGTTTCGAGCCAACAGATAGTTCTGTTTGAGGGATTAATGGGGGTGTGCGTGAAGTGAGAGGAAGTTTCTCGCCTCTAGTTTTCGTTTGTTTCTATTTCGTCTCTTTCCCCCGAGGAGAGAAATACTTCATTGTCGAGGGCGCGAGAAATTTTGTTTTTCTCACAAAGGATTGTTTTTATCTTTTGCCGTTTGATTTTTAAGTTTCGGTGACACGAGTGCGTTCTCTGTTTCCACAAAAAACAGCCATTGAAAATTTCAGTTCATAAATATGTTACAAATTTTGCTCATTAAAATTCTATATACGTTACAGCAGGATTTATTTTCTCGGTGGTTGTTATGAAAGATCAATGGAAAAACTTTGCGAAGCCACATCACTATGTGTGTTAACAAGTCAATGAGGATAAAACTGCAATATTTATGTGAAAATTCTTGTTGTTGTCGTATAGATCCAAGCATTTTTAAAAGAGTCCTATTTTGAAAACGTTTGAGTCTATCTTTGTTTTTAATTTTGCCTAAGGCCTCTTCCCTTTGTTGATTGACGATTAATTTTTTCCGGAGAACCCACTTTTATTCATTTCAGAACCGAGATGATTGGGCCGATTCTTTGGGGCGGGTTGCAGCTTTTCTCCTCACCTCCCGTAATTTAGGCAGTCGACGTGACGACTTCCGCATTAGCATTCGTTCCCGCGTAAACGTTATAACCTTAAGGTAATAAGTAAAAAAAGATTTTTTCCTCCGAATTTCCTCGTATATTTTAATTTTTCCCGCAATTCCGCCCTCCCCCTGTTTTTGTTTTTCTTTCGGCGACAGACGCAGGTAATTACCGAGCGGCAACTGCCAGGCTCCGCTCATCACAAGAAAATTTAATACTCGTACGGATCACCGCTCATCAAAGCCTCTTTTCCCGCTTTTGAGGATGCTCAAAGGCGTTTTTTTTACCCACTTCCCCCTCTTATCTACGACGGGGGCGTGGCGTGTCACCGCCCCCGCCCTACCCCATTCACCCAGTGACGTGGATCGGTGAGGAGAAAGGCCCTATAAAGAGAGAAAGAAGGGGCCAATTTCATTTTCCCGTACTTTTTAGACTATAGGTAAAAGAGTAGAGCGAAAATTCGAAAATTACCCTCGCGCATGCGCGAGTTATTCCCGCGTCGAACGTCGACAATATTAGGGGACTCGCTCGCTTGAGCCGTTCTCTGCGTTGGGAGACTTTTTGTACTCTTCCCTTTTCTCTCTCTCCCTTGCACCCCAGTGACGGAAATGGGCGTTCGAACGAGGAGGGAGGAGAAAGAGTGGTGTGTCGGAGGGGACATAGGAGAGTGAAAGTGATAGCATGGGTGGGGGCGGAGGGAGATGCGAAGGAAGGAGAGAAAGAGGGGGATAGTGGGAGAGCGTCTAGGTAGGGAAAGGAAGATACATAAAGAAGAACGGTCGCCCCGGGTGCAGTTTGGGCTGGATCCCGGGAAATTGAGTCGGGCTGCGTTGGGGGCCTGATGTATTATTTACCGGGGAGGATGGAGAGGAGTCGGGAGGGAGGAGAAGGGGCGTCCTGATGCGAAAGGAGTTTGGTAGCACGCCGTGCTTGGAAGAAGGAGAGAGAGAGAGAGAGGCGGGGGAGCAGGAGACTGGAGAGGGCAGGGGGATGCGAAGACAGACGTAGGGGAGACTGCGAGGGAGATGGTCGATTGGAGATGGGAGAGTGGATAGTTTGGGAGTGTGGAGGGAAATGGGAAAAGAATGAGAATTTGGAGGAAGATGAAGTGAGGTGGGAAGTAGATGGGAGTGTATGGAAGGTGAGGAAGGAAAGGGGAGAGAGGGTAAGAGGATGAGCAGGGCGAAAGGTTTAAAGTTGCTTGCGATAAAGAGGCGTGGCGGAGATCGAGCATAAGTGCTTGAAAGTGGGGGAAGCAGTGAGTGTTTGGTAAAGTATAATCGAATTTGAAACACTCTAGTTGTTCTCGTAGTACTCTTTGTGAATACTCTACTATATTTTTTATGATAATCTCCGATTTATGATTGTTGTAGTATAGAAATTTTCTCTCTCACCATTTCAATTGATGGAGTCCTTAAATTTCAAATTTCGTAATAAATTAATCCTCGAGCGTATTTATTCTTTTTGTACGAGACTTTATGAGGGTGTAGTTATTTTTGCATTTGTTCGAGCAAGTGTTAAAAGTGCGTCTAACCTTCAAATTGATATACATATTCGTTCATATATCTTTCATCTCGGGAGAAATGAAACTACTCGTTCGACACCGCGTTCGTGCTTCCCTCTTAGCTTCGGTGGCACGTGGATGCCATGCTCGAAATCAGAGCGTGAGAGGACGTTAATAATTCCCCTTTTGTGTCGCTTCGATCGCCTGCGAATCGTCGCACGTAATGATTTACTTACACCCACACGCACAAACGCGCGCTCACTGATAGCAGGAGAGATGTTTCTCTCTTTTTCGCTTGATGAAGGGAGACGAGGAGGGGGGCGTGGTGGTGGCGGGAGGAGAGTTGAGCGAGTGGGCGGGTGCTCTGTTCGTGTGCCAATGCACAACTTGATTGATGGTGCTCAATGTTTTATTCAGAGCTTTCCGAATCATTCAGTTTATCGGGTAATCCGATCCATTGATATCTCAATTCTTCTTTTATGCTCTTGATTTTTACTTATTATTTCATCCCCCGCGGCACGTTGTGATTTTCACTTTTGTGTTTTTTTGGCCAGGTCAGCGTAGAGTGGAATACGTGGGAAGGAGAGGAGTGAAGGGTGAGAGAAGAGGGTGGGTGAGGAGGAAAGGAAAGTAGAGAGAGAAGAATGAAGAGGATGAGAATGAGGGAGGATAGAGTTGGAGGGGATTTAGGTTGGAGGGTTTTGGTGAATTTTTCGTTCGGTCCGGTCGTGTAGCTTTGTTTTATAGGGGCTTTGGATTCAAACCTCCCTCCCGATGAGTGAGTGCGTGTCATGTTGGGAATATGGCCGAAGTATTTCGAGTGGAGATTTTCGGATTTTCGCATTTTTCTTTCATTTGAGTGTAGAATGTTTTGTGGCGGAATTGTTGTTTTTTTCTTTTCCGCCCGCTGGTTAGGTTTTTATCGTTTTTATGATGGATTTGAGTCATGTTTCAAGTAATGTTTCAGTGGTCGCGTAGAAAAATGTTAGTTGTTGCTGGACTTTGACGATGCTAAATGAAGCAAGTTCATTAAAAAGAGCTGTATGGCCTTATGAGTAAAAGTATGTCCCTTCTATTAACAAGGTCGCGGTATCCGGTAGTTGCCAATGTGGACAAATGACTTGGATTGTCGGTCTTATCCTTGGTCCAGTTATTTAACATCCTCCTGAAGTTAATTTATTTTGGCTTTTATTTGAATAGATGTTCGTTTCGCGAAGAAAGTACGTAGAGTAAGCTTTCATCGCTATGGACTCTACTGATATTGACTTTTTTACCGACAATGAAATTCGTGGCAGAGAAGGCTGCTACGTTGATAATTTGATCGTTTCTCTTCCTATCTACTTAGCTTACCCCTTTGTTAAAATCCAGTTTGCCGCAGAGGGTATTTATAACAGTTGACATTGGAAAGCACCGCTCTTAATCAATCAAGCGGGTTGTTTTGGCGAGTCAGGTTTTGGCGAAATTATCGCCTTTCCGAAGGCGGTTTTCAAATTAATGTTCCCTCGGATAAAGTCGCCGGTTAGGGCGAAAAGTGACCCGCAATATTCATGCCGCTCCATTAATCACGTGCAGGTAACTAAAACGCTTTTAAATAAAATTCGTACGTGATTGTCCTATTGCTATTACATTAGCTATAAGGTCAAAATATAATATTGCGTGCAGTTTATATTGATCTGGTCTTTTTTGGTTGTATTTGCATTTTCGATCGAGGTAATTAGCAAGCTTTTATTCTGACGTTTGTACTCGAGTGCAATGTTATACTATCATTAAGCGTACATTGAGACTTTGGATGCATTTTCACTGTTCTCTAATTGGTAGTTGTTGGCTATTTATTCAATTTAAATTTCAATCCATATTATAGCTTCATTTATCTGTGCGAGTTTCATCTATCGTTCGTTATAACGCACTCCAATTAACGCTGAAAATTCCAAAAATATGACTTTTTATCTCTATTCCGTTTTGAGTGTAGTGTCTATAATGCTTTGGTTTGGACGCCTCACAAGCATTCCATTTTCACCGCTAAGAGAAAGGGTAATGAGTGGCGCTATTTCGAGTGTTTTTTTTCTCGTGGAAAAAACATTTATGACATGGAATTTGGATTTTTATTCGCGTTTTGTTCGTTTCATACCCCTCGGCTTGCGGATGTGCGTCCTTTCGAGGTGTAAGGACTCCCTTCTCACCCCACACCTCCCCCCCCCCCTCGCTCCCCCCCTCTCTCCCACCCCTCGCTCCCCCCTCTCTCCCCCCTCCCTCTCGCCCCTTCCTCATTTTTTACGTTTTTCTCTCATTACAAAGTCCTTTCACTCTCCTTGCCCCTACCGTTCCCCTACCCTCCTCATTCCTCTTATTCCATCGCCAAGGCAACGCGTGGTGTATCCGACGTCTCGCGCCATCTCCTTTTAATTACATTCGGAGCGAAAATTCGATCGTTTGGTCATGCGGTTTAGGGAATGAAAAATGCGAAACGATTCTCAAAGAAATTTTTTTTCTATGTATCACTTTTGAATTGTAGTTATGGTTAAGTAATGAAGCAATGACTTTATGGTGCTTGCCGCCTTAGAAAACTATTTATTTAATTTCTAGATTTTTATCGGATGTGGAACTAAGCTATCTGTAAGCCAATGATCCAAAAGTAAATATGTTAGAATAACCAAAAGTATTTTGTATGGTGAGTTGGATGGCTAGATGAAAATTAAATAGACAAGTAACATAGAAAAGAAATCAAGTTCTGATGTGTTATGCAAGAAACTTTATGATGACTCATATTTAGGGTATATTTCTCACATTCAATCATGTTCTCCTTTCTACTACCTTTAACGACACGGAATATCATTTATTTTCTCCATTGATTTTTCTTCGGCACTATCTGAATCTAAGATTCGGATTTAATCTAGGATAAAGGACTGCATTTCTCAAGCATTTTTATTTATCGTTCGAATAATAATTGCGCCTGCTCATAGAACGAATGATAAAGCCTGTTAGAGCGTTCGGTCTCCTTAAGCGTGTTTGGAGCAAAGTGTCTTGTCCCTTCTTTCATCCCCATCGTCTTTCACTCCTTTCTCTCCATTTGCCCTTCTCACATTTCCACCTCTCCTCCACCCTCCGCACCTCTTTTTTAAACCTCTCTTTTCCTCCCTCAACTCTCTCTCTCCGTTCCCCCGAGACCTCCAGATATCATTAGTCGAAGTCAACCCTCCCCATCTCCAAGCATCCTCCCCCTTATATCGCGCAGGAAGCCAACCCCACGACCTCCCCGGCTCCTAACCCATCTCTTTCCCACCCTGTCTTTACTCTTTCACATTCCTCATTCCAGTCTGATCTCCCGTGAGATCACTCGGAGTAGTTACCCATTCCACCCACCTCTTTCCTCTCCTCCTCCGGCCACCACTCTCCTTTCTCTCCTCTCATCTCCTGCCCTCCCCGTACCCAACCTTCACCTCTCCTTCATTTCCTTCTTTTGCAGGCCGTGCCCCATCCTCGCAACCATGTCGTCCCTCTCCCAACTCCATTCCACTCTTTTTATAAAGATCACTCTGTCTCCTCCTCCTCCTACAGTTACGAGCCACCCTCCCCACTCCATGTCTTTCCATGCCTCTCCTCCCCCATCTTCTCTCTCACGTTCCCATGGGTTGCATCCTATTTGATCGAAGCTTGGTTAACTTTCAGCGTTCTGGCATTCAATTTCGTTCTAACTTCCTCTTTTCTCTCTCCCTCTCCTCTTGTCTACCCTCTCTCTCTTCTGACACCGTATCATTCTCTCACTCCCTTTCTCTCCCTTTCACTCTTCTGCTCCACGTCTCTCTCTCCCTCTTCTGTACTCCGTTTTCTCTCGCTATCCCTTTTATTTTCTCTTCCAGGGTTCCTTCTATTTTCTCTTTCTTCCTTTCCGTCTTCTCATCACGTCTCCTGGCCGAATTTCGCATTCCGTTCCTGTTGGCTGTAGAAAAAAAGTTTCGTTTTCTTCTCTTCTCGAATCCTCGGTCTAAGGTTAAATTTTGTAATTTTTCTATCAAAGCGATTACGATGATTAGAGCGTGCTTTTATTTTTAGGTGCCGCTCTAAACTTGATGGTAAATATTATTTTTAATGGCTTTTTTTGGCGTTGGACTCGAGGATGTCAGCTCATGCATTATTTCTCGCGTAAAATTACTTACACTAATCGTTGTAAATGGGACTTATTTTGGTGAGGCATATGTGGTCGCGCAGTGTGTCACGCGCTCCGTATCCAGTTCTGGCAAATTTTATTGGACTCCATTTAATTAAGTATTTTAAATGTATAATTATTTGGGCAGTTTCAGTTATCTTCATGTCCTTAATTTTTACCCTCGATGACTTGGAACAGCATCTTAGTTATCTTCCTAAGTACTACTTGTTTTAGTTATTCTGCCATAATGGAACTATATTAGAATATTCGGCAGTATTATTGGGCCGATCGCCTAGCATTATCGTGAAGTCGTTATAGGGAGATATGAAAAAAAAGTCTCTCAAGCGTTTTCATCCCCGCTTCAAGTTACCTGTCTTTTAATATTCTTTGTGCCTTTACGTACCTTATCCCTTGATTCAGCTCATCCTTTCAGCATCACACACACCCTCTCTCCGTCACTTTTTCCTTCGCTTTTCCTGCCTCATCTCCTTCTCTAAGCTCTCTCCGATTTTCACACTATTAATTCGTGTTTCTTATTGTGTCGCATGCATCGCCCGTTGTATTTTTCCCTTAAATTCCATAAAATCTCAGATTTCACATTGTTTTGGCAATGGCGGATGTCAGCCTCTTATTCGATGTTACTTATTTCAGCTTTGACATTGTTACTGTTGGATGACGGTGTCTTATCTTTGGTTAGATTTCTCAAGTATTATCTTCATAAATGGAGGCTTTTCACTCGTTTTTCGCAAATTTCTCGGTAACAAATGGAACATATCCTTTCATTTTCTCTGAAATATCTGCTATTTTGTTTCTTAATTCCTGAATTTCGTCATACTTTGACTCCATGAAGTTGTTACTGTATAATATTGGCCTATAACTTACTTTTACATGTTGTTGTGTGGAACCATCTATGAATTTATGACAGGTTGATCATCTAAAGAGGGTTGCTCAAGACGTCAATCGCTATCTCATTTTAAATAGATCACTGAACCCTTTCCTCTGCGTACGGCTGTGATTATATGCTACCGATCACAATATCTGTATATTTCTAATAAAACACTTCTATATAGGGAGCAGAGCTGGCCCAGACGACGAACGGCGGGAGCACTGCGCGGGCAGGCCCGGGTTAAGGGAAAAGCCCTGTCGTAATTATTCATAATTAATCTTTGATAATTTATTCCGGGTAGATCACGTTAAGAAAAGGGGTAAAAAGTATATCCTAAGTACCTAAGGCCCGAGCACTCTTTTTCTATAGAGTATACTTCAATACCGGGCAATAGAACTATTGTTGGTCTCGACGAATTCACTCGCTTGATGCCTCTTGTAGCACATTTTAAAGCACTCTACAAGGACATAGCGGAGAAGATAGAGGAGGTCGGTACAGTCGAACAACCGGAGCATATCGCACATTGCTGATCCACCGCTCTGCGGCCAACACTCCAAATTCTGTAACTCAAACCCAAAAGGGAGAGAAAACTGATTCGAGCTAAGAAAACAGATAAAAAGATCAACGGGAAGAGCATCAACTTCGATTCATAAAAAATCGCGAGATAGACGTTCGTGTAATAGAGACTCGACGTACATACATGTCGTGTTTCTCTTATTTACCACTGTTCTCTATTGCATCTCGCAACTCAAAACCTTTAGGTGAAATGCACTGTTTCTTTTTACTCTTAGTCTCTTTCTCGCACCCTAACATAACCAGACTACATTCTCAAGGGTGGCTTAGCGAAGCGCTTCTCATATAAAAAATAATCCCCTGCGACGCTGAAAAAAGTGCCCTCTCAATCGATTTCCATTTCCCGTGACGCGTAGGATTATTTTCTGCAGAACCGCGAATTCACTACGGCGACATGACTTCAGTCGAAACACTGTACCTGTGTGAGTGGGTGTGTGTACATCACCTGCTCCTCCTCCCTCAAGAGCGTAAGGCGTCGTCGTAAAGTCGACACAAAGGATTTCAAAGGGAGGCAGCTTCTCTCTCTCTTCGACTCCACTCCGTTACACACCAATGACACTCCCTCTCTCTTTATCTCTCTATTCCTGACTTCTTTCCCCTTCAAAACGTGGAACCTGCCATGTCGCTCTCTCCTCTGCTATTCAATTTGGAAGTTGTTACGCGGCTGAGCAGAGGATCCATTACCTCACTCTTCTCTCGCTCTCTTCCCTCTCTGTTTCCCTCTTTACCTCTCTTTCTCTCACCCTCCCCTCACCAAAAAAATCCACTTCTTTCGAGTTGTGCACTGTCTCTCCCTCTCACTCTTTGATTCTACCTGTACTCTCTCTCGATTCTCAATCGTTTCTCGGTAGGGGTGAAAATGACGCTGGAATTTTTTTCTAGTCGCTGCTTTGTTGTCGATGTCACGAGTTCTTACGTAACGCGTGGAGACTCCTCTTTAGAAGCAGTCCTGTTTCTTTCTGATCTTTTTGCTCCGTTTCACGGGGTGGAGGTTACGTCTCACGTTACCTAATATCTCTCCGCTTCGAATCGATATCTCACGGGTGTGACGACGGAATCGCAGTGCAGAAATGAAGGGCCATCCAACTTCTGCGAATTCCTCGATTTCATCTGGAAATGTCTTAATTACGAGTCAAACCTTTGCACTCCGTTCTCATTTGCATCGTTTTCGCGAAATTTAGCGTACCTATACGAAGTTATTGGTCCGTGGGGAATGTCGAAATCTTATCTTCCCCTCTTTTGTGTCTGTAATATATGCTCTCGTATATACGCTTATATATATATATATATATATATATATATATATATGTATGTATGTATGTGTGTGTGTGTGTGTATATATATATATATATATATATATATATATATCCCTATACATCTTTCATGCTGCAACCCTCATTTCATTCCGCCAGCTACACGCGAGGATATACTGCTCCAGTTCCACTTCACACCAACATGCCATCCTTTTTTTCCAACCCTCTCCATCTCCACCACCCATGGAGAGGTAACGGTCGCTTTTAAGAACGCGCCATCCATCCTTCTCTTTTTTTGAATAAGAGTGGTGTAAAGTGCTTGCGTTTCGAATTTCCATGGCCCTTTGGGGCCCATTGCGAGCGCCGTAAGAGATGCCTGATGGGGGAGAGGAGTAAAATAAACGGATGAATAAAAATTTGACTTATCTTCGTTTATTTTTCGAAATCGAGTTCAGGGTGTGTGCGCGTGCGGATGCCAAGGTAACGTGAAATATCCCTTATGGTGGCGTTGGATGGAAAACATTTCGAAACTTGTTTCTCAGTTTCGCCGTTGTGTGGGCATTTAAGTGTTATATCCCTCGGGTATCTTCAGAATTTTGACTTGTCTTTTAATAATGTCGAATTTCTTTTTCCATATATTGGATGTGTTATGATTTTGGTTTCTGAAATGATTGATTTCGGATGTTGCGAGGAGTTGGCGGATGGCGGAATAACAGTTTTCTTCACTTAGTACTCGGAATAGATACGCTTTCCTTATTGTCTTTATTTTTTACATCACCTTTATCTCTGTTATTCTTGAAGTGATCTTCGTAACTCGATATTTTCATCGACACGATTATATATAATGCATCAGCTGAACAAAAACACAAATTTATGCCTATGTCTTTTGTGAATAGCAACTGGCAATTGCAATGAAATATTCCGTATCCTTCTTATCAATTAATCAGGAATCTTTCGTGCAGAAAAAATAGTCATTGTTTGCCAAGTAAGACATTTTTGTGCATATCTATACATGCTATTTTATCTTAAATATACAAAGGAGTAAGAGGGAGTGGTCGAAGGGATGCGAAGCTTTTCAGAGGAGAACGTAAAGCGGAAGGGTCGGTTGGCGGGTAGAAGGGGTAGGGGGTCAAAGGGCACGTGAGCTGAAGCAGCAATTGGACCTTAGGGAAAAGACTCCGCGAGGTTCCCCTCCCCAGATAGTCGCTCACTCACTCTTAATATATCCCAGTGGCTCTGGTCGTGGACTGGTTTTGTAGTGAATTCGACTTGCCTCAGGTTCTACTCTTACAGGGTTTCGTGTTAGCGATAAGGCAACCTGCGTGAACGCGCATTGGCTGAGGAATAATTTTTATCGCCGCTCTTGTTTATTTATTTCCTCTGTGATCTGTTCCTCTTGAGCATCTTCCTGAGATGTAGTTCAATGAGAAAATTATCAAATCGCTTGTGGGATTTACTGGTAGCAACGATAAAAAAAACTATTTATAATAATTTATCTGCAAGCTTAAGTATTATATATTTTACTTTTTCGTATTATTTAGACTTCTTGAATATTCGATTTCCATTAAAGGCACTTTTATTTACATAATATATTTTTAAGAGTAAAAATGTATTTTCTTCCCTATGACGGGTACACTTTTATTGTGTAGAATATCAGTGATAAACCCACTTACGCAATTTTTCAGCGTTCTTCTCATTTATTGACTACCATTAAAATGTTGCCTTAATATTCATGTATGGCTCAGAATTATAATTATTCTTCGAAATTTATCGTTGCTATATATGTTTAAATCGGCCTCTTCGTATTCTTAGATTGATTGCAAAAATGGCCTTAAATCACATATCTGATTACTTGTGTTGATAATTATTATGAACTGCGTTCTTTTCTATTTCGAATCGACTTTAATCGCTATGGACAGCGTTGGTAACTTCTTACCGCGCCTTGAGTTATTTGCTGAATCTTCGTGATTCTGATCATAAGGAGCGTCGAAGCCTCGGATTTCCGTACTTTTTGCCGAGATCGTCGCCTTTATGACGAATACGCAATCTTCCTAATGACCGCACTCATCCTTTTTTATAATTCGGTTTGGCTTCCGCTTCCTCATTCTGCCCCGATCTTCATCTAACATAGCCCATCAAAAATCTTCCGCGCGTCATTTCCTCCAATTGGCTTGGAGATACGTCCATGCCTTCCTTTTACTGGTTACGCCATTGAAGTTCTTCGAGGGAGACTTTTTTGTCGAGTTTGACTTTTTTTATTGCCTGGGTGGAACGAACGATAGGGTAGATATTTCTAATGTTCTAATTACGGAAAATTGGACGATTGGATTGTAGTTGGTTTTGAAAAAAACGTTATGTCTCACCTTATGAAACCGAATTACGTCATCCTCAATTCTCCTCCTCGCATCTCGTAAGTTCGAGTCGTTAAAGATGGAGTCTTTATTATTCCTATACTTAAACGTTTCAGGTAACTTGGCGAGAAATTTTCAGGGCCGTTATTATTTGATTACTATGGTTAATTCATTCCAGCGGTTAAATAACATAAAATATATAAATATATAAAATCGAATGAATTTAGATCATGTGGGTAGATGAGACTTGAATGTGCTCATTTCAGTGTCTAGATGAAATTCACATTAATTTAATATTTTACTTGTATGTATTTGAACATAATCTAATTGATTTGGAGTAGTTTCATTATGTTGAAATTAAGGACTCCATATCCTGATTCATATCTGTTGATGGGCATTTATGTCGCCTAATTATTCCTGCAAATGTGATAGTTCCACAAAATGATTTCTCATCTTTTTTCTAAAATTTTGTTGGATGAAAATAATTTTGTTTACGTCCCAAGTAACCTTTCTTCAATGCATCTCAAACCAAAGCTTTTGTTGAAGTTTTAATTGTAATTTCTGTTAATATTTCAAACCACCTTGTGTTCATTAACAAAATGTTGATAAGATGTTTTGGTTGTTGCCAACTTCTAAGAACACCCCATCGATTCCTCAGCTATAAATGAGTAATTTTCATTTTTTCGTTTCGTTGAGCTAAAACAAGCGTAACCGTGAAATGTTACTTGCATTTCACGGAAAAGGAAACACTTTTCGAGCTTACGTTTCGCTACGTTTCGCTGCAAAATATCGTTTGATCTTTTAATCGTTAATAATGTCTCATACTCCCCGAGGAATCCTTATTTTCTGCCCTTTCTGTGTCTTGATATTTATCTTGCTCGCTGTTGAATCTGTTTTCGGCAAACATTTTCAAATTTCCCTTACTCTTGTTTTTTAATTTATGACGGTTGAAATCTCTTTGGCAGTTTTCTTAATTCGTCTTCAAGCTAAATGAATTTCGAATTTTTAAAAAGAGTAATATTTGAGAACGATGTTTCAGCAAGTGGAATATTTATAACAGATTTTGAATTCGTCGTAGCTTAATTCAATTGAATTATGTCTTTTCATTTTCATCGTTATTCTTAAACCTAGCCACTTTGTTTATTTCCATTTCCTAAATGTAATGGCTAACTCAGTGTTTCTTTCCTTTTAACAGGTAAGAAACAATTTATTACACATCCCCGATCTAACCTCGTAGTGGCAAGGATAACATAGTCAACTCTCTGATAATTATCTTAAAGGCTCGGTATCGTCGTTTTAACCGCAACCGTAGATTTATAAACTTAATATCAAGTGTAGTTATTCCTTCCAAGTTTTATACCTACAAATGTATTGCCATAGGTTTCATCGTCCTTTGGGTCCGGAGCAAGTTTAACTTTATCAACGGTATATCGAAGGAGATTTATTTGTTATATAATACCACGGAACAGTTAAGATTTTGGCAATTGTTTTAACCTAATTTCCTATTGATTACACCTGTAAACGTTTCTTCTTGCCTCAATCTTCGCCAATGAGTAATCGGAATTCAACAATAGACGGATATTTATCTAGATCTTGGAAATAATATACGAAGCAAGGAACGATACAGTATTCTAGAAGCTAAACCTAACCCCATCCTAACATTAGACTGAATCTCCGGGGTAGTTTTTTCATCTACTCCCACACTTATTTTAAGTTAGACGACATCTCATTTCGCTAATAGGATATCTGGAGAGGAGGTTGCCATCACGACCGATAAAAAAGATGGAAGTGTATAGGGGTGTGGCTGCTTAGGAAAAGAGAATTGGTTTTCCGTAAGAGTTTCGATTCTTAAAAGAGAGAGGCAAAGAGGATAAAATAAAAGAAAATCCTGGGATTTTCCGTTGGGACCGATTTTTGAAAAGTAATTGGAAGTTGCGGATATGGCGGTGAGAAGAGTATTATTTAGTTTTCCGATTTCAATCTTTTTCTTTAATTCTCTCCCTTTGTCGCTTTCGTGTGCCGGGTTTGGGCGAGCGGTTGGCGGATTTTCGAACGGTTATATGTTTTTTGGAGATTACAAAATTTAATTTGTGTTGCCGAGTCGAGGATGTGTTTTTATTTTCTAAGATTCGTCTCTTTGGGCTGTTTTTTTTCTATTCTGAAAGAAATGCCAAGATGTGGATCATTTCTTCTCGAGGATTAGGGAGTCTTGATCCTTAAAGTTTTCGGTTGGCTTTCTTAAATAAATGGCGTCTTCTTAAAGTGCTTTTGTTCCTTCGATTTTTGTAGCTTGTGTCGCGTTTCATCTTTCTAACGGGTTTGGAGGTAAGAGGTTGTGGGCTTCTTTCATTCGAATGAAATTTTCATCGCAAATGCGTTTCATTTACTTTACTAGAATTCAAATGGAATCTGTTCGGTATTTAAAAGTCACTCCATTTTATGAATTTTTATTGTTAAAAATTGAATTGGTGTCTTTTCATTTCTCAGCGGTATAAATTATCTACTCTCTAGATCTGTGGTTCCCAGCCTTTTTGTAGGCGCGGCACCCTTTCAAAGATAAACAGAATTTCGCGACACCCCAGTCTTCAAACAAGGTTTTTATATTTTCGCAAACGAGTATTACAACGTTTGCACATGTCGATTTGTTGGTACCACACTACAATCAATTTATTAGAGAAAACATTAATGCCCTAGTTACCTGTAAACACATCCGAATCGTTGATTTATTTACAAAACTAATTTTTCGCGGCACCCCTAAAAATCAGCTGCGGCGCCCCAGTGTGCCGCGGCACCCACCACTGCTATAGATTTTGCCTGCAATAAGCAAACATTCATGTAATATATATTATAATATGGTTATGTTCCTCAAGAAAACGCATTATTTTATTTCGTATTTGGTTTTTAACTTAATTTATTTCGGTCAGTTACGGTCTGAACTATTTTTGTGAATTTTACTTTTAGATTAAAATGTCGTCATGAGTGGATGGTTAGAATTTGGTCTTACTGCGATGCATTGCGATAATAAATTTAGTCCTGCAGTACCGGTCTTAATTTTTCTGTCATTTTTTTTACGCAACTGGAGCGTTAATTTCTCCTTCTTTTTTAATGGCTATGCGGTTTTCATCTCCGATTTAATACGATTGCTTTTTCCCTCGTTTCGATCTTCATTTTTTCTCACATCCACGTCCGACTTTTCTGGAATATTCAAATAACCTCCCAACAACTCGGAATTGTCTGGAAATTCCATGTAGGAGTACTCTTCGCTCAATTATTATTGCTCCTTTCTTCTTAAATTTTTATCTGTGAATTTTTTCTCTTTCTCCATGCCAGATAAAACTTATGCCATTTTGAATTGCCGTAAGAATTGGCCCGAATATAATCATATCCTCGGCCCTAAGACAAAGCCTTCCAAAACTTTGATGGGATCTGCATCGTGCATTGGAACACTTTCGTTCTCTCTCCCACTCCCAACCTCTCTCCTCCCACTCTCTCCTCACCCCCTCTCCCTCCCCACTTCCCCCTCCATCTCCCCACTTCCCCCCTCCCTCTCCCCGCTTCCCCCCTCCCTCTCCCCACTTCTCCCTCCCTCTCCCCAGCTCATAGTCTCCGTCTTGCTACGTCGTAAATACATCGTTTTAATTCCAATCTTTTGTGAGACCTCTCTATTTGTTTCTCTCTACCTTTTTCTTCCCCCGTTCTCCTCTCTACACGGGAGCGTGTTTTCCAATCATGCAGTAATATTCTGCACCCTCTCCGTAGTGTACGGATTCACGTACAAGTGATTTTTCTGTTGTATGAATTTTATCATGCTACACAGAAGCGAAGTGAAATGTCACTCGTGTCATTCTTTCTGTCGCGAGAAACGCCCAATTGTTGATGGCACATTTGTTTCGGTTGGCTTGTTTTTACTGGAAGTAAATTTTAATGGAATTTTCGTTGGTCCGCTGTGGTGTTTCAAAAAATTATATTTTTATCTTAAAAAGAATTGTTTACAGTTTTAGCCCGTCCGCTATTTTATTCACTCGGACTATTTATGTTATTTAGTTAATGATCATTCAAGTATGCTTATCATAATTTCAGGTACAATTTCAAGCGTACCTTGTGTGGTTTTGATTCGCAGTTTTGATGTTTAAAATCTGAGAAAAGTTTCTTCTGATATTTGGGTTTAATGACTGTTATTACCGTGACCACAAAATAATCTAGTATTTCGTATGAAAACTTATCAAAGTCGCATTTTTGGCATCGTGATTATAAACTTAGGAGTTGAAAAGAATGTATATACATATTACTCGCTATTTACTTCGACAAATTATGCACGAGATATTATCTAAAACCATCATAGCGAACCTTTTGCTAATCTTTAGCGATTAAAAACTTGCTCCGATTTTTCTCGTTTTAAGTACAATTGTTGGCGACGAGACTTTCTCGGGTTTCCCCTAGTTTGGCTAACGTATTTTATATTTTGTTTCTTGCCTTCTGCACCACTTACGTCGTTTCATGATTCTCGTGATTTTTTTACTTCTGAAACAGTTCCATTTTCGTCAAACGTTATTTTTACTTTTGGGTTATTTTTGGACATGTTTTGCTCGAGTAACTCGCAATCTTTATTTTTAACTGCTTCTTATCACGTGATTGGTTTTGAGGAGGTGGTGGTTTTAGGTTAGCGTGTATGTATGCAAGCAGAGGCGGCCCGAGGAATTTCGAGTGGAAAAAGAAATTAGAGGGAGTGACGTATTGGACGGGTTATAGTTTGGAAATGTTTAAGATTATGTTTCTCTTGCCTTATAAATCCTCGAAATGTTACGTCTGACCGATTAATCTATGTTTTGCATTTTTAAGAGAATATTGTCAACGCATGCACATTGCTAGCAAAATTTTCAGGCTATTGTATCTCTCTTTCGTGAAATTGTTGTCGGTATTGCTTAAGATTGAGGCTACGAAATAATTTTCAGTATTATGTATAATTATAATTCATTATAACTGCACATTCGAGTGTTTAACTTTTAAAAAACTATTAAATGTCTCTTGTGCATGTACAATGAAATATTTTATATTAAATTTGGATCAAGTAGTTATTAAAATGTAATATGTTATAATTTTCTTCGGCTTCAATTAATTTTTATTGGTCTCATAGCGAACAAATTCTTCTTAATTACAAACAGTGAACTAAAACTTACGCTTATCAATTTTATACAATTTTTTTAGTTTTGACTCGTATACCTCATTATGCACATTGGTTTTTTAAAGCTACTCTTTAAAGGATAATTATTGCAATATGCCTCGATCAATTACACCAATCCAGTCTTGTATCTGGATTCGCTATCACGAAAATAGCGTTTCTAATATCACGCGAGTTTTACCAGTCGATTATTTCTTCTCTCGCCAATTTCCCTACTTTCGTTGACATATAAACAAACTCCAGCTCTACCGTCACGTAATGGAAATAAAAAAATGGGCTACTTTCGAAGTCTCTCCATCTCCTCACTTAATAACGGCGTACCTTTTGAGGGGGAGGTCTCCCCTTAATTTACGCCCAACGATCTTTTTACGGCGTAATTTCGGGGTTGCCGCGGATGGGATGTTGGAAGAGAGAGAATGCGAGAAAGACAGAGGAGTGGAAATCTACGGGGAGAGAGGATTGGCGCATTGGAGGTCGTGTGTTGGGTGGGGCGTATCATAGGCCACTTTTGAGGACATTTCGAGACGGGTTGGGAGATGTGGGGGTGGGGGAGCACGGTAGGTATGATCTTCGCTTCGAATGAATGAGAGGGAGAAATGGCCCGTAATTTGCATTAACGAGACTAGTTTATACTCTTCTCTTTTTTCGTCCCGATCTTTCTCTCTCCCTCCCCCATTTTATTCCCCCCTTCATCGGGGACCCCTCCTTCTCTCCTCTAGGCTTCCGTCCCTTTTTTATCGCTCGTTTCCTGCTCTTTTCCCTTTTCGATTCGCGACGTCGCAGGGTTTCTTAATTTCTCTCTCGATCTTCACCCTCGGATAATGACTTTAGGCTAAACTATTTTTTTAGTCTCAATTTGTTATACTTTACCTTTCATGAGGGCACTCTTCAGACAAACTTTTGGATTTCTATTTGTTCGCTTTTATTTATCGACCTTAGACTTTTCGTCTCCTTAGTTTATTGAATGACAACTTTTTAAGGTCTTATGTATTCCTTCATATATATTGTTCTTTCATTGAAAATTTAACTAATTTTGATGTAACCATTCCGAAAGATGTAATTAGTTTTTTATTATTATTACTACCAAGTCGGTGCTACAGGTAGACGTACTCCCGATGGTAATACATCAGTCAGAATATTGACAATTAAACGCACAATACTATATTATTAGATAATTAATAATAACAAGGGGTTGTTTTCTTTGATATTTTTGCATGATACATTCTAGGTGTAGATTATTTATGCAATTCGAACGTTACCGCTCATTCCACATGTTATTTATCCGTATATTATATGATAGTTTTCTTGTTAGTGGATTTTAATGGTTATTGTTGAATATTGTATGCTTTCATTCAGGAAATTGTTCTTATGGGTGCTAAAGCCTCCGAAAAATGTTTCCAAGGAGTCACCGTAAAAACATCTCTTCCATATACTCAGCTGTATGTTTTATTAATGAACGCAGTTCATCTCTTTTGCATTTAGAGGTAGGTTTATGCCCCCTCGCCTCCTTATATAAAACAAAACTTGTCTCATTGTAACCCTTACGCCAATCCACTACGAGTGTGGGTTTTAAACTTTCATATTTCTATCGTCGAGGTTTTGGGATCCCGAAGTATGTAAAAGAGGGTTGTGGTGGCTTCTTCGTCTCGCGGGGTGTGCGGAGAGATAGTAGGGGTGCAGTGGGTGGGGTATAGAGAAGGGGCGGCGACGGGGCGGTTTTTGCATGCCGACATTTTCGGACGGGGGGAGTATTGCGGGTAGAAGAAGAGGGCGGGGAAAAGGATACCTTTATTTTAGCGTGTTATCCTTTGTCTCTCTTTCTCACCGGGATTCCTTCACTCTTTATTTTTGGAGGAGGTCGCGTGAGATGCGCATTTACCCCACCCACACCACTTCTCCACCCTTCGTACTGAATCCTCTCCCTATTCCTCCCTCCCCCCGTAATTTCCTCACCTCCCACTGGTGAGTGTGGGAACTCCTCTCTCTCTCTTTCTTTTTCATATCCCCGCCCGAAAAAAAGAATTGCCTTCTCCCAACCATCGGGGGAAAAATAAAAAAAAGCGTCGAAAATAATAGCTACGGTGCTTCCCCGTTTTTTCCTTCCCCCTTTCTCTCCAACCACCCTTTTCATCTCATTCCGTTCCCTCCGAGAGTTTGACGAGTGTTTCGAAGTCGCCGAGAAATTTTACCTCTTCATTTCGGGTATCTGCCGCCGGTCAACGCTCCCGATTTGCTTTTCGTTTTGTTTTTCTTTTTATAAAGTTCAACGATTGAGACCCTAATGGATTTTTTTCTCGCTCTGCGCGAAAATCTCCAAATTGAAAAATTTTCGCCTTCTTTCTTCTCCTCCCTGGGGAAGATGTTGTTTCTTTTCTTCGGCTGTTTTTTTGTAATGGGTCGAAAAGTTTTCGGGGGATGAGCTAAAAATTTCGGAGTTATTGTTTTTTCTGTCATTAGCGTCCGTATGTGTTTGTTCGTGTAACTCGGTTTATTCTGTCCCAAGATTTCTCTCTCTTTCCCTTTAGTTTTCCGATCTCAATTTTTTGGATTTTACCCTCAAGTAATTTTCATTCCGTTCCATTCATTCATTCCATGGTGGCCGTTAGGAAATAACTAGTCCTTAACGAGGATTCGATTCAAATTACAAGAGAATCTTTGAAGTAATTTGTTTCTAGTTCCCTATTGAATATGGAAACTATATTCCAAACCTGAGTAGTGGTTAGTTAGTTAGCTATAAAAATTTTCTCGTTAGGAATTCCGCTCTGGGGGTTCGGAAGTTTTCTACCGAGGTTGTTGCGAGATGAATAAATTTTTAAAGTTTTATTTATCATGCCGGGTACTGTAATTAGGTCGTTTTAATTCCTGCAAACGGCTCCGTGGCAGTTTTTAGACATAGTTTCAATTGCGTGTAATACGAAGTTCTTCTGTAAGCGTCGATTCTTCGATTCAAATAATAAAATTTAATCGGTGGCTTTTAGTATTAACTGTATAACTGTAACAATATGTAATTCAATATCGTTCGTTATAGCGTTATTTTATTATAATGAACTTCGCGCTTAACCCTTCATGTATTTTTACTTTCATGGTTTCACTGTTATAGCTTTTTTCCTGTTCAACCCGTTTATCATTCTTAATATTCGCCATATGAATAGCTTACTATTGTTTACCCAGGGGTTAAACTTTCCTGCAATTTCTTTATTTTTAAGAAACGGTATTTTATTTACCGCGTGATCTACTTAGATTCTGTGTTTATTCATTAAACACATGGCGAGTGTAAGTTTATGATTAATTTCATCTTCATGGCATCGATTTAAAATTGTTAATCTGCCACTACGATGATTTTTCTCGAACTTTTTTCGTTTAAATTTAAAATCGTTAACAGCAATGTAACTAGCTATTTTAGCGCCCACGGCGAACTACTAAATATGAGCTCCCATTTCGAAAAATTGTCGTCTGTAGTTCATTTAGTTACTGCCGTCAACAATTTTCGCCGCTTACTTAGTTGCGCCCGAGGTATATGCCCTGCTTTCTTTCCCTAGTTACTCTACTGATAGTTAGGATCACATTAATTTTCATAACACTCAAATTCGTTAACTTCTGTTTGATTGTATGTTTTTTGCTTTATGATGTAAAAGCGTGCCATATTTTCGTCTTATTTCCGATCACCGATCTTTTTATCTTTCTCTTTCTTCAGACTTTTTCCGTCCTTATAAACTTTTCCTTGGGTTCCGTGCATCCGTATCTAGCTCAGTCAGCCAAGGATTTCTCGGGAGAGAAATCTCGCGGAAGGAATAAGAATAATGATAATGAGGGAGAGGTTTGTTGGTTGGTTTCGGGTGATGGTGAGGTGGGGAGTGGAATTGCGATGGGGAGGCTTTGAAACTGCGAGATTCGAAAGGTTTCTCCTAGTTCCCATTTATATTCACGCCGCAACTTTCGGATTGTGGGACCTCCATCGTATTGAAACGTCTGTTTTCCGCTGGGTCACGTGGGATGTTTCGTAAATGGAGGGGCAGAGAAAGGGACATGGCATGTATGTGATGGGAAGGAGTAAGCAAAAGGAGAGGCGAAATTTTGGGTGGGGAGAGGTTTTTCTGGAGAGAGATGCTGTTGGGGAGGTTCAATTGGTCAACTGTTGAGGCTTCGGTTTTCTGTCGTCTTTTGTTTACGCTGGTGAAGAGACCAAGCAGTTTTTACGCGGCTTGTAAATGAAAAAACTCTGCTGTTACTTGTGTGATGGGCTTTTGTTTCCGTGTCATCGCCGTTAAGGCTGTTGTGAATTTCGACGAATATTTGTATCAATACATAAGTTGCTGATTTCTATGACAGTAACAATACGTTGGCTTATCCGTGACGTTCTGTTGCACTAATTTGGTTTACCCGTAAATTGAAGTATTTCGACATTTTTATGTAGATCCAGTTGATTTTAAGTGTAGGAGACGTTATCTTCTCCGATGAATTTAATTTTATTAAATAATGGCATTCGTTAGATGTCATCGCGGCAAAATTCACCAATTTTCTCGATTAAGGTATATTTTTACGGCTCGAAACGGTTAGGCAAGCGTCATTCTTGCTAGTAAATCAGTTCATCACCGCCTTGCCTTCGCGGAGGAAATAAAGCAGTAAAAAAAAAGTCGGCGAGCAGGTGTTGCAAGTACGTTTTGGATGGCATCCTCGTCCCTCCGTATGGCAAGGGCGTATTGATCAAAGAAGAAATAACGCCTCTAGATATGTGGCTGCAGGCAGGGGGGCGTTAGAAAAGGAACAAAGTGGGGATGCTTGCCTCGAGAAGGAAGGAGGAAAAATCGAGAACTTAGCGAAAAGTGGTGTGGGGCGAAGAAATGCTTCGTCGATCGTCATATGCATGCCACGCAAGGGATATTGGGAAGGAACCATCCGGAAAACGACCTCTCCGGATCTGAATACGGCCAGTTCGAGGGGGTGTTCCGGGTCTGGAGGGTGAGAGTGATATTTTTCGCCACTCCCCAATTTTTTCATTTTTTTGGGATGGTTCGGGGTGAGAGGGTAGAGTTTCGACATAACGTTGATTGAGACAGTTATGGTCGGGTCGGGCCATCAGTCGGTCGTGTGAGAGGGGGAAGAGAGAGAAACCGAATCTGCTTGTGCGGTGGGTTCCGGGTGTGGGGGAATATTTCGTGGGGATTGGGTCTCGGATTGAGGAACACGTGTGAAGGAGTCGTCGCAACGGTTTTTTTCCCGAAAGGCTTCCATCCCAACCTTTTTCAGGATCAGCCAGTTCTGTTCGCCCATCTCCTCTTCCCCTTCCTTCGAAGAGAGGGAAAAAATAAGAAATCCTCAGACGACTCCTCATTTTTATGGTCGAACAATGTGAGATGACTACTCCTCCTCTTTCCGCGTTCGATGACGATGTGGTGAGATAGTGGAGGTGTAGGAGGGATGCTAGAGTGCTGATGCAGAGGGGTTCTCTGCGTGCGTTGCCTTCTGGTCTTGTCCCGACTCATCCTGCTGATCCTCTTCACTCCTTTCTTTTCGCTTCGCCTTTCCCTTCCTCGTTTTTGCTCCCAATTCCTCCCTGGCGGGACGTGACTCTTCCTGCACACGTATGAATACCCGTATCCCGAAAATTTTTCCTTCGAGAGGAATACTGCAAGGTGTCGTCTGTAGTGTGCGTTTCATTCAGCGGGCAGAATTGGTTGGCTTTGCCTTTCTCTGGTCTTTTAGGTTGCGTGTCGAATTATTTAAACCGACCAGTCGGCGAGATTATTCCGGCTTAAATATAATTCATTTGAAGGCAGGAATATTATCCCGGCAAAGCAGGCAAATATCGGACAGAAGACAATACTCTCGCCACGATAAGAGGTCGTTGCCGTATTTGTTTATTTTTCGGGTGATTTATGCCTGGGAATTGAAGGAAAAATTGAGATTCGTTTACTTTCCTTATCGAGTGTTACGGCATTTCACCGATAATGGCACAGTATTTTGATATACGTAGTTAATTTCCTAGGGTAATTTTGTGATTATTATTTATTCCAAAAATTTTCCGTATTTTATACTAGAATAACTTGATAAAGTCACGTTATATTTTATAAAAGCTGTTTCGAAAAGGCCCATTTAGTTCCTTGCCATTAATTTTTACGGCGAAATATCGCTACATTGAGAGGCAAAATAAAAAATCTGATGTGGCCACCACATGACTTTCTCCATACCTGTAATATTTCTAAAAATTCCAAATAGGTTAAATGATAATAAATATTTTAAGGAACTGCGAGAAAAATTCAGACTTAACAAATAACTGAAATAAACTCAAACCGTAGCCTTCTGATACTGGGTATAGCCAGGAAGCTCCAAAAATTAAGAAAATAAAAAGGAGCGTTGCTATGACGTAACTATGCGTTAAATGTTTACAATAGTCGCCGATAGGTGGTGTGGTTGTGGCAGCAAAAAAATTAGTTTTTAAAGTATCTCTTAAACAATGCACTGTAGGGGGAAATGTTTCAAACAAAGGTTGTAGAAAATTAAATTTCCTACAACATTTATTCTAGTCAAGCAAATATGAAAAAAACTGATGTGACAAGAGTAAACACCCACTTCCCGTTGACCGATTTTTACCAAAAACTAATCAGTTCTTTTGCCTTTAACAAAATTGTCAAATATAAAATTTCGCGTTGACCTGATTAATATTTTTTTCTGTGTATATTTTTGCTCTTTATTGTTAGATTATTTTTGTAGCATGGGCTTTATAGCGTGCGAATACTCAGTATCATTAAGCCTGGTGACATTTTCATTCCCAAAAATATTTTTCACTATCGTTGGGTAAATCTCAAAACAATAAGAAATTATTTTTTAACTCGTCTCACCTTTCCAGTACATGCGTAATTTATTTGATAATTTTCTGATTTTATGAATAATTAAAAAGCATAAATTTGGGATAATTTAGCGAATTTGGAAAATATTGTCTGGAGAATAAATGGGTTTATATTCGTAATTAGGAAAAGCCGTTACCAGTTTACTGCTTAAATCGTTTCTTTCCTTCTCTCACGTATATTCGACCAAGTATCGAGCATTTAAAAAAACTTTTATTCGCGTATTCATTGTGTTTTATATCAAAGTAATCGCTTTTTTAAATGTATTAATTCCGGCAGTAATTTAGACTCTCGATTGCCTGGGCGATTTTCTTTTCTCTTTCATCAACGCTTCAAACTCGTTTCCTGTGGCCTCCGTGACTGCTCTACGAATACTTATTTATTTTAACCTTTGTGTTGGCGCATTGAATTATTTAATCGTCGTTGTTTTCTCCGTTTCATATATTTTTATATCTTTTTGAAACGCGCTTCTCTCTTTACGGTCTGCCTCCGGCGTGAGAGGTCCAACCAGTATACGGCACTCGGTGATTTACTTTCTTTTTTCGTGTGCGGGTTCCCTCATCCACTGCTCCCTCCCTTCCTATTTCCTCCTCTTCCCCATCTCTCCCTCTCTCTCACCCTCCCATCTCCAAACGTCCCTCTAGGCCCCCCTTGGCGCTGCGAATCAGGAAGCATGACCGTGAAGTACTCCCCGTCCATTTCGACATTGTTTTGTTTTATTAATAATTTATTTTCTGGAGAAGAGGAGGAGGTAGATGGAGCGAGAGAGAGAGAGAGAGAGAGCGTAGGGAAAGGGTTGTCGGTGGGTACCACCGAGAGTTTTGAGTGTCCCGGGTGGGTAGGAAGGGAGGTTTTTTTTGACGATATCCTGGAATAAGTTTACGTGGGAAAGGAGGGCGGGTGAGGGGAAAGGGGTGGTTGGAAATATAAAGTGGCGATGTGTACTAGCAAGCCCTCCCCCCTCCGGATGTTCTCGTCAAATATTCATCTGATCGCGTGTAACGGGGTTGGTGGCCAGAATACCGCTTCGCCCCCTAAAATAGTGGAATATATCGGAGTGGCGGTATGTATTGCTTGATTTCATGAATTCTTTCGAGCCAGAATGTATTTCTCCTCTCGAATTTTCGTGCGGCTTTTGTTTGATCACGACTATTTTTTTCCATTCGTACGTTTGTATTCTGTTTCGTTTGTCGTTTGTTTTATTATGTATTCATAGCACCTTAGCCAACCTTAACAATAGTTTCAAATGGAAAATATTTGTACATTTCTCGTGGTCATTTAGTTGTGACAGGCGAAATTAACGTACGGCTAAACTTTGTCGATTGATTTTATGAATAATAATTTTAATTGATATAATACCTAATTGCTATCTTTTTGCAGCTTTGCCGCACTCTGAAAAATCCTAAATTTTGTCTTCAACCTGCCTTAAAGTTTTGGAGCCTGAATTAATATTAGAAGTTGGTTTTATTGCGTCATCTTCCTTATGACTGCATTGATTATGACTAAAATGTAATATTCTGTTTTTCGATACGCCTACGTGAGGAGTTTCGTTTATGTTGATACCTCGGTATATTCTATAGTCTCCATGGTTAGAAAAACCGATAAAATCCCATTTCAAAATAATTTCACTGGAAAGTGGATTGAATTATCGTGATATATTTAGGGTAAAATGCATTGCTGTTTTAACAAGTTAATTAAGTTCCAAATTTCCTCTCATCCAGAAAAATTCAGCTATTCCTTTTGAACTTGCCGCTATTTTAGTATATATATTATTTTTTCGCGCACGAATTCGTAAACGTGATTTATGTTTAACAAGTAAAAGTAACACGCGAAATAGTCTTTGCCTTCCTCTTAATCCACGTGGCCCGTCTAGTTACATGTCGCAAAACTCTTGAGCTATGCTTCTCCTTCAGAGGATATAAATGGCAAATTCGATAGGAGTACATTCGAGACGTACGCGAAATCGTTTCGTATACAACGGCTACGGAATACCGCCAAACGTCACGTCAGGGCAGCCTCGGCGTATGGGTTTGACGGAAATCCCATTGTATGTGACCGGAGGATGATCGGGTGAATGACCGCGCATGAAGAGATGGATTTGGGAGAAGGGTTGGGGAGGGGGCGAAAAGGGAAGAGCGTTGATGTTTTCCGTGAGGTCAGATAGAGAGGCGTGGAGTTTGACCTTCGCATGGCGGCGTAGCCCGGAATCAGTATCTCCTTCTCGAAATTTGCATAGGGTCGCAGGGTCGAAGACGAGTGAGAGAGGGGGGAGGCAGAAAAGTGGGGAAGGTTGGGAGAGAGGGAGCGAAAGGAGAGTTGGAAGCGGAGAGACAATTTCAGAAGTGAGTTATACGGGCATAGACCGTGTTTTGCGGGTAGCTATGGCGGGAGTGAGCGGCGATACCAACCTTCATTTATCTAAAATTAAAAAAAAGCTTTGTCTGCTTTACACAGTTTGTTCTTTTAACGACGGAAGTAGCAATATTTTGGGAGATGCATATTTTAATAAACGTTTGCATTCATGTGAGGCAATTAAAGTAGCCGGAAAACAATATAAATGATATTAAAGAATGGTAGGTATGATAATTACCGGACTGGGCGTCTTTGTCGACGCAGTTAATTATTAAGTCATGGTGGGCAATAGGAGGTGTCAATGATTTGACTTCAATCGGTTATGAAAAAATCATCTTTCTACGTTTTCGTATTAATTCCTTTTGAGGTATCTTCGAACCCGTGCTGTTCGTAGCTTCTAAATCTGTCTCTCGTTGTCGTCTCCGTACTCGGAATTGAGCGAAGCGAAGGTGGCACTCCTGCAGGAAGAGAGAAGTTGGGGAGGAGGCTGGGGAGATGTATGGAGCATGGGAACACAAAGTAGAGGCAAGGAAGGGAAAGGTCTGACTTATCTGGCTCGCATGGTCTCACAAATTCCATCACATCTAGCGCCCATCCATCCAAAATCATCCATCTATCCCCACTTCCCGTTTTCAACCCTTTCCCTCCTTCCGTTCTCATCCCTTTCCCATTCATTTCCCTTCGTCTCGGGGATGTTCCGGTACTTTGATTCGTCATTCGCGTCGCATTCCAGATCGATGTCGTTTATCTGAGCCGCCAAAGTTGATGGCATTGTCGCAGGTTTTTCATATCTTCCTTTCCTCTGCTGTATCCCTTTCGGGAAATCGTGGCCGAATCATCTCGAACAAATGAGTTTAAATTTGGGCATACTTACTATGGCTATTAAGCGTGTTTTGTTTCATCACTTTTAATTCTGGTTTTCTTTTAAAAGGTATGTAATGTTTCTTCATTCAGTATTTTTATTATTCCTCCCACAGAAAATTCGGATGAAGTATAATAATCTAAATTATTCAATTACTTCACGGGTTACGTATTAATATTTATATGGCAGTTTATATTTTACCTCATCTGAACTTTCAGTAATGGAAAGACTAAGGAAAATATTTATATTCGTGTTTGAAAGATTTATTATTCAATATTGGTGATATTGACATGCATTTCACGAATTAGGAATTGATTGTGTCTGATGCCCTAGTAAATCGTTGAACAGCGTACCTTAAGACAATATCACGTTAACAGATATTAACGGATACACCTGGTAGATGGTTTCGCTCCGTGTAGGACAGGAAGATCGGATGGATTTATAGCATGAATAATTGATGGACCAAAATTGGGTCAGGTTATGTGTAATGCTCATTTCCTCTCTTAGGTAACAGGCATATCATCAGTCTCGTAACCACGCCTTGTATTTTAAGGTAACATCATTTAATCTTTTCGTGTTTTTAAGTAGATTGCGAAATTATGAATAATTCTACGCAAGTATAAATGGTTTTTTTCGAGACTTTTTTCTTCTTCTAAGACCTAACGCTAAATAATATCATGTATCCTAAATTTCTAATATACTGGGGGTCTTTCGATCACTAAATATTTTTTACTGTATGTTTAGTTTAAAATGCCATTTCCGATTATATTATATTTATATTATATGTAGGTTTCACTAATGGGAAGGTTTTAATTTGATGAGCAAGTTGTTTACGCAGAGTGAATAATTACAGTCTTCACAATTTTATCAGAACTGGCGAATTTAAAACACTTCTTGATTTCGCTGTCATAAGTTATCATATTGTTTCAGTTTCTTTCTCATATGTGAGATGGTTTTTGGTATACATAACCCGCCTTAATTGTATTTTCTCCCATCGCTTTATATTTCTACCCTCGAGCTTTCCCTGTTTCTTCCCCATTTCTTTCCCACTCCTCCCCGACCCCTCTCTTCGAAATCCCTTTTATTTCACACATACACGACTCCATCTTTTTCAGTGTTTACTTCCTCTTCTCGTTAACCCTTTCCATCCCCTCCCTTTCTTCTCCTCGCCCATTGCCCCCGTCTCTTCCGGCATCTTCCGTTCAAAGATCTTTGTCTTCTCGTGTCGCTTTAAACGCCTGCCCCCCCGTTCCCTTCCTCTCTTTGCTTTCCCTTTTCCTTTCCACCCCTCCCACTTGTCCTCCTATCTCTTGTTGCCTCCTACTCTTCTCTTTTGGGCATCGAAAATCGCCCGTCAGATTTTGATAAGTGCCTCGCGCGAAAATGTCACTCTGTCCTCTAACAATGGGTGCGGAGGTTGAGGGGTTGGGTCGGGGAATGGAAAGGGTTAGAGATAAGTGGGTAGTGTCTCTTTCCAAGGAGGCGGAAGTTGAGTGGGTGGTAGAATTTGGCAAGTAAAAGGGGTGAAAGGAGATATTTTTTGTCTTTTTATCTCAAAGGGGATGAAATAGGTGGGTCGTCGCTCCCTCGGAAGTATTTAACGAGAGATGGTGAAGTAGGGGTTATTGTTGTTGTTAATGCGAACGCTTGCTTTTGAATCTTTAGACATACTCATATTTCTGCGCCTTCCCTGTTCTATGGTATTTTTTGTGCTCTTTTCCTCTAAAACTACCCTTTACGGCATCTCCGAACTATGCACCCTTGAGCGGTCCTTCCCTACCTTCTTGCTTAAACCCCCTTCAGCTCCTCCGCACAAAACTTGATCTTTCTCTTCACGGCCCGTCGGCCTGGCTCCACTTCATCAATCAACCCTCTTCAAGCCTTCCTCCGCTCCTCTCTTTACAGTTTAACCCTCACCCCACCCACCCCCGAAGGTGCCTCCCCACTCGTTCACCTCTTTCACCCTCTCCCTCTCTCCACAACTCCGCCCTACTCTCCTCTTTCGGTGGTCCTAGCACTCCCTATTACTCCCTCTCCCCTTGCCTTGTTCCTCCCACCGGCGCCCTTACTTGACTTACACTTCGGCTTTCTTCAGACCTTAAGGTTTTCCTTCTACGAGTGAAGAGTTTTCCGTCTCTCGCACTATAGCTCGCTCTGTATACGACTTAAGAAAGTTGAGGGGAAGGCCGTTAGATGGTGTTGTAGAAGTGCCCCCCGTGTGGTTTCTCCTCCCTCTCACCCCATCTTTCTCTCTCCCTTCTCTCTCTCTCTCATGTCTGGAAAAGAGGCGTGGTTGGTTCTTCTCTTGAGATGGGGAACTTTTACTGATGGTTTTTGAAGGGGAAATTGAATGCTGGGATGGGTGCTTTTAAGGGCGTAAGGCTTATGTGTACTCTCTCTCACTCTTTCCTTCCTCGCGAGATCCTCCCGGAAAGTTAGTTTTTGGCGAAGATTTTGGTGGGTTTTGTTCTAATTTTTTACGGGATTAAGGAGGAGTTTGTCGATGATGCGGAGTTGCGGATATACCTCGAATGTGATAGGGATCGTTTGCCATTGAACCTTTTCATTTTATTTGAAAATTATTTTTTCTTCAGCATGTAGCGTCTATCGTGTGTTCCTGCATAATTCACACAGCGAGCACTGAAACGGTTGGTTAATAAGGGAATTTCTTAATTGTTAACCGGTTTTTAACAGGTATTTTCCTGCCAGAACTTTTTGTCGAGCAGGCTCTTAGAAATGTTTCACTCGGTTACGCTTGAAAGAGAAAGAAACAGGGAGGGATTGCTGAAAGTCCTCAAGAGTTTCCGAAGATAAAAGTCTTGTAATGAGTGCAGGGCCCAAGCTTTAGTGAGCGGGGTAGAGCGGAAGAAGGCGTGAAAACAGTGGGGAAAGATGAAAATTTAGGCGGGGTGAGGAAATATGGGAGGGGCAAGGAAATTAGCGGCCTCTCCGAGATACCATTGATTGATTAGGCAATTAATCATTTTATCTCTTATACCTTTCACTTTGCCTTGTTTCCAAGGCCTGAATCTCTACTGTTTTTGTAGGATCCTTGTACTCTCCTAACAGGTTGAGAAGCTGAATTTGACTTCATTCATATTTCATTCCTATTTCCTCAAGTATCCATCGATTTTTCTTTCGCCAAAAATCGTTTGCATGCTTTAAAATAAAATTTGCGCGATCTTTTATATCTATTTTTTTATGATGGATTGACAGGGGAAGAATTCGTTTTCGTTGTTGGGATAACTTTTTTATTGGAATTCGCAAGAAATCTTTTAAAGCCTGCACTATTGGTTGTAGTCTTAAATTGCCCTCTCCTCATTCCTTCCATTATATGTTATATTCACGTATTAACTTTCGGAGCTAAAGCTGACATTCCTCATACTACTGGTGGTTGTTCCGGTTCTGTATTTGTATTTTTCAGTAATTTCATTTTAAAAGGAATTTATACTTTTTTCGTAATTCATTCATTTGAATGTATAAAATACTTCGATAGGTCATGTGAAAGTTACTATCTTATCTCTCCTCCTTCATAAAAACTCACTTTGTCTTTTTGCCTGAATATCTTTTAAGTATAGTTTAAAAGACCCACCGTCTTTGATGTTCCTTTTCGCCGTTGTCTCATAGACACACTTCTTTATTCATAAGCCTAACAGACCAAAAACTTTCGCCGATTTTATTTTATAGCCCATTACAGGGTTAAACCTTTCCTACAGCTTAAATCAAATATTTTGGTAAACGACATCTCAGTCGTAAATTAATGAATTTATCTCTTTTATAAATCTCAAATCTCTTTTTTAAATCAAACTTGAGCATGATTTGCTAGCCAAAGTATTTTTCCATTATTTTCTCGGTATTATTTTATTTTTTATATGAAAGTTAAATAATTTAGTAACGCAGTGGAATGCTGTCAAACGAGCGCTTGAAACAGTTTGGCGCATTTTTACGAATTACCTTCATTCTAAGTATCCTTTCAGTTTTATCAATTTTTTACCCTGACTGTTAATACCTCAAGAAGAATGTCAACCATCTCCCTTCTGCATTCCCTGCCTTTGCCTCAGGCAATAATTTCGTGCCCGCCACAAGGCGGCACGCGAACATTTTGTGCGTCTTTTTTCTTATTTAAGGAGTCTGGCGCCGTTCATTGTATAACCTTAGCAAAGGAGACATTTGTCTTTTAATAAGAAAGAAAAGTCTTTGTGTTTTCCACCGCACTTTCCTCCCTTCTTTCCACCGCACTTTCCTCTCCCGCACGGCTCCCTGTCTCGGGAAGGCTTAAAAACAAGACAGGAAAAGAAACTAAAAACCTTCATTCAGAAAATTTAATTCCCGTGTGTGGCGGCTCTTTGAGTGGGTAGATCCGCGCCGGATACCTGCTCGCCTCCGAGTTCACCGCATAGCCGACCCTGTCCCGTCCGCGCTGGGCCACGCGAGGTGGATTCTCGCACGCGATCCCACGCCGTCTTTGTCCAGGGGGGTCTTGTTCGCTGTCGCTGAAAATATTCCATATCTTTCAGAATGGGGCGCGTTCTCAGTCGAAGCTTCGTGAAATTCTTTGCAATGGGGTGAAATCTTACTCCTTGGGAGGGAATTATTCGAGTACGGGTCGTTGAAAACGTTTATTTTTGTGTGAAGTAATATATTTAATGAAAATTATTTATTTTTACCCTGTGCGGTAATTATAACAGCTGACTTTCTTTGCTCCTTGACTATGGAAGTGTGTACTCGCTACTCCTAAACGCGAAAAAAATTATCTATTTCACAAGATAAGCCACCATAGTTTGTAGGCAGGTGAAACGTTACAGGAAGACTATCTTTGCTGAAGCCTTCCAAGATGTTGAGATGGTAGCTTTTTCTGTTTTTATACTTTGGATGGCCATTAGCAGTTTGATTTCACAAAAAGTTGTTAATATTCGGTTGGGTTGCAAAGGTGCTAGGTTATTATCTTGAGAGCCTTATCGATTAAGGAATCGATTGCTATCTTTTTGTTTTTCTTTTTTTATATTTTATAGACCCGAAAGAGATACTCAAGAACAAGCTTTTATTTTCATGGCTTTATATTCTTCCTCGCTTTTAAAAATAAATCTCGTTTTCTTTATCCATTTTTACGCAAATCTATTTATGCGTTTTTTTACAATAATATCACTCTATCACTTCCTTTTCTCCTACGCCTCCTCACGTACTATTTTTGCCAACATATATCGCCGTCTCTCCGTTCGCTTCCTCTCATCGTAACCGCATTTCATCCTATCCACTCCACTTTGCCCTACGTATTCAAAGAAATACCCCTCTTTACCCTCACTCAGCCTACATTTCTCTCTCTCTCTGACCCAATGTTCATCACGCATTTTATTCCCGCTCGTTCTTTCCATTTCCTTCGTCGATGTCCCGTGGGAATATCGGGTGGCTCTCTAACGCTTCTTTGCTCCTCCCTATCCCACTTGCACGCATGCTTTTTTATTCTTCTCATTCGATGACGGTATAGCCCGCCTGCATTTTAACTTATTTTTCTTTCTCGTTTCTTTCAGCATGCTTCTTTTTCGTCCATTTTCCGCATGCTTCTTTTTCATCCATTTTCGGCGTCGATACTTTCTCCACCTCTTATGCTGAATGACGCCGTTCATGCGTATTATAATAGTTGAGGAGTCTATCGGTGAAACCTGGGGGGTAGGAAAAAATCAAGTTGTTAACTGTTCAATTGGTTTCCTTCTATTATGGGCAATATTTACCTATAGTTGCAGGGAGAAGGTCGTCGAAGTTCTGGTATTTCTTAATTTAAGTAATTATTCTCCTGTGTATATTCATAGGAATTTAATCGATGTCCCTAATAGGCAAGTGGCTATTAGGATGTTTCTGTGTATAAATTTACTTTGACTATCAAACTCAGAAAGTGAGTAGCATCTACATTTTATTATTTTATGAAGTTGTATTCTGTACAACTTCATTAATACAAACATTTAGGAACTTAAATTTTTAAGATCTGCAATTGCGAATTTTATAAAGACGAGGCCGTTATAATAAGCAACATACCCATGTTTTAGTACACCTCCTATAAACAAGCTTTTTGTATTAACGGAATTTTATGCTTTTCTCTGACATTACTTATTTATGTTTAATTTTCGTTTTCGTTAAGTAACGAATCCTGTTGGATGATAATTAGTCTACAATATTAATAAATATAATGCTTGAATTATCGAGTTCTGAAGACCTTCAATGTGTTGTGCCTTGCAGAAAACATGATTACTAATCATTTATTAATTGATATCATTTTAAACTTAGCTGTTTCTCAATATTTTGGCGCTCACTCTACTTCATTGGCGTGATATTTATGCATAAAACGTTAAAGTTTCTGGAATGGAATGATTCAACCCTCTCATCCATATTTTCCTCATTGCGCGCGTCCCTTATCCTAATCGTAACTCTCTGGTTTATTTTTTTCCACTGACCCTCGCATCCTACCTCGTTCTCATATCTGCGGCTCTTAGAATTTACACAGGCACTCTTCTCCTCCTCGCCTCTTTTCTCCCGTAAATGGCTGCCGGAATCAAAATGCAAAACGATACTGTACCCCCGGCGATAGCCATTTTATCTCCCTCTCCGCTTCTTTCCTTGATCCATTCTCCCTCCTCTTTCTCCTCTCCCTGCATTGCTCCCCGTCACCCCGTCTTTCTCATTCCTCTCAATCTCATTGCTATGGATGCGCCTCCTTTACTTATATATATATATATATATGATATACATATATATATGATATACATATATATATATATATATATATATATACACACACACACACATTCATACATACATACACATACACATACGCTCTTATTTTTAAGATCCCACCCACTGGCTGTCTACTCAACTTTACTCCTCTTACATCTTCTTCTGAAATTTCTCTGTATCGCGCGCGGCAATCTTTCTATTAGTTTTTTGTCACAAGTTATTCCTCCGCTCCACTATCTCTCTATCTTTTTCGTTTTTATAGACGCCTATATTTTACGGAGATCTGAACCGCCTGAAAATTTTCGGAAAATTGCTTTCGCTCTACTTTCTCCATTATTTTCTCCATCTCTTATGTCTATTTTCTCAGCGCGTCAGGTTTCTTGTAGCTCCAAAGTTTCCTCTTTTCCCTTTTGTTCGAAAGTATATGGAATTTTCTTTATCGTCGGTGACAAATATACGCCTGGAGATCGGATCTAGAATTTTTGTTTGTTTTGAATCCTTAACTATTTTACCCTATCTGTTTAGCGGTAATTTGATTTCCATCCTTGACTTAGTCGCGTTAAGGTTTCTTTTATTTTTTCTCCATCACAGACAATTAATTTCATTCCGGATGTTCTCATCTGTTGTGGACGTATGTTTTCACGAGACGCTTTCCTCTTCGAAAAATATTTTTTTTTAACTGGAATTTTTGGCAGTTTGAAAACCCTTTGCTGGGTTCGCTCCTTGTTTCTTCCCCCTCAACGCTTCCAGACTCCAACTTACCCCTTCGCCCTTTATTATTACCGCTTTTACCTAGGTTTCGCGCGTTCCAAACCTTTCTTCGGAAGACACCCTCTGTTTATTTCTTCGTCCTCTTTGTCTTCCGCCCACTTATCGCTCCCATGTTCTCACTTCTCCCATCTTACGACCACAGTTTCCTACGCCGCAATCTCTACCATCCTCCTCCCTCACCCCATCCTTTTTATATTTCTCCCCATTCTCCCGCTCGCTCCCATCTTTCTCTCCCTCTATCCAGTCTCTCTCCGCCGCCCCCTTCAATTTCCTCCTCATTCTCTTTCTCGTCCCGTGGGTACCTCTCTCACTACATTTTCTCTTCCTCCTCAAACTCCGCCTGCTTCTTTCCTCCCGTTCCACGCCCATTTCCATCCCCCTGGAGAAATGTGTGTGGGTGTGCGAGGGAGGGAGGAGCGTTGGAGAGTGGTGCTGGGCGAGTGGGAGGAAGTTGAGGAAGTGTATGTATGCTGGGTGGGATGGTAGTCGAATGGGGAGGTAGAAGGGGAGGATGGGAAGGAATCCGGCGGGGTGAGTGTGGAAGCAGAGAGAGAGAGGCCATTGGGAGGGAAATAAAGGGAGGAGAAATCTGAAATGTTGGAATTTTATTTTCCATTCTCGTCCCCTTGCGTGCATAGATACGACCAAACGAGGAGGCTTTGTGGTGGGTGGGTCTCTTTTTCTCTCTTCCCTCCTCTCCCGTTTCCCGCTCTCGCTATCTCTTATCCTCTCAAGAGCCTTTCTTTTAATGTTGAAGGATTAGGGGATGGGTCCCTGCGTATGTTTGTCTGTATATGTGTATGTATGTAAAAGTATGCGTGTGGGGGGGGGGGGGGGGGGGAGTAGAGAGGTCGGTGATAGGGTGGTGTATGGTACCGGATAGGATATGTGATAGAGAGTGAGGTTTGGATTCCTTTCTTTCGGGGCAAGAATCTATTTCTCGCATCGTGTTCCGTCACAATATCTATCCAACCCACGCATCCTCCAGTTGAATAGCTATTAAACGTAAAGTACTGTCTGTCGTGAAGGGGATTCGGAAAAAAACTCTTATTTCTAGTGTGTTACGCGACGAGTGTTTTGCGAAATCACCCACGCGTACAAGAGAACTGTTGACTTTATTCTTTCCGACCACCGTGCGTATGTGCTCACGAAATGGATTCTTTATTTATCTCGAGAGAAACTTCTTTGAGCGAAGGAAGAGTCGGGTGAAGATTGTTCTGAAGGAATTGGATGTGAAATTGGAGGTTTTATGTGTTTATATTTTTTTATCGCTCGCGTGAGGCGCTCCGGTAAACGTTTTATTTGTGGATTCGGATAGTATTGGTCAGTTTAGGAGACCGGCTCGGATACTTCGGTGCGGCTGTGATCGATTTGAGCGAGTGGTAAACTTGGATTTCGATTCCATGTTTTACGGCCAAAACTCAAGTCGTTTATTTGGTACACGTTATATGTTTGTTTCGCGTTTGATTAAGCACATTTAATATAGTTATTCATTTGATTAGAAAGAACAGAATCTGATCTATTTTACCTACCCATACAGGTTTCGTTTTAAAAGTGTTGTCTGCTAATTAAGTAATCGCTAATTTAACTTTATGTAGTCCAGTATAAAAGAAAGGTTTTTAACAGGAAAACAGTTTACATTATCGAGTAATCCAAATGTTAATTTTATATTTCTCGGAGTACTCTGTTTTTCAGAGAATATTTGTTGACTATTTCAGCAAATTTTACATTTGTTTTTTGCATTTGATTTTTTCTTATAATGACTTATAGGAAGTAATTCAAATAGTTTGGCTCTTTTGAACACAAGAATGGTATTTTAATAGAGACCCAATGTGCATATTCCACTCAAAAATGTAACCGCAGTCTCATCTTTTTTTTCGCCGATTTTATTTTTAATATTCTCGGTGTAACCGGCCTTTCTGCTAAGATTGCGACATTGACGAAGGGCGAAAATTGAAGTGGCATCATTCTTGTCATACTTCAATTATAGAAAGAGCATTCACCTCTCAGTTCCTTCCATCAGCTTAGGCATCGTTTCCAAAACCGCACACGAATGTCCTTGTTGCTAGCGAGGTTATCGAAGACTTCAAAGCTCTGCTAATCATCAACCTCTGCTCCAAAAAAATAATTCCCGTGCCTTTAGAGAAAGACCGAAGCCAACGCTAAATAACAGCCCTCTAGTCGCTTTCATGTAACCTCATTCTTTGATGGAAGCAACCATACAAAAATGTTGTTCCCTGAATTACTCAATTCCGGGAGTTTTCGACGCAACCCGACAAAAAAATGAAAAGTCGATACGGGTAAAAAACGAGGATCGCTATAACCTTTTTGCATTCCTTTCCCCTCGTTTTGGGGGGGGGGGGTGTCTCAGGAGGGGAATCTCAAAGGGCAACCAGATTGAGTGCAAGGGATGTGGGTGGTCGGGAGAGAGGGGAAGGGGGGAATGCAGGGCGTCTGCGGGGGCGGAGAGACTGGAGGGGGAGAGGTGGGATGTGGAAGGGCTCGGCTTTAGTATGCCAACTATGCTTCGAAGGAAATGAAAGCGGAACTGTTCCGTAGCTTCGCAGACAAACGGCAACCATCCTCAGAAGGATCTCCAAGCGTGCGGAGGAGTTATTCTGCCCCCGCTCACAGATATCTCTCCTTTTTTGTTTATATCTATGTATATATCGCCATTGATTCTCTGCAGTTGGCATTCCACCCTTTCACTCTCTCAGCCCCACCTCCCACGCTTCCTTCGAACTTTGCCCTCTTCGCATTCTTTTGTTGCTATCCAAAATCAGGCTTTTTTTTCTCATTTCGCTTCAGTGTATTTAATTTTTATTACCTCGCATATCGCATCTCGTGTTTTCCGTCTTCAGTTTTGTGTAATGCTCTCCCAATAACATTTTAAGTTTATGAATATTTTTTCTTTTTCTTGGTGCATTATCCACCGCGTTATTTTTTCAGTCATAGCAGCTCAATTCCTTTATATTTAGAAATTTTTGTATTTATTTTTTCTTTTTATCTTTCATCTTTTTTGTAGCAATCTTTTCCTTTCTTCTCGCACCCTCTTCAATTCATTTGGGTACCGCGCTTCATCTTTTTACCCTTAAACACTTCCATTTTCTCATCCTATAAGGGAAGAGACGGCCGTCCGTAACGTTAGTTAACTTGTTCGATATTTATGGTCCATAAATATGTTCGTAACATTTGAACTTATATACTATCGGTGGTACTCCTATGGATCGGTTATCTACGTGAAAGCCTACCCTCATTCTCTCGCCCATCTGCGAATAAGTAACCGCTCTTCGCGTCCCCCACTTTTCCTGATACCGGCTCTTCCTCTTATGCAGACTTTCGATCTGCTCCTCCCCTTTATTTTCTCTTCTATCTCTCTCCCTGGACCTCCTTTCGTCCCTTAACCTCCCCATTCGCCGTATATACATAAATTCTATTTTACAGGGCGCCTCTCCTCTCTTCCTTACTCCGCCTCTCTTTCCCCTTTACGAGAAGGGTTGGTTTTTGAAAGGTTCGCTTGAGGGTAGCGGAAGGGAAATATGTTTTTTCCCCTTCTAGGTGGTGGGGGTTTCCGTAGGATGGGAGGTTCGTGGGCTCCTATGTACGGGGAGGAGCATGAAGGGGAGGGCAATGGCAAGAAGGGTAGTTGGTTGTCCGGGGAGATTCTGTGCGGGCGATTTCGGATAAAAGGGGGTGGCGGTGAGTTCATAAAATTTCATACCGACTGTTTCTTCTCTAAACTCTTCTCCTCCATACTTTTCCGCTCCGTTCTTTCTTTCCACCCGTTGCAATACTCACGTAGCTCCTCCCTCTGCACATACGCGTGTAATCTACCGGTCCTAACATAATCCATCTCGTCGGCGTTCGCCTCCTCGGCCTTTCTCTTCCTTTCGCTTGCACGTCTCCCTTTGTTTGTTGGCTCGTATTATTTTTTTCGGCGATAGTCGTGTCCTTCCTACTCTTTCCGTCTTTTGCGACTTTTCTTTACCTGTTATGCCTCATAGTGGTTCGGCGGCTTTTGTGGAGATCTATGATTGTTTTTTGTAGATTTTATATTCTTCTTTTGAAATCATTCTTTCAAACTGTTATGCCCCAAAAATCGAATTGCACGGTTTTGCTTTAGCACGGTTTTCTTTTAGAAAACTAATGGAATTGCACGACCATCGATTTGGCTTAAGAACGTATTTGATACAGTCCCCGAGCATTAAAAAAGCATAAAATTTTCCGGTTTGTTTCAGAGTATAAGAAAGGATAAAGGGAATACAGCATAACTAAATTGTAGCATGTGGAGCTCAAGGTGGGGCCCAAATGTAACCTTATGTTATCGAATGAAAAAGTCGTGACACGATATTTTCCAGGAACGTATGTACAGAGCAAAGCGAGGGATTTGTGTGCTCACTATTAGTTGATATAATTTGATTTGGATTAGAAGTGCCATAGATGTTTTTTCGACTCGCCTTTAATGTGTAAACACGATCGAATTTGCTCTTTTAATATCATGTACGTAAGCATTTTATACCCGCTATTAAGATTGTAAATTGTGACTTTTTATCGGACTTCTGTTTGATCAAAGAGAACACATTATTTATTTGGCGCCGGCATTTTATTTTCAAGTTTTTGTATTTTTTCTCTTCAAACTTTATGACGGAATTGCTTTCATCTGACGAGTTTTTGTCGGTTCTATTCCTCGCGAGAATTATCAGTTCACCTTATTTCCTCTTAATTAAGGTGAGGCGCAATTAATTTTTTCGGCGCTCGTACAGCTGAGGGGATTATTTCGCTGATAATCCGTCGGGGTTTTAAATTTTTACTTTTTTATGCTAGAGATTTCGTGAATTTCTCCGCCGTGCTTATGATCATTAACGCCGTTATAAGCCTCAGACGAATGCAATAAAGCAAATCGAGAGACTGCTCCTTTTTTCCGAGCCGTCGATACATAATTAACGTCGCCAAAAAAATCTCGGTTTTTCATATTTCCGAAATAACGGGGTTTTCCCCGCACCTTTTCGTGATTAAAAATTTTCGTCGGTCGCGGAAAATTAACCGTATTTTTATTCGAACGCGGGGAATTATTTTGTCCTTCGCCCGAGCTTTTCGCACTCGTCGTTTCGACAAAGATTAAAATATTTTCCAGAAGCTTTACCGAGAATCGTGATTCCAAGGGTAAGCGAGCGGACGGGATTGAAGTCGAGAAAGAATTCGCGGAGGTCGATTTCAGGTAGATTGGGATTTCCGCAGGAGGCATTGGGATTGGGTCATTTTCGATGGAGAAATGGGAAGGTTTTTGCGAATCCTTTTTTTTTAGGAGCTGGGGTTGGGAGGGAGGAGAGGATGTGAAGAGATTCATGCGAGCCCGGTGGGGTCGGTTTTTTTTTCCGGTGGTCCAATGGTCCGGTTGTTTAAATAAGGGTGCTGGATTTGGAGGGGGAGGGGCGGAGTAGAAAAATGATGAATTATAAGTTCGGAGGCCGAACGCAAAGGGTCAGGAGAGGAAGGTTTCAGAAGGGTGGATTTGCGACGCGGAGAAAAGGGGAGAAAAGGGGAAAAGGAGGAGGAAGGGGATGAAATCGCTCAATAGGCCCCTTTTTTTGCTATGAGCTGGCAGGAATTTTCCATAGACTTTAACTGTTGTTTTAATTATCTTTTTTTGATACAGTCGTTTAATCGCGAATACGGTAATAATCGCTCGTTTATATCCGATGAAATTTTTTTACGAGAAGTATACCTTTCAATCGTAATTTTAGAGATTCGATCTGCGTTATGAGCGCGCGTGACAGGCGAAGAACCAGGAGAAAGGTTTTCTTTTCGGTTGACATTCGTGGAGAAATGCTTCGGGACCTGTTTATCGAGTTAGCTTTTCGTTGTAACTTGAGTCACGGCATTGGGAGAGATAAGTGTCGCTCACTGCTTAATCCGAACACGTCAGAGCTTAAATAAATACGCCTCCGTTTATCTGTCTTGCTTCGAAGGGCGCATGCCTGTTTCTCTCTTGTGTAATTCGTCACCTCAAACTCATTCGGTGAGAGCGGCAAAAGGTTTTTGTGGTTGAAGTCAGTATTTCATGTTTGAACGATTAAAAAATAATAGTAAGAATTTAATAATATGATTTTTTGATTTTTAATTTCATTTTTAGTTTTCCCTCCATTTCAATGCATTTCTCAAAATATATTTGATAGATTAATATGTTTGCATTTAGATGAATGCCTATGTTTGGCAAAAGTTACTTTTTTCTCCACCAAAATTTGAAGAAAACGCTAATGAGATGGATTCATCTTTTTTGTTTTAGTCGTATTAGATTGAGTATCATGTCATTGTTTACTCAATGACATCAGTTACATGTTCTTACTATTGGTAAAGTTCTTATAGCACGTGCTTCTTCAATTATTTAACTAATGTAGTCGAATAACTAATTCAACAGAGAGTTATCGAGCTCGTCTTATGGCTGAAAAAATTTAAGAACAAACTTTAAAAAAATACTTTTCTCAGGTGTCTCCAATAGCCACAGCCATATGCTTTATGTTGGCTATTGGAGATATCTGAGACATGTATTTTTTAAGTGCTTGTTCTTAAAGTCGAATAACTGATTATCGTTTTTGTGGTAATACTCGAACGAGAAAATAATTCTCTACCCTGTAAACTCGCATGTAGTGCGCAGGATATTTTATTAACTTTCGTCATACAATGAATTATGTAAATGCTTGTAATGTGAGCATGCATTTCCTCATCTAAAACTGCTTCTTCAGAATCTCTTTGAAATATGGAGAAAATTCATAGAATACTTAGTCAATTTTTACGAAGCTCTTGTCTTACGAGCGTTTTAAATTATCTTATATATATTTTTAAGTATTGTACTTGGAGTTAAGTTTACTCTAAATCCCTGTTTTATCGAGTTACTTGTTTATCCTAGTTTATGACCTCTTTATATAATACGAATTTCACTGTTTTTACGCAAGCTCTTCTTTTCATCGTTTTATATGCCTTCCTCTTCTCCAGAGCCGTCGTAAATGCAACCCTTTCATTTTTAAAGGCTTTTCTTGTCATTCAGAACGATCTTTACCAATCACATCGCATAATCTTGACTCATTCCCTTGAAGGCATGCCTCTTTCCTATCCATGAAAGCCGTCTCGCCACTCACTCTCTTTCTCGCCTCAGTTATCAACCCGTTTTTAACCATCTACTGTTCCATCTCCTTTCTCCATGCATACGCACATCCTTCTTTCTCGCTGGCATTTTATTTTTTGGAAGTTTAAAAAAAATCTTCCCTCCCCCATCCTTCCGTTATTATCCAGAAGAAATTAAATGGTCAGCGGAAATGTAGTTTTGTGAAAAGGGTAGGATGTTTTACTACGGGCCAAGGAAAAGGTTTTTTTAGAGTCGATCCTGCAGGAGCGTGAAAATAGGGTCCGGACTAACTAACTAAACCTTTTTCTCCACCTTCCTTTCCTTCCTCCCCCATCCCTTGCGACCGAGATCCCCATGTCCTCCCTTTTCTTCCCCTCCTGCCCTCTATCCTTTCTCGCCCTTTCCGAATTCCCCTCCCTCCAGCCTTTCTTCCCTCCGGCCAAATTAGCGCAATTAGCGAATCATTCAGCTGGGGGATCGCCCTCCATGATATATATATATATATATATATATATATATATATATATTTCGAGAATGGGCGTGGGTGGCTGGAGGAGAAAAGGGGAGAGACCTAGGCATGTGCGGAAGGGTAAGGATGCGGAGAGATAAAGCGCTGTAAAAAATTAAGTTTATTCTTTTCGGGTCAGAGTGGGGACGAATAATTTTTATTGGGTAGTAAAGACCCTTCTTTCCCTTCAGCTCTTCTTTTTTTATATCCCGCGGGGTGAATGTGTGGGAGGAGTGGGGAGGTTCAACACGACGTACGCCGCTCTGTGTGTTTGCTCATTTTCGTGTTATTTTATTCGGGAAAACTGCGAATGAGTTTTATTCAAAGTTGGGATTTTTTTTTAACGCTCGTGCTGCCGCCTTTTCTCTTTCTTATGTGCGAGCGTGTCCCATATCTTCCCGAAAACCGAATTTATTATCACTTGATTCGAGGGCTGCACTGTTCAATCGCCCATTTATTCAGGGAAATGGCGTTAGATCCCAACCGGGGTATGAATTTTCTCGCGCAGGAAACATTTGCATTTATAAAGCTCGCCGGTTTGGTAATGCAAAAATCTCTTCTATTTAATAATATTTTAATACCAATCATCTTATCTAAATTCGTCGGATTTTTAAGTTTATGGCGTTTATGTCCTAGGCTACACAATGCACGTAGACTTTTATTTTTTCGTCGTACGGGTGAAGAAGGGTCGTCCTTTTTTCATTCAATCTCCATTGGTTACATCGACTTCATCCTCGTGGATCCATTCAACCTTATGCGCAATATCCTTTTTGTTATCGAAATTCGCTCTTTTATTTTCGTCGGTGCACGTCCCCAGAAATATAGGCCTCCATTTTCCGACCTCCCTTATTCATGGCCCGATTATATCGCTATAGGTCGCCTTCACGACAATCGGCGTTCTTTGTTCGGATTCTTCTCGTCGACGGTGCTAATTTAGTCTCGCGGACCATGGACGACGCCGTAAACCCCTCCCTCTAGGTTTCCCATTTTCCGCCCTCCTCTCTCTAAACCCTCTCTCTCTCTCTCCTCGCGCCTTCGCCGACTTCCCACGGACGCTAAAAATAGGGAGGGCGCGCCATTCTCTTGGAACTAAACAAGGCCAGAAATCAGCTCCCCTCTCTATAATAACGGATCGTTGATTATCTCGATTTCTGCCGCAGACAATTTCTATCCACAGGAGATTCCGGCCATTTATTCCTCCTCTCGTTTTTCCGTTGGAGACTTTTCTCTACCGTCCTGGATAGAGACTTCAGACTGCCTTATATGTATATTTTTTCCTCGGATGTGGTTGGCGGGGCATCAGGGAGGTCGGGAGGTTAGTGGGTTCAAAAACAGTTTATTTTTTTATCGCCTGAATCTTTTTATTATTTCGCCAGCCTTTTCTCCTCATCGCAAGTCTTCGTCGTGCCATTTCTGACGACGACTAAGGCGACAATAAGCCCGAGACTGCCGAAGATGGAAAAGAGGGAGGCTGTATGGCGTTTAGTCGTGGAAGGGTGGGGAGATATGGGATGGGGTTGCAGGATGCTTACTAGGGTAGTTCCGTAACAGTTTTTTAAATATTTTTTCTATCTCGCTTTTTTTATCTCATTCTGCCCGTTGTGTGTATATCTGCATTAAAAAAAACTTTCATTACTATTCCTGGGATATGATTTTTTGGGATTTTTTCCCTCCATCTCGACCCTCCCTCAAGGAATACGCTTAAAAATTATAGCCGGCTATAAAAATGAAGAGAGATGGAAGGAATAGGGTTCGGGATGAAGGAAATAAAGGATTTTGAAGTAATAAAAAATATGAAGTTTTGTTTGGATGGATTTTTTTGAAAGGAGTGAAGGAAGGAGTCTGAGAGAAAAGGCACCGGTCAAATGCTTTCGAAAGAATTAAATATTTTCTCATTGCGTGATGGCGTTTCGGAAAAAATGCGGCCTTTCTTATTTTTCAATAAATGAGTTTCTTTTGCCTTAAGAGGGTTAAAGGGAATCGTGATGAATAATTAAGGTCGCGCTAATCCATCTGTAATTGTTTTCGAAGGCTCCACCACGTTATAGACAGCATTTTTTCATCATCTGCAGTTGTCACACGGGCGGATGTTTCCTATCCTGTTTATGAACCGCTGGCTCAAACTTATTGCGATTCGGGATAAACATCACGTACACAAACATCCGGCCATTTATCTACGCATATTAATGTGAACGTTGGGAAAGTGTTGCTGGAACCATTTCATTCATGAGAAGCAATGCTTTCGCGATTCTTGGAGAAATCTTTATCTTTCATCCAAGTCACATTTTGACGTGTCCAAGTTTATTTTATTAATTATAGGATTTCTTTCAGTCACTTAATGAGTGTTTGCTTGCGAGGGAAAATTAGCTGGATTTATTTAAGGCGTAAAATTCGGATATGTCGTTGTATTCATAAGTATTTAACGTTTAAATTTTCTCGTTAGGCTTTGATGGTCTTCTGATATTATAGATTTTATCTAGGAAAATTCCATTGATAATACGGGATATTAATTTTGTTAGAATGATGAAAATAACAAAAATAATTAATTCGATCTTTTTTTCTGATTTAATTTGGTTTAAGGAGTCACTCCATTTTTTCATAGAACGCAGTCAATCATATTTTCTGATTTGATGTTGTGCATAAAGGAACAGCGGTGCGTGGTTCTCTTTTCTTCTCACTTTCTCTCTCCGCTAGTTAATCGGAAAGGGGTGAGGTGGAAAGGATAGCCTGGCATGGGTAAAGAGGTCTCTTGTATTCCCAACTCCTCTGCCCTATAATCTTAAACAATATCGAAGGGACTTCGTGCTCCAGAATCCTCCCCAATGAATTAAGCATCCCTTTCTCCCTCTCTGCAGACCTTAAACGTCCTTATCAACACCCTAATCCCGAATGCGCCCCTCTCATCCCCCCGCTTTCCTCCCATCCCCGCAGAAAGGAAAGGCTCTCCCTCGTAACCCCACTCACACACAATCACCAGTTCATACCCTGATTTATGACCCCTACCTCCCAACCGCCACCATTCCTCTACCCTCCCGACTTTTAATCTACGTTAATCTCCTTAAAGCCAACGCCGTTTAATCACACCCTTCAAGGACATATGTATCACTCTAGGAGAGGAGGAAAAAAGAGACTGTTTTTTCCCTCCCCAATTAAAAGATATTCCCGATAAATATACTTGTTTTTTTTTCGAGTTTATCACGCTGAATTCCTCGCGATTCTTTTTTCGCCCCTCCATTTTCACTGTCCTTTACTCATTCTCAACCCCTTCTAGACTTGTTTTTTCATCCATAAAAAAACTCGCATTCGTTACATCCGGCGTTTCCCTTCTGTTTCCAAGCCTACCACCCCTCCCCCCCTCTCTCTCTCCCTTAATGCTCTTTTATTCCTCTATTTCATTCCACGTTTTACGATTCTTAAACTAAGTTGTGTCGCGGACGTGGGAGAGGTTGGGTTAAAAAAGGAGGATGGGCAACTTGCGATGGTGGGGATGGGAAATTAGTGGGTCTCTCCGAGGAGTGGGAGACGATCGGAGGGAGGGGCGGACCGAATTGGGAGAGAAAAGAGGGAAGAGGTTTTAAAAGGAGGCGAACACATCTTAATGCCACGGCTACCATTTAAAAAAAGAAAGAAAGGGAGGAGTGAAGGAGAGAGAGCGTCTACGGCTTAGTTTTTACGTTCCTATCTGGCATCCTCTCCTCTCTCGCCACCCCCCCATCCAGCTCCACCTCCTCTCCATTCTACGCCCCTTCGTTCTAATAGCCCTAACCCGTAATCGGAATGAGAAAAAGACGTCTGCTTATTAAGATAGTCGGTGTGCGTGGGTGGAGGAGTGCGGGGGGGAGGGAGAGGTCGTGAAAAAAGGGCGGTGGTGGGAGGGCAGGGTTAGGGTCGTGGGGGGGAGCTCCGGGTCGCCTAATTTCGTCGGTGAAGGGGTTAGGGGGAGTGGAGGCATTCCTATTTGATGGGAATTTTTCCCCGCGGAGAGTCGAGGTACTCCCAACCTCCCCCATCTCCATGGACGGGAGAAAGGGTTGTGTCCAGAGGATTAGAAAAGGTTGATAGTAGGCGGGTTGCGCAAGGGGGAGGGAAGGAAAAATACAGAAAGTGGGGTTTGAGTGGTAGTGTGGGAAGGGGGGGGGAGAAATAGATGGCGCCGTTACGGGTCACACCCTTCCGTGTATAAAATTGGCTAGACCACGGTCGGTGGAAGAGGTTGTTATGTGTGTGTGTGGGGGTTGGGAAGGGGGTGGAAAATGTGGGCAAATGATGGGTAAGGGGGGGGGGAGGATAATTAGATTCCGCGGTGTTATTGTTCCCAAATCTTTCTTTTTTCCGTTCCACCCCCGCCTCTTTCCTCCTTTTTATTTGCGGGCGTTTATCCGAGGGACGTCGCGATTTAGGAGTCGGTATGCATGTCTTGCGGAATTTGATGGCTTTGGCGTGCAAAAGGAGTTCCCTCCCCCTTCCTTCTTTTTACCCCTTGAGGGAGTGACTGCGCTGCGGGGTAATGGATCTCCGGGAAGGAAAGGAGGGATTTACAAAAAAAAAAACTGAACGTGTTCCGTATTTTATTTGGGCTTTTCTTAATCGTTTTCCTCCCGCTTGTTGTCTGATAAGATCTTTTAAGATTTTTCCCCGTTCTTTCTTTTTCCCTCCTCGCTCCACCTCATTGCCTATGTCGTTCGGGGGGCAAGTATAACATAAAGATGGAAGCGGAGGAGAGGTTGAAGGGGTGAGGACGGGTTGCATTCATTGTTCGGGCGTCTTACTTTATGAACAGTTTTCTCGCTTTTCCGTTTAGTTTTTTTTTTCGGGGGCGTAGCGAAATTGCCGAAGGTTTTCGAACCGTTAATTTGCTTGTGTGCTTGAGCGAAATGTGTAAATAATCTTCAGTTCATCGCGGTGTATGAGTAAAACGCTCATTAAAACCACGTTTTCTCCCACTCGCGGTGGGATTCACGTTTCGGAGTCACGGGATGGAATTTTCTCGCCGCGCCTCTTTTTTTTTGAGACTTTAAATTTTTACGCCCCTCCGTCGTCGCTATAATCGTCATCTTTAATGATTTTTTCCATCCCTTTCCCTTGATGAATCGAGGAGGAGATGGTTTGATACCGTACGTTTCGAGCGTTTAAGAAAATTGGGGTTTTCTTTTCAGAATGGAAAGGGTAGTTCGTTTCGTTATCATAGTTTTTACGTTCTCTCGTTTTTTTGTCGAGTAGCGAAGGAGGAGCGTTTACGGAAAAATGTGGCACTCGCGTTTTAGTATCTCTTAAGAAATCGAAGAAGAAGAAGATGGAGTGGCCTTCGTATTTCTTTTTCGACGAATGGATATATACAAAAAATGTTATTTGATAGCTGTTGTGATAAAGCAGTCATCGGTCCTAGTCATCATCGTAGTTTTTGGCGCAAGATTGTAATTTCCTAGTCTTTAAAGGAAGCATCCCCAAATGAGACAAGGGGGAGAGAGAAGGGTTTTATCATGAGAGATGATCCCGACGATAAACACTTTGAAGCGGATGGATGGCGTATCGCGTATTCCCTTTCCTTTTCATCCTCGTTTTAATGCGTTTGTTTTTTCCTGTTGTCATGCTCGAATATACGTCCCGCAAGCGGAGTTACACAAATGTCTTCCATAAAATACTAACGATCTTCTCGAAATTCCTTTCCCTCGTTAATCTTTGGAATCCCTTTCGTCATTTCCGCTATCATATATTACAACAGCCGTTTCGCAGCACTGTACATAGCCGTTCGTTTTTTATTAATATATATTTATATATAAACGAACGGGGAGAGTTTCTGTATGTAACGTATATTTTCCTGCTTGGGTACAAAAGATAGCGTCAAGGACATTGCATTAAAATCGGGAGATGGCATCGTTTGTTACGCCCGCAATTCTCGTTGGCGAAAAATCCCGATTTGAATCATAATGGGAAAATCAGCGTCTCCCTCTCTCTTTTTCTCTACTCCTTGGGAAACGAATTAAATCGCGATTCGCCGTCGAATATCGAAGCGGAACATGTAGCATCTTTCGTCGCATGATTTTTATGGGCACGGAGAATTAAATCGCCGATCTACGTAAATTTTTCCTCCGAAAACAAAATATAAAAAAATCCCCACCGAAAAATTTCGTATTCAAATAGCGTCGCTATTCTTGCCAAAAATCCTTGTAGGTCGCAGTTCGACGTAATATCTTGAGCGGCATATTCGGCATCGGTGGGGTGGCAGCTGGAATGGGGGGGGAGGGGAGGGGGACGGGGTGAGAGGAAGAGTTCGTTCTGATCACCAATTCAAAAAGAAATGTCTCGCGAATTCAGATGAGATTATATCCGCATTATGTCTCGTTGTCCGAGTCGAACTTCACTCGATAATAGAATGATTTAAATCGGACTTTAGGTTCGATTTTTCTCTTTTTATTTCCTACGTATCAAATCTTGGCTCCGGATCGGGTCTGCGCTCCGTCGCTACCAATGGCCCGCTTTTCCCAGTCCCCTATACCGCTTCCTTCCCTCCCCTCTCTCCTTCCTTCGCTTTTCTTTCCCCTCCTCCGCCGCTCTCAGTCATTCGATTTCATCTCTCGTCGTTCCCGCCCCACATTCTCGCTCCCTTACTCCTCCTCTTCCCCTAAAATCTCTTTCTCTCTCTCTCTCACTCTATGCCGTTGCCTCTCTCGCCGAAGCGGTTCCGAGTCGAGCTCTATGATTGGCTATCGGATCCCCGGGTTCGAGTCCCGCCTCCTCACTTGCCCCTTTCGAGTCCCCTCCCGCGTCTTGACCAATGGCGTCCTCCCAGATCAGGCGCCGTGTGTCTCTGGATTATGGTGGGAGTAGGAATAGAGGAGAGGTATGGTGTGGGGATGGGTGGAGAAAGAGATTGACGCCAGGTCCGTGTTTGGTGAAGGATCTGAGCGAATCAGGTCGCCATCTATCCGTCAGAATTTTAAATTGAAGTAATATCTGTAGTGCGCTGCACGAAGAGAATATTTCGATTGTGTTGCCATCTACCATAAGTTTTGAACGAAGTTTAAAAAAAATGATTATTAGGAGGTTATCCAATTGCAATGTATTCGGAGGTGTATGAATTGAAGACTGCTAGGAGGGGTTCGTGTTTGTTTAATTTCTGGATTGTATATTTTCTTTATTTTAAGTTTCTTTACTTCTATATTATAGGTATAAGCTGAATTGGAACAACAAATTAATACCAAAACAGCAGCGGCGGTTTTTTTACCGGTCAAGTTTTGCTTTAATGTAGCAGTATGTGTATGGGAATGAGTACGTTCCCTTTTAAGAGAGTTATTATCCCATAAAATAGTGAAAATGTCTTTATAAAGACTCAGAAATTGCACAACTTTTTATGTTTGCTTTGATGTAACATTTTTATCAATCAGAATGTCATATCAGATGTAACTTGTAGCTTAATCTTTTTTACTAATTTATTATCTTAATTCATAACTTTGTTGTTCCTGTGGGTGATGCATTAATTAAGATCGCTGTTACCAAATAAAGTATGACGAATATTCATTACGTTAACTTCTTTGGTTATCAACTTTATCCTACGAAACTGAGTTTTTTTTCGACCAAAACGAATTTAAAATTAATTTTATCTCCCTTTCAATTGATGAGCGAACGCGTCGGTAGTCGCCCCGGCATCTAGATTCTTTTTCCTATCCCTCGCCTTCCTTTACCATTCCCCAAATCAAAGGGAGCCGACCTCATTTAATCAGCGCGTAATGTTTGCACTCGTATTCCTGATGGAATCCGATTCTTGGTGTGACATTGGAGTGTCCATTAATTTTAACACCCTTCCCCTTGGAACCATGTCGGGTAGGGTGGGAAGGAGGTGGCATTTCAACCCTCCGCTGCTCCCCTTTGCGTTTTAACCCCCAAAAGTCTTATATTTAATTCTGTTATTTTCCCTCTTTGCAGGTAAGGAATTTTCCTCTCCCATTCCCGTGTCTTCCCGTCATTCTTCTTAAGGAGACCCGCATGCTTCGCCGCTTTCGTGAGTGAATTTTTCCCATCTCTTTTCGTTTCTTTCCCTTTGTATTTTATTCCCTCTTCGAAATCTCGGCGGAAGTCGTCGTTCATCATCGTCCCATACCCTACCACGGTAAGAATGTTAAGTCCTTAGCTCTCTCTCTCTCTCTCTTTCACTATACTTATTCTTCCCTCCCCTCCATCTCCTTTCACTCGCACACCACCTTCCCGTCTTTTCTCTAACTCGCCGAGGACGCCGTATTTCACCTCTCCCGCTTCTCTCTTCTCCCTCTTCCTCTCCCCGTCCCACTTCTCGCGCCTCTCCCGATGAGATTCCTCCTCGCTTCCACCGTCGGACTCCCCAGTAAAGGCGGCTAATTAGGTTGTAATAAGATTCCCATGCTTGTCTCCCCAACCCCCCACTTCATCTTCTTTTCCCTTCTGTGGCTATCGTACTCGGGGTTCGTCTAAGCTCGGTCTTCTATTCCCACTCCACCTTTCCGCCACCGCCTTCTCCTTTAGGAGTGATTCGCCGTCTCTCCCTTTAATACTTTTTTCGCTTCCTTCCATTCTAAAAGATGCTATTTATAAAATCCGATCGATTTTCAGTTAACGTGGCTCCGTCTCGTTATATATTTCGCACAATAGGCTCTTTTTCTTTATGTAGTCTTCTTTTTATCATGCCCTACGTGTCTTACTTATTCATTCGCTATTTTGATTTGAGAATTTGGTGTGTCTCTTTCCTTTATAATTCAGTGTTTTCTTTGCGGTTTTGTTTGGGAATGGGATTATGGTTTTTTTTATCGTTCTTACTATTTGACGTTAAAAATGTTTTTGTCGAGATGGATGCTATTTTGAATTTATCGCCGAGTGAGTTTTTGTAAGATTTATGAGAATTTTTCGGTGGATTTGTCGTGATTCATTGCGAATCGATGTTTGCATTATCTCTAATTGAGTTACTGCCAGGGGATTTTATGAATACCAATTTTCCGTCGTTTACTGTGGATTTATTGAAGGTGGAGAAGTTTTTAAGTTTTTGACACGTCATACTCTTGCTTTCATCCCTGAGCGAGTTCCATATTGGCGAGTTTGCAATGGACCAACGAGTTTGTTTTATGTTAACTAGTGTTTTAAGTCTTTTATTGGGAAAAGATTTTGAAATCGTAGCGTACATGTTGATTGTATCAATTAGGAAGAATCCTAGGGAGGTTGCATTTTTTCGTTTCTATATTTTTCAATTTTGGTTGGCAGACAACGGAGATAGTTTTCGTCTTCAGAGATTTAATTTTTTTCCTTACATTCGTATTCAGAGTTATTTGTTTGCCAAAGAATGAATACAAATTTGTTTGCATCCTTGAAATTTCAATTTATAATCGCGAATCCTTGTTCAAGGTTAGTATTATCCTTGATAACAATGAGAAAATAGAATCTCTAGCACAAGATGGCGTGATCTTATTCTTCTTTTAAGTTTCCAGATAATTTTTGAGGGATTTTCTTCGTTTCATGGAAGATTTATGACAATTTTCTCTCTTTTTATTTGCTTTCGCACCAAAGGGCAGGAGACGTCCATTCCTCTCTCTTCCTTCGCAGCATGTGAAATTTCAGCAACTTCTGGGAACCCTCTCTTTTTTCGGATTTCTAGATTGGGTGAATAGAGAAAAGGGAAGAAGGGGTGGCGATTTTACTGGGATGATATGTGTAGTCTGCAGGGTGGCGTATCATACAGGAAGAAGATGTCATCTGACTTTTCTCCCTTGGCTCTTCCCGTAGTCTTGCCTCTTCTTGGCATATGCAGAAGTTTGTGACTTTTCCCCTAACCCCCTTCTCCCTTCTTGCTCTTAGTGTCGCATATCTTTCCAACCCACTTCTCCTCTCCACCCCCTTCTCTCCTCCTTTCTCATCTTCCCTCCCCTTTTTAGTATTTTTATTTACGTCCTTTCCCTTTCCTTTCCTAAGAGGGTTGAGGAGGCCGAGGGTGGTTTTTCTCCAACCCGTGACTTATGGACGAGGCCTTGAGGCGTTTCCTTCGCATGCTGGAGGACTTTTCTGTGGGGAGACTGCTGAGGGAAAGGTACTGGAATGGGTTGTGTGGGCTGAGTAGGTGCGATTCTAGGATGAGAGTGAGGGGAAACGGAGGGGAGAGATAGAAAGAGAGGGGTGAGAGTGAGTGGTTGGGAAACGGGCTAAAAAGGAGGAGGAAGTAGGGAAAAGTAAAATAACGAAGTAAGGAGAGATAAGGAGATGCACGAGAAGGAAGGGAGGAAAGGAATATGACGTAGGAAGTGGATGGTGTGGGGATAGCTGAGACGATGGAGGAGGAAAATAGGTACGCGAGAGAGGGAAATGAGAAGAGGAAGAGAGGGAACGAGAAAGGAATGTGTGTGTGAAAAAGAGACGGAGAATGGGAGGAGGGACCGGGTTTACTGACGTGATATCTTGATGGCGTCGCGTACTGGGTGCGTCTCTGGACGTTTTTTGCCACTTTTTTGTCCCTCGTATGTTTTGACCGCTTTCCACGTTGCGGTTTGGATATAGCGATATAGTGTGTCTCGTATATTTTTTGCTCGTCCAAGGTTTCCTTTTATGTTGCTCGTACCGCCATAAGTGGTCAAAGTCGTTTAAGACGTTGTATTCGTTTTGGTCCCCTAAAATGTCATTCACAGCGGTTGACAGATGGCTTTCGTCGTTACTTTCGACCCATTGAGAACTGTAAAAGTGCATCTGTTCGCGCGTGACGGAAGTGCCATTTTTGCTCGAATTTCATAACTTCTGTATTTGTCGTTGGACAGCCCATGTGCATTAGGGGTATGAGGGATTGAAATTGCTATATTTGAGACTCCGTTAGATCTTTTTATTCCATAAAAAGCCAAACGAGGGTAATTTTTTCCCAAAATTAAATTAAGATATGTCTGTTAAATATCAAATTAGAGATATATTAACATTGATAAAAAATAAAACTGTTGCTTAAAAAGATAAATAAGATTTAATGCCCAGGCTTTATTTTCAGACAAATTGTAATGCGTCGCAATTACCAGTGTGAGGAGGAAGGGATAGATTCATATTTTCCATCCCACTGCGGATAAGAGGGAGGGAATGCAGGGATAAAAAAGACGCCTTTTCGAAAAGGACTGATATCAAAAGGACAGCGCCGTCCAGCGGTAAATGGAGAGGATTAAGACGGATTGAGGGGCAGCCCGGAAGGACGGGGCGAGGGATAAATGGAAGGAAGGAGGATGGGCGGGAGGGGGTGTAGATAAGGAGCGGTGAGAGTATAGTAACTTACGCACCCCAATGTTTTCGGTGAAGGTTTTTATTCTTGGGCGTCCGGAATATGTGAACCAGAGAGTGTGGGACGGTTGGCTTTTGTGGATGACGTAGAACCTATGTGTTCTACGCACCCCCTGCGAAGAGTTAGGAGCAGCGGAGGAGGGAAGAAGAAACGTCGGGTTATCTGCTTGAGTGCGCGAACCACCCTGGGTCCACATTTTTTTAACCCACCCCCGCCTCCACGCTCTCCCAACCTTCCCTCACCTACTCTTTCCAACTCTCCCCAACATCACTTGCCATAAGACAACCACTCCTACTCCATCCTCTATCTCTATTCTTCTTCGTTCCTTCCTTCCTCTCCGTCCGTTCTCCCTCGGTTTCTCAACCCCTAACTTCCCTCCGTCACCCTCGGAAGCAGCCATCCACTCCAATGTTCTTTCCACCCTCACCTCCCTCTCCAACCCCGCCGCTTCTCCGCTCCCAGACAATGCATTCACCCTCTTCTTCTGTCCTACCCACTCTTGGCTTCTTTGCTTAAGTAAACTCACTCGTTTGCATCAATTTTGTAGGACAGAAGGGAGGGAAGAGGGTGATTTTTTCCTTTCTTTTTTTCTCTCTTGTTTTTTGGGGGATGAGTCGGTCTATGAGCGTAAAAAAGGGGTTGTCCGGCTAGAAAGGCAGAATGGAGTGTCCCCGAAGTATTTTTTCCCGCCGTATTTTTACAAGGATGTTTATTTCTTTCGGAGAGGAGGATGGAGGCGCGAGAGTGAGGTCATATTTGCGCGTCGGCCACCTCGGATGGGGTTAAGACTGTGGGACGGAAGAGGAAGAGAATGTGGGGGTGGGGCACCATCATTAGTGTTGGCGGTGGTATTGATGGCGTATCATAGCGATGACGGATTTGGTGCGAGATTTCGTTTAATCTTTTTTTACTGTGGCTGGGAGTTAGTAGGAGTTGTGTCGGAAGAAGGGGGGAGAAGCTACTTTTTCCCGAAGTAGTTGTGTCTATTCTTTGCGTGTTCAAGGTTAGAGGGATAATCCAAGTGCCATTCGTGCCTATGCTAGCTCCTTCTGGTTTTAACTGTCCAGCTTCGTTCGTCGTATCCCTTTTCTCCATCCGCACTTTTTACGATCGTCGTTTTGTAGCTATTTACTATTTACAGACGATTATAATCCGGGAGCCTCCAGTGAAAATATAATTTTCTTCGCTCGCTACTTTGAAGATTGCGTGCGGTATTTCAAGGGGTTCCACGTCCGAGTTAAGTTTTTGGCCAATGTAAACCATTACTTTGTGGTTTATGGTGTACGTTCAATCACATTCGTTACATTTCATAACCTTGGGTGAATTTAATCGTTCCGTCCATCCTGCTGTGTAAGTTACTCTGATTTTTACTTGTGGCTGATTAACGTCATTGACAGTGTTGTCGAGCATTGAATTATTAGATAAAAGAGGATAATATAGCAATCATTCTATGTTCTTAAAATTGACTTGTTTTAGTAATCGTATCCGGGTAAACCACTCATAATTAACCATCATTAAAATACTTCCGAAGTGCTCATTATCGACATGTATGAAGATTTTGCCTTGTTCCTCTATGAAGAAGTAATAATTTAGGTCCTTTTTTTATAAGACATGTCATTTTAAAAACTGTGGCCGCTAGATAGAATTTTGGATTGTTTTTTCCCCAATATTATGAATTCATTAATTTGAATGTAGTGCCCATTCAGAATTTAAATGCGGATGCCTGAACCCCTCATAGAGATTTGAATTATTTCAATCTTTCGATTAATCAAGTAAATGATACTCGTACATCCGCGGACGCAGTTTTTTCAAGTGTGAATATTTTTTCTTTTATAAGTACTTTTTTCACATTTGCTGCGGAAGCTTGATTATTTATTTCTCATTACTTTTTCTGTTGGTTGGGGACTCGGTTCGTTTTTCTCACTCTACCCATTTCTCATCCCCTTCGTGCCCTTCTCATGGCTAGATTATCTTTTTTTATCCTCGAGTATTTTTCCCACTTCTTTCGCTCTGAAATGAATTTTTATTTCCCTTTTCCGTGCGGACCCTTAGCGTCTTATCCCCGCCCGTCAGTTTTTCTTTTCGTTTCTCTCTCCGCCCCTCCCCTCCCCTTCTCTCTCCGCCCTACCCCACTTCTCTTTCCAACTGCTCCGAGTCTTGGAATTATTTTAATTCAGAGGCCGGCAGTCACTCTTGTGCACGAAACGACCTTTTTGGCTCCGGCCGGACCTACCATAGCATTCCCCATCCCACCGCCTCATTCCCTTCCATTTTCCCTCCGCCAACCCCTTATACCGCCCCCATGGTCACCTCTTTTCTCTCTCTTTCTCTCTCCACTTCTCTCCTCCTTCCAGTGCACACGCCTTTCTGACTCCTGCAATCCACTCTTGGACCTTCCTCTCCCTCCCTCTCTCCTCCGTTGTTTTCTCCCCCCCCCCTTCCTTCATTCGGCTCAACCCCTCTGTACTAACCTTCCAAATGACCCTTTTGCGTCTCTTCTCACACTATCCCCTTCTGTCTCTCCCGCCCTCAACTATGTCTCTGCCGTCACTGTTCCTTTATTCTTATTCTAAATCTTTGTTTTTCTCATCTACTTCCGACCCTCTAATCTCCTACTTTATGCCGTCGTTTTGTGAGTGGGAGGGCGAGAAGAGGTTAGACTTGTCGACCTTCAGTCTGGACATGGTCTTTTAAATGTTGGTGCTCGATTTTGATTGTGGATCTATCCTTTTTTACAGTTTCTAATGACAGTAATATATTCATACTTGATTTGAATCTAAATTAGGTGTTATGGCCGAATGAAAATGAGTGTCGTTAAGCTGATTATGTGTACTTGATTCGACTTCCTAATTATCAAATTATTTTAACAGACTGAAATTTAGTTATCGCACAATTTATAAATAATTTAAATGCATTTAAGAATTACATAAATGGATACAGAACAATCTCACCATCTTTCATTGCGTAAAGCATCGCAAGTTTTAAATTACCGACATTCCTTTCCTAATGACGCTTTGGAAACATCACAAAAGGAAATTTTGATAAATAACCTGACATAGAATGAGATTCCTTTTTGTATCGAATGCATCAATTATGGCGGCAATCAAAACCGAGTCGTATACATTTATTTTCGGCATCACTTAAAAATTAGCAGTAAAATTTTCCCTCCAATTTCACGGGAATATAAAAGTCTACCGCCGAGATTAAAATGATTATTCACCTCGCATATAAAATATGAATGGAAAGGCTTACGTCGTTCCTGTGCGGCGCTGAGATGGAAATCCTGCTGCATTCAGATTACTCACAAGGAGAGAGGGAGAGGTCCTTCACAACGGGGATTTCCTTCTCCCCTTGCCGCCCCTCTGCCGCCTAACCCGATCCGCCTTTTCTCCCCACCAACCCTTCCTTCCCAAGAACACACGGTCAGTTGACGCGACATATGCGAAATTTGTGCACAGCCGCAGGCATGGAGATCTGCGCCCATATCCCCGGAAAACACTCTGCACTAACTCCCCCTTTCCCCCTCCTCTCCCTCTCTCTCTCTCCCCGCCGGCTGTACTTCTACCCGCCTGAGTGAGTGTCCGAGCAGCCCTCTTGTTATTTCATGCATATCCGGCCTTATTTTCGCGACTGGCCCTTTATCCCTCTTCCTCATACTCTCCTCGCTCCGCCCTCTTCTCTAGAAACTTAAAGATGCTACGGTTAGAATGCAGTCGGGAAGGCTTTGTTTTTGTTTTATATTTTTTGCTGAGGAGATGTAAGGGGAGATATTGCGGAGGAATTTAAATTTCTTTGTTTTTTGATTGGTGGATTGGCCGCTGTCCACGTTTTGGAATTAAATTTCGGGTGGCCTGCTTAGTTACAGCACTAGCTATATCTTTGCTCGGCTGTAAAGTTTTTTGGCATCTTCCTAACGAAGTAGAAAAGGTGAAATTGGACGGAGTTTTAAGACAAAAGAAATGAATGTGGTTACCTTTTTAACGAGTTTTCTATTAATCGACGAGTAACGTTATTAAGCGTTTCGCTCAATTTTTTAAAGAACTATTTTTTACTTTACAGATAATTTTTAAATACACCGGATGGAATATTCAAGTTTTAAGTTAGAGAAAATTTTAATCTTTATGGCAATTGTATTTTCCTTGCCCTTCTCTAAATTGTCCATTCCCTATATTTAAACATTCTTCGTCCTGGTCATTTCCTTGAACGTACTTTGAATTTACACGAACTTGCTTGATTTAGCGAGGAAAACGTTTATTTTTTTATTTATTGGCGTACCTCTTCCAATTATTATGGGAATTAAAGGTTTTAAATACAAATATCCCGCTTCGTCCTCGGAGCAGGGGCGGAGAAGCGTCGGAAAACCTTAGGATTTACACACTGGCACGCGTTAATTTCCCCTTGATTTACAGCATTTAACTCCGTTCGCTGGAGAAATGTGTATGAAAAATGGCCCTGATCGGTAGTGCTCGCCAGAGACAGAATTTTTTCCGGCCCGGCTACTTGTCCCAGTAAAATTTCATTAGGACGCGGACCTCCTCCTCTTCCACCCCATCCTGTTTATTCTTTTTATCGTAACTTATTTGTTTTTTTATTTTCTCTTTTGCCGTCGTGATGGGGGTGTTGGGGAGGGAGGAAGAGAGGTGGGTGGGCGGGGGAGACATGGAAATACCCGGAGACGCCAAATAAAAAAGCCGGTGAAGGAAGGGAAGCAGAAACAAATAACTCTTTTAATTTCTCTCTCTCTCTCTCTCGTAACCCTTCATCCCCCTCCTCCTACCACCCTCTGAAACCTCCCCAGAGCCACCCTATTTTCTCACCCTTCTTTTTCTCGCCCTCCCCCTTCTCCCCGCTCGCCCTTTCAACTCTCCTTTCAGATCGTTTCCCCACCATGGAAGGAACTGGAGGTGTGGTAGTCTAGTTCTCTTTCAAAGGTCGTTCCTAGATTGCAAGAGGATTCTATGAAGATCTTTCCGTTTGTAATTCTTTTACTTTATAGCAGCCGCACTCAAGTGATCGGCGACGGATTTATTTTAGATTTTTTTTGGACTTTTTTATTGTTAAGGAAGCGCATTATAAAGCTTACCGGAACTGAGCCGTCGACGTAGGGTAGAATAGGATCTCTATCACTGTTCTCTTTTCCTCGTTCTCTCGTTCTCTCTTGCTAGCCCTTCTTCTCTCGTAAATGTCTCTTTCTTGCTCTTTTTTCATCCATCCCTTCCCTCTTTGTAGATCTCTGACCGAATCCACATTTGTCATTTAGTAAGACTATCTTTCTGGCCCTATCTCCCCATCCGACTCTTCTTCGCCCCTCTGTCTGCGACTTTCTTTTCGAATTTAGATGCTCTTAGTTGTCCGTCTTTCCCTCTTTCTTCCCTTTTGTTTTTGCCTTCGAATCGTTCTTTCCGCTCCACCCCTCCTGTATGTTTTTGTGACGCCTCGCCGTATCTTCGGATTAAATTAGCTGTTTCCATGGGAGGGTCGGGTTTTTTTTCCCTCTTTGCGATTCTCGTGTCGCGTTGCGAGTTGACGGCATTTTTGTTTTATTTATTTTTATTATTATTTGTTTTGGTATATTGCTTTGTGTTTGATTCGGTTCCGTTTTTTATATGTATATAATTCTCTTTCGACGATTTTGGTGTGCGAGGAAAAATGGTCTCGTGTTTCTTGCGTTTTCGAAAAACGTTGCCAATTAAGTCAAGCGGTGTTTTGAATTCGTTCAGATTTTTATAGTGTGATTTGAGGGCTTTGTATAATAAAATGTAGAAATGTATGCTTTTAAATTTTTTTCTTGATCGTTTAATTTTTGTGATGAAAACTTTTCAAGAAACTTCGGTTTATGAAAAAATGTTGGGTTGACTTACTAGAAAAAATGCATAACTGTTAGAATTTTGTATGTATTTTATTATCTGATTGAGCCAGTGTTGCCATCAAGGAGGAATGGTCACTCATAGGAGTAGTAAATAAATGAAACAATTGGACTGCCCGGCCAACTGCTCGCTCTACTTCCTTGACGTCTTAGTAGAAATCTCGTCCTAATCCTTATCAGAACGTTTATACCGTATTTCACCACACTTAAAAAGTTTTGCTTCATCCCCGGAACCGGCTTAGTGGCAGGGTTACGCTTACCGACGAACTAAGGGATGAAAACTTTCCCACACCCTCTTCCTTCTTCCTCTCTCTCGCTCTCTTTCTCCACTCCCTCATCGCTTTAACCTTCGCCTGGCCCAATTCCCCACCTCCCACCTCTTCTCTTCGTCCTTCTCCGTTTAAAACCTTGTCCTATCTCCCTCCGTTCTCCATCCACACCCGCCCCCCCGACCCCTCTCTCGTCAGCCGCCTCTTCTTTACATTAGCCTGTCTTTCCACGCTCCAATTAGTCGTGTGTTGTGGAGTGGGCTGGAAGGGGCAGGGGGTGTCGGCGGGGGGTGAGTTTCCGCGTCGGCTGGGGATAGAAGGGCTTGGAGGGGTGGGGGATGGAAGGGGGAGAGGGACCCTTGTTGTCCGAGGAGGATATCCGAACTGCTCACCTGGGCGTGCTGTTACTGCCGCCGCCTCCACCTCTATTCCCCTTCCCTGCCCCTCTCTTCCTTCCTCTCCGTCTATCCCTCTTATTGTCCCCACTCTTTCTCTGCCTCTGATGAGAATTTAATGCAGAATTAGCGTTTTATTGCCGTCGCAGTAAGGTTTTTGGATAAGCCGTGGCGAGGTAGGGATTTTGCTTAGTACTAAAATATCATCTGAGAGAGGGATGAAGTACATTAGGTTTTGATGCACCTGATTAGATTTTCCAGGCAAAGAAGGGGTATTAAAACTCTCATTTGTGGAAATGAGGATTATTTTTTAATGAAATTAATAGGCTTTTAACAATAATTTTGTTTGAGACCGGCTTAATCCATACATCTCAATGTCTCGATAGTCCTAATCTTTCCAACATTGTCTGTTTTTATCTTTCTATGTAACTCGCGTTTTTCGGCATTTATTTTAGCTCATTCTTATCATCCCCAATTCTTGCCTTGTCCGCACTTCCGTTGGTTATAGATTGTCCCTCTTCCTCTTCTCACGATTTTCGGGCATATTCACCTGTATCACCACCCCCAACCCGTCTGCTACAAAGCTTTATATCCCGTTCTCCTGCACTGCACCTCGCCGTTCTTCCTCCTTGGGCTTAAAACCGTTCCTGACTGCCCGTGCGTTTAAAGTTTACGTGAGCGAGGTGACTGTGTTGTTGCTAGATGAAAAGGATCCCCTAAGGGTCCACAAAATTAACCTCGGAGCATGCGGAACGTAGGCTCGGAGGAACGTGTTAGTTTTTTGCCATCTCCTTGCAAGTATTTAAATGCTGTGCGGCCTATTATATTACATTCGTAAATTGTATTTTTGAGCCGTCGTGAATTACGCATCTACGTATGTTTCTTACCGTTAAGCCTGCAAGGTATTATTCAATTAAAAAGAATATTCCACGGATACCATTTCATTTCTCTCGCTCGTTAAGCCCTATGCGGCTCACCATTTTTCGTTTACGTGCATGATCTTTATTACGGGAACAGAATTAGGCTGTAATAAGTTTTGGAAACTGTCCCTTCTACATTTTTCTCCGATACATGTTTGGCTCGAAACGGTAAATATGCGCACGCGTAGCATTGTTAAATTAGAGGCTCTGTTTCTTTTATCAGGAGAAATTATGGGAATATTTCAGAATTAACGTTATAACCGATAAACTACGGTTAATTTCACGCCTCTGTGTAGAAATTCAGAGGTGTGCTTCGTTTTTGGCTCTGACCTTTTAATAGCGGTCTTTTATACAAAACGGTGGAGGTTTAATTAGCACCACATCCAGCGGCAACCGCGCTGTCAGTTTAAATTAGATGCGAGAGGAGGCGCTTAATCGATAACTGTCCTTTTAACTCTCTCGTTCCATGTTCGACTTTTTTTTCCTGTTTAGACTCGGAATATTAGCCACATCATTTTTATTTTTAATCATCTCGAAGGTGTTAGCATACACTCGAGAATACGAAATGAATTAATATTTCTGCAAAGTTCTTTTTACAATATTCCCATGCATGAGAAATCGATAAGTTTATTAATTAAGTTATTTAGTTGGAGTTCTGTTACTTTTGAATGCGTTATTGCTAACTTACTGAACTCAGTACTGAATATTGTTGTATTTTTCTTGTCTAGCATAAGTGATATTGTGTCGTGAATGGTTCGTGTTTTAGCAAAGGGAGATACATGATTTTAGTTTATCGTCGCTTACCAATCGATTTAATCGTGAACGCTTTGCTAATATATTTTATATTTTCAAACTTTACCTCATCCTACGAGTACGAAAAACAAAAAATTATTTCGAACGGCGTACATTTATAAAATCCAATGCTACGTTTTAGTGCTTTTTAAAGTTCGACATATAGTCTCCGTCAGGAAAAGAGAAAGTCCAGGATGCAAAGTGTATTGTTCAAAATGTTCATCTAGTTTTTCTACGGAATATGAAAAAGCGTTCTTTAGCGGCCAAATAGGTCCGTGAGAGCCCAAATTGTCAAGTGTAAAAAATGTCTTTAATTACAACCCTCTCCTGAAGGGAGGCAGGGATAGGTCGGAGGAGAGGGAGGGAGAACACCCTCGCCCGCTTAGCAACCGTCCTGTTGGCTTTCAGTGCACGAGCATTAGGCGAAGCGTGGTCTCACGGGAAATGCCACGGCCCCCTTTCTAATGAAGGGTTGGAGGATGGGAGTTTGGATGGGGGAGAGAGAGAAAGAGAGAGAGAGAGACGTGTCGGGCGTGGATGGGCGATCGGCGGCGTAAAGGAAGAATGGTGTGGTGTGTGTTAGGGGGGATATTCGGGCAGACGGAGAAAGAGGGTGAGGGAAGCTCGTGGGGACGGTGGATACGGGATGGGGAAGAGCGCCCGGCGATGGAATGGGGGCGTGGGGGCGAAGCAAGCGGATTGGTGGCCCGGAAGCCACCTCTTGCGTAGTAATTGGACCTCAATGTCGCGCCTTGTCGAACGAGGGGAGTTTTTCGGGTCGGGAGAAGAGAAGGTGGCATAGGAGAAGGGGAGGTTTTAGTCTTCCGAAGAAGCTGGAGAAAGAGATGGGAAGGTGGTGGTGGCTGGTTGGGGAGGAGGGGATGCATGCGGGGCGAGGTTTCTTAAAGAGGGTATGGGGGACAGTGGGATGGGGATGAAGGCGAGGGAAGACTTCGTTTGGGCGATTAAGCCGCCTCGCGGGATTTCATGTCGTCGAAGGAACTTCCCCATTCTATCCCTCCCTCCCCCCTTTCTCTATCCACATCCCTCCTCCCTTTATTCTCAGAACCTCTCTCCACCGTCCTACCAATCTTCAACCCCCAGCTCTCCTCATTTCCTATCCTTTTCCCGTTTCATTTCATCCCTCGTTTTCCCCTCTATCTTCCTCACACGCTTTCATCTTTCTTTCCATCCTTTCGACACGTTCCTTTGTTTATATGCCTTTTGAGCCGGGCAAATGGAAATTATTTTTTTAAAAGCAAGCTTAATTATCGGAAGATGAGAGGGGAGAGGTGGGCTGGTTAATTGGAACTCGCAATCATATTATCGCTTTATTTTTGGTTTTTGATGTTAATGAATGCTGTTGATGGCAGTTAATGCGCTTCATCATTCGAACTGTTCGTTTAATTATGTTGTTATTCGTTTTAAATTGAAACGCCCAAAAAAACTTGTCAATGCTATTTGCATGAAATGTATTTGGAAACGTTGCTGATATCGAGTCGCTCGTCAATGAATAGAAATTGCTCCTCTGTTTAGAAGTGATCCTTCGTTTAAATTTAGCTATGATTTGATGATTATCATCCATCTCCGAAATGGAGCCTTTTTAATTATGTATGATAAAGTCGAAATTAACGTTTTTATAAACGTTGAATCTGATTTTCAGAATCCTTGTCGTTAGAAGAAGGAGCGGAATAAAATCTTGTAGATTAAATTTTGTTTCCAAGCTCTCTTTAGAACAAGCGGATTTGAGTATTTCATTCGCTTACAATTAATTGCTTTCCAATACTCTGGTACGGGTGATAGTTTGTATAATCTTATGTTAAATGATATACTAATTTTAATAACTGGCTCTTCAGATTCATGTTCTTGGAAATTTAAGCGCACACTTGTTTTCCGGTATTTATATAACGATGTATTCTCTTCGTATTTTACAGCGACGTTCAGAGGTAACGTTTTTTTCGTTCCATCCAACCCTTCTTTTACCCTTAGCGTTACGCATCTCCTCCTTTGACGTCCATTCTTTTCCCTCCGGATGCCCCGTCCGTCCCACGTCTGCTGTTTTAAATTTTCCCTCCCTCTCTCTAAAGCCGACCCGCCCTAACCTCCTCTCTCCCTCCCCTCTCTCTTTCTCCCTCCCCTCTCTTTCTCCCTCCCCTCTCTTTCTCCCTCCCCTCTCTCTTTCTCCCTTTAACTCCCTGTCTCTCCCACCCAGTCTCTATATCTCTCCCACTTACCTCTCGGAAAACTTTTTTCCTCCTCACCCGTCAGATCCCTCCACCCGCCTCCATCACCGTTCACCGATTCTCCACCCACGCTCCTCCTCCTCCAGTCTTCTTAACATGTTGGCCCAACTCCCATCAACCTCTTTAAAACTTTCCATCTACGCAACTCCCTCATATCTCCTCTCCGTCCATCTCCTTCCTTTTTTGCCCCTCGTTTCCCCTTCCGATCCTTCCATTCCATCTCACCCACAGTAACCCCCACCCCACCCATCAACCCCTCCTATCAACCCCTCCTCTATATCAAAAAGGTCCACCTACTTCACAGTTTTCGTTTCGGCTTTTTTTTACTTCGTTTTTCAAAACTTTTTCTTCTACATCTCCCGTTAGTAGAGGGAGAAAAAAGTGAAACAACTCCCGCCAATCCTTCTACAACACGTACGTCTACGTTATCCTATTACGATCATTAGATCTTTTTTTCTTCTCCCCATTCTCTCTATCTATCTCCCTTCTCTCCTACGGGTCTTTTAACTTTTATTGCCGTAACTACCGCTCAGGGAAATTGCATTTTTGTATCTTTTTTCCTCCCTGGAAGACGGTTTTAATCTGCCTTTGCATCCTTTAAGCGAATTTATTTTCGGACTTAGTTCTTTTTTTAAAACTCGTTTCGTTTAACCGAGATGATGAGGCTATCGCCCTTGAATTCGTGTTAAGTTAATGAATTTCCACTACCTTAGTGCGCGTAATTTTCAGGTCTTATCGGTTCTTACCTATTGGCGGCGTGGGGGAAATCTGGAGCGTTTTCCGGCTGTTCTGCCTATCGAGGGGCGATCTATAATGCATCGCCCCCGAAATGGCTTTTCCCATCTTCGGCGTAGCTTTTTTCGTTGCACGTTCTTCGTAAATTGGACCATTTTGCTGTAGAAGTAATTTCTAAAATTATAAAGAATTAATCCGTTAGTTATTGCACAAAGTACTTCCTAGCTTCAGTTTTCCTTTGCTATGTACTAATTATTCCAATCTTTGGTAATGGAATCCTGGTACGAATGGTGTCTCACCTTATTGAATACTTAAAGTAAACTCCTTCTAATCTATTAGTGGCAGAAATTCCATCCATGAGTAATTATCACATGTCAAACTATTTTTTGACATTATGAAAATAATTCGGGCATAATGGAGCCAATAAAAATATTTCCGATGTGTATGTACCTCAAATCGATAATCAATGTTTTGTTGTTATTTTGGGTAATGGGTGAGATTACGAGAGAGAGCCTAAGTTTTCTCTGAGACTCGGAAGTTAAATTTTGGCGCATCCAAGGGAAGCAGGCCTTCGAAGATAGGTACCACTCATTTCAGCAGCAACAATAAGTGAGAACTTAGAAGATACCAGTAACGCTAAATGCATATTTCGAGAGCCAAGCTCTTCTCATCAGTAGCTGATGTTAAAATTCTTTTAACATCAGCTACTGATGATGAGAGATTGGCTCTCAAAATACGTACTCAATGTCATTTAGCGTTGCTGGTCTTCTCTAAGTCCTTACTTGTACGGTTCGGATCTATAATCTCAAGCTATCAGTATCTTCAGTTTCCTCTTCTATTTATTATCAGGCATATTAAAAACAAGATGATCCAAACAGAACTTATGATGCCTACTTTCCACATAATATTTATTTTATACTTATATTTGCTTTAATAGCTTTAAAGTCATCGCGGATATGTTGCTCTTTGTGTTCCCAGATTTCATAATTTAGCGTTATAGAATACTATGAATACATTCGAGCGGAATATTAAATTGATCACGCGTATTTGTGCGGCAAAAATAACGCGTGTACGTATTAGAATATACCGAATCTGAGTGATAAAAACTGCAAAATCGCCAGTATTTACGCGAAATTCTAAGAAATACAATCGATAAGGAAAATTCTACGATAAAAATTAGAATCTTCATTCCTTTCCTTAGAGAATAGTACAAAACCCGCTCTGATATTACACTTCTAAGACTTTTTAATGTGTAAGAGAAAATTACCCTGTACGATGAATTCAGATTTTCCATGTAGATCAGATGGGAAGGATAGTTCCTGGAATCGAATCCGGGACATCAATCTTCGCAACAAAAACTATCCTTGGGAATTCGGCCCATGTAGCAAGAGATTTCCATCAAGTTTCATAAAAATCGGTCTATTGGTTCAAAAGATAATAGGGGGACGGACAGACAGACAGAGAGACACAACGACAAAACTATAGGCCTATTTCCATTCTGGAAAGTAGGCTAAAAATTGAACGATTCTCAAAGTTCTCTCACCTGCAATTTCCGTTACAACTGCACTCCACACAAACGCTTTCTCTCTTTTTAGACGCCCACATCTCTCAGCGCCATCACGCCTTAAATTTGTCTTCATATTCTCATCGCGTTAACGATCTCCTCCGATAGTCGTCTTTTTTTCTTTTTCCTTTTCTCGGGGACTCTTGTTACGCTACGTCGCTATTAATCGCGCGCTTCCCGCCTCCGTCTCTTCTCGCTCCCCCCTCCTCCCTTACCCTAACTCCCTCACGTCACCTCCTTTTTTGGGGCGGAGGAAGGAGGTGGGAATGACGAAAAACCTTTTCGTTCCACCCGGGTTGATATCACTTCGCCACCCCCTCAATCTTTCCTTCTCTTCGTTTTTTCCTCCCCGTCTCCCCGAATCTCCCCCTCCTCCCGTTCTTCTCCCCTCCTCCCGTTCTTCTCCCCCTCCTCCCGTTCTTCTACCCCGCACTCCCTGTCGCTTAAAAAAATAACAAAGAATCTGGGAGGGGGATGGGCGGCCATATTTCTTTTTCCTCGCTATCTTCCTTTTTTCTTTTCAAGTTTACAAAAAATCGACTCTAATTGTTCCCGACAGGCGTTTGTTCTCCGGGCGGAAAGATTTATTAGCGCGAGCGATTTTCTAGCTGATTGATTTTTTTTATAAGGGGTGGAATATTTAGGGTAGTCGGGTTTGATGAATTTTTATTCCCTCACTTTGCTCACAGTAAAGGAATATCTTCCCCAGTTTCTTTTTTCTTCGATGCCTGGCAACGGTTAGATAGTTGCGCAAAACGTAAATTTGATTTATCGGACTTTTAATGATGTACTCGTTCATTGATTTTACTTCATATGCATTGGAAATTTCATCGATTACTGATTTTTCATCGACTTATTGACAGGAATCATTTGACTATATGATTTTCTTTTTCAAATTTATCATTCCATAGAGAGAGCTATTTCGTTTTCCTATCAAGATATACATCTTACTTCGAAGTAAATTACACAAAAATTAAATATTTTATGTACTCGAATATTATTTCTTATATTTCTATTTTCAGTTCTATATCTCATTTTTCTCCATAGAGAATGTTGATGTCGTGAGAGACCCATTTGATCAGAATTTCGTCTAAATAGTCATTATTTAGTTTAATCTAGTTTTTTATTCGTGCTCTGAAAAACCTATCTAGTGCCTTTCTTCGGTTTCTAAAATTTAATTAGCAATTTCCACGAAAACGCAGGGTATCGAAATCTCGTTTGATCTTCTAAGTTTATTGGTGCGCGAGTGTGTGTGTTTATATGTGTGTGTGTATGTATATATATATATATATATATATATATATATATATATATATATATATATACATACACACACACATACATACATATATATATATATATATATATATATATATATATATTTGCGCTCAACCTACTTCTTTCCCTTTTTTCACTCTTTCTCACTTTACCCTGCTTCCCATCCCCGACTCGAATTTGCCGCCGCGACCGTGTGTAGGGACACAGCGTTAGCCCAGCGCCGTCGACTTGTTTCCACGCTGATTAAACATGTGGGACTTGAATTAATTAGCTCTCATTCGCGTGGGTTCTGGAGTGAGGGGCGTTTGCGGTAGTCGTAAGGGGCGAAGAAAGGGAAGCGGAGGGGTTTGGGGGTTTAGAGATGGAGGGGGTGTAAGTTGAATTCGGATAGCGTGGCCGTACTACGCCTGCGAGTTAGAGGAATTCGGTAGTGGGATTGAAGAGGGGTTGTTCGAGGGAAGATGAGAGCAAATGGGGAGTTAGTCTCTTTCTCTCCGTCTCACTCGACGTAATATATGAAGAGTTCATTGTTATCTGAACATCAAAAGAGAACTGAGCTGGCCCTTGGATGAAGTTTGCCATTTTAAATTGTTTACCAGTTTAAACTTTAAGGTGAGGATTGGATATATTTTTATTCTGCTTTTATATTTTGGAGTTAATGTTTCTATAAGTAAACTTTGTGTGGGTTTGATCACGTAGAGCTTATTTTACATGATTAAGATTCGGAAGATGACCGTCTTCCGTTATTATAATACAGTATTGGGGCAACGCTTATAGATCGATGTCATTACATTTTATTCGATATGAAAGTAGTGGTTGATGAACAACTTCTCACATATAATTTTTCAGAATATTTCTACTCCATAAATTTAGGGAACGAATATGGGGACTTTTCATCGCCCATAATGAATTTATTTGAAAATTATAACTATTTGTTAGTCGGCTGCAAAAGTAATGCGTTGTAAAGAAAATTTTGAATTTTCAAAGGTCGTGTTAACTCTACGACTTAATCACGGTTAACTTTTTGTTCTGTGTCGCGAAAATAATTCAAAATAAAAGGTTAAATCGTCGAGCTCGCTCATTACATTCAATAAATATTAAGCCTCCATCGGCCTGCATTTTAGATAAGTGCCTACTTCAGAGTAATAGTGTGTAGTCTCCTCCGTGGAATGAAACGATATTGCGATGGGGTATGCTGGAGGAACGTAAGGAATGCAGAGAGGGCTTATATGACGAATGAAAGGTCCCCGGAGGTTGGTTTTGATGTCGAAATATGGATTGAAGTGCTCATGGGAGGCAGTGGGACGAGATGATGTCTGAGGGATGGGTGTGGGCTGTTTAAGGGAGGGAAAGGGGAGTATGCTAGGGGAGGGAGGAGTTGGGCGAGGAGGAGGAAAGGAGTCGGGTTCGGCAAGAGAGAGAGAGGAGGGGGGGGGGGAGAGAAGCTTCTAGGCCCTAGGTGGAGTATTCGTTGACTGACGTGCATACAGAAGCGTGGGAAGGGGGGTTGTAAGTTGTGAATATTTCATCCTGTGGAGTTGTTGGAAAAGGAGGGTGTTTTTGGGGGCGGGCGGTAGCAGGGACTTTGAGAGAGAGAGATTGCTTGGTTAAGGGGTGGGTCAATGGGTTCGGTGAACCCCGTTGCTACACGGAATAAGCGTAGCTGCACGGTCTCCCTCACAGCGCGGAATGTGACACCGCACGTGTGTTTGTGAAAAAGGTTGAAGGAGATTGACGCGATGCCGATCTCGGTTGCCTGGGTAACATCGATTGCGGTGTAGCGTCTACTCATCCCAGCACGTGATTCGGTGCTTTAATTGGCGATTTTTGCCATCAACCTGTGTCATCTCTGACACTTTTGTATTACCTTTCGTAACTTCTCCGACTCTTATTCGATGCAGATTTTTATTTGGTCTCATATTTATTTTTCATCCATTTTTTGTTGAGATTATTTAAGTTTGTCTTGATAGAAATAAAACACGAAGTCCAAACCAGGACTAAGGCAGGCTGGTTTCCCTAAGTTGACATCTCGAATTGATTACTTATATTGACAGGAAATGTCTCAGTATGTGTTAGTCATTCCAAGAAATTTTCATACCATAAATACCACTTATAGTTCATAGTTTATCAATGATAGAGAAAATTTGGAAAACAAATTAATAGACCATTATCAGGTTTAAATTACAAAAACAATGTCAAAATCTGAGATTATATTTTGCATGTATTTTTTAAATAAACGAATTTAATAAATGTTACTGTTTATACACTAATTTACTGAAGAGTAGTTGAGTGGAAAAGAATATAACGCATTTGTTCACTCGTCTATGCTCAAGCCGAGTTCGGTAATAATCGTCTCCATGGCAACGATCCGATAAAATGCGATTAAAGACGCAGTGTTTTAGTAGAAATTCAAAAAAATATGATCAGTTATCAAAATGCGGCGATAAGAATTATAATCTACATTCTTTTCCCCTTAGAAAAGTACAAACCTCGTCTCAATATCGTAATTTAAGATATTTTAATGTATTAAAGAAAACATCTCTGCACGATGGATTTGAGATTTCCTATGGAAAATAAATAGGAAAAAAGTAGGGATTTACTCGGGTTTCCCGTTGTACAGAAGTGCTTTACGTGAAATTCGACCTAGTATAATTGTATACTAATGTATTTGCTTTGAAATCAGAAAAGTATTTTTTCCTTTTATTGAGGTAGCTCTGCTTTTTAGACCCGTTCTAAACATGTTCATTCCATTTTGCCATTCTATACTAGCCCTACAAACGAAATTTCTTTGAAATCGGTTCAACGAATAACTTTTAAGTTTTTAGTTACAGAAAAATTCTAACCTTGATATTGTGGTAGCCCTGTTTAGTCGACCCGGTTGAATTATTTTGGTTATTTATTTATATTAATATTATATGTACCTTATTTGTTTAAAATTTATAAGGTCAGCTCTCTAGAAATGCGTGTAAAATAAATATTATTTTACTTTTTACTGTGGTAGTCCTGCTCCTTAGCTCCGCTTTAAACATCTTGATTTCATTATGGTATGTTGTGCAAATCTTATATACAAAATTTAATTTAAATCCGTTCTGCCAATTCCTTCCAAGTCCTTAATTACTGAAAGAGTTTAATTTTTAATTGTAATTGTGGCACCCCTATTTGGCCGATTCGGTCTAATTGTAAATGTGGTTTTTCATGTGTGTGTACATTATAAATATTAAATTTGGTTAAAATTGATGTGGAAATTCAACACAAATACTTGTAAAAAAGAATTTTTTATTACTTGTATTGTGGCAGTCCTGGTTCCGTTATCAATGCTAAACATCTTGATTTTGGTTTTTTTATGTTGCACTCCTGTTTTATACAAAATTTCGTTGAAATCGGTTCTGCCAATTCCTTCCCAATTTATAATTACCGAAAAGTTTAATTTTGCAATGTTGGTACCCCTATTGAGTCGATTCGGCCGAAATATGTCATTTTGGTCATGTATTAATGTGAAAATTATATGTATCAAATTTGTTTGAAATGGGTTTGGCCATTCTTCCCTGATATATTCGTACGGACGGACATCACGAAGATAATAGTGATTTTCAGCATTGAAGAAAATCACTAAAAAGCGTTCCTGGAACCCGGGACTTCAATCTTCGCCAAATAATATATAGCCCGGAGGTGGGCCCTGGCAGCACGAGCCCCATACCAAGTTTCATGAAAATCGGTCCATTGGTTCAAAACTTGTTTGCAGTAGACACACACACACGCAGACAGAACCATTTCATAAGGCTGCATCCTTTGGAAACCAGCCTAATAAATGAGTAAATTCCACAAGGTGAATCCTGAACTTATTAATGATAAGCTTGTCTTTTTTATAGGCCAGTAATAAATTAGCTGAAGCACAGTTTATAGTTTTCTGCTAAGCAATTAAACCTGTCGGATTGAAAGAAATACGCCCTTGTGGTGTTCTAACCGTAATGCTATATTATTTCTTTTTGTCGCTTTGTCATCTTGATTTGTTTCGTCCGCGTGGTCCTTGCGTGATGTTTCCACGTGTTCTGTTATGTATAGTTGACTTATTTTTTGATCGAAATTCGGATTGGAGAATTGGAGAGTTAAAAAAAGATTTCTCTCGATTTATAGATTCAACGTGCATTTAAATTTAAAGAAACGTCGCGTTTTTCTCAAATAAAAATTTGTAATTAATGTTCTGGTAATTAATTGAGGCTCCGAACTGTTCGTGCGCAAGAAAACAGGGAAATAGTATTCAAATGCTGACTGAAAAATGGTAAGATATGTCCCATGAATATGCAGAAACCATTAAAATATTATACATATTTTTTCACTTTGGGTTTGTGCCAGTTTGTTGGCATAATAAATAACTTTTTAGTCTAGCAACCGCGGAAAGATAAAAAACAAACGAAAATACAATTTTCTTTGGGTGATAGGGTGCAGCGTTGGTTTGACATACTGGAAATGATGAAATGCGGTACTTGAATGTGATGCGGGCATTTTTGTGGAAAATAGATTTTCAAGTTTTTATTTTTTCTGAAAGCATGAGGTCGGAATTCTTGTTATTTGTGTTAAAATATTAATTTTTCATAATGCAATGTAAACAGGAAAACGACAAGACTGAAACAATGTAAAAAATGCGACAAACCTATGTACATATTTAGATTCCTGAGGAAATTATGGTTCTTTGCTCTGATATGACCATCCAACCAGCGTCTCTTTTGTAAAAGGTTTTATATTTTACCACGCTGTTTTTTCCTGTATTAATTTTAGACGAAGAGAATGTTTTGAAATTTACCATTTGTTTTCTTTAGATTTGACTTTTGAAAAATATATAAGTTAGGATTTGGGCCTATTTAAAATTTTGTTTTTTTTTAATATAACCAAAGGTGTAATAGATGGAAAGTTGAAAAGTCGAGCGTACATTTTCACATTAATGCCACCTATTCTTGGACAGTTAGAAAAAAACAACAGTAAAGTCGTAATTTATTTTGAAATTAAAAAAATTATTATACGGTTTTATTAAGTGTTGTCAACAGATACAGTTTTCATAACAACTGAAGTAAACAAGATCTACTACAAATACGTAAATACGTTTAATTTCGTTTCGTGTGCACGCAGAACAGTAAATGAAAGGGAATGGTTTATCTACGACGAAGAAATGGATGTAAATACGTAAATTTTCCTTTCGTGCGCACAAATCGCTTTGTGAGTGAAAAAGAATGGATAATTTATGTCGATGGAATGAGCTTGAACTTAAAGATGGCGTTACAATTACTCATGTGAATTATGTTTTAAGTAATTTTCGATTGTTTTATTAATATCTCCGAGGGGATAAAGGATGGAAAGCTGAAACTTTAAGTGTACATATCCACATTGACGCCACTTATTGTTGAAAAGATTTGAGTTTTGAAAACTTTACAGATGCGCGTAGGGAAACGTTAAAAATTTTAAAATAAAATTAATTGCGTTCTAAACTTAAATTTCATGTTGGAAGTATCATTTATCCAGAAAAAGTATATTTTTATATTAAATTTATGTTTACATAGAGTGATGGTGCGCATTACTTACGCCAACTTAGCTATTATGCCCCTCTCATTTAAACGCTAACCTCACTTTCACGTGGTACCCTCCGTTATAAAACAAACGAGGCTCTGTTGAGCGAAATGTTGCGGCATAACCACGTGAAAAATACAAAACGCGCTTATTTTGTCCATGTTCATATAAAAACGTCTTTTGATTTGATATGCCGCACCTTTTCCCGATAAATTCAGAGATCAGCTTCTACAAACTGATGCTAAACCCATTGACCTTATGAAGCTGATCTGTCTGGTCCATAGACTGATGAACAGCGTTCTGAAAAATTGTTTCTCTGAGCCACAAAGACCGAACATTCTGCTTAAATGCTGCAAAGATGCGTGTGATAATAATCACCGCGGACTAGATTGAAGGGGCTCCTTTTAGCCCAAAGCGACGCTGGACAACGGGAAACGCTATGCTTCGCGTTTCTGCCCCTCACACTTCTGATCCTCTGTTCTCATGCAGAAGCACGGAGAATTTTTTTAATGGCGTTCAGTCTTATGTGTGTGTGCGCGCATGTGTGGTATCGCTCATTTTTACCGAATCTCTTCAAAGCAGCAAAAGCTGCATAACCAGCCTCAGTAGACGCGAGAATCACCTATTCGCTCTTTTCCATCCTCGTGTCCTTTGTCATGTTAATGACGAGGTTGTGGGAGAGGGATAAAAAAAGGAATGACAAGTCTGTATTTTTTAAATCTTTTATTTTCTGTCGGAGATGGTAGTATGTGGTGCGTCAGGAAGGAATGGAAAGTCGGTATTTTTTAATCTTTTATTTTCCATCGGGGAGGTGCTGGGAGGGAGGGGGATATAGGGGTGCGTCACTTTGGCCAATGCATCTCTCTCGAACGAAGCCTCGCGCGGAAAATTTCCTATGTACGTGAGTGTGCATGTTTAGGTATTCCATTACGGGACCAAAAGGGTTTTTTCTCTTGTTTTTTCTTTTTATCGCAACCACCCTTTTCCTCTCTCTCCTCTGTGCTCTCTTTCTTTCTCCCTCTCTCTGCTCTCTCTCTTTCTCCCTCTCTCTGCCCATAGTTTTCGTCCGGGGTTGTTTTTCCAGCTCGGAATTTTACGTCATGGAGAGGTTTCAAATATGCAGCGTGGGCGTATTCCGCCCATTTCCATCCTCGCTGCAGTCCTACGCCGCCCACCCCTTCACTCCTATCTCTTTCACCCATTCTCCCTCTCCGTACCAACCCTCTACCATCCCCCCCTCCTCCCTGCATAACTCGGCCCTTGTCCACGCCAGCTGTGCATTTGATTCAAAATATAAAAGGAAGATCGGGTTTGTGAAATTACTGGTCCTAGTTGATGCATTGCTGTACCCTCCCGCACCCTGTCCCTCGTCTCCCCTTTCCTCTGCTCTTTCCGTGTTTATTTTTTCCCCGTGCTCCGTGAAATCTGTTTGACCGGTTTTTGTTTTCTCTCTCTCTGGTTGTTTTTGTGTGCGCGCGTAAGTCGAAATAATAAAAAAAATGGTTGTTGATTTTTTGGATTGGTATTTAGGGGATTTGCTGATTTATCGCTCTAGGTTTTTGTTTCATTTGTGCCCGGAATTAGTTGAATATTTTAAAATTAGAGTAAATAAGATCTTTTTTTCTGTCCGTGCTGTCTGGTTTCGTCTTTTTTTACGTCGCGGGATTATGTTCGGAAACTTTTTTTTTAATTTCCCATTCGTACTTTTCGACTGTATTCTTTCGATAGGTATGTGCAATTCGTCTCTCGGTTACAGGAGGCCGTCTGTGGAGTTTGTTATCTATTTTTATTTCAAATCGAATTTCGTACCAGGAATGTTATTTCCGTGAATTATCTGTGACAATTTATTTTTCTCGATGATTTAAATTAAATCCACGTATACTTTGTACTATTAAGTATTTTTCAGCTTAACAGTTCCAATAAATACTCATGAGGCTTTATTAATTATAAGAATGGTTAAATGCAGTGGCGTACCGAAACATCTGCCCCCCTCCCCCCTCCGCAGTAAATAATTAAGGCCCCTCCCCCTATGGCTATCTTAAATATTTTCCAAGCTCTATTTCTTAACATTGCCTGTATATTTACGAAGAATTCCCCCTTCCCTCATACAAACGCTACTGATATTTTTAAAAGCATGAAATTATAAAAAAATATTGTAATAAATCTGTTTCTTTTATTAACTTTAATCCATTTGGAGAAATGTGTTCAAAGTATTATATTACGCGTAAAAATCCTTATAATGCCGTAGAGGCACAAAAATTTGTCGCTGTCCGGCTCTTTTTCAAGCGGGTAGCCTTATCAAATGTTTCTGTTCATAAGAATAAAAAAAGGTGTTCCTATGCCATATAGTCTCGTATTTCTCGTATAGTTAAAACAATTTTTTTTTCATCTACCGTTTTCTTTTTTTTTCTCCCTTGACCGTGATGAATTTTAGCCGTGGTTCGCTTTGTGCCCCCTTAAGGTCCCTCTCCCCGCCATGCGGGGGTGTCCGCTACGCCACTGGTTAAAAGAATGTGTAGCTATTTCCACCGAATGTCTTTTACCTGAAATATAGGAAGGACGTACCGCTCTGTTCAATATTTTTTAAATTGTGATTTTTTATCTGTAATATTTAGTTTACATGACGATAGCGTGTTATTTTTTCAAATTTTTAAACATTTTTTATTGAATGCCCTAACTTAATTTTTTATTTTTGCAGCTTTAAATCCATCGTTTGCGTATGCATAGAAAGATTATTTTTTACTTAATTCTAATCCCGTAGCAACCAAATTCCAATGGCTTTTTGGATACCCTTCTACTTATGACTCCTTTATCGTCTTTCCCTTTTTAGTCTTCATCTTCTCTCTTTTATCATCTAATTACCAGTCCGTCCGCCGTGAACGCTACTTTCTCCGAGCGCCGGTGACATCTCTCGACGGCTCCATGAAGTGCTTGGGAAACCCTACCTCGTGTATCGAGTTTTGTATCGTATTTTGATCGTCCTTCTCCCGCTCAAAATACTTCCTTTCCACTGCGTTTTTGGCTATTACTTCTATCCGAAATCAAAAGTATATGTTAAATGTGTGTGCAAGTGGAAGCTTCGGAAGGTTTTACGTCCACTTGCTCAGATAGCTGTTGTTGTTTATTTAGTATTGTTTTTATTTTTATTTTCGTTTTAGATTCAGCGTAATTATATCATAGTCTATTATATCTTTTGTATAGCGATAAATAGAGAGAGGTTAATCACAAATAATTACAGTTTATTATGCTTAAGATTTAATTCGGAATTTATATCTTATGATTGGAAGCATCGCTGTACGCCCTACGTATTGCATTAATACTCACATAAAGAACCTTATGGTGCTTTGAACAATTTAGATCAATTGTTTCATTTCAGTTATCTGCTTTCTCGTCTCAACATATGGTAGATCGATCGATCGATCAATAATGTAGTTGTCTTCGCACAGAAGTTGCCTTCAGCAAAATTGCACATAAAGTGAAAATTGTTTCTGTAGATAAAAAATAGGAATAAATTGTATTTACCTTTATTGTTATCCATTTTACTGTCATGCTCGAGAATTGGTTTTCGGTGAGTGAAACGTATATTTCTTGGGAGAGGTTTCTGCTTCGTGACAAGCGCCGGCACAGTAGAATTTTGATCGGTCGTGGGTAAAACGCCTTATTCTTGGGAGAACAGAAATGAGATTACTGGCTATTTCCATTCATGGCACAGAGCGGAAATTCATCCACTTCCTAGCTGTTTCGTTTTCTCTCTTTTTCTCATTATTACTTTTCTTCTCTTTCTTATATGTTAAAGTGATCTCCAGTCTGCTTTCCTTGCATACGCATTACCGCTTCAGGGTCCGTCATGCTGTCCCTTGAAACTGCCGCAGTCCTCTTATCGTCTCTATTTATCTGTTTTAGCCATTAAACCTATCAATGCAAAGTTATACAAATTAAAAGATTTTACCCATTTAATTTACCAAAATAGATTTTGTGGCTGTTTTTGTCAATACTTTATTAAATTTGTGGAATTCGAAGTCTTTTCCTTAGGTGTGCAAATTTTCAGATATAACAGAAATCTTTTTCGGTTGTGCTTCTTTATGTAAATGTATGTATAGGTTCTCATGCAGAAAATACATCCGTTTGTGAAGCAATGCGTAGATTAAAATGCTTTTAACAAAAGAGTTGTCATTGTTTGGTAGCTTTCATTTTCAGCGAAGAATGCGTCGTCTAAATTTATCGCTGAGAATCCATGGAGTTCTTTTTGTTATTCCGTATGCTTCGACAATGCTGTTTTTCTTGATATCATTTCACGATGCATCCTCCGAGCTTTTTGTCTTGCGAGACAAGTGCAAAATTTCTTAAACTCTCTACTCTATGTTTGCAATACTCACACGGATATTCAGTCTCTCGATCTCCCTCTGGCTCCTGCTGTCGCTCATCCTGCTCTCTTCCCTCTCAGATGCTGCACTCTGTCCACACTCTCTGTTGCCACCTGCAACTTCTTCCGTAATCCCCGCTGCGTGTTCTGCTTCCCACACCATCTCTTTATTTATCCGACCCAGGGCCATACTTAATGCTCGCTATTCTTACAACTCATACCCGCTCTGCGCATTTTCGTGTATTATTTAGTTGCGATTCTTCCTTAGTGGACTTGACTTAACGCTTCGGGTCAGAGGGCATAGTTGAAACAGGATCTTTAAAAAGTGATTCTGCATGAGACTGCCTCCCTTTATGTACCCATCCTTAAAGGGTGAACATAACCTCAAAATTTTTTTTGACATTTGAACTCTCCAACATGTAGGGAGTATGGATAACTTTATATTTTCCCTATTTGTTGTTTTTGATTTATGTATAAAGGTTAATACAGTCAATATGGAATTCATTGAATACATTTCCTCCTATTATTGGAATTTTAATATTATCATTATTTAATTTTATATATGTCCGCTTCATTTGAATGCCAAATTTTTTCTCGGTTAAGGTGTTGCTGAACTTTGGCTACTACCTCATTGATTATGAGAGAATTTAGTGGTAAACGAATAATATCTATGTGACGTCGTTCATCAGAGTATCATTTCCCATAACTTTGGTTTTACCGATGATATAAAGTCATTCTCTGATGAAATCTTGTGATTTCACGGTCTCTTGTTGGAAGAGTAATAGCGAACGGCGTTATGTGAATTATTCCCATTAAATGTTTCCCTCGAGGCGTATTTTGGCACGGTTTTTTTATGCGTGGACGTCGAGACTGAATGCGGAGGCCATTCCTCAGCATGCCATTGGTGACGTGGACTAAATGCGATACCTAAAATGGAGAAGGGGTAAAACGGGGAGACATGGGAACGGAGAGTGAAGAGGGCGACGGAAGGAGGTAGAGGGGAAGATAGAGGGTTGGCGGGAAGGGTTAGGGAATGGGAAAAGGGTATGAGAGTTTGAAATAGCGTCTCCAGAGACGTGTGTTTTAGTCCTAAAAGAGGTAAGAAGAGTGCGCACACACTATAAGGCAAGGATGCGACTGTGAAAGGATGGGACAGGGGGGGGGGAGATGAGGGTTTTAGAGAAGAGGGGGAGGCTTCACAAGGGAGGGATGTAAGGAAAGGAGGGAGAGAGGAAAGGGGAGGTAGGTCTGAAGCGGAGAGAGGAGGAAGAAAGCTCTATCTGCCTCGGAGTGGATGCCGAGGAGGAGAACCACTCGACATGCTGCGAGAGTAATGCTTTCATGAAATATTCAGTGAGAATTACGACCTACTCCCACCCACTCTGTCTCTCCCTCCAACCTTCCTCCCCGTCTCTCTCTCTTTTTCTCTCCACCTCTCCTCCGCTCCGTCTTTACGTCTCTTCCCTTTTGTCTGCGTCTTCTCAAAGTCTTCCCCTACATCACTCTCTTTGCGCCTCTTCCTTTGCCTCTTTTTCGTCTGTATTATCGTATGACGGTTCGTATTCATCTGTTCTCTCTATCTGTCTCGCTTTGTCGCTGGTTTTTTTCTTCTTTTTATGCTTTCGTTACAATTCTCCCACTGTTTGCCATTCATCAGGTGTTTGTCATTGACGTCATCCCCAGATGGTTATTGCATCGCGTCGTGCGTGCGAATGGTTGGCCGTAAAAGGATATCCTCTGAAAATGTAATGGCGTCGTTATTCAGTCTATTTAGTCGCTTTTTCTTGACAGATCGGTTGGATTTTTTTTTCCGAGCCGTTAAGGTCGTTTCTGTTCGCGATATTTGGGCAAACGTTGCGATTCGGAGATTCGTGAATTTTGCACCGGGGAGATTAGAACGATTCAGTTTTGTTTTTCTTTGTCTTGTTTTTCAAAGGTCCTATTTAATCACCTGTCTCGGCTTCTTTTTGGGGCGAGTAGGATTGGGTATTTGTCGACCGAGTGCCAACGACGCGACTTATTTGGCAGACTTATCGCGTAAGATTCTAGGAGAATCGATCGATCCAATTGGTATTAATTCCACATTAAATGCAATTTGGCAACTAAAGAAATTCTGCACAATCGTTTCATTTTGAATCTTATACATACTATATTAAATATATGTACAGTGCAACCTCTATAATCCTAACTGATTAATGGAAGCGCGTGTTCGGATTACTGGATTCGTGTAAAATAACGAGGATAAGATCTGTTATGTATTAAATTTCTGTAAATAAACACTTACGCATCACTAAAATGACTGGGAGAGATCCGCGTTGATGGACGGGAAAATTGTACTCCACACTAGGCCGCGGTAGCAGGAATGAGCGATATCGGCACACTGTTTCCAAGGATCATCTATTCAGCATTAAGAGGATATATCAAAATTTGCTTGTATGTATGTAAACTCGCTTGCTGTAGGTTTTGCTTCATAGACCACTCCATCATATATATAGATTGGAATGTCTAAAAGACGAGGTTGTAGGAATAATTGAAGCACCAACGTATATAGGTAGAAACGACCGTGATGATAAGATACGTGAGATCGATTGTAGGACGGACCGTTATCTAGGCTCGTTCTTTCCAAGGACAATACGAAACCACAATAGAAAATTTCAACCTGCGATAGACATTCTTTAGGTAGGTTGTGGTGCATTTCACTCCCTGCCACCCACCAATTAGGTGAATTGCAGGGTAACATGTAGATGTAGATCATATGCCTTAACAAGTAATACCTCCCACTTCGCCTTTTCGTCTAACATACTTTCTCACCTTTCTCTCTCCCTCTCATTCATCTCATCTTTTCTTACCTCTACTCCTAATGGAATATCCCTGCTTTACTTCCAGCGACTCGACTATACGCGCTCTTTAATTCGCTCACCAGTTGTTTTCTCCCCATCCATTAAAAATTCCCTTTTCCTCGCGAAACTCATCTTTCTCTCACCTTCCATCACCTTATCTACGCCCCCTCCCCCTCTCTTCCCCCGCCTCTCCTCCTCACCATCTATTCACCTCTATTCATCTCTTCTTCCGCGCTTAATTCTTTATTTTTTCTGTCGAATTCCTTCGCTTCCTTGGGGCTAATGCTTCCTTTCGCCTCGTGTCTTTGACTCCATGACTGATGTATTTCTTTCTCTCTTTCTCTCGTCCCCTTCCAGACTGCTCGCGCCCCATCTTTCCGACTACGTGAATATTTCATGGGTGAGCCCCTCCTTTCTCCCTCTCTCTCTCTCTCCCCCCGCCTCTCCTTCCATTCCTGTCTTCTCTTTCTCAGAATCTCCGATCCCCTCTTGCTTGTCCTCATCTTTCTCCTCGGCCTCATCCCATTCCCATGCTCTATGCTTCTCGTCACCAGGGCCACAATGTCGGAATAGGACACGGGACGGCTCCTCGCCCTTATAAAACTCAAGAGCGTGTGTAGCAGCATAGATGGTAGTCTCCAGTGACACATTTTCTCTCGTCCGAGATTATTAATTTTTCCTTCTCTTCTCTCTCCCTCTCTCTCTGGCTAAGCTTTAAAAGCTCGCATCATAGGATTTTGTGTGTATGTATTTCATTTCGAGATTTTTTTCCCATCCAAAACACCGTTTTTGTGAGTGGTTGCTTTTTTTTGAAAAGCCGTTGCTGTAGTCGCTAAAACTCGCTAGTATTTTTCAGTGTATAGAACGGAAATGACGTTGATTTTTCGTTTGTGTTATTTTTAATGCCATACCCTACCGTAAGTTTCAAGAGTTTTTGCTGATTTTTTTTGTTTGATATTTATGCGAGCAATGAAATTGTTCGTGTGATGTAGAGTTGGAGTCTAGTTATTATTACGATTTTTTTTTGTGATTTTGCTCTAATTTACCATGATGTTCATTTTTGCGATAATGATTGTTATATGAACCTTATTTAGAAAAAAGTTTAATTTCACCCGTGTATTTTATCTTATAGATGGTTATCTTGAAAACTCCTTTGGCCGTAAAGCGGTATTATGGCTTAAAGAGTTACCTGTATCATGCATTATATCCAAAATATAAGGAGAGCTTGATACTTCATTTTTGTTTTACGCAATATTGTCCAAGAATAATATTAGTGCTTTCAGTGAGCTTTTCTGTAAATCTGAGGGGCTGCAGTGTCTCTGGCACTAGCATGGCGAAGGATGATAAAAAGATATGTCGGACGTAAAATGCGATGAATCTACCGTGGAGCAAAAATCGTCCGGAAACGGTACTTCCATCGTCATCCTATCGCATGGGAAGCATGTGCTTCGGTCTCGGGTGTCCATAGTTTATTCTACGTAATGTAATCTCGCTTCTGAAGTGGCTTCGCTTTCGAACCGGGCGTAAAACGATTCCCGGTGCAACAAAAATTACGAAATACCTGCCGTCCACTACGGGCGAAAAATATAACAAAAAAAGAATCGGTTATCGCCATTGTTTCTCTCTCCGGAGTGCTTTTAATTTTGGCCCTCCGCTTGAACAATGCGGGCATTTTAACCCGCTGCAATTTTGATTCGGGCGAACTGCGTTTTGTTTACCATTTGAGGACTGCCGAGCGTGGCATTTTCGACACAATGGTTTCGGCGGGGGATGAGGTGTCCTCTCTTTCTCTCTCCCCCAGTCCTCGGATCGATGTCTCATCACGCCCCCTCGCCACCTCTCCTCCTCTTAGCATCTCCCCTTTACCTCCCCCTCATTTTCCCCATCATCCTCAATTCCTCGTCGCACTCATCCCTGATGGCTTTCAAACTTTCACCGCCCCCCGCAGAAAAGTGTCGCTACCGTGGCATTTAAATAATGTATTTGCATGCGGAACGGATAAGTCGGCAGCTGAGTATTTTTTCGGGAGGTAGTGGGAGGGGGGGGGGGGAGAGAAGAGGAAAGGGAAGGAAAATAAAACGGAAGAAAGAAGTCGGGACGCGTTTTTTTTACATGGCTAGTTTTCTTTCGCCCGGTTTGTCTCTTAATGACCCCTTCAATTACCCTTCGTCCCGAACTGACCCATCCCTTCTTCTCATCTAGATCCCTCCGTATCATTCTCTCCGTTGCGACCTCGTGGCCTCCCTTCCTCTCTTATTAATTAATTCAATCTCTCTCTCCCTTTCCTTGCGGAGGGAAGAGAGAGAGGATATGTCGGACAAATTTGTCCACCTGCTTTAACGGCGGTGACGCAGCAGAAAAACTTGTTTTATTTCTTTTACCGCAGGTTTTGTGTGTGGTTTCTATCTGATAGAATGAATTTTAAATTTAATTGATATTTTGCAATATTATATATGTAGTATATAGAGAAAGTATTGTTATCGTGAAAAAAATTCGACTTTGAGACTTTGATAGAAATACACGTTGTAGGTGTCCCCGAGTCCATAAAAGTGGTTTTCGCCATGCCGTCTGTCTGTCGGTCTGTTCGCCGTTCTAGGTTCCAAACGCCTACATAAAATCGAATGATATCTCGTATTTGTGCAACATCTTTTGCAGACCCTTTTTTCATAAAAATGATATTGCACATAAATAAAGGGAAGTTTATTCTCGGAAAGTTTTTGAAAAATTTTATTTACTCAGAAATGGCTCCAGAGAATTTGATTAAAATCAATCCAATTTATGTCACAAATAATACTGCGTAAGCCATGTCACTTGAAATTACTATATGGCGTCCAGTGCCATTACAATGTACGCTAAGCCAGTGGTTCTCAACCTTTTGCCTCTTGAGTCCCACCTGTCACCTCCTCAAGATATCCAAGTCCCACCCATAAAGAAAACCTAACTTTTTCTTATAGATGTATCTCTACATTTATAAGCATATAAGTGGTATATTAATGATTGGTAGAAATTTTTAAGGATTTAAAAAATGTAGTCATAATTTAAAATGATTTTATTTCACAAATATAAAAGCATAAATTATGGATATACAAACAAAATTATGACTTTGCAGAAATATGGCAAATGTTTTATTAATGAGACCTGAGATTGTACTTAATTGACAAGCACGTCAATTCTTGGCGTAATACAGGAAACGGCAAGTCGGAAGTGCTGGTTCAAGTTGAAGACGATTTCTTTCCTTTGTTTTTACAGTTTCCATGGCAGAGAAATCCATTTCACAAAGATATGTGGAAGGAAATGGAATAAGTTTCTTAACTGCTTTTTCACTTAGTTGTTCGTATTCTTTTTTAACTTTAAGCCAGAAGGTTTCCAAAGGCAAACTCTTAAATAACGCTTTCAATGTAGGATCACTTGCTAATTCAATCAGGCTATCCTGCTCTTAGACTGAAAGAGATAGCTTATTTGTCTCAGACTCATAATGAATGAATGGATCTAGTACCGACAAAAAAACAATTCTTGCATCGTCTTCAGAAGGAAAATATTTATTGAATTCGATCTCCAGTTTATCTAAATGTTCGGAAACAAGCTTGGAAATATTATTAATGCCACATCCTCTGTTGTCTACAACTTCAGAAAAGCAATGAAACATAAAATATTCCTACATCTACCCTATTCTTCCAAACAATTAATTTCTTTTTGAACGCTTCTATCGTAGTTGCGAGGTGGAAGGTGGAAGACTTTAGGCCTTGTAATCGCAAATTTAGTTCATATAGAAGTGAAAATATATCTGCCAAATATGCCAATTTCGAAACAATTAGTGTTGTCAAACAACTCGGCTATTTTTGATTTCTTTATAATCAAGAAACTCCTAATTTCCTCTCTGAGTTCAAAGACACGAGGTAACACCTTTCCAGGTGATAACCATCTAACTTCCGTATGTAACAAAAGAGTCGCATGTTTTGCACCCATCTCATCACAAAAAACTTTAAATAATCAGCTGTTTAGTGCATTGGCGTTGATAAAATTCACCACTTTAATACAATCACACAACACATCAGAGAGTTACAGAACCATTACTTTACCAGCTAGTAATAGGGATTGTAGGGTAAGATATGCCTGGTTGATTACAGAGTAATTATAATACAGGAGAATAAAGTAAATAATTTAAGAAATTATGCACAATAATCGTATCCTTTGACAACCTGAAAGAGAAGATAGAGCTTGGTTAAATGCATGAGGAGTGAGAGGAGATGCTTGTAATACAAGCGTTTAAAAGTGCTTAGAGATAGAGAGTTTTTATTAACGTTGGAAGGCCATTCCAGAGTTTACAAGCAATGACGGTAAAGGATTTGTTGTAAATTTCTGTTCTATGAAGTGGAGTTAATAGTCTATCATATCCTCTGGTATTGCAATGGTGAACTGTATTAATGGTGACAAAATTAGATGAAAGATAACAAGGGATGTTGTTATTTAGAATTTGATACAATAGAGAGAGAAGGTGAAGGTTTCTTCGGGAATCAAGTTTTAGCCAGGAGAGTCGACGGAAGTATTCTGAGACATGGTCAGATTTTTTAAGATTAAATATGAATCTGATGCAGGCGTTATGAGAACGTTGTAGCTTAATGGCGAGTTCCTTTGATAAGTCCTGGTATACAACATCACAATAATCGAAGTGAGGAAGAATTAGGGAGGTCACTAGCTGTATTTTTAGTGACGAGGGAAGAATGTTAATGAGAGGCCTTAGAGTGTGTAAGGAGTTGACCGTCTTGCAGATTTTTATTATATAATTATTCCAGGTGAGCGTTTCATTAATTAGAATCCCGAGATTTTTTACGATTTTTCAATAGCGTATAACTGAGCCGTTCAAAGACAGAGGAACTGATTCCGCAAGGTTTATAGAAGCCAGTAGTTTCGGATTACCCATTAAAATTGCTTGAGATTTCAAGGGGCTTATGTTGAGAAGATTATCGTAGCTCCATTCTTGAAGTTGAGCCAAGTCATGATTTGTGTTGGCAATGGAAAGAGATAAGTTATTGGGTTTGGTGTCTAAGTAGATTTGGAGATCATCGGCGTACAAATGATGCTTGGAGAACAATCATTTATGAATAAAGAGAACAATAGAGGACCTAAAATTGAGCCCTGCGGAACGCCTTGGTTAACATTAAGCCAAGAGGACGAGGAATCGTTGGAGATGACATGTTGGGAACGGTTGCTAAGGTACGAAGAGAACCAATCTATTGAAGGTGAAGAGAATCTCATGCAGCGGAGTTTTTCTAGGAGTATGTCTTTATCTACTGAGTCAAACGCTTTACTAAAATCAAGCAATATTAGTACTGTAAGTTTTCTGTCATTCATGTGTCTGCGTATATCATCGGTGATTTTAATTAGCGCGGTGGTGGTGCTATGTGACTTCCGAAAGCCAGATTGATGGGAGTCAAGTAGATGATTAACGTTGAGAAAATCTGCTACCTGTTCATGCGCAAGTCGCTCCAGGGCTTTTGATAAAGTGGGAAGAAAGCTAATCGGTCGATAGTCATTGTTTGCGGAGAGAGATTTCTTAGGGATTGGGCGGACTAACGCGTGTTTCCATTGCGATGGGAATTTTCCCTGTAATAAGGAGTAGTTGAAAATGTTAGTAAGTACGGGGAGGAATAGGTGTATTAATTTGTTTATGATAATTATGGGAATACCATCAGCACCCTGGGCTGTAGTTTTGATTCTGCGTATTGCTGAAAGTACGTTAAATTGCGAAACAGCTTTAAAGTGGAATTGTGGAGAACCGGATGACTCGTTCACTTTTACAGTAAGACTACTAATTACTTTGCGTTTTCGTTCTATGTCGATTGTTGTTGGATTCGTCGAGAAGCTCTCGTTAAGAGAATCTAGTGATATGTTTGAAGGTAAGGAAGAATCCTTGGACTTGCCAATTCCAAGGTGTCGCAGATTGTTCCATAAGGCGCATGTTGTTACATTGGAGCCAGATATTAAATAAGCGAATTTTATTTTGGCATTTCTAATCTGTTGCTTGGTTTTGTTTCTAATATTTTTGTAGGTATTGAACGTATTTGGGCATTTATTTGATTTGAAGAGACGAAAAATTGAATCGCGTCTAGCCATCAATAGTTATAAATCGGCCGTTATCCACGGGGCGCGAGGTTTAGAGACGCGTGTGGTTTTGATGGGTGCGTATTTATCGAGCAAATGTAAAAGAAAAGTGTTAAGTACTTCAATTTTTGCGTCTATGTCGTCTGCATATTCAATAGTGTGCCACGGAAGACACGCAGCTTCGGCAATTAAACTATCATAATCAAGGTTTTTAAAATTTCGTTGAGAGATGAATTTCTGCTTAAATTTTGGAGAGTTTAGGGAGTAGGCTAGAAAAATTAAGTCATGGGAAGAAATGCCCGGGACAGGTAGTTGACCATGTGTGTAAACTTTATCTGGGTTAGCAGTAAATAATATATCAATCCAAGTGGAAGAATTTTTAGTGTTATTTGTGGGTTTTAAAGGTAGTATACTGAGGTTGTGCGATGTAAAAGAGTTTTTAAAAAAGACGGCATCGGTGGAGCTTGAGGCAAAATTTGCATTAAGGTCACCAAATATGTTTAAATGCTCATAATCGTGTCTTAAGTTTGCAGTGATCTCGTCAATGTCAGATAGATAACCAATTTTTGGAGGACGATAATTAGGGAGGTTTAGGCTCCCAAGGAAATTCGGTAGCCCCCCTGCTGTACATTGTACAGCAGGGGGGCTACCAAATTTCCTGCAGTGCTGTGTACATGCCTGTTCGAGTCTGGAGGTTTCGTGAGCCAACGAGAGACATTCGCAGAAGGACCGAAAATGAAATCTCTGGAATAGGTTTTATGATCGGATTGACCTCATATCATCGGTCCCTGTCATTTGTTTTCAAATTGCTTCTCTTAAACATTTTCTTCGATCCTTTTTAGAGATAACAATATACTCCCAGATTACCCATAGCCGATTGGGCTACCAAAATATCTTCAAACCGCTCGAGTCCCACCTAGAAGGCTTTCGAGTCCCACCAGTGGGACGCGTCCCACCGGTTGAGAAACACTGCGCTAGGCTACCTTACCTAAGCCTTATGACGTCACCCCTCCGCCGCGATCCATTCAAACTCTTACTACAGTCGTACGGTTAAACTAAATCGAATGGTATATAATATTTATGGATAATATCATACATAAAAGACATTCTGAAGAGATATACGCTATTGCGTAACAATTTAGGGTACTTTATTTTTGGGTATTTTGAAACAATTCGATTTACTCAAAAATAGCTCAAAGGTTTTCGATTAAAATCCATCCAAACGTACAGCCTGATGTCACAAATAATATTAACTAAGCTATATGTCCCAAAGAAGTTACTATATATCGTCCAGTGGCATTATTTCTGTACAAGATGCTCAGCGCACACGCCAGAGGAGAGAGGGAACCCGGGGATTCCCTAGTCTAAAATTCCGTACTTCTCTTTTAACCCCACGCGCTTATTAGACGTGAGAGGTTGATAGTGGCAGTCACTTGGTTTCTGTTGTTATTAGTAACATAATTGGCAGTGAATTGCCAAGCACACAGAGTTAATTTCGGGGCAAAGAGTGCAGTGAGACCAAACGTGTGTGTGTGTGTATACACACGTATATGAGAAAGTTTGTGCAATGTACTTATATTGCGCCGTTTATTCTTTTTGGGGGCTTTTTTTTAAGAAACGAGTTTTTATGTGAATTTCTCGCTTATAACTTAATTGGCCGTTTATTAAGAATATTATAATATATGTATGAGTCTATTTGTACAATATACCCAAGTGTGTCAGGAAATGTTTTAAACCTTTCGCATATAAAGGATAAAAAACTTATAAATCGAAAAGTTTTCATTTCTTTAGTTTAAACTTTTACAAGTTATTTAGATGTATCATTGTTACATTGTAATATGTTTGCTGTTTGTATTGAGTCCATGGGTTCGATTCCAGGAGCGCATTTTTCTCAATTTGGATAAAATGGAAAGAACTAAAATCCAGCTTGCGTGCCTTAATTAGTTGCCATTTAAAAATAGTATCTTACAGTCAAGATATCGACGTTGGATTTGAACAATTATGTGGCAAAAAGTATGAAGATTAAGTGTATTATTGTGCAATTTTAAATGCCGGCCGAAATTGTCGAAAAATTACGTTTTATTAAGATGTTTCGCTGTTTTTATCGATTTAATTAATTTAGCGCCATGGAAACTTACTCGTAGTCGTTTTCATTAATCACATATGCGTAGTAAAAGTGTACTTTTAAATCCATAATAAAAGCGAAGTATTAATTATTCACTGCACTGACCGCAAATTCTTTTATTATATCATTCGTCTTAATTACGCTATAAATATAACATTTGTCTCTGTGTAGAAAGAAGGATAGATTTCTTGATTTAGCTGAAGCTAATGAACCAACGTGAGATACAGTTTGAACGAATTTAGAAGAGTGAACACATTTTATCCACATTTTAAACGTGACGATTAATTTACATACGTTGAAGCAATGAGAACATAGGAAAGATTGAGAGGAAATCGAGCAGAAAGGAACTGAATGAGGAAGGGAATGGCGAAGGGGAAGTAAATATTGAAAGAGGAAGAGAGAATTACGGGAGAGAGAAAGAGAGGGGCATTTTCGGACAACATTTCTAACAAGACTGAAATGAATGACATTTTATGAAATTTAACAGCCATTCATTTCTAAAAAGGAAGGGTAACATTTAAGATTTGAAATAAGTATGAATATATAACAATTTTCGATCTGTAAATAACACATGGATGGGCATGGTGTATTTGCATAAAGGGTCATGGCACGAATTGGGGAAATGAACGAAAGACCGAATGAAAGAATGAAATTTTATTAGCCTACTTTCCAGAATGGAAATAGGCTTGTAGTTTCTTCGTTGTGTCTGTCTTCCCCCCCCCCCCCCCCCCTCTAACTTTTGAACCAATTGGCCAATTTTCATGACTCTTGGTGGAAATTTCTTGCTACTGAGGCCGAGCTCCCGAGGATAGTTTTTGTTGCGATGATGGAAGTCTCGGGTTCGATTCCAGAAACTGTCCTTCCCATTTGATTTACATGGGAAATCTGAAATCCAGGGTAATTTTCTCTTGTACATTAAAATATCTTAGAATTGTAATATCGGAGCGAGATTTGTACTATTCGCAGAATTTTGCTTATCGATTTTTGCGTAAATACTGGCGTTTTTGCAGTCTTGATCACTCATTACGAGAGTGTTGCCATCGCAACGACTTTTGTTGGACTCCGATTCGTTATAGTCTAGTCTCTAGTACATACATACGTTATTTTTGCCACAAAAATACGCGCGATAAATTTAGTTTTCCGTTGGAAAGTATTTGTAATATCTTTTAACGCTAAATTATGAAATAGTGAACACAAAGAGCAATTCATCCGCGGTGATATTTAATCTATTAAAGACAATATACGTAATTGCAGCACCACATTTAATTTAAAATAGTTACTTTATATTGCTATTTGGAATCAGATTTTTACATTTTAAAGATACGGATAAATGAATAATAAAAGAATTTTTAAATAATAATTGGTATAATAATTTAATTTAAATAACAAGTAATATATTCCTTCCTGTCATTTTGAGAGGATTTTGCATTAGTAAAGTAATACTTGATTACTGTTTTGTAGAATAGCTCATTGAGACTTTCCTCCATATCTCCATTCGTATTTAAATTATTTTCGTTTATATTTATTACTAGATTTAAAACCGTATCTTTTAGACAGATATGGGCATATTTCAGATATTTTTACATTGAATGTCATATACTATCAATATTATTGTATAGGTAAACGCGGTATGACTGTGCGTTATACCAACTGTAATTATTGCAAGTCAATTGGTTTTTATCGTCATATGTTAGATTTTTAAAATTGCTAGAATTGTAGCTCTCGAGACCTAGGTTGTGCTTTAAATGACCAGGTTGTGCTTTAAATAATACGCATGTTAAATCGACATTATACTACGGATTCATTTAAAAGCTTAGCATAACGTTCTGTCGATCTCAAACACTTGGTTCCCTTATCGTGCTGTGTATTAAAAGCATAGCATCATCGAGGAAATGACTTGCGTTGTCATAATTATTCTCGCACAGCATTTGACGTCATTATTTACATCATTTAGGAGAATGTTATTTTTGGGAAGCATGGCGATGTTAAGCCGTTCAATTATTCTAACTCCTAGATATATCACGGCGATAATTTTACAATATTGCCATCAGAATTCGTATTCTAATAAAAACACGAAACACGAAAAAACAGAGGAATAATGCGCCAAATTTTTCGGGGCTTCCAACAAAGCATCTCAACTTTTGAAAATAACAAGACAAAGGAAAAACGTTTTGCTTCGTTCATTTTTGCATTTTTTACGCTTCCAGAAAAATCCGTTCTCAGTGCTTCGCTTCTTAGCTCTTTCCATCTCTCCTTTCCTTCTCTCTCTCTCTCTCAAGACGGGGGGTGACGAGGCAATCTAAGCCTCGCGTTGTTGTTTTGTTTTTCGCCTTTTTTGTACACGCCAGTGACGAATGAGGAGGGGCTGGAGGGTAGGGGGGAGGGAAAGTGCTTCCTTTGCGAGCACCGTGTCGTCTCGGCGCCCTTTGTGCATTCGCCTATATTTTATCTTTTCTTTTCTTACTCCTCCTACCATTATTCTCGCTTGCGCCTATAGGGGGTACTCGGCACAGTTTTCGAAATACTTATTTTTTATCATCCTTCGTCCACCTCTCCCCTTTACTCCTAAGTTCCTTCAACGTTGCAACTCATTCCAGCGCGTGTATATATGTGTGCATCTTCTTTCTTCACCCGCATCCGGAAATAAACTTTCGAGGGCGAGCGATTTTCTACTTTTCTCCTTTTTCCGTATCGTGAAGTTATTTTGCCTTATCATCTTCCAGTTTCTCGCGCCTTCCAAGGATATTTTCGCTTGATACATCATTGATTGTCGGATTTGCTCCCCGTTCCCTTTCCATTCTCTTTGGTGGAGTATGGCGACCATTCTCTCGACCTTTCCCATCCGACTGCATTGCCCTCTGCTATCTTTGCGGCCCTTGACGTTGCCACTCATCTGGGGAAGGATGCACACGATAGCGGTTCGGATGGCTCGCTGGAAGATCTCGTTGATGAATTGTATACGAAAAGGTGTAAGCGTGTGTTTGTGCGTACCTCATATTCTCTCTTCACGATCGTTGGAATTTCTAGGCGGGTGGGTAGATGGGTTGAGCAGTGGTGATGGGGGAGGGGGTGAGTGTAAGGAAAGGGTTTTGACTGCAGTGTTCTCGAGGGACGAGCATTTTTCCTTGACCCAATTTCGCACCAAGGAGGAAGTCGAGGATATTTTTTCAGCCATTTTACTTTGGCTCTTAGTCGCAAGGGTGTTTATTATTTTCGGTGGAGTGGGCATTGCGGAGTTTTTGGGAAATTTTTCCGTCGCGGAATCGCGGAGAGGGTGAATGGGTTCGGAGCAGCGCTAGTGGGGATTTTTAAGTAGCGCGGGGACTTGTTTTTTTATAAAATTCTTTTGTGTTGAATTAAAACAAAGAAGTTGTTCATTGAGGTGCTGTGCGTCATAGATTCCATTATCCTTTAATGAATTCATCTTGCTCCTTTTCAATGAGAATATTTTCGAAGCGTGCATATTTATTTAGTACATAGTAGTATCGCAAATGTTTATAATAGCGTTGTTTTTTCCTTATCTTTTATAAATATTGGGGTTTGTATACCCATTTGTACGGGTTTTCCTAATTGTAAAGTGAGTATCGGAATATCTGCCCTTTCTACCTTACTCGCACCTTGTAATTAATCCTTTAATCGTTAATGTTGGAGAAAAAACATCTCGTAAACGTATTGAGTACTTAAGTGGGCGGTCTTTGGATTTCGTGTAAACTTTGCTACCACTGCTCTTTCTTCCTCACGCTACATCCGATTGGTCGTGGCAGAGAGCCCGGTCCATCTGTCTCCCAATGAGGACGTAAATCCAAGAATACCCCCCCCCCCACTTCTAACTACGCCTCACTCCACCCTAGCTTCCTCTAACTTTTCTCCCTTGGATTTAGTTCTTGTTTTGTCTTAACTTATGTTTCCTTGAATATATCCTCGGTCCAATTAACATAATCACATTCCTATACAAACTGTTTGATTATGCCGTTGCTATCATATGTACTTTTTTCAACTGGAACCTTCGCATACCTCGAATGTCTGCACAAGGAACTGGATTTTACAGCTTATTTAAACAATACATGTTATATTTGTTTAGCGTGAGTTACGGGTTCTTCCGTTTTATTAAAAGGTTCGCTCGTTTCTTACCAAAATTATTTTTGCTGCCTCTTACAACCCTTGTCTAGCACATCTTCCCCGCTAAGCACTTATACCACTTCAACTTTCATTGTTGATGGACGTAGATGAAGATGCATTTTAACTTCGACATCTGCAAGTTTTTCAAATTTTTTTCTTTTGAAGATACAGCACTTTTTACACTACACGTGTGTCCAGGAAAGTTTCATTTGGGTGGTCTTATTGAATTTTCCTCCTATTGGTTCTACAAACATCTTTAACTTCCTCTTCCGCCAAAAATACCTGTACATTCTCCTTTGCCCACGACTTTCTACATATCCAGCGACGATTCTTCTCATTTTTTACTAGTCGCAACCCCACTGTACCCGTTAATTTGTTTGCCATTAACCTCTGCCAATATTCTTTACTTTGCTTCCTTCTCTTCATACCAAAACCAACCGAACCCTTTCTTTACTCTTCAAAACCAACCGCTCCCTATTTATATATCCCCATCCATTCTCCTATCTCTTCGCTGCTTAAATCTCACAGACGCCCTTCCACTTCCTACTTCCTTCTCTTCCTCAATCTCGTTCCTCCTTCCACCTCTGCCTTCCTCTCCCCATCTCTCTCTTTCTCCTTTTCCCCTTCTCTCTCTCTTGATCTCGTTTCTTGGCTCCCGCCCCGAGGCACGCCTTATCCACAGCACTGGTCCTGATTTATATTCCTTCGTTTTATATATCCCGCGCTATACCGCTCTCCCCCCCCCCTCCCCCCAAATCCCTATATTACCCTTCTCTCCAACCCTCCCTCTCTCTGTCTCTCTCTCTCTCTCTCGTGCTCTCTCCCTTTGCTCCCAAACCTCCCCGACTTCTGCGCTCCCCAAAGACTATTCCGCTTTTTTGTTTTATTTTCCACTCCTCTTTGATTCCTTTGTCACCCTCTTCTCGAGGCGTCACCCTTATATGGATTCCAATCCCATCCAAAAAGGGCATTTCTCGCTGTTCTGTGTCCGTCTATGTGTGTGTGTGCGCGCGTGAGGGAAAAATTGCTTATTTCCACTCTCTCACTGTAGATTCTTTTGTTCTAATATATTTCATCTTCATGCATTTGTGTGCATCGTTGGGATTTTTCGAAGTTAAATTTTTACCATTTGTTGAAGTGATTATTTAGTTATGATTAGGTCAAGAGTCTTGAAACATTAATTGCGTCCAATTACGTACAAGGTTGGAAGAGGTGCTAGTTATATTTTAATCTCCGCTTACACTATAAATTTGCGTGTAATCATGCCCAATCTAGAAATGATTCGTGGGCTTATCCTGGAGTTCGGCGGATGAAAGATGTTCGTTTTGTTCTTAATGTCCTGGTGAATATGCCGTTAAATTTATTTTCGATTTACATCATGAATTTTAAATTTTTCTGCTAACTTTATATATTAAAGCACTGTACTTGTAGTGATTAATGTCACTTTTCCAAAAATATTCTTATATTTTTCAGTGTGGTTTGGGGCTCTATTTATTTATTTTAACTGATTTTGTTAAATTTGACTATACTCGATCTATGTTAAGGAAATGTGGCTGCGATGAATTGCTTCGAAGCACAAAACTAAAAACACAGAAGACGCTCAGTTATTTATGAATGTTGATGCCTAAAATTTAGTAATAAACAGCGCAAACTTTCACAGAAAAAATGTTGCTTTTTATTTACATCTCAAGAGGTGTCTCATTTTCCCATTATTTCATCCTTTCTTGCTGCCGTATTTGTTGTCACCAAATATGTAAATGATGTTAACTTTATACATAAATATTGAACTCATGAGTGAAATTCAATGAATATCCAAGAAGATTTATATTATTCTTCATTTTATCAACGATCCCTGAATTATCACCGAGGATGGCTGATTTTTTTCAGAAACGCGCGTCTGGTTTTTCCAAACTATTATTTTGCCCGTCAGTTCTTTACCACTTGCACCGATTCATTCTACTCATATTATCAAATTTAATGTCTTCATTTTCTTTTTACTTATGTTCGTTACTGTTCTTCTACCATCCATCATCTTTAGTAAAATTAATTGTAAATTTTTTTGTAATAATTCTTTATTGGGAGACGTGCCTCGTTTTTTATGCGTTCTTTGCACGAAGTGAACGCATATAGGAGAGGTCGTTTCCGTCCGTCCGCATGTTAAAACTCGGAAACCGCTGGACGTATTATGATGAAATTTTGTATTAGGGATTTTTCCTAAAATTGGTCGACCGATTTCAATTTTGGTCAAAATCGGACAAAAGTGATGACCACTTTACATGAAGACCTACAATGTTCTTTTGTTTCAACTCTGGAACCGCTGGACGTATTTAATGAAATTTGGTATTGACCGATTCCAATTTTGGTTAAAATCGGGCAACGATTACGACCACTTTACATGAAGACCTATATGTAGTTTACAATGTTCCTCTGTTTCAACTCGGGAACCGCTTAACGTATTTTAATAAAATTTCTTATTTGGAAGTTTTACTAAAATTGGTCGTCCGATTCCAATTCTGGTTAAAATCGGACAATAATTACGACTACTTTACATGAAAACCTACATGTATGTTACATGCTTCTCGTTAAATTCTCATCTGAGCGAACAATATTGAGAACATTGTGAAATCTCAAAGAACGCATTTGGAAACTGTGTACTCCGACATGGAGTACACTTTTCCAATCTTGTTTGATTTTTACTATGGCGTATAATCTTGGTAAGGAAGATTTTGTCATCGATGGTTTACACCAGTGCTGCCCAAAATTTTCTAATGGCGGGTCACATCAGTGGTTGCGAATCCCTTGTCGGGCCGCATTGGAAGTTCCGAATTCTTCGGCGGGCCGGATTCGAGTTTTAATCGGAAGTTTTCTATATATTCTGAGCTGCAAATCAAGTCTATATAAGGTTTTCATGGCTAACAATTCAATATTTCAAGTTTTATTATAAAAATTTTCAAAAATGTATGAATTTGTATGTTAAATATCTCAAATTGCTTGGTCGCCATACTTTCGCGGGCCGCACAAAAGCCCTTCGCGGGCCGCATTCGGCCCTCGGGCCGTAGTTTGGGTACCATAAATTTTCATCCAACATAAATGTAATTCGTCGATTTCTCTAGACGGATGGATTTTGACGTGCCCAGCATTTAAACGTTCAATTGTATTTCCTGAACCGTTGTGAAACATGAATAGTCACCGTAATGGCGATTGTGGAATAAATCATTAGACTTTACGCGTTCACGACCTCGGATGTGTTCGAACGTGACAGTTGACCGCTGTGGCGTTGAGTGTTTAACTGGGATGAATGAATGATGACCCGGCGTGTTGTGTCGCGTTGTTTAGAGAATGGCCCCAAGGGCGCACGTTCATCTCATTCTTTTTTTCGTTCCCTGACCCTTGCCCTCCTCTCTCTATCTTTTTCTCTTTCCGACTGGGTCAGATGGCCACCTCTTTTCTATAACATTTTAAAGAAAACTTCGTCACCCGTATGTGAGGTTAATGTCCATTTTAGTTGGGAGCTCTGTTGGAATGCTGCTAATGCATGTATGTTATGTACAGTCAAGGGTGTACCACATCACATCAATCATCAATATTGTAAGACGATAGAATATGGTTTCTTTTTTTTTGACATTTGTCGTTGTTTTATTACATTGTGGGAGCTTTGAAATACAAGCTTATTTTTTTAAATTTCCGTCTGGTCTATGGAATTCTTCTTTCTTTAGATTTTTCTGTTTTGATAATTTTTATCTAAATTTTTCTCTTTTCCCGATATGTCTAAATATGCAATATTAATAAAAATCATCTTAGTACTGTATTATTATTTTCCTTATCGATTCTTCTGTATCTTCTATTGCGTTTTTATTTTAGTGTGGGTGTCCATACTTCTTGTACAGTCACGGTAGAAATATGTAGCGGAAGTTGGACATCACGCACTTAGACCATCAATAATGCTCACGAATAATTTTATGAATGCGCATTAAAAAAATGGCTGAATGGATGAAAATCGCCCTCTCGCTTTCGTTTCGTTCTCTTACAATTAGTCCGTTGATCATTTCTTTATCTTTCATTGCGATTCATCCTGGATAAATAAAATTACTTTTTATTCTCGATATATCCGTATAATGTTGTGTAATTTCATTCGCTTGGAAGTAATCTGATAATTTTTAACGAATCTATAAAGAGTGGGAGTAGGGAATGAACGGATTGATTGATTTCACTTCCGAGCGAGTTAATTTTTTCCGCTATCCATGGTAAAGGTTTAACCCATTTACTGCATGTGTAGGAGAGGTAGTAATATTCGATATTTTTGCCTAATTTGTGAATATTTATTTGAACCTTGAATCTATAATCAGCCGTCCACACTTCTTTACGAAAATGATTGTTAACCTATACATCTGTGTGCATACATTGCCCCAGAAATTTGCATTTTTAATTACCCATTAAAACAAAGGAACTGTTTTTGTAATTATTTTAATTACTTTTTAGTCTTCTCTCCGTTGAAACGTCACTCGATTTTTCGAATCATTTTCTTCTTGGCCTTTGATCGCATGTGCTACGCTTTATATTATATACTAGTAGTTGGTGCTTGCATGCTGCAAGCATTTCATATCACCTTGAAAAAACATTCATTTTTCAGACAGACATTTCATCATTAAAAATATTCTTTCAATTCTAAATATTTCATCCCCGCAGCGATTTCAGTTTTTCCCACATGTAAACAATAATTTAAAACAATCCCCAAATGTTGCAATTTTAAAAATTTTAGACTTTCTTCATTATAAGGTACTAATGATACACATTTTAGCCAAATTTTAAAGTTATAGCACTTCTAGAAGTAAAATAATATTTTTCTAATTGTTTAAATTTAAATAATTTTTAACGGCCACCGCAATTCATATATGGTAAAATGGAAATGTTTATTTGTGCAAATTCACCACTCTGTAAAAAAATTGAAAATTTCAGCTTCCTAGCTCATCCCGTAGTACCTAAACAGTTATCTATTTGTTTAAACTTTAAGAATTTTTAACTTTCAAACAAATTAAAATATCAAAATTTGTATAATCCCTATTTCGTTTTTTTAAGAATTCTACTTATAAAAAAAATTTCAACTCCGTAGCACATTTGGAAATACATAAACCTTGAAAATTTGTTTAAACAATTGCGAATTTTTAGCGGCCGCATTGTTGCACTTTTTCAAGATTTTCGTTTTTTCTAGTCGGTTTTGCACAAAATCCTACCTAAGAAAAACATTTTGAATCTCCAGCTCATCTGGAAGTGCCTAAACATTAGTATCCTCCTGTTATCATTATATATCGTATGTTATATCCTCCTCCTCCTCTGTAAGGAACGTCTATATAGAATGATATGACTACTGCAGTAACTGCTCGATTTTCTAAAAAAATATTTAAAGGTATTCATCCTTATAGTTTTGCCATTTGAGCGAGTGGAAAGTGGAACCGGAGAAGGAATTAAAATTGGCGAGTAGAAAGTCGGTGGCAAAGGAAATAGTATGCTAATTCGATGTGACGTATATGGCATAGCACTGTTCCAAAGGGAGAGGGACGTCAACTAAACAGTTCGGCAGGACGTCCATCTTCTTGCGATATTTTTCTCTCCTTCATTTTCCTCTTCTCATTAAGCTTCGCCCTCCATTTCTTCCCCCTCTTCTCCTCGGAACATTTTGGCAGATTTTTCGCGTGCTGTTTTTAAAAATATCCTTCGAGAGCCCTCCCTCCATGCATACATATCTACCCAATTACATCCCTCACGTATCCTCCCTTCTCCAACAGCATCTCCATTTCTCTGCCTCCCATCTCTGCTTTTTATGCTCCCTCTTCCTTCATAATATACCCACACCATTCCTCTCCTCTCTAACTCACTTATCCCACTATCCCTTTCTTCTCCTTTTTCCTTCTCCCTCCTTGTCCATATCTGAATCCTCTCCCTCTTTGAATGTTATCCTCCCTCCTTCCTCCACATTCAGCTCCACACTCTCTATCTCTCTCCACTCACCGTCTCCTCTCTCCAAATAGAGGATTCTGGACAGGCGCAGACCATGCTGGGAGTCGCGACGCAGGTCTTTGACGTCACCCTTTGGCAGGGCGTGGCTTTGCCAGTATCCTCCCATTCACCACACATACCTGATTCCTTCCTTACTCATTCACTCGACCTCACATCTCCTTTACTCCTCTTTTAGCTTCCTCTCTTGTCCTCGCTCGAAGATTTACCTTCTCCCTGCTTGCGCCACTCCTTTGCGTATTTTCTGGGTCGTTTTTCGAACCCTGTTGCAGGAGGAGGGAGGATTAGGCTTACCGGTGATAAAACTCTCGACAAAGGAGGTCATGAATTAATATTCTCGAGTAACATCTAAAGTGGCTTCCATGAAACGCAATCTCATTTGTATTAAAATGATTTAGGATACTAAGTTTCACTCCATTGGTTGCTGGTTCTATGTCTGGAAGGGTAGTTAGTTATCTCTAGCTAATATTACTTATGGAGTTGAAATTACGATTGAAATTTTAAACAACAATTTATGACAATATGTATTTAAATATCGATCTTATTTTGTTCAGTGTGTTATTTTATTTCCTTGCCGTTTTTCTTCTGTAAACTGCGTCGGATTTATTTTACGATTTTCGTTTATTTACGTTTTGGGTATTAAGGATGAACGCCTGTGTAACACATGACATTTGTTCTGATACCCTTTTCCCGCTCTCATGACCATACTTAATCGAGTTGATCCTTCGTTTCCTGGCGATCCAGAATGATAGCTACGCATTCACTTATCACACCTTCAGCCGCCAGTTGTCCTTTACTTTAGACTCTTCCCATTCCCAGTTTCGTACTGACCAAAAGCAGCTGCTGCCGTCATAAGCGTTATTCAAACAGGTTCATTTTTTCCAAGTGTTTAGTTATGAGCAGCCATCCCTCGATCGTATGTTCGCCAGCTGCTACCTCTCCTCTTCCGACCTCTTTCCCTTTTTCATTTACCCTGAGAAACACAATGGCGTCGCTTCGAAATTCCTTTTTTGCAGGATGTCAACCTTCCCTACCGTGAAAAGACGGTGAAAAGGTGGGCGAAGACGAAACTAATTATGGAATTGTATATCAGGACGATAGAGAAATTACATTTACATAGATGTTGCGCATTGGGGTTATTTGGGAACCAATTTTGAAACGTTCCCAAAGAATTATATGTTGGCGTAGTGTGACCATTTCAATGCTGGGAGAAAGTGGAAGAAAAAATAGATCGGAATACTATGCTATAAACAGAAACAGATGCTGCAGCTTCTATTAAGTTAATCAACTTCAATTGATTTTACATCGCCGAAAGATTAGGTTTGCAGCCCTCTTAAAATGTTTTACGAGTTTTCGACAGCTAATTAATTGACAAACAGTATTCTTTATTTCAAAAATTAAATTTTGGAGCCCTATGGTTAATAACAATAAAAGTGAAAATGTTACCAGTTTCAAAGAACATATTTCCTACTTTAACCTGTAAGCACAGGCATCAGAAATTGGCGCGCAAACACAGGCATGCGGTCTCTCACACTTCACGGAAAAAATAAATAGTTATTTGAGAAGAAACCACACTGTATAAAGTTTTCTTATGTTTATAACTGAAATGGGGTCTTGGTGAACAAACACAGAAATATGAACTCTTAGTATGCAATATATTCTTAGTAAATATGAAAATGAAAATTTTTAACACGAAAAAAGCTCTAATTTTTGATGGGTTACTTTTTAAATTTCATACGGAAACTTTAGTATTCGCTTTAGTCTTTTGCAGAGAGTTTGTTTAAACACATGAATATAAAAGAATTTAAAAAAAGAAAAACTTATTAAAAAATTAATATCCTAAACTTCCTCAATTTTCACTACGGCGCATGCTCCTCAAGCGGGTGCTGAACATTTCAAACATATTAAGCTGCTACAAATAAAGCATTGGAAGCCAGTTTTGGTTTTCCTTTCAGGACGTGCGACGGTCCAGGAGACAGTTTAACTGCGACATACATATCTTCAGAAATTTCCGAAACCGTGAAAAAGAACTGTTCCGAAAAACTTACGCGAGCACAGGCATGCGGTCTCTCAGACTGCTGTGAAATTTGAACCCTAGAACCACAACGCTCTATCTACCTTCAGTTAGCGGTTAGTAGTTGATAATAACGGATAATACTTGTAAGTATATTTAATTTCGTGAAACTGCGTGATTAGGATCACATAGGACTCCATGTTGTGAGTCATGTCATAAAACTTTTGTTTTTTTTTGCCCATTTGTTGTAATGGACAAGAATAAAATATGGACAAGAAGAAATGCGAGTAAAATTAGAAAAATACGGTATTGAAGATGATTTTTTGGATAATGAAGTTTATTTCTAACAGATGAAATCCTGCGAATAATTATGACTCATACGAGTGAAGAGATCATTAGACAAAATGTTAAATTCAAATCTGATCAACTCTTTATTTCAGCAACTAGCATTATTGAGCGTCATGCTTTATTTGAGTGGCGTGCTAAAAAATTCTAATCTAAGATTACAGGACATCTGGTCTGTTGCTTTTGGACCTCCGACATTCAGGGCCACAATGAACAAAAAGCGATTGGAATTTGGAGGTCCACCAAGCATGGCAGTTGCAGGTCGCCGACCAGGACAGTGTACTTAATGTCCGAAGTGCCGAAGTCAAAAGACAGAAAAGGAATTGGCACTTGCTACAAATGCCGCAAAAGTGTTGTGCGGAACGCAGGAATATTATATGCCAAGATTGCAAAGATTAAAGTACTATAATAGGCAATATTCCTTCATAATTTTGTGTATTTTAACAAAGATTTTAATTTTTGTATTTTAAATGTTACGATTAATAAAATTTTGCCCACTTCAAACTTTTCTTTCATAGGTCACATGTGACCCCATGTTGTGGTTTATGCTCTGATTTTTCATGTTGTGGTTGTAGGGTTAAGGGCTCCTGCTCGATCAACCACACTGAAAACACGACGCTGCACACAATGACAAACAACTACTTTGAAGGTACTGAAGTTACTAATGGTTGGGGATGACTCATAAGGAGATAACTTGTGTTTACATAGTCAGCGTGATCTGACAGACCGAGTGTCTGTGGTTACGGGTTAAACATGGAAAATTTGAAAAATCATGCTTAGCAACCCACATCCTTCAGACACAACACTGCACTTCCTTGGATAATCTAACCCATTTCCAGTAACTACCTTTTAGATACAGTCGAAAGTTGAGCCATTTTCAAAAACAAAGACTTTACACTCAACCAAGACACAGGCCCAATAATACAGTGGTCCTCGAACTTTTTTGAGCCGTGGCACACTTTCAAAGATGAAGAGGATTTCGCGGCATCCGAGCCTTGTGACAAGCTTTATATATTTTTAGATACGGGTATTACAACCTTTGGACGCATCCATTTGCTGATGCTACTACATAAGCAATTTATTAGAAGGAAAATTATTGCCCTAATTACCCACCAGCATATGCAAATCGTTGATTTATTTACTAAACAAAGTTTTTCGCGGCACCACTAAAAATCTACTGCGGCACACCGTTTGAGGACCACAGCAATAGTAGACGCTACACTGCTTTTCCTTTCTTGCAACGATCATTCCAACGGACTTCCGAACTCCCACACAATGTAACTATTTCTTCCCCCCTCTACTCTACTTTTCTTTCCATCTTTAAGGTCGGCCTACTGAGGATGGAATCATTGATTTCGAAATACCTATTTAGGCATTCTTTAAAAAAAGGAGTACATTTTGTGGTTTATTGCTTGCGTGATTCGTGCGCGTGTGAACAAGGGTCCCTGGCGTGGGAGTAGTTCCCCTAAACCCGGAGTGCGTGAGATTGTGTGAGTGTTCGGTTCCTGGCGTAGAGTAAACCGGTGTGTATTTGTGTACATACTTCTTTTTTAATTTTAATGTTTATGATTATAAGGAGGTTTCCTTATTTTCATTTTTACTATTCTTTATATTTTGTCGTACACGGCGGCAATCTGGCTTAATCGTCATATTAATAACTTTATCCCATACATTTTTTATGCACTGCAGATGTAATTCTATAGCGAGCCATTAATTGGACATAGATTTTTATTGTTCGCCATTATTTGACCCTCTCCCGGGCCTCTGTTCAGCTACTCCCAGCTTCCCACCGTTTCCGGCTTCGTGCTGCCATCTGCTGCTTATACTGGGGAACTATCTGCGTATTCTCGTCGTTTGGGGAGGGGACGAGGAAGTTTTGGTGGGGTTAGGGGTAATATTAATTCCCTCAAAAGACCTCTGAAGGGTGGCATGGTAACATAGGGAGTGACTATTGATTAAAGTAATGATACCATAAAGTTATCATTTTGTGCCGATATTAATAACTACTTTAGACGATGCCATTATGGAAAGGAATTTGTGGTTTTATGGCTGTTGCAATTCAAGTTCCTTGTGATTAGGTTGTTAATTTCAAGAAGGGGGTTCTTTTATTTTCAGTTTAATTTATTTAATTTCAAACTCATTTTTATCGATTATTATTTATTTTCACCGTGAATCATATATGCTCCTCGTCAACGTTTTGTTGTAAAGTTGTTGATCTTAATAATTTATTTTAGAATTTTTGTATGGTTTACATGATAGCAAAGGCAACGATTTGTGCAGTGAATCGTCGAGGTTTCTTCGTCTGAAAGGATGTCTTTCTTTTTACATCCTTTTCTTGATTCGTTTATTTTTGAGTTAATACAAGTTAAATCCATCATATCTGGTTTCGATGCTCGGATAACTTAGTCATTTGACCGAATTTTTCAATACCTTTTGATTATGTTCGACTTCGGATATTGTACTTCCGCCACATTTTCTCACCAAAAATCTCGGGAGAATTCTAATGTTACTGCGGGGTGTATTTCATTTTGTTGCTTCTTTGGCGCATATTTTTTTAATCACTTGCGTAGCTTCTTTCTCACCTTATCCGCAAGCTTCCATGCGCATTTTCCTCTCATTTATTCTGCCCGCGTACGCGAACTGTCCTCTTTCACTTACCAGATCTGCTCAAAGGTGGCACCAGGTGTGCTTCCTGCGTTACGTCCTCGCCCTACCCCTCCGCTGCATGCATATATGCTCCCGTTCTGGTAACATAGCTCACGACTTCACTCTATTATGACGTCGATTGTGAATTGAGGTATTCCCCGAATGGATTTACTTTTTAAAATTCCAAGTTCATGCGCTCTTGAGGGAAAAATTGAAGTGTGGAGAAATAAATGGATGTTTTTCACCACAATTTATAGCTTTTTATTCGATTTAAGCATAAAATTCGACGGAAGTACGTGGCTGCAATTGACATTTCACCAACCTCGATCATTTAGTGTTTTATACTCTGGTTTGGTATTCGTTGCTATTGTATATTGTCGATTACATTAGTAAAATGCGTAAAAAATCATGTTTATTTTACCTTTTGTAATCTCTGACTTACGAGAAAATCCCTAATTTAAATGCTCTATTATATTTTACGTTTTGATGTCGATGCCTCCTAGTAGCACAAAATATTTTTACCGGTAGTCGTTTTCTAACTTTGCACCATTTTGCTTTATAAAATCAACCCTTTGCATTTCAGTAATCTTTATTGCCTTGCTCGTTTTATTCACGTTAAATATATTTCGCATCCTTTTTCTTATTCCGTATACACTGCGCTGCGATTGCAACGCGGAAGGAACAAAATATTCCATTGGTAAAGAAAAGGGCCGGCGCTCATAAAACTCGGCGATATCCTTTCTGCCGTCGGGCAGTCTTTTTCATGTGCCGCGTAATGTAAAGAATAGTCTCCGTAAGTTCTCGGATCCCAGATTAGCTCTTCAAGGTTTACACAAGGGATTTCAGCCCTTGAATCTGGGAGAAGTAGAGGGACGTGCGAGGAAGTAGGCAGTAGCAAGGAAGGATAGCACTTTCAGAGATAAAACGGCGTCATATTAGCTGAAAGGCTCCACGATGAGCTATATGCAAATGTGGCGACACCTCTTTCGAGGTCATTGATACAAATTGTTCAGACTTAAGTATTATTAGCCATTTAATTGTTTTTCCTCTCATTTTTTAAGCACCATCGCCATGACTTAATTGTATAAAATATGTTCCAATGGCTTTTTGGTAATCGTTTTTTTTCCTGTTTTTATTCTACGGTTTTTGTTCTCGATGCTGTTCTGCTTGCATACTTAGACATCGAACACGGACATTCCATTTTATTGACATCGTTATAGCTTGCATAGGAGGTTTCTTGCGTTCATTAAAAAAATTGAAAAAAAAAACATTCGGCCAATATTCGCCATAATGATGTTTTACGATTAGATGCCCAAACTCGTCGGGTTTTTTGTACTAAACCTCTTTATTCCTTATCTCAGCTTAAGCTCGTAGTTTTTTGGGAAAATTGTTTATCTGCTCCTTGCATACTTTACGTAAAAAAAACGAATCGACTCATTTCCTGTTAGCGGGAGGTGTAAATTTTGCATTTTTTTATTACTTGGAGTTTGGGCTGCTATTCCTTGTTGTGCTTACCATAATCATTATTTTTAATCTTATATCTCATGATTACCGGTCATAGTGCGTTGCGGATCTCCTGGTTTGTCGTTGCATTTCATGCTAGATAAGAATTTGCAAGTTACATCTATTTTAAAGGCGTTGAATTATTTATTCGTCTCTGGAATCGGCAGAAAGTTATAATAATGTAAGAGAAAATATAAATATGGAATATATATTATTGGAACAAGTACCTAGTAAAATTATTGCTTATGCTACGAACCAACAAAATGGCCATGAGTATCCAACGAAAGTTAGGAAGGTTTTAGAAAAGGTAATGAGAGGAATTATCGTTATTTTGATATTAAGATATGAAAGGAAGCTTTATATAGAGGGACATATGGGAAGAAATAGAAAAACATCTAGATGGAGTATCAGTGGATGAAGAATGCCATGACTGTAGGTAATAACGGTGTGCATTATGTGACCTTTAATTGCTAATGTTTTTAGTCGCAATTTCCTGAAAATCCATGAAAAGTGAACCGGGAGAATTATCGATTTATTTATTTCTCCTCGCGTATTGCGCAGTTGTTTTATCTTCCGCCTTTCTGCACCATCCCTCGCAGCAGTGAAAACCATTGGAAAGATATTTCGAGCAAATGTGCACCACCTTCGGGGAGCGTTCCGCATGGCTCCTCCCGGACACATCGTCAATTTGTCGAATCTTTTCTAGCGGAGGCTGTGCCGATTCCTTTTTGCGCGGAAACTTTCTTCGGGTTTCCCCTTTCCCCGAATGACTTCGGACCATTGGATGCATAAATCGCCAACTCTCCGGTTAAAAATTTAGTAGACCATGTTGAACCGCCCTTAGTAGATGTTTTCTCCCCATCTTCGGCATTCCTTGCGTTTTTCTCACTTTCCGCTTTCTTTTTCTCATGTCTCTTCGTCCCATGGCATCAAAAGTTTCGTTTTATTTTGCTTTGTTTATTTTTCCTATCCTGATGAAATTCGCGATATTTTATGCGTAGTCATCGAGCGTCGGCCATATTTGAAATCGTGTTTTCTTTTCACGCCGCCAGGGTCTGTTCATTAATTACGCCGATGAGCTGATGATGGCGTGACGAGTATATCCGCAGGGTCTTACTTTTTTTAGCAGCGTTTGTGTAATGGCCGCGTGAGCCTAATTGAATCAAATAAAATATTCATCGAGTGCTTCTAAAAGGACATTTTAAAAGTAGTTTTAGTTATACAGAGGGGTGGCTTCGACCATTTTATTATTCGGTAGTAACGAATGTTTTGTTAAGTCTGGAGATTGATGGAATGGAATGATCCTAAGATCCTAAGCAGACAGGCATTAGCTGTAGGAATAATTTTAAAACGAGGAAAAATTCTGATATGACCGGAAATCGAACCCGAGTCTTTCACTTGCAGAGCGGATATTCTACCACTGAACTATCGTATCAGATTAATTCTCTCGTTTCTGAATGCGGTTGTTTTTCTTAGTTGGGTCCAGGCTAGCGAAGCTAGTATCAACCAGCCCCAACATACGTCCTCTAAGAGACACGTCGTATAAAAACCCTCCCTCTCAAATGGTGAGATGGTCAATCTAGAAATTGATGGAGTGAAATGATCATAAGATCCTAAGCAGACAGGCATTAGCTGTAAAGTTGGAAATATTTTTTTTTCTCGTTTCGAAATTGTTCTCAAGTCTGGAGATGCTGATAAGAATGCACTTGGTTGCCAATTTCTGAGCAGAATTTCTCGTTACATTAGGATATCATTCTGGTAGAGTGTGGGTGTCCTTTATTCCATGCCTTTAATTTGCATTAAGAGCTATGTAGATTCTATTAGTTTTGACTATGGAACACCAGACATTACTGCAAATATTCTCCTTGCGAGAATTTCTTTCATAGTTTCATTAGTGAGTAATTTATAATTGGATTATCGACGCACATGGCTTTCACATTTTTCAAGCGGCGTTCTATATGGAATTATATGCTATTACACCTCCGTTTCTTCTTTATTTGGCGTCGTTAACCTCCAAATGAATATAACGTCAACACGCTCTTACGGCTGCATGATGGTTTTGGCTCAAGTTGTTTGGGGGCGTAAAATATTAATAGGGAGTATGTAATTTTTTGTAAGGTATCCATCTAGTTCCTTATAGACTATGACAATTCGGTGTATTATTGTTCAGCAATCTTTATTTGTATATTTTTCGTTTTTGTGTTGAATTCGTCATAGCATATAATATTTGCACTATCTTTTCCCATACGCTCTTTGCATGGCGTGATATTGTATTATTCTTATCTCTCTCTTTCAGTATCTCACTTCGATCCATTTTTCTTAAATAATGCCGCGTAAACTTCTTGCTATCTCTCAGTGTTTCTTCACCTCGGGGACAGGGTGTTTCAACTCTATGGCTATATCTATATAATTAGTTACGCTATCCATTGCAATAAACTCGTTTCGTCACTGCGCTCTCCAGGAGCTTGTTTAGCGTCTCCGCTGTGGCGTTATGGAACGAATACCTTGGAACAATACATTGCAACATTGTGCAAACAGGTAGTCCCCATCATGCTACGCATCTCACATTGTTATAGCTACTGTATAGTTCTATAAGCAACGTTTCGTCTCTTCCATGTTTTATTTAGCCGTTTGAGAAATTTTTCTGATTTTGTTCTCATGTAAGCTAGGCCCGCAGATAAATTTTCAAACGAAACATTTTTCTCAGGATCATTTCAAAAATGATCACCCGGACGCGTTTCTTCGTCGAGCTCGTATTTTCATCGTTCTCGTTACAAAGTAAATACTTTCGGCTAATCATGCCCTATTCGCGTCCATCGTATCCTCTCCTTTGCTTGCTACTCTTACCTCTTCGCCTAAAACTTTCAAAATTTCAATCAAATAACAATAATTTACGCTTATAAAATGTAACCTATTGTTGGGTCATGGTGCGTGGGAAGGACAGGACAGGAATAGAGAGAGGGGGAGGGAGAGGTACAAGTCCGCGGTGTTAGGGTAGGGAGGGAGACAGGACGCAACTGTGGCATGGAGTTTGTATTTCATTCCCGCAAAACGAAATGAAAACAAGATTTGGATCGCGTTGAGCGTGTTGATTAAATGTAAACATTGACGGTTCATGACAAAACATTGCGGGGAGCATCAACCTTTCTCTCTCTTGGCGCGTTTCTTTTGATACACTGGTGTTAAATTAGACCGCCATTCACCAATGCGATTGTTCCTTTTTTTTAGTCCTCGCATCCTCGGGATTTTAATTGCTCGCTCTTAGTTGTTTGAATCGTTTCGCGAAGCGGGGCGTTAATTGTTACCGAGCGATGCGAAATGTTTCGTAAACCCCGTGATTAACATTTTGAAACCACGTCCGCGCCTCTCTCTTTCTTTCCCTGGGAATCGGTAGAAAATTACATTTTTTTCCGACCGTCATTAAATTATTTCAACTGGCGAGGCATAGAGCACGTGGGACGCAAATGTTTGCCGAAGTTTGCCGGTGCGGAATGAATCATTTGTGGATGCACGTGGGGGAGAGGGGAAAACGTTTCATCTTTGTTTGAATTTTTAGGGATACCCTAATCGCCGGTGTTTTTCTCTTCTATATCCCTGGTGCATTCATTCCTGTCCGCGTCATTGTTATTATTACCCCGCGACGCATAATCGGGATAGGTTTACAGTTGTAATTGGCTGAAATATATAAATATTGGACGGAATTGTCCATGCGTGGAAGTTGTTTTTTCGGTCGTCGAAATTTTATTTCGGTAGGTGTGTGACAAGGGACCAACTGGATTAATTGTATATATCAGGAGTGAAGAGGAGAGAGTCGAAATGTACAGTATTTACAACGCCACTCGGAGCTAACATCGTGTTGCATGTTCATAAGATACAAAAAAATCGGTATACTTAACTCATATAACAAGAACTATAAATTCGAAAAACAATCTCGCTCGGAAAAATTTTTTTTGTTAAATAAAATTTCATAAAAGTTTATTAAGTATAAAAAGATGTCTCTGTTATAAGTAGGCTTGGTAGAATTCGTTTTTTTTTTAATCGACGATTTAAATAGACGTTTATTTTCTCTAGAGATTTTCGACGAATATCGACGCTTAAAATTACTACTTGGTAGGATTTTACGTTTATTTTTTTGAAAGCAACGTTTATTTTCCCGAGTTATTTTCTACGAATATCGACGCTTAAAATTACTACTTACATATATAGCTGGCAGTGTTTGGCCTTTCAATTCGATGATTTAAATTTACTTTATACTTCGAAATTCTTAATTTTTTTTAATGTTAATTTTAATGAAAACACAATAATGAATATATTAAAATATTATTTTATCTTTTACTCACAGTAAAGAAAGTATGCAAAGTAAGAAGTATATTTAAATCGTTAATTTGATCTTTTACTGATTAAATCGTGACTTTTATCCAAGAAAATTGCCACATTTGAGAGGGCCACGAGATTTCGCGTGCTTTTTTTTGGGTTTATGAGAAAATGTCCAGAAACTGAGTGTAGTACGGGGAATTTAATTTACTAACCGAATCTTGATGATTAAGCCAAATTAGCTCCTTGCATATCGATAACGAGAATATTATGGTTTTCTCTACCACACTGGAACTTAGTATATTTTTAACCTCAAATATCGTGAGCTGGTATTTCAAAATCTAGATATTTTTGATTTCGTATAATTCTTCCAATCGCGTAATTGACAAATATGTTATTTCGCGTATGTAGATAGTTAAATCCAAACAATATGCTGTTGCTTTTGTCAGGAAACATTCTTTTAAAACAGAATTTGTGAGTTCAGCGCAAGACCTCCGGCGCACAAAAGATGTTCAATTATTCTTATTAAAAAACGTCGAAGTTGGAGAGGCAAAAATGTTAATATTTATGTCAATCAGAAATTTTCAAGTGTTGGCCAATAACCGACTTTGGGTAATGGACGGTACCTTTAGATCTGTTATAAACATTTTTCATCAATTATATACTATTATATGCGAAGTTGTTGAAGAGGGAAGTATAAGTGTTTTTCCCTAGTTATTTTTATTAATGACTGGGAAGTCAAAAGAAATGTATTGTAGAATTTTAGAAGAACTAGTTGACAAGTCAGAAGATGATGGAATTGCGTTAAAGGTTGAATACATCATCACAGACCTCGAAATGGCGACAATTTCTGCAGTTAAGGAAAAATTGCCTCATGTAAAGCAGAGAATATGCATCTACCACCTGGGTCAAGTTATTTGGAGGCAAATTCAAAAAGTCGGCCTTGCTGCGTTATATGGTGAAGGTGAAGAGATTTGTCTGCTCCTGAGAAAGATTGAGGCTATGGCTTTCCTCCAAGCAGAGAAAATTAAACCTGTGTATGAAGAAATGAATGTTCTATGCAGAAGCACTAATAATGAGAAAGTTATACAAGTGCGGGAATGGTTTGGGGAGTATTACGCCAAAGGAAGGTTTCGGCGAAGAAATGCTGATGGAAGGGAGGTTTATTCTGATTCCATGTACAAACCTTCCATTTGGTCAGTTTATGAAAATGTGGAAAACGCATTACCCCACACCCAAAATAATTTGGGTGACACCGGCGATGGCAGGAGTTGTTATCAGGAGAAAGCCATATTGGTCTCTATAAATTTATGGGTGGCTTACGAGAAGAAAAAGAATTCAGCAGTCGAAAGCTTGAAGACGCTAATGTCTCATTATTTATTTCTTTTTCCAAGCAGGGCGTCAACATTTGCTTCGCTCGAGATGGAGTATATTTCTGTTAATAAACTTAATTATCTAGAACATTTCTGCGCTAAATATTATTTGTGGTGTTTCTGGCAATATACTTAATTTTCAAAAACATTTATTCATTGTATTTCTGCCAGTAAAGAATTTTTAAAAAACATTTATTCATTGTATTTCTGCCAGTAAAGAATTTTTAAAAACATTTATTCATTGTATTTATGTCAATAAATTTAATTTTCAAAAACATTCCTACGCCAAATATTATTTTAAGGAAAATGATAATTCGGGAAAATGATAATTCGGGAAAATAATATTCGGGAAAGTGAATGTGACCGATTTGAGAAACCCTGTTTTAGAGAAAGCCTGGCAAAAGAGTGGGTTCAGTGCATACGGAGAAGGGGTGAAAGTGCATACAACAACGTCAGAAAAACCCTAGCAAGCAATCAAGAAACATTTGTTCCAGGAATACACTCCATGGGGCAGAAGTGTGAAAAACGACCACCGAAATTCCTTTCTTCCGAACCTCGTTTAACAGGGTTGGAGGAACTCGGCAGGATATATCCATGACATTATCTGTATAGAGAGACTCGTGGAATATCCCACCATTAGGTCAGCAAATATAATCTCAAAAACCCCAAAAGGTCTAATAAACACGTGTTCTCAAAACTACCCTATGGCCTCGCGGTTACCCGATTGTTCAGAATAGAAGCGTGAGCTTTTCAAAAAGACATATTTGAGTGCAAGGAAATACCCTGCTGTCAGTCCCACTGTTAATGCAAACCCAGAATAGAACGAAATCGTAGGTAGGAAATAATATTGCGAAAAAAGGATACATAAACGACTTCAATATTATAATTCAGAGTAAAATAGGTTTTTAAACGTATACTTTTCCATTTTGTTGGAAAATCGACGCTTATCGACGACTATTCATATTCGTCGACTTCAAAAATAAAAAAATCGACGTTCTTTTATTTAAATGGAAGCCTACCAAGCCTAGTTATAAGTTAGCTTTGAACGATAATTGGATAATCACAATTTAAGGTGACATCTGGAAAAGTTGTAGCGAATTTAAAGGTACATCCTGGTTGGTTGATCTTTATTGGTAATTCAGGGTGAATGGCAAGTTACAACAGAAGAGAAGTCGCAATAATTTTAACTAAAACAATTTTGCTGGCATTTCCCGAGCTTATTCTAAAAGCTTTATCACAGTTCCGTATTTTATTTTATCTCACTCTGTGTGCTTCTTCAGCCATTTCATGGAATCTAATTTGTCAAGGGAGGCTGCAGGCCACCGAAAAATCTTTGTCAACATCTCACCGCTGGCGAGGAATTCTATGAAACCACACATCAAAACTAACGGAAGATTCTCTTTTTGCCCCCAATAAAACTTGCGGCAGCGTTATTTCCTTCTCTGTCTCTCTCTCTCTAACTCCTTTGCCGCACCCTTTGCCGTCTCCCCTTGTGATACTTTATTCATCCCCCCGCCTCCTCCTTTCAACACATGGGGTGCCGCTAACCGAGACAGTCGATTTGACCTCTAGCTTGGCACACTTTCAAGTATTCACCCGAAATGGTGCAGTAAGGAAGTGTACTTTAAAGGTTCTCCCTTTGCCTTACCCCCTCCCTCTCTCTCTCCACACGTCTCTCCAATACCTTATTTCTCTAACCATCTCTCGAACTCCGCCCGAAAATGGACGACCGGACACCAGATGCTTACCTCTCTGACCCTCCTCCGCCCTCCTAATCCCCTCCTCGTGTACGATTTATAGTTTTTATTTGGTCGCCCTTCCGTTTTTTTTCTTTTTATAATTGCAGCTAATGCGCCACCAACCTCTTGCAACAAATTGCCCTCTTTCATTTCCTCACCACCCCTCCAACCTTATTTTTTCTTTTCTGCCGAGCGCGTTTTCCAGGGAAATTTTTTTCATCCCTGTCTCTCTATCCCCCTCTCCGCATGGTCCACTCGCATCTCTTTCGTTCTTAAGGCGCGTCTTGACCGCAAGAGTATTTTTCTCAGAACAGTTTTTTTTTCTCGAGAGAGAGGGGGAGGGGGAGAGAGAAGAATGAAGCTTCGTAGGGGCTCGATTCGCCTGAGTGTTATTTTTAATGGGGGAATGTTGCATGCGAGGAGATGCTCGGTCTGCGGTTTCTGGTTCGGAAGCGTTTTCTCTTGATTAATACCTTTTTTTTCGCCATGGACGTGCTTAAAATTTTTGGCCTCTTCTTATCTTCGAATGAATATTTATGATTAAATGAAAGACGCCCTTGAACTCCGTTTGCATAAATTCATAAATTAAAATTGCTCTCGCCTAATGTTTTTCAATAATTTGCAAGAGGGAGGCGCTTAATTTTTGCCATCATTAACAGTGTGTTAAATGCTTGGCTTATCTCATTTTCATACTTTTTGTGTTTTTTTTTAAGTGTTGCTGCCCTATAAGTTACATTTCGCGTCGTAACCTTTATTAATCGAGTTCTTTTTACAAGTTTTTACGTTTAACTAAAACTGAATTTAGAAACAAACGATAATTTTAACGACCCATCGGTGTTTTTCGAAACATTTGTTATACACATCGATGCCAGCGGTATTTCCCTTCATTTCGGGTGTGGGAATTCTGGTTTTCAAATTTGCTCAATTCCTGCTTTTGAACCGAGAAAGTTGGCTCAGTCTCCTAATTTGTATATAGTTCCTTAATAGCTTTCCTGTTTCACAACAAAAAGCTTTTCACGTTACGATTTTTAGTTTCCCAGTCCGACACTGCGAGAATAGCTCTGTGATAAGAATCAAGGAAAATTCTCGTAAGTGACTACGTTTCCTACTTCCCGTCCAGCCTTTCAACGGTAATACGAAATAACCTACGACCCTGCGCTCTCATTATCCCTCCTACGCTAGGGGCTGGGATTGAGATTAAATGAGGGAAATGAGCTAGAGAATGCCGGTTTTCCTCTTGATATGGTCCTAATGAAGTCTATTATCCGTCTCTATCTGTCCTGAATATATCTCTGTGCGTTGCGGAAATGTCGTTTCCTATTTATTATTATTCTGGTTGTTATTCTGTCTTTGCATAATCTTTAGTAGAGAAGATTATGTGCGCTGATTGGTAATATTATAATTACGTTATTTTTTTAAAATGCCTATCGAGACTATTTGTGGTACAATTAAGAGTAAATGTAGAAACCGCTCGAAGGCACTTCAGGCACTTTTTATGCGTAATTTATTACGATTCATTTTGTTTGAATGTCTTCAACGCCAATTGAGGGATTTAGAGAATTTTGTCTTTGGGTTTATGAATCTAAAATACTGCATTTTCAATGGCGTCTCACTATGTGAAATCCTTCTGAGCTATTTTTTAAGCATTGGAAGCCGTTATCTTTCGTGGGACATGCACATTCGTCGAGTTATTGGCGCGGCCAACAAGAAACTGGCTTTCATAGGTAGAATAGTACGGAACACTACCGAAAAAGTACGTGATACATGTTACTTATCACTGGTTAGACCACAAGTGAAATACGCCTCAAGCATATGGGATCCGTACGAGAAGGGACATAATTCAATTAGAAAGGGTACAGCACAGAGCAGTCTGATTCGTAAAACAAAAGTACGAACATAAGGAAAGAGTCACCTCATTATTGAGGGATTTGAACTGGGTACCACTGGAGGATCGTAGATTGCACTCAAGGTTGCGGCTTCTGGAGAAATATAGATCGGAATGTCTAAAAGACGAGGTTGTAGGAATAATTGAAGCACCAACGTATATAGGTAGAAACGACCGTCCCTTAGTTACCGCAAAAACCCCTTAGTAGTATAGTGAAAAAATAGTCTCCATAATGGCTTCGAAGGATGGAGTACTTTTATGGCAGCTGTGTGCGCCACGCAACTTCGCAACTAATCGCAGTATATATTGTTTTTGCTGTGTTGTGTGTGTAATGTGATAACATCATCTAAGTAACGGAAAGTTATTTCTTCCTGTGTTATAATTGCAATTAGTAACTTTATCTTCCTGGAGAGAAAATGCCTTTGGTTGCTCATTGATATGCATGATAAGCATGCACTTGAAATAGCTTAGGCGAACAAAAATTTTAAAAATAATCATCGAGCAAGCCCTCTACTTAAGAGATTCCACAATCGTTGAATGACTTTCGAAGCCGGATATGTTGCAACTTAATTATGCACTTGGCATTGTATTTATGTAGTACTTTATTTTATTTTATTTATTAGTTATTTTATTTTCATTCGTTGTTACTTTCTTCTTGTTTGTAATTGACAATACGTTAGATGGAAGAAGTGTCTCAATCTCACCAAAATATTGACGATTAGCTGTCTATATGATTTACGTAGCCGTTAGGTGGCAACTGGAATTATCTTTTCCTATATAACTCAGGAGTAAAAATGCGTATGTTAACGCTCTGTTGCATCGGATGCAAGCTAGCATCAAGAAGTTGATGCGGTAAAATGAACTACTCAGGCAGCGTATCCAGGTGAAGGAATATTTCGACGGTGATGACGACGTCTGTTCCGTAGGCCGCTCCCGTCCCGCTCCCGAGTTTTCCCCCGACACACGCGAACCGTACTGCTACCTCCCCCTCCCCCTTTCGCGTCCCTTACCATTTCCCTCCCACCACCCTTTCCCTCCCTCCCCCCTGTGTGTCATTGGTCGTTTGGCTTCCCTCGGCACCCCGAATGTTTATTCGGCACTTCCAATTAGGTCTTGCGGGCGGAAAAAATAACGAACCGGGAGGGAAAACAAGGAGAAATCTGTGGTCTGTTTGTGCCCGCTTTACCGTGGTTCGTGTCGTGGTCATACCCTGGGGTATATGCGTGAGACCCTGGGGGTTTTTTCGGGCTGATGTAAAAAATATCGCGAGAAACGAGTTTTCAATGCCATTTGTTTAACCTTTCACAATATTTCATTTTTCATTTCTCGTTTTTTCGGCAATTTTTATATACGGTCACTTTTCGGGATTTCGTTCATTTCCCCGACGCCGTGCACGAGGAGGAAAAAATGGTTCGATTTCCTTTTTTTCCTCGCTTCTCCCCCCTCTACATTTTGCACTTCCCTTCCTCCTCTCCGGTGCGTATTTTGTTCCATATGTGCGCGTAACACGTCTTTGTGTCGCCAACGTAGTTCATATTAGTTTGCGTTACTCGTGGTTTTTTTGGTCGCAAACTTGTATATGGCTACGTGTCTTGTGGCGCATTTGTGTGGTAGCGGACGTGTTAACGCGCGATCCTTTGATGTATTTTTTTCGGCAGTAGCTCATGACGCCGTAGAATTTTGCTCACTTATCCACTCCCATTGCAGTTCCTGATCTTCTCCGATGTTTCTCTCGGTAAAAAAGGCACTTTCCCCTCAAAAGTCGACCGCGTCGTCACGATTGAATTGAACTCTATATGGAAAGGATTTGGCGCAGCCGATGCAGATGATAGACCATTTAAGCCGTGTAATGGTGTTTCATGCGTGCAGTTCTGATGTAAAATTCAATGTCGCGCGATGTGATGAAAGCTGTGGCAATACCGTATCGTTGCAGGGACAAATCGCTCCGACTCGCTGCCAGTTAGTATTTGGCCGGTATTACACATTTTGAAGGAACAACCGATGTGAATATATGTTTCGCCGTATTATATAGCTTTACGATACCAATCCTCTGCCGTCTCTATTGCCCTCTACCAAGGTTTTTTTTTCACGAATTGAGTTATGATTTCGTCGGCTTCGCTCTTCCCTTCCACCTCCCGCCGCAAAAGAAATAAAACGCCGAAGAGAGTAATCTATGGCGATGCAGAAACATTCTTCGAGGAAATTTCGAGACGTTATCGGTTACTCAGATCGAAAGAAAAATCCATTTTTGCTGGAAAAATCGGAATTGTTGCCGGATTGGGGAGCGGGGCCATCGCCTGGGCTGGAACATTGAGAACACAACCGAACCAAAGATCATTTCCGCAGTGATGCCAAAAAATGACGGCATCCATTTCCACGCTCTTTCCCCGACTTTTCCTCTTCCTCCTCCGTTTCCAACAGAGCGATCATAGAAATGGCTTTCTTATATTGAATGTGCGACGCGAACCTCTTCGCCATTGGCTCATGCACTTCGCATGGAGATAACATGATGGAGGAACGAAGTAGATGAGATGGAAGAAGACTGATAGGGCAAACTGAAAAATAGAGGACGTTAATTAAGTGAAGATATCGATTTAAGTTGATTTGTAGATAGTGCATTGAGAAGACCTTGCATGCTAAGGAATTTATGTTAACCTGGGGATTCAGATTGAAAAAAAACGGGTGAGAGTATTTCGGCAGAATATGACTAAAATATAGCTCGATGGGTGCATCCAAGTATATTTGCAGAGATAATTCGCAAATATTTTATCGGTTTTCCCTTTATCAAATGTCATCAAATTGGAAATTATTAATTACTGTTAGCCAAGTTGAATGAAATTAATTACCGCTTTTAACATCAATTTTAAAAAGCCAATTCACCGAAATTATTAATTAAATTATTTATTCTTCTTTTAAACATCTCCAATAAACTGGAAAAAGTTATTTATGTGATATTAACCTAAATGTTTGTTCTGATCTCCCTCACATGGGCTGGCTGTACAGTATGCACGTATTGCCGAAAAAGGGAAGGGTTGACTCAGATAATCAAAGATCACGTAATTTAATCAGCTGCCCCGCATTTATTATTTTTTAAATCTTTGTCAAGGTTATCTCACTTTATTGTATCTCGTAGGCTGCGGTGAGCGAAGGTAAAGGGGATATGAGATAAAAAATTATAATAGGAACCCTAAGGAACTGTGCTAGCAAATAAAAGTGTATTTGGCGGTGAGTTTAAGAAAATTCGCAGTAACATAGGACAAGGAAAAGCTGGTGTAAGTAGATGTTATGAAATGCGAGGATAAAAATGGTAGGGGAGGGGGGTAGGAAAGGGATTTATATGGGTGGTGGAATTATGAATGGTGATGCAGCTGAATAAGATATTTGTTATTAGTTATACAATGTTTATGAATCGCAACGAGGCCACCTCTCAAAATCCATCAGTATTTTTATTTCATTAGTAAACAGTTTTATCGTAGATACATGTGCCATAGTCATAGAAAATACTGTAAAATAAAAATCACTTGCAGTGATGTTTCGCTGGAGCTGATATTAGAAGAGAATGCCCGGTATTTCTGCTGATTTCGCGTAACGGTTCAAGTGAATATCTGTGGGTATGGAAATTTTAATTATTTAATTTTTTAACGCTGGGCAGTTTCCCTCTCTCTTTATATATATATATATATATATATATATATATATATATATATATATATATATATATATATATTTGCCATGAGTCGCTTCTCTACTTCTGTTCGAATTCCCGGTCAGAGATCTTTTTTCGGTTAGCTAAGCCAAAGTTTTTTCAACTTTGTTTCATTGCGATGTTGGGTAGAGGGTTAAAGGTGAAAATCGTCCTCTAAATCTGACACGAGTTCTCTTCAAGCCTCCTCCAAAAACCTATCCATTCTACGTTTGCCCTCCCACGCCCACTTCGTCACGCATTTCCAGTCTCAGCTTTCCCTCCCCTCTATGCGGCTTACACGGCTTCCCCGTAAAAGAGCACTAGAAAAAGGTGAGAGAAATGTCTGCGGCTTTGCAACGTTCACTTCCCCCTAAAAGACACGCACCGTACGCAGGTTAACATAGTTATCGATTTGGTCATCCATAGCAGGAGTCAATAGATCCCTCGTTGACCCCAGTCAAAATTTTTAAATTGCATTGCTCATTTTTTTGTTTACGCATGTCTGTGTTAATATGTTTTTTCTAACTTGCTCAGGTGAGATTTTTACTCCCACGAAAACGGAACGTTGATTGAATAATGTTCTCTTTCGTTTTCTTTCTCCTCTTTTGTTATGTACGGGCTATTTTTTACCCTTTGTTAAGCTCTCACCATAAATATTGGAATTGTATCGCGTGGATTAACTTTCACTTGATGGGAGCTTATCTTTGTGACGAGGGAAGCGAGGATGAGCGTCCTGTAGATGCGATGGCATAGTGTTTATCACGCTTGGAAAGGGTTTCTTTAACGTTCGGGGTTATATTTTAAGAATTGTGACAATTTATTATGGCTGTTAATCAATAACGCCTTTGTTAACTCGTATAGAAATTCAGTTATTATGGTCAAACGAATAAACATTTTTTAAACGTTGTGTGTCAAAACGAAATAACTAAAACGAAGGCAAATCTACGAAGCCAGTCAATTAGGATAAAATCCAGATAAAAAGCCGGATAAAAAACCGGATAACAAGCCGGATAAAAATCCGATACGTATTTCGGTTACGACGTAACCATCGTCATGGACTTGAGAGCGGGCAAACTGGTGGAAGGAAAAGTACAAGTCACAGTAGCCAGTGTAGCTCGCATTTTCCTTATTCAATAGAAATACTCTTTCCATTTACTTCATTTTATTGTAATCGAAGAATAAATGCGGCGACAAAAATAAATGTTGATATACACAATTAGAGACCGTCATTTTGCAAGAATCCCTTGGTCTCTTGCAATAGCAATTTTTTTCCTAATTAAAAACAAATATTGTTTCATACATATTGTTGGAATACATTAGATTTAAAATTTTTAGGGATGAGTAAATCGCCGAGGCTATTATTGATGACTGTATTTTCGGTTTGCTTTTATTGTTTATCATTTACCTATATTAAGAAATTCGTCGATAATTTAGGCCTGGATTTTGATTTTCGTATGTATGTTTAAAATCTAGAATGTTTAAACATATTACCAGAAGTACCCTTAAATATTTCACCGTCAAACGAGTGTGCATTATACTTTTGGGAAAGTTTCCTCGTTATGAATGTGTTCGGTATTCATATGCTTTTAAAATGAAGCTATTCGATAAATCATTTTATTTATTCCTTTTTGCTATCGTTTTGGATAGTTAAAATTGCATTTACCCAATATTCCGAGTATTTAATTATGCGTTCTATATTTGATGGGGCTTGTGCAATTGTAAATTTTAAGCATATATTTATTTCGATGTGTTTGTCAATTTTGGTTCAATACTAAATTTATTCTTTCTTCATTTTCAGGTAAGGATCATTTTTCTGTTGAAGTATCCTAGGTAGATGATTTGTGAATTACTATTCAATCAAGGTAAGGAAATTCCATACGCATGATTTTATTTTATAATTTTCACCAATATTGTTTTCTAAACCATTTCTACGTGCATTTAGAGAAAAGTCTTTTTTAGGCCTACTGTTAATTATCATAACTTGCTGTATCAGCGCCATCTCATATATTTCAAGTAGTTAATCTTTAATACTGGGGAAAGTAATGTGCGGCAGTTTTTCCCATTGTAATTTTTACGTTTGCAGCAGTGTTAGCGGATTTTCCAGATTGACGTTGAGCAAGAATGCTCCAATCGTGTTTTATTTTTCCCCATCCTGCTCGTTACGACAGTGTCAGTGATTGGCTCGGGTCGGTGTTGTACGTTGTAGAAATTTCCGAGTTCCTAGGAAGAGATCGGTCGGTCACGTACCGCTTTTTGAAGCACTTCTCGTTCTTCTGCGTTTCCTCCCGTGTTGCCCTCTCTCAGCCGTCGCAAGAAACACATTCACTCATTGGTTTGCCGTCAGCGGCGCCACATTCCACTTTTCAAGTCAGACGGAGGGATGAAAAGATGTGGCTTGTGTGTGTGTGAAGATGGGACCGAAGTGGGGGGAAAGAACGGGGAGATTCTGTGATCCTTTGTTTCTCTTTTTATCTTCCTCTTACTCTCGCCATTTTCCCTGTTTCTTTCCCGTTCTTCCTCTTTTCCACGTCCTTTTACCCTTAAAATTGTTTTTCATTTTCACCTTCCAGCCTTTTTGCTCCCGTCTCCCCTCCCATTCTATCTCCCTCCTCTCATACTCCTCCCCGCTGACCTCCCTTCCTCGCCGGACATGACTGGACTTTTGGACTAAAGATTTCCGGCTCGAGAGCGCTCAGAAGATAAAGGGAGCGTTTTAAAGCGAGGTGGATAGGGAGCATGAAGAGGGGGGGGGGGGGCGAGGGGGGAGAATAGAAGGTTCATCTGAGTCTCTTCGGTTGAATTTCCGGGTTGTTCCGACGTTTTTTTTTCTTCCCAAAGAAGAGGATCGGAGGACCGGAGGGATGTGCGTAGGCGGCGGCTGGAGGATTGGATGGATTGGGTAGGAAATTGGGGTGGGATACGGGTAGCGAATGAGCTGTTTTATGTTTTTTTTTATTTTGGGAGTGGTTGGAGAAAGAGATGTGGAAATGGTATAGGTGGAGAAGGGGGATGGTTGGAGTAGATTCTGCGGGAAGGATCGTTTGTGAGGTTTGGTCGGTCTTGTGGGGATGGTTGGGTGGGTTTTTGGCCTCCGTAGACTGAGATGTGGGGAGTGACTTTTGCTGCCGGCGATTGCAGCATACAAATAAGCAGCATTGGTTGAGAAGATAAGGTTTGAAATGGGTCGTGAATTTTTGTAGGAGGGTGTGCTCGGTAGCATTGCGAAATTTTTTCCGTTTATTTACTTTTTGTTACGTCGCACTTTGCCAGGTTTGGTATTCCTCAGACGAAGTTGTAGGTTTGTATGTTTCTACTTTTGTTGGCTTTTAATGAATTGTTTTTATTGGAATACTCATGATTTTCTTCCTTCGAATCTGTAGGCTCTGATGAACTTAATAAAAAGATGATATTTTCGTAGAAACGCGATAATTTTAGTCTAACTTTGCTCATTATCCTTAAGGCATTCATTAAAGTTTTTAAAAATTTTTGTTTTATTAGTTAATTCGAGGAGTCGTTTGTTATATTTGCTAGAAATAAATTTATAGGATTTCAAGTATTTTGTGTCGTCTCCATCTATTCATATCCTCGTTACAATTAAATTCTTTTTTGAACTTTCTCTCCAAATTCGGTAATTTTTATCTTGACACCAATGAGATTTCTCTCAAGAGGAAAAGCAACCCACAATCGTCACAGATATAATCCAACTAACTTCGAACGTGACCGTCGAAATATGTCTCAACGGTCGCATTCGTTATTCGGGCGACCATTTTAAACGTCGTCTTTTATGATTTCGTCTTAAGAAACGAAATAAGGATGAGCTGGATGGAGCCCAAATCAATTCATTCTTTCTTCTTCGCCCCCGACCTTCTCTCACTTGCCCTACGAAAAGAATGCAAATGATGGAGAATTGCATATATTATTTTTAACGACCCATTGGTCCGCCCGGTTTTATCTCTTTCTCCCTCCCTCTCCCCTTAACCCCTTTTTTCACTCTCCCCATCGCAAACCGCAGTTGGTCTCCCCAATTCATTTAAGTTTGACCTTCGCTTCCTTCCGCTCTCACGTTTTATGTCACTGTTTTAACCCTTCACCCCATTCCCCTTCCTTTTGCCTCGAGACGGTTTGGAACCCTTTTCTCCTCAGTTGTCTTAATAAAGCGACGCCGTTCCTAGGGGCAGCCAATAAGCAGCCTCCTCTTCTTCTCTTAAGTAGCACTCCGATATGGATACGAGTTTTTCTTACGACACTTGAGAAACTACGAGGGCCCTCTCTTTCCATCCCTCTCTCTTTTTCTGTCTTGCCCGTTGGCGTCTTTATTGTCGCCACATCGAGGACTATTTTGGCCACTCCTTTTTCCGAGCTATATGTGACTCTCATGCAAATGGCTTCCGAAAATGTTGTTCCCGGACTTGTTTACTCTGTTAGTTCGGCGTTTTGTTTTTTTCGTCGATTTCCCATTCGCGCTTCTATTTTGATAAAATAAATAAAAGTAACGGCGGTTTTTTAGTGGGAGAGTTTTATGTCTCGGGAGAGAGAGTGAGAGCGCGTAGCTGGTCTCGTGAAAGGGTCGGAGGAGACGAGGAACGGCCGATAAAAGAGGTTCGTTCGGAGAATGTTAATTTTATTTTGCTAAAATTCCCGTTCCCCTCCCGCCAAGTGGCGTCGAATTCGTTGCCGTCGAATCACACGATCGTTTCCATGTATATGGCTGCCCCCTTTCGATATCTTCATCTTGCAAAGGGCATCTCGGTTAAGATAGTTCGCACCGAAATTTTTGACGAGTGTCATGGGTTTCTCGGGGGACGAAACGTCATGTGGGGATAGATTTAAACCCGCGCGTAGTGGTTCGCATTTCCTCGTCGTAAGAGCAGCGTGTCGGGAGCATCACGGGTCACGCGGCTTAAGGCCCATCGCGGAGGACTAATGGAGCGTAATAATTGCGCATCTTGCTAACAGAAACGCACGTCGAAACGGGTCGGTAGCGCGATTGGCGTTTGTCTGCTCTAGGATTCTGAGCCCTAACAGCTGCGAATAGGTAATGCGTACTAACAGCTCTAGCGCAAACACTCGAGTTAATGTCGATGCAATATGCACAACGTGAAATTCACTTTCGTATTTTGTTCCACCACCGTTTTAAAAATTTCTTTATTGGTAATCGTGAATTTATCCATTCTGGTTTATGGTTAGTCATTATTTTTAGCTTATTGCGAATGATAAGCATTATAGTATACCAGTTCATTCCTCATTGTATCCTTTCGTTATCCGTCGCTGATGTAAATTTGTTAAAATTCGGAGTAAATAAATTACTGACATTTAAAAAATATTATATTACCTTTGCACATTTGGCTACTTCAGAATTCATTTACATTCATGATGCGAACTCAGTTTGAGTATATAAAAATTAAGATATTATAGTTACTATATTTAATTTCAAACACATAGTAAACCGTGAAATTGGAAATGGCAAAAAATGTGACCATTCCATCGATGGATGCTTTAAGATTGTGACCACTGAAAATGGTGAAAGATGAGTCATGTCTAAAACTTCTTCTGTTCTGCTTATAACATGATAAGTTTATAATACATTACGTCAAATATATCCTTGAAGAAATATTCATAACCCGCGTCGTTCAATCGAGAGGATTGTTTTGCTAATCCATTTCAGAATTTAAAATATATGAAAGATCTTGCGTTATCGGAAATCGGTTTGAAAAGATAATTAGAGATTCAAGAATTTCGCGAAATTTATTTTGTTGTATGATGCACTTGTTCTCATGAGGTGAGGAGGACACGTAAATGGGCGTAGCCACATAAGTTGGAGTGTTTGTGGACGAGAGGAGTAAAGGAGGAAGATTAGAGTTATCATCTAGAGGAAGATGGGAAGTTAAGGGATGAAGGGGTGGAGCCAAAGTTCCCGTTATCTATGGATTTCGATGCTCTCTTTTTCTATTTTCAATTTCGAAATCTCATTTCCCCCCTCTCCACATTGCTATTCTCCATTACACAACGATTTTTTCTTCCTCCCCTCCACGTACCTCTCTCGCACTGACCCAGCCATATCTCTGCGATATTCTCCCTCTCTACTCGTCCCCTCCTTTACCCCTTCCTTTGCTCCGCCTTTCTATCGTGGCCACGCCCACCTCCTCATCCCTTCCCTCCCTCCTCAACTTCTCCCTTCCTCCTTCCTCAACTTCTCCCTTCCTCCTCAGCCTTTCCCTCCCCCTCCTTGGTCCCTAACTCCTCATCTCTGCTACCCCCTATTTCCCTCCCTCTCTCATATAGGAGCACCATCCCTTTCCTCCACCTCCTTCCTTCATGCCAATTCACTCCTGTTACTCCCACGTACGCCACCTCGCAGTTTCTCTCTCTCTTTCTCCCACTCCATACCTAACTACTTCCCCAAAACTTCACCACCCCCAGCTCCGGTCTCTGATACGCCCACTTCAACCCTATTTCTCGCTCCCTTCCCCATTCTCTCTCTCTCTCCATTCCTTTTCGACTCATCTTCTTCCCATCCTCCCGTCTCTTCGCTTCGCCATCTCCCATTCGCTTCCTTTGACCGTAGCATCTGCTCTTCTTGCCTTTCATCATCTTCGCAGCCTAACGCTAAGTTCTTTCATGACTGCCGACATCCAATTATCTCCTTTACCCCTTTTCCTAAACCATCTCTTTCTCTCTCCCCCCTCTCATCATCCCCTCTCCATCTGTCCTATTTCCATTTGCATTGTTTAATGCCTACTCTGGAAGAGGTAAAGCGGTTTTGTTTTTGTGTGCATCTCTCTCTCTTTAACGGTATGGACCGTCTAAAATTTTTATTCCCGTTTGTGATGGAGTGAGTTATGCTCCTTTCCATGAGTGACGGCCTGATTATCGTTTTTTTTCGTCGTTCTCGCTTGTTGAAAATCGTCGGTTAATTTGTGTGCTTAAGCTTTCTTGTTGCCTTTCCTGATGGTTGATGGCTTAGATAGCTTGGCACCACTCTCAAATATGCAACTTTCAAATATACGATGGACAGGCCTTCCGGCAGCCGGTAATACTTGGAGTAGTTTCCTTCTGAACGTATAATTATGTTTATTCATTCGAATACTTCTTTTTTCTTGTCGATCCGGGTTTTATGTTGTTAGCATATAATTTTAATGTTTTGTTGTCTTTTCTTTGATTTTTAGTTAAAATAACTGATACTTATATCTTGTTTTTAACCGTATTGCCAGTCGTAAATAGAAAAGAAACTGCACTGAAAGCTTGAAAAGAAAGATTTGAATTTTGTTTCGCAAAGTAAATTTTTTTAAAGGTAAATTACATGAAATATATGAACTTTAATTGCTGGAATGTTAGAAATGAGTAGATTCTAGGGTTATATTCCTCTATACCGTGAGTAGATATTTTTTATTTCATGTGACCTTTAATTACGCGTAATAAACGTTTTTACCTTGAAATAACATTAATTTTTTATCGATTCATTGTTCAAATATGCTTCTTTAAATTTGATTTTATCTCATCCCGTTTCAGCTAAACGAATTTTAATTTGCGAATAATATTTTTAAAACACTTAATGCAATTCATTTTTTTCACTCTTGCTGTTTATTATATTTACCCGTGGCATTAATCGTACCGATAATTATTTTTCATACGCTCCCATACGCTCCAAAATTGTATTGCGCGAAAAATGCGCTAAAATGCCTTGCTTTGGATGCTAGAGTCAATATTTATGCGATTTTTACATTCGAATTCAAAGGGTCACGCACTTATTTTAATTAATTACATTTACAAAAAATAGTGAGCAAGCGAGGACTGGGGCCTGGGATAAATTAGGTTCGCCCGTTACTGAAGTTAACCTGTAGGCGAGGAGCGTAATTATATAAGATAGAGTAAAATTTATGAAGGGAGAGTATATCGGAATCCCATTTTCGCTTTGTTTTTCACCCCAAAAAAAGGTATTTTTATTAGCCATGTTCACAATTTGAGTTACTTCATAACAAAATCACGTCACTCACTTATATATTCCTGGACTTAGTTCTTTTCTCTCTCATATCTTCGTCTCCAATTTTCTCCAACCCCAATTTTCCCCTCTATCCTCTTATTTCCCTTTCTTGTCCTCCCTCGGGGTCTCCCCATTGACCCTGTCTCCCCACTTTTTCACCTTCAGTTCCCGCGGGACTTGAGGCTTAACGCCCTTGCGTGGCCGCTTCAGGAACTGTAATATTCTGTCAGTAGTCCGAATGTTACAGAGGAGAAAAAATCCTCATCCATCCCCGCATCATTCTCTCTCTCTCCCTTTCCTCACCCTTCCATTCCCTTTTCACCTCTCTGCACCCTTCTTCGTTCCCCTCCCCCTCGTGTTTTTCTGTCGATAAAAAGTATATGGCGTCAGCGGACCTAGGTCTCGCTCCGGTAAATCATCTTTTTGAAGTGGCTCGCGCTTCGTGGAATGCTTAAAGCCTTTTGGAAGTAATTATTTCACGAGCGCGGGGCTGTCACACGCGTCGACGTGTGATTATTCCTTTTGGTGTGCGTGCGTGCGCCGTTTGGAAACGCGAAGGAATGGAAAAGCACTATCTATGGATGATTTTTTAGCCCTCTCTACTTCTCTCTCTCTCTATCCCTTCCTCTCACCGCGTTTTCACAGTAGTTCGTGTTTGTATTTTCTCTCTTCCTCTCCTCTGGTCGGGCACGGTCTCGACCATCTGCTCATGAAGCCGTTTTTTGTGGAATTGTGCCCGTAATGAGATTCGCTTTAGTATTCTTTTGATTGGCTTGGGGATTGTATTGTTGGTGAAATAACTGGAATATTCTGTGGCTTGAGGGTATAATTCTGCAATTGCTCTCTTTCTCTCTCCCCCTCCCACTGTTTCCCTTTCTCCCCTCTCTCTCTACCCCTCTCCGTGTTTTTGTTCCCCTTTTTTCCGTTATTTTCCTCTTGTTAATCGCGTAATTCATACTCGATGGGGGCCTTTTGGACGGTACAAATTTTCCTTGGAAAAACTGTTCGGGTGTTTTTTTCGGTCATCGAGGGAAAGGAGAGCGTGAGTCGGTGGAAGGGGCGAGGGTGAATGTAATTACCGAATTTGCATGCAGATATCATTGTTATTAGGCGTTATTGAAAGAGGTGCCGATAAAAAAAAATGAAAAAATCTCTGGAAATAATTTCCGCGCACGCGTTTTCAATTATTTCCGTCCTTCCCTTTGTTCCGTCTCTGCGTAATTTATATTTTATGCGGTGCATCTAACGGCTGTGCGTTTGAATGTGTGTGTGTCTATATATGTGTATGCATATATTTTTCCAGCTTTATTTATTTGCGGCATATTTGTTGTTATGCCGTTACCTATTGACATCAAAGCGGTAATTACGTTTCTGATTAATTAAACCGCGTTATATTTATGCTCGTGATAAATTATATGCATTTGTTATGCTTGATGTTTAACTTAACTTTGTTTTAATATTTAACTAGACGAAATTATCGCGTAAAACTGTTTGTACCGTTATTTATCTAGTGCTATTTAAATTATTCTCGGTCCCTTCGAAAAACGGTATTGCGAATGTTTTTTTTCTTCGTCCGAATGTATAAATAACGGGACTCTATATACCTATTCTCCCTAAACATGTCAATGGTTTTCCAAAGACGAAAAATCTTTTAACATGATCTATTAAACGTTCTTTACTTGGACATTAAAAATGTCGGTGCGTTGTTGATTATAGAATTGAATAAATTTCCGTGTTATCCAATCCGGAAGATATATGCATTGCATGCGTTACGAGACGATTATTTTTCATCCTCTTTATTCCCTTGCCTTTTTTATTTTATAAGGTTAATAACCAATTCGAATGCATTCTCCGTCGTGGATAAAAGATAGCCCTCCTACCCTTTTCCCCCGTAAGTAATTGGATTATTTGGCGGGATTGTTTGCATTAGCCGAAAGTCATCTAGCAGTCGACCAGATCGTGAGGAATGGGATAGTATCCGAGGGAATGGGAGAAGGATCGGAGAGGAAGGTAGGGGTAAAGAGAGAGGGAGAGGAGGATAAATAAAAAGGGTTATAAGAATGAAGAAGAAAGATCCCTCTTCTCATCCTCCGCCCAACATATTCACAGGATCCCCTTCCCTTTCCTCCTCTTCTTTCTTCAATACCAACACACGCCCCTTGTTCTGCTCCCAGCCCGCCTCTTGCCCTATCTAAATTAAAGATCTTGGAACTTTGGCTTCTTCGAGTTCCCCCTGTCCTCCCTTCTTTGCCAACCCTTTTAACCCTCGTGCTATCTCACCCTACAAGAACCTCCCCTCTCTCTGTCTGCAACCCTACTCTTTCCTTTTCTCTTTCTCTCATTTTATCATCTCTCCCATATCCCTTCTTCGCTTCTATTTCTCTTTCTCCTCCGTTACTAAAAAGCCGCCCTCGTTAACCTTATTCTTCTTTGCCGATTTTACATTTCTTGTTTTCGGAAACACCTAAACTAATTGCCTCTCTGAAAGCATCTTACCGTTTCTCCTTGCCTGTCGTAGAGCACATTTCCTCCGGTTGAAGCCTCTCTGTGGTGTTTTATTCACCCGTCCGATTGTGAATATTTTCTCCTCGCTTCATATTCCTGGTTCGCGTTCGTATTAAACCGTTCCTCGACATCCGATCATTGGCTGGGCGAAGGGGCGCGCGATCCTCTCCTTCGCATGCATGTCGGAATTGATTGGTCTGATCTTCGGCAATGCGGAGATGTGCTCTCCTCATCTTCCTTCGACTCTGCGGATGTCTGTCTTAGTTTCCCCTTACCTCTTTAAAATACCCGCTATGCTCTCATAGTCGGAGATCCGTTTATTGCTTCGTATTTCGAATTCTACGTGCTCTTCACCGGCCTCATATAACACTCGAAAGCTCCTCTTCTCTCTCTAGCTGCTTCATCTCGTCTCCATCTTTTCTATTATCTCCCTTCGACTTTTTTATTTACCATCCGCTCTTCTCCTCATTGCTCAAACTTGGGGTGCAGGCTTTATTCGGTTTTCTACGGCAGCTGTTCTCAACCTTTTTCGGTAATGTATCCCTTGTTAATTTTCAACATTGTCGTATATCCCCACCCAACCCCCTCTTCCTACTTGCATTTTATGACCAAGGTTTTCTTATGTAACAAAATAACTATTATAACATTTAACGAAATATTATATATTAACCGCCTTTTCAAAAATCACTTGTAAATTACAAAGACGATTTATTAATTTATTTACCATATCTATCGGACTATAAGACACTTCGGACTATAAGAGGCACCAAGGCTATGAATTTAAAAATATAGGAAAAAGAATCTCATTGTTTTTTTAAGTTTACTTATATATAAAAGCAAAAATTAAGCACTACAGAACAGCAATGCAGTGCAAAAATTTAATTGTTCTTACTCCTCATAAAAAAACCCAAAAAGTCTCATTACTGCTGTCACACTCAATAATATGTATGCAATTTACAGTTGAGGTTGTCACTTTGTAGAATCACAATATTGAAGATGTAACACGAAAACTTGATCGGATAAATTTTGTCAAAGTCATCTCTTGCACGGGTGGTTTCAACGTGATTCGCATAATCATCGAAGATAATGTAAATTGCGCCGAGGTTGGTCATGCAATTTTTTAGTCTGATGGGATAGATTTACCGGGGTTTTGGTGTTATTTCCTAAGCACTTGTGTTATGTTGTAACTTTCACAATCTTCAAATAACAATAATATATACATTTTGTAAGGCTAAACAATCAACGCGCAGTAGTGCATGAGACGTAAAAAGTTACTTACATTATAGTCAACTGCTTCAGCCGTTACTTCGTAGAAATCCATAATTAAAAAATAATGTAACTTGGTATTGTGGAAATTTTACCAAGTTACATTATTTTTCAATTACTTACATTAGTGCGATTTTTGAACGTTTTCCAGACATAATCTTCTCGATGCGCGGTCGAATTTTGGTCACTGCAAGGATGAGATTATGTTCGGAGGTCAGACGATTGCGGTTCTGCATCTTTATTGCTGTCAAAATTGAGAATCCTGTCTCAGCATTGGTCAACCCCTCAAGATATTTAATTGAAGGACAATTAAATAAATCTGCGATTTATGTATCTACCTTTCCTCGTATTCACCACCCCACCCCTTGCCTACAATGTTAAAACTTGTATACAAAGAATGTCTTTTGTACTGATACTCACTCTACACCCATTTTAAGCTATTTCTTTTACTTTCCCCTTCTATCCAAAACATTTTCTCGGGTCTGCATCTACGCATTGCTGGTACTTTCAGCACCCTTGTCACTCTGTACCCCCTGGAAGACATTTTGTACCCCTAGGGGTACATGTATCCCTGGTTGAGAACCGCTGTTCTACGGTATCTCCGCAGTCGTTTAGATTGATCGGTTCATTTTTTCAGAGGTCCATTCATGTACTTATGATCTGATTGGATTCCACGCGTCTTACTTCATATGAAGTCTTCTTGTGAAGACTTGACTATTTGAAATTGTAAATAATTGTATTTTAGGTCGATTTATTATGAATGAAATGGAGGCATTAAAAAATCTGAGGCGATTGTTGGATGTTTCGCATTGGAAACATTCGTCATCCATTCTGGATTTCCTCCAATGCATCAAATTATTTTTATCAAACGTCTTCGTTTGCATTGCGAATGTTTCGCACATTTTTTTCGTCGATTTCCATCGTGCGTTTTACCCTCTGTTGCATCAACTGTATTCCCTCTCAAATTCCATCTTCCCTTGCCGTTATTTCGTCTTTTATCTCCTCCCCTTCCTTTCTCTCCCATTGTATTTCTAATATCACGCTGCATTACACGGTTCGCTGATATTCCTCCTCCCCACTAGACCTTTCTTTCCCCCTGTTTTTGCAGTCTCGACCATCCGCGTTCCTTGTTTCGTAGTTTATGGCCTTCCATATCTACGAACCGCCTCATCCTCTTTCTCATGCCTACTTTCCTGTGCTATTTTCTCTTTCCCATTGCCTTCTTCTATCTCCTCTTCCTTATCCTTTTCACTGAATTCTATTTTTGCCTCTCCTCAACTGTCCTTTGCAAGCCCTTTCTTTCAACTCTCCCTTATCCCTTTCACCTCCTTTTCCCGGCCATTAACACACAACATATTCTCCGCGCGTGTCCTTCAGTATAAAATTCGGCGCGGCGCGTATGTGCTACGCCCGGCGCCGCTGTCAGTCATATAATCAAATTTTCTTCGGTTCCAGGTCTTCATTCGTTTCTTTTTAAAAAGTCGTCCTTTCCCTAGTCAGTTACCATTCCCTTTATACGAAGGGCTTTTACTTACTTCTGGCTACGGGCAGTTTTTTATTACTGGAAGCGTGATTAGATTCCGCCAAATAGGAAAGAGATGTTTCCCTTTCTCTGAGCTATTTTACCTAAATAAATTGTATTTAATACGTTCCTGTTTTCTGTTAACATTTTAATCTTTGAAATCCTTTTTCTGTAGTTTTTGCAAATCTTTTAGAGGAATATCTGTCGCTGGCTTTTTTCTCTAGGTTAACGCTATGCACTCACCGGGTGCAGTGTTGCCCGCATACTTGGTGCATTCAGTGGTGTTGTGTTAATACATCGGAATGCACGTGCCCGTCTCAGGTTGGTCAAAAGCTCTTCCGTCGCGCGTCATTGAGCCTGCGCTTCCAAAAACTCTTGAGCCTTCCGGTTTCCTGTTCGAGTGGTTTTGAGCTCGCACTTCTCAGTTACGAAGGTGACATGTCTTTGAAACGTTACCTCGCGTCGTGTATCTAGGTGTCATTGTGTTGTTATCTCGCACATCATCGTATTTCAGGCATCGCTATCTAGTCTTTTACGCCATTCCCTTAATTAATTTCATCCCGAAGGTTTTTCCCTCTAATCGTTAGGTATCAAGTTTTCAGATCGCAATTATTGTAGTGCACCATCTAATAATTGTTTGCCCCGAAATGTTTCTCTCTGTATCTCTCAGAAAAGGAATGTGTTTTGTGATACATATTCAAGTCTCATAACTAAATTCTGTTTCAGGAAGGTCAAAAGATTTCATGTTTTAATGATTTGCTGTAGTTCACCATTTTTTATATAATCATTGCCATTTTTCATATGGATTGTGCTATATATATCATATATATAATATATATATTGTGCTATTATAGATTCGGAGGTGAATGAGCTTTATGTATTTGCATAATAGCAAATTTACCATTATTCTTTTACTGTCCCAAAAATATAGAAGTTTGGCTTTTTTATTGCAACCGACGAATTTCCCGATGCTCCTACTTTTTTCTTAAGTGTTTACTTCGTTCGTTGAAGTCTCTTTGGTCCAAAATTGCATATGTATATGCGTTTGGATGTTTCGTTTCTTCCAATGTAAATTTATTTTTTCCTTTGATGTGCACCCTTGACTTTATGCAAAATTATATACAAAGACGGTTAACGTGTTGCATAACCAGAGACAAATCAGGCGTCGTTGTATCACAGTCAAATCTCGCGTTGATACTACATATTTCCTGCTCAAATAATTCAATAATATAAGTTTTTTATCGATCGATTATGTAATGAGGCACATCGCAATTCCGCCTTTCATTCATTATTTCCCTTTCTTTCGCCATTCCCATCAGAGCCTTAAAATCTTGTCTCTCCATTTTTATCTCACATTCTCACTCGACATTCCTCATTTCCTCATCGCCCCTCTTTTCACACCCTTCACTTCTCTTCAAACTCGCGCCGTTATTTTTCCCAACAAGAGGAACCCCTTCCCCTCTCATCCCTTTCGCCGGCTCACCTTTTTTCTCGCCTCACTCTTTACTATTTTCCCTCTAACACCGTGTCTTCTCGCCCCACTTTTCTTTTCTCTCCCTCTCAACCCCTATCTTTTCTTCTCTCTCTCTCTCTCCTTCTCTTAACTAAAATCCCTCTCAGTTGACTCTGCATATCTCTCACCTTACCTTACCTGAAAAAAACTCCTCATTCTCCTCTACATCCTTCCTCTCTCTCCTTCTCTCCTTCCCTAGTTCCCCTCCCTTCGCCAAAAATCTTAGTCTTTCAGCCCCAATCTGTCTTGACTCCCCGACGTTTTCAGCGGGATACGGCCGGACGTTAATCACTCGATTCATTAAAGGAACTTAAGGCCGGTAATTAAAAATGAAAAGGGAGTTTACCCTCAAGGGCGGCTGGTGTGTGGGAGGACGGGAAGGATGAAGGTAGGGGGAGAACTCCTCCCTAAGGGTGGGGCACGAAAGCTGGGGAGTCGAGAGGGTGGAAGGTTGTGTTTGTGAGACGGAGGGTGAGGTGGGTAGGGAGGGCTATAGATCGCGAATTGAGACGGGTGAGAGGGCAAAAGCAGACGGTTTATTGTGGAGAGTAAAGGCGAATGGTAAGGAGGTGATCGTACCAACGCGCGCACTGTGGTATGGAGGCATATTCTAGTTAATTTCTCACTGCCTTCTCTTATCCCTTCAAGGTTCTGAGTCATTCCTTTCTCCTTTCAGTCTCTGACTTTTTATCGTACCTTTACTCGCTAACCCCTTCTTCCCCTCTTCCGCATATCTCCCTCTCTTGACTTTTCGCGTTCTCATACCTCCATATAGCTCTCTCTCTCTCTCCTTTCTTCCTCTTCTCTCAGGAACCCGTCAGATTTTCAGGCCTCGCATCCGTCAACGCAGGCATTTGTTTATATCTCGCTGATTACCCGTCTCTGCTTTCCTCCGCTTCCATTTGTCTCTCAGGGTTACCATCCGTTATGGAAGCCATCTTACGTGGATTAGGTGTTTGGACTTTCCCTCATTCTCCTCCAGGGTGACTAATTTGAGCGCATTATACTTGAAGGCAGTTTATGCAAACCTCGCGGAGGGGGTTCGTGCGTGTGTCTTCTCTTCCAAATGGATAAGCTCGGGGAGTTTTTGTCGCGAGGGAAGGATTGTAAATATTTTGTGTTTCCTTACCAGTGTGTGATTGCTTAGCGCATTTCGCTACCAGCTCGGTGAATTATGTAAGTTCTCGTTTGAAATCAATTGGCCATATATTTCCTTGGTGTTTTTTTTGACTCGCCGTTGTTATTCGCATGTTTCAGCGACTCATTTGTGGCGGTCGGTTTTTTGTTGAAAGGCTTAAATTATTTCCCTACTTAGTTTATTATATTTCGAGAGATTAACTGTTGAGAGTCTATATTACTGTGTATGTGGCACATCCATCAGCGTCTGCGGATATGTACATCAACCCTTATGGCTGTACGTAATTTACTGTAAGTTCCACCCTACGGGATGGCGTTTTGGATTCGGAGGCAACCGGAAATGGTTGCCCAGAAACCATGGCATCTTCATAATCTTTTTCTTTTTGCCCATTATTTAGTAACGTGATTTGTACACATCCCGTCTTATTCTGGATGAGGGGAGGATTAGAAATGAAATGCTGAGTAAAGCTTTGTTGATAAAACAAGGGATATCCGTTGAAGTGATTTCCTCCCATTTCCGCTCTTTAGTCTTCTTTTTTTATTCCATCTTCCCGTCATCTCCTCCTTTCTTTTCATCTTCGTCTAGCGTGCCGGAAGCTCCGGGTTGGCCATGAGATGACGTCACTTCCTCCCAAACCAGTCCATTTCACTTCACTCTTCCTGAGATGAACCTTATATGCCGCATCGCAAGATCCGTTCCTCCCTTTTCCTCTTTCTCTTATACCCCAAGGAAAACTCCCAAGTATTTCCTCTTTGAAATGTATTGGGGTCGTAGTGTACCCAGTCTGTCATTTCCGGATTTCTTCTTCTTCTTGTTAGGTGATTTCCCTTTTGTTGCTTCTTTCCGAGGGAAACAACATGATCTTTGCTGACGAAGAAAATTTGGTGGGCTTACATGAATGATAACCTCGGCAGAAATGGGGTGGACGTTGGGTAAAGATTGATGAGTGTGGTTATATGTCGGTTTATTTTCTCTTTTCCTTTCCTGATTGCCCGGTTGATTAAGCGAGAACGATCAGCGGTTTGCGGTTACTCGTTATCGCTGTTCATTTAATGTTTAGTATTAATTATAATACAATACGTATTGATTCTTATCCTACACGTCAGTTGAAAAGTTTTGTTTATTTCAACGAGCCGTTTGGTGATCTCTCTTGAAAAAGTACCGAGTTATGTTTATTAAAACAAAATATTTGTTTACTTTTCGTAAAATGTTCTGTCAAGGACTATTTCCTGTTAGAATTTGTATTAATATCTTCGAACGGATCCATTTCGCTCTACTTCCCCTCACCCTACCTTTTTTCTTTTTATTAGATGCTTTCTTCACTTATCTCTTCCCTTCCACCTTCTAAATCCTCAAAATATTCCCGAGTTTATTTTTCAACATCCGCCTCAACAAGCCATCATAGAGATGATAAAGATCTCTTCTAGATACATTCTCAGTCACTTTAATTTTTTCCGTATAAATATATATCCATTTATACCTATGTATATATGCTACGTCCAAGACGAACTATGAAGAGGATCGTAGGAGAGGGAGTTTTTGTGTTCTTTTTCACCGACTATATAAAATATTTCGCTGCCAAGCGTAAGTAAACATTGCCAAAAAAGTTTAATTATTTCTTTTATCGCTTGAATCCGCATGAAATATTTCATGTTGTAGGTTTAATTATGGTTATTTTACGCCCCTCTAAAACGTTATTCCTTCAACGGCCAGCTATGCAGCAAACATGGCTTTATATTTTAAGTGATTCTCCGTTATTTTAAATTATTTGGGTTTCCAGATGGATGGAGAGGTAAATTACACGGCTAAATATTTTGAATTTTTGGCGCACGTTTTGTTTAAACTAAGTACCGGAAAACTATTTTAGTTATTTTTATCTATCCCTTTTAAAAATGCAGATTTCCCCTCGCGTTTAATCCATTCTTGGAACGACTTGCGAGATGCGCAGTCTCTTACATTGCTTTCACGAAATTCGCAATCGAAAGGAGGATTTTTAAGCACGGGGCAACTTTTCTCGCCACTCCTCTCGCGTTTCTCTCTTTCTCTCGGGATAACTTGGTCCGCTACTCTTTCGTATATGAATCCCAAACGACTTACTTCCTTCCCGCCTTTCTTTTCATCTCTTGAGCCTGCATCCCACACTTCCCTCTTCTTTCCCTCCCCTCTACGCTCTCGCAAACGCGCACAGTTGCCTGATTATCCTCCCCACCCCACTCGACTCCTTAAGCACCCTCGCAACCTCACTTCCCTTGCTTCTCATTCCTTTCGCACACATCCCAGGGCGCGCGAGGTCTCCCCCCCCCCCCCCTTCACATATTTATGCGCTCACAGTTTTTTCTTCTCTCTTGATCCTCTCATCCCCCCCCCCTCCCCCCGCACCCGCTTTATTTTTTAATCTCGACTCGCTGTTCCTTGTTTGCTTTTTCTTTCTCCTTCCCCTCTTTCCCGCCCTAGAATGTCCTGCCATTTTAGTCGCGCTCCTCTCCCCTCCCCTCTTCCTCCCTCTTTTTCTCACTCTTTCTTCTCCTTCCATAATCCACCCACACCAACATCCTCCCGTCCTCTCACACACTTCTCGCACTCCTCACGTTTTCACAACCTATCCCTTTTACACTATGGCCAACTAAAGCGGTAGCCTAGCGCGACGTTTTATGCTTCTTTCGATGCGACGTTTTTTTCCCTAACTAGAGGAGCGTGTCTTTCCGCGCTTTTTTTTCCCTCTCACTCCCAGTTCTTCGCGCGGGCCGCCGCTCGCATTATTCGTGGGAGGAGCACGGATGGTTTTTTTATCCGAGGGGATGGTTCGGGTGTCGTTTTATGCGTGATTAAAAACTCGGGCGACGTATTTCCTCGCCGTAATCTTTGCTCGCCCTATCTCTCCCGCCGTGTCCTCTCTCACTCCTCCCACTTAAGTGATATACGCTGGAAAGTTTGGCACTACGGCGCTATAGGACGTTCGCATCCCTCCTTCCCCCACCCTTTCTCCCCCGCCATAAGGGCACCCCAGTCACTCCCCCCTCTCTTCCGCAACTCAGAGGAATGAAGGTGGGTGGAAGGGAGGTTTAGCTACTGTTGGTGTAAACGGCCGTGCGAGGCTCTATTGCGGGGAAGGGGAGGGTGCGAGGATAGCACGGTGTGGAGGGAGAAGACTTCGCCGTGCAGCGCTGTTATCCACGTCTCCAGTATAGCGGATGGTGGAATCGCTTTTCGGCTGGCGGAGTGTGGTGGCTGTAGGGCTATAAGGGGGCTGGGGGAAGGAGAGTAGGAAAGTGCATTAATATTTCACGTCTGACCCAAAGTTTCGTATCATCACAAGTTATAATAATGTCCAAAATCCATTATAACTGGTTTCTGAGGATACTTCCGTCTCTCTTTTTCTCTCTACGGTTCCCCTTCTGTATTTTTTCCCGGCGGGGAGATTTTCTTTCTCTCTTGGTAATCTTCTTTCTTTTTTGGATTCTCATTCCTTCCTTCTTTCCCCCTCACTCCGTTGGCTTTCGCTGTTTTTCGTCTTTCTTTTAGTATCGTGGGGAGTTTTTCCTCCTGTACCGCTCCAGAATTTCATCTCGAATCGCTCGCGTGTGTTTGTATACGTAAATACATACACATACATATGTGCGTAGAGATAGGAGCGTACATACATGGACATACACTCGCGTAGTTTTCTATCAAGCCTGTCCGAGCTGCGTTTCATTTGTTTTATTTTGTTTCACACGTTTCTCCTCAGGGCAACTGTTTGCTTTTTCCGTTTCGTTGGATTATTTATGGATTTCATTATGTTGTCTTTTTTGATTCGTTGTCGTTAAAATAAATACAATTCCCCATAAAAACTTCAATATAAACACTGGGCGACGACATTTTCCCACACATTCCCTCCGTTTCTCTCTCTACATTATTATGGTTTTGTTATATTAAAAAAATGATTTTTTTCCCGCTTGCCTTTAAATTTTGTCGCGAAATCAATTTTCGCGGCGCAATTTCCCGTAAAAATGTATTTATTTTTATTTAGTTTATCAGCGGTTTCCGTAGCTAATTTGTATTTAATGTCGCTTTCATTGAAGTCAATTAACGGGGGAAAAAACTGGTCATTTCGGAATAACTTGTATTTTTCCATTTCAAGCCGAGTCGAATTGGTTTTGAGCGATACTGCTTTGATCATCCAAATAAACCAATTAAATTTTTAGCTTCCAAGTGCATTTTTACAACTTTATTGGTTCGCTTTCATAAAATCCGTTCGAATTTTGTGCAGTTCGGCTGTCGTAAATTGGGAGAACGATACTCAATTTTTCCGTTTATTTTTCGCTTTTGGCAAAATTATAGATATTTTTAAAAAAATATAATTTTTTAAAAGTTAGCATATTTGGCTTGTGACGTCGGAATGTTCAACGTGTTGAAAATAAATGGCAATACGCATCTCTTCGTCGTTTGAATAATTTTTTCTGGCTGATTAATCCTATTCGAGTGGCATAAATATCCTAGGAAATTTTTTAACGAATCGTGGAACAGAATTGATTTTTCTGCCGTTTGGCTGTAATATAGGTAAATTCGAGGTGGGCTAGATTAATTAGTTCTTGTATTGATCTGCCATTTCGTGCTTGCGAATTATCGTCAACCAAAAGCAGCTGGATGGCCTTAGGTTGAAATCTTTCCGTCCCTTTATCGCAAACGCGAAAGAGAAACGGTATTTTTTTCATCCGCGTGTCCTAGAAGTTTGGTAAAGAATTCCATTTCGCCCATACACGCCCTCTTATTCCCTCAAAGGGACAATATTTTCCTTAATAAAGAAACATCGCCCGATAACCGCAACCGAAAACTTGCTTCTGCTCGTTTCGCTGCATTAACGTTTTATCCTTTGCGTTTCGGAGGCTCAACTTTTTACTCTCTCCTTTCCTCCTTTACCTTAGCATGTATGTTTTCGTTCAATTCATTCCGTCTTCGTTGCCGTGGCTGTATCATTTCCTATTTCGCTCTTTCTGAAATTCTAGAGTTAATCCGTATTGAGGTGTTTATCTTTATCGATTGCCATGTTCCTCACTTTTCCAGCTGTAATTCTGCGCTTAGTATTTCCGTAGTTATCCCGTCTCTCCTCCTATTGGCAGTGTTTTCCGTTCGTCTTTTCTTCCCGTATTTTTTCTGTCCAAAGTTATTGTTTTTTTCTCATTTGTGTTAACCCATTTTGAATTGAATTTCTCTCGGATTCGTTTATGTCTTTTGGTCGCATTGCCTCCGTCTCCTCCGGGTTTCTCTTTAGAATTTCATTTTCTCGATTTTTTTGTCCTCGCTGTTATCTTTCGTCTTTCGCCCTCGCAGCAGATCGGCTCTCATTTCCCATTCTCTTTCATTTCACACGCTTTTCTGCCCCGTTTTTAATGTCATAGTACTTGATAACGTCATCGTTTTAATTATGTACTTATTAAGTTTTTAATTCTTTTTATTTTTGGGTCATCTCAGTGTTTTAATTCTTTTGTCTTTTCCTTTCTCCTTACTTGTTTTATTCATATCATAGAAAACCTTTCTTTACTTGTGCTGCAATTCAGGTTGTAGCATTTTTCTGTAAAGTGTCAGTCGTGATTTCCGAGCATGAATGTTTGAATTTCATAGTCTCAAATATAAGAAGTGTGTTTGCATATTATATATATATATATATATATATATATATATATATATATATATATTCTTACCTTATTTATACCCGTATTTTCCCTTCTTTCCACTAAACTCCTCCAATTCTCCCACGAGAGCACCTTTCTCAAGCAACTCCTCGCAATCTTCGCCACTGTCAGAGATGGGTGTTTACTGCCCTCCGTGTCCATGAGGGTTTAGGAGTAAGGGAAATGAGAGTGCGAATGTGTGTGCACTATTCATTTCTACGATCCCATTATGAGAGTGAGGGCACGTCCTCCTCTCTCTTTCCATTGGTTTTCCATTGTAGCCTCTCTCCCTTTCGTCTCATTCTCTACTACCTTACGACATCCCAATACATTTCTCGCGTGTAAATGGTGTCCCGACCGTATAGCTGATGCTTTAGTGTCTACATTTTTATGTCTGCTATCTTGTTTAATTATATTTTTATTACCGTGCTACGTTCAACGCTAACCAATTTTAAACATCATATACTAGTTGAATGTCCGTTCAGAGAACGGTAAGAAAAATATTTTAAGAATTTTGAATTGGTTCTAAATTATAATATATGTTAATATAGTGGAACTGCACGGCTAAAATGAATGGTAGGAATGACTAAAAAATTAAATTATAACTTCCCATTATCCTTCATTCTTTCTTTCCTTCATTCGTTCTCTCCTTCTATCCCTTTATTTTCCTCTCCTTCCCATAGGGGTTAGGTGGAAGTCCTAGTCTCCATCTCGCCCCAAATAAAGACCAAATCAATCAATCAATCATTCTCCCTTTCTCTTTCCTCTCTCTGCGATTGCGATAGAATAAGTCCCTGTATCTTATGCCTCCGGTAGTGCATATCCTGTGACAGACGAACACTCAGTCTAGCACTCCTGCCAAATTTCTATCTTCTGCTTAATCCTTAAGTTTGTTAAATTACCTTAAAAAGTAATATATGACTGTACATTGATATTGTCGGCCTTTTGGATGTCGGCCCTTCGGTTTTCAGCCCTTTGTCAGGAATGCTTGATTTGGATATTAAAAGGTATTGATGAGAGAAGTCTTGAAAATCGTCCCGGGTAACGATTCCAGAGTAAATTTTCTTTTTCCCATAAGAAAACACACAAAAATCGAAATTAAAATTAGAGTTAGACAAAGTGACCTAATAAGTTTTGGACCGGGACTGTTTTAATAAGTAAAGTTGAAACTTTCTTCTGAAACAGCATTTACTACGTACTGTTACCCCCCTTATTATTAATTATATGTATGTGACGAAAGTGAAATTTTACATATATTTTACGTGAGTTTATTTCGTCTATTAAGTATTGATTTCAACGTAGCTATTAAATTTGAAACTCGACTATTATTAAATTAACTGATTACCTTGTTGAATATGGCTTTAACTGTCGACGGGCGTCTAAACAACAATTTCTTAAATTTACTTTAAATAAATTCTTAATAATAGAAAAAACAGTTGATTTTCAGGCATTATATGGTTTGCTTAAAAAGAGAGGTTTGAATGATGTTATGCCACTCCAAGTTCGGTTTCCATTGCAACTACAGCTATTTATAGAAATTAAAATTATTCTTCTTTTAATATTATTTCCTAAATTGTGCGTATAGATAGCCAGAAAAATAGAAGATATTTCGATATCCCCGCCATTTTGCCGGGCATTTCCCCTATTGCCGCATAATATATTTAAAGAAATTTAAAATATCCTTATGGGGGTGGAAATGAAACAATGGGGTGAGAAAACATCCCGAAGAAATGAACATTGTTAAAATTTTAAAAATTTCCCTTCGATTTTACCTAATGACCTGTCACCGAGCCAGATTTCATATCTGTAGCTCAGCCGGGTGTCTAATAAAGGCTAGACTATGACAGACGGACACTTGAGAATTATTACGTCTAAAGATATACATGTAAGGATTTTTCGTATATCATTCGGGAGATTTTTTCCTTAATTTTTTTCAGTACAACTTCTGATACGCCGTAGACTTTTTTTTTGTGTAATACACTTTTCCTTCTAATTTCTACTGACAGTCGCTCATACTTGTATATTTTCATCATGATATTTTCTACGGAATGTTTCTCTTGACATTGCAATCGCAACTTCCTTAAATTCCTCATCAGTTTTTTTACCTCACTGCCAAGTTTTTTGGTGTGAGTTAAATAGTCGTGCTTGTCCAATTACCCATCTTATCGTTTGGAACCGTCCTCCCGTCAAATAGAAATACTGGTTGTGTAACTCTATGACCTCACAATATCGCATCGTCGGTCGGCCGTTACGCACTCATCCTCAACGCCATAACATTTTTCCGCGACATCAAACTCTCACCTCCAGCATTGTACATCCTCCGAGGAGATACTAAATTTCTCGCAATATTTTACGAGCAATATTGCCACCAAATTCCCCGTTCTCACTACCTCTCTTTCTCCGTCCTATTTCCCTTCTTCCTCCGTCCCAACGCTCTGTACGCGTAATCCCGCCATTTCTCTCTCCTGCTGTCCTCCCATTTCCTTCTAAACCTCTCGCATCCTTCTCTCTCGTCACCCAACTTCAGTTCAATTCCCCTTTTTTCTGATATATACTCCTCTCTTGCGTTATTAAATGTGCACTCCGGGTTTATTGCGCTAAATTATTGGTCTTTGGGCAGAATTTACATTATCCTATTTGTTATTCATCGACTTCTTTTGGGTTAGGGGTGCATTTGCCCGTGTGCCTGCTTACATCTTCCGGCGAAGCTTATGGTCATCGGTACGGGGATAGTATGTCCCCATGTCTTTTATATTTTAGTCGCTGCCCGTAGCGACTCGTCCGAAGCCTTCATATTTTGCATCTTTTCCCCGACAGGTCAATCATTTTGATTAATTAGTCAAATATGACGTCCATGTTTTCGGTCACATGATCGCATGATCTCTCTACGCCATGTTTTATTCAACCTTTTAAGGGCGCCGTAGAGTTATCTCGGTTAATCGTTACCTATTAATGGAGCTCTGTAATTTTTCGGGCATCGCTAACGAAAAAAAAATCCGGTCCTGCTAGTTTTAATTGCTAAAGGGGTTGATAGTATTTTTCCATTTGACGAATAAATACTTAAATTGGTGCACATCTCCCCGTCCCGTACCATGATAATAGGGATTGAATTTCATACGTCGTTAGTTAAGCGTTATAAATATTCATCGCTTCGAGGAATTAAATGGTGCACGCGTGCGGACGATGCATTAGAGCGAGAGGGGAGGGGGAGAGAGATGGAAGGGGGAGGGGAGGCCTTTATTCTCACGCTCGGGCTAAATGGAGTGCGCGGTAATGCGCTCGCGAGTATTTCCGAAAAAGTTATTCTTTTCCGAATAAAGAAAATTCGGGACGGAGCCATCTCTCGCGGTATTATTTATGTGCACTCCTCTGTCCCACCCTCAATCCCCCTTTGACCCTCTATCGCCCTCCATTCGCATCGAATATTTTTTCTATATTTATTTTTTTTTCTCATCGTTTTTGATTTATGGATACAAATCCGGGGCGATGGGAGCAGAGTGCCGGCCCCTCTTTATCCCCTTCCCTCTTACGCCCTCCTAAAACGTCACATAGTCTTCCCCTCCCCCCACGCCTACTGTTCCAACGGACAGAGTGTATGGATGTTAAAATTCGTCGGGGGTCGACTACTACGCGGAGGAGCGAAGGCGGGTCTGTGCGGGAAGGCTGGGGCGGGGCGGGGGGTGTGGCGGAAAAAGCGACGGCCGAAAGGGTTAGAAGCGCTCGCTCTTTATGGCCTTGATTTTCGTCCGCGGCGTTGCAGCGGCGTTATTTTCGTTACCCACCGCCGGAAAGTAATAAATTCCATAAATACACTCTAGCATCCTCTTTCTCCTCGCCGTTCTTCTCTCTCTCTCTCTAGTCATCCCTTCTCTCCTGAATCCCGCTCGTCGCGCCACCGGTGGGGCGTTTCATCAACCGTTCTGACCATATAGGAGGCGTCGAAAGGCGCGGCGATTGCGTCCGTATTGTGCCGTAATCACCTCGGGACGCATAACCCAAATCTACTGCGCCCTCGCAGTGGCGTTTTCATTTTTTCCCTTCGTCCCGCCCCCGTCACTTTCTTTCCGGACGAGGGGAGGAAGAGGGGGGTTTCCGTCCGTGTCCCTCCGCGGCAGTTTCTTAAGATTACTCTCCCGGATTCCCCAGATGCTTCGTAATTTTTCCCCGCCTGCAAGTGGAATGAGCTGGAGGTGCATTAACGGCCCACATTTTCATTATACTCGCGATTAAAAATTACTCGCTTATTTTTTCTCGATTTATTGGATTAATTTTAAGTCGTGATTTAGTGATACTCGTGCTGTTTTTCGTGAAATATTGTAAGCACTTAAGTAGTTCCTGGATGTCCTTTTTTAAATAGTTTTTTTGGTCCCTTGCACTTATTACCTCGTAGTCCATTTATCTTGATAATTTAAGAGATGCACTTTCAATTATTACCTCTATTTGTTTCGATAGTCTGTTTAATTTATTTTTGTCGGTAGGTTAAGTAAATAATATAGCAGCCGCAGTGACTTAACTTTTAATCCAATATTTTATTTGGTCGTATTTTATATCGGGAATGAATTGCACGCTATAATGTATTATTTCATAAAATCTCAGCTGAACTTCCAACAATTTTGTCATGGCTGCATTCATTTTATTCCATTTTCGATTTTCAGTTACGCACGTTATATGCAAAATATTATTTTTCTAAAGATGATATAATTAACGAGATTCATCGAACCTAGTCGCACTAAAACCTTGATGAAATAGAGTCAAGCCGTTTTTATTGGACAGTTAATACGTAGGTTATCCGCTCAGTCGCCAAATCGTATCTTAAACGCGACATAGTCATTGCCTACAGTGTTTTGCACCATTCGTTTTCTGCGTTGTAAAATGAATGCGGTCCGCTGTAAAAGGGAGGAAGGCACCGTATCCTCACGCTCCATCCTTTCCCCCTCCCCATCCCTCCCTTCCGATCCCTGACCCACATCCCCCTCCCCCGGACTCACATTTTCACCCCTTCCCGTCGCGAGTGACGGATGAAAATGGTTCCATCCGTCCAGAGCTTTCCAGCGATTACGCCGCTACTAGGGATGGAAGTTTCGATTAAATCTAGGTCCAGCCACCCTCTCTCCTCCCTCCACACACACACACACACAAAGTAATGCGGGCGAGAGAGAGAGAGGGTGGGGCGAGAGGGGTGGAGGATGTTCGTGGCGATGTGTCCATGCAAGTGTGTGCTCTGGAGAGAAGGGTGGGGAGATTGGGAACCAGAGGGTTGGAGTATGGGTAGTTTTTAGGTTGTGTTCGAGATTGGAGGATGGTTTTAACCGTTTGGCATACGGGAAGAGAGAGAGAAAGGGAGAAAAATAGGTCGCTTGAAATATCGACGTCGCCTGACATCGAGATTGCCTGTCTGGGTGGCCTTCATTTACGAAGGCTTTAGTACCTCTCCCCCCCAACCACCTTCCCTTCTTCACCCACCTACCTCTCCTCCTCGATATCTCTTTTTTCTTCCTCCCTTCCTTGCTTCCTCTCCGCACGAATATTCCAGGTCGGATTTTGCACGTAGGGACGCGCTCGTGTGTGCGTATGAGGTTTTCGCAAGTGGAATGCGGTGCGGGGGCGGAGGTTGTGGTTTTCCCCGAGTACTCCGTTAATAAACTGGAGAAACTTGTAGTAGTTGCGAGACGTTTTTATGTCTGAGGAAGGGAGGGGGGTTATGGCACGGTGTAGGGGTCTTTTTTTTCAAGTTATTACGGGGAGTGGGGAGGGGTGGAAAGCATATGAGGAAAGGTTTGGTTTGTGGAGCTACTGTGCCCGGGGATGGCGAAGTAAAACCAACTTCTTTCTACGGTGTTTTTTTTTCGTTTTATTGCCGTTTTTCTTTTACATGGCCGTTTTGTTCGAGATGTCGTTTCTTGGGTGGTCGTAAAGAATGGAGAAGCAACAAGTTGTTTTTTCACCTTTTTTCTGTGTTTATTTTTCCTTCACGTCGTCTTGTAGTTGTAAGGCGACTGAATTGCCGTGTCTTTATGTCGGGAAGATTTGTGTTTTTTTTTTCGTTGTTAAGGTGGGAGTCGAGTGGATGTATCAGTGAAGTAAAAATGCATTCATTGGACGAAACGGTAGCTGTGTTGATTAGAGTTTTGAGTGTTTCGTGATCGAAATAATTTTTTCAAGATTCGGAAGTCATGGCGATACATTCTACTGCGTATTCTACTCAAGGAAAAAGATTAACTGCAATTTTTCGCGTTTTACTACTAGGGTTTATTCTCATGATAAGCAATAGACTCGATATTATTTCAGATTAACGGGTGACAAATGTCTACTATATACTTATGTTTTTTAAGATGTTTCTCATGCAGTGATATTTGGTAGTTACTACACTAACTCACGATTTTACCTAGAACAACTTTATCCTCACGAATATAGATGGTCGCGTATTCTTAATTTGGAGAGGTTTGCTCCCATTAAAATATTATTGCACAATGCACAGCGTGTACCTACAGCGCAGCAGCCATTTTGTCTTCGCGCAATCTTTTTAAGCGAAGCCCTTCTTTTTCTGTCTCTCGTGTAATGAATAGTAAATAAGTTTGCTCCTCATGCTTCTTCGAGTGGAAGCGCAAGTTTGCAGTTCCTTTGGGAAATTTTTTGCAGCATTTATTTTTTGTCCCAAGTTTTGTGCACAACTCCTGAAATGTTTATTAATACGAGTAGTGCGCTCTGGTAACTAGTTAAAGTGCCCTTATATAACTTATTCTGTTATTTCGTTTCCTCCTGCTTTGTTGTTCACGTTTTTGTTTCAATAAAGGAAGCTTTATGGAAAATCGCTAAAACATTCATGCAGATTCGACCTAATAGTCTCACGTAAGCTTATTTATGCTGCTTCGTTTACCAATACTTCTATAGCGGCTAGTAATATCAAATACTGGCATAGGTCACTTATATGCGTTCCTGGCATCCACTTCGTTGACGGAAACTTCGTTGCCAGAGGTACATAGATAGAACCTGTAGTAAATACGGACACGTTCCAGTACTTCGTTATAGATGCTGCACAAGAGGTATATGACTTAAAATAATAAAAAAAGCATTTAATATCACCTGCCAGGGACTTTTTTAAGTGCTTGCATTACTGTGACAAGCACCTCTGCCTCCGCTCCGACTTGGCAACGTTGGGTTGCAGACCTTACGGCAGGTGAGCTGTCAGGATCCGGGCTGACGGACCTGGATCTTGTGGCTGCGGGTTAGATGACTTATTCTCAAGGAATGCGTCATGGGTAGACTCTTGCATTCTTCCTGTCTTGAAGCATCTCACAGTAGCAGGATATATTTCGCATTACAGCTCTATTGACAGCACTGCTATGTTCCCAATTTGGATCATTTTCTGGGAAAAACTTCAATGATTCTTGCTTGATTCTCTGTCAAAAACTTTGTCTTGAGCACTTTATCAGATGATATCACTTCGGTAACTATGTCCTCATCGACATCTGCATCCCTCTGTTGGTCTTGCAACTCCTCGTTGGTGTCTCTTCATGAGAGTCGAGACACCCCTGCACTTCGTCGAGGTCTTCTTCGAATCCTATATCCCTTGCCATCTTTATATTATTTTTGGCGTACTTTACGAGCGAAGCGTAATTTCCTTTGAAATCTATGTTTAGTCCGTTTATGGAGTACATTTTTCTTGCATGTTAATTGTTGACATATCCGATTTTAACCCAGTGAAGGCCTTGACGACATCTAACCACAGCTTTCACCACATACTGTTCATGCATTTGGATGGCATCTTTTCCCATTTTTGTTGTTATAATAATAATTTATTAAAGTCAGGCAGGATAACTCCAATTATATGTGTTACAAGTAAAATATAAGTAAATATATAAATGTAGACAAGAGACAAATACACAACTACAATGATAGTATACGCAATAATACAGAGTCATTTACAAGCAAGCTTAAGAAAAATTCCATTATCGTCAGATTCTGCTATTTAATATTGTGGCGACGAGTGTGGTAACCGGTCAGAAAGCATACGTGCGAGCGTATTTGATGCGAGGCTCTAGAATGGGATCGGCCGATATAGTGGCAACTAGTGTGTGTGGGCTAGTCAGAGAGCAGGTTGAAGACCGTATTTGTTGGAAGTTTGGTGTCTAGAAACTTCCCGAATGTTCTAGAATGAGTTCGGCCGATATAAATACCGGGAGGCACGACCGAGGAGAGTACTTTGTCGGAGAGCAGCTTGGAGGAACCCGGCAAGGAGAGATTTGGCGAAGGCGGAGATCGACCTGCGGAGAGAGACGTGGGAAAGAGAGGAACTTGCGAAAAGACGCGCTCGGGAGAAGGGGAGGTCGGCGAAGTGAGCAACTTACAGAGAAGGAAATAAATAATTTTTTTAGTAACTTCCTTAGTGTTTTCCTTTGCCAATCCCGATACCACGCACACGACAATATGAATGCTGTTTCCTGAGTACAGAAAGTGAGTCATTGTTATCAATCGCCTTCGTTATGATAAGACTCGCAGAAATCCCTGATTGACTGTTACTGCTCATCACTTACCTCGATCAACTGCCTAAATACACAACTCAGTACGTTTTAAAGTTCTCAATAACCTCCATATCCATAGGGTGAAGAACGGAGGTAGTATTTGGAGGAAAGAAGGAAATTTCAATAGGTATAGGAGTTCGTAAATCTCGAAGGTTCTTAGGGTGAATTGGAACTTTATCTAAAATCAAAAACCCCGTTCGATCAAGCCCATTTGATTGGCAATAACGCTCGACAGATGGTCAATGAACCATTCGCAAAAAATATTTGCTGTCATCGAAGTCCTTTTATTTGACATTCAGATAACTAGCAAATAAAATGTTGAGAATACTTTCATCGCCCTAGGAGTCACAGAATGGCAGACGACAAGGGACTTCAGTTTTAAATCCTTGGCAGCCTTTAAGACAGACTAATATTTCTCATCTTCTGAAATGAAGGTTCTCGATGGCATTTTTTCCAAAATCATTGAATACCGAATTCTGGCCTTTTTCTATGATCGTGCTGGGTATAGCAGGAAATTTACGTGCTGTCTGGACATCAGTGCATGTTTCCTTTTCTAAGATACATCTACATCTACATATTACCCTGCAAGTCACCTTGACGGTGGATGGCAGGGGGTGCCGCGCACCAAGTTCCTTACTAATTATTATTTACTTATCTATTGTGGTCACGTATTGTTCTAGGGAAAAATGACTCCTTATACCTCTCCGTCCTACTATCTATTTACGAACGCTGTGAATTTTCGTTCGTTCTTAAATTTCTCGAACCACCCTCTGCTACCTGCAAATGTCTCCTTCGCTTCTCCTTCAATCTTCACATGTTCTAAAAGACTTCGTGCCTTTTTCATAATGTGCACCTGGCTTAGTGGCATATTACGCTGAGTCATGTCTTCTAACCAAACACGCAAGAGCTTCTCTATCTTCTCCATTACGCTGCTCCTTATGCGTGTTAACTTCTTAGCAATTGAACCACTGCTGGACTGAACTGAAGCTTTTAGCCGTCTGCTTGATTTAATATAGTTTTTAATGTAGACTGCACTAAACATATCTTCACACTTTCTCTCGCCTGCCTCAATCCGCCGTATCACTTGTGTTTTCTCATCCAATGATATGGATATTTGCTTCTTTTTAGGAAAACTAGGATCACTACCACGCGATAGCTGTTTGACTGGCGTAAAGGTTGCTGTTAAACTCACGTTATTAACCCTCTAAAGATGGAGTTAAATTCCAAGTATAGCTCTTGACAAACTCCCAAAAACACTTTCGAAGAAGCGTCTGAGAAAGGACGAAGGAAATGCTCACTGCACGACTGACAACTCATAATTAAATGCGGATGATATTTTCCTTGGGTATCAAAAGCTCCTTTATAAAGGAAAAAGTATGCTGAATAAAGAGTGAATCTAATCCCGCTACATTTTAGACTGTTAGCTGCGTAGAGAGGATTCGGACGCACCTATGTACACATGCGGTTGGTAACCAATTCACCGGCACACTAGATATGGTCTGCCCAAAGAACTATCTGGTGACAGGCCTTCTAAAGTGTGTAAAAAAATAAATATGTAGTATGTATAAAATGCAAAAATACACAAACTCGAAGATTGAAGCAAAATAAAAGCGCCAATGAAAATAAAAGGAGGGCGGATTTCGTTATAAAGGAGCTTCGTTGCCACAGGGTTTGTTGACGGAGGTATGCCCGTATCATACATAGTTTGCGTTTTATTTGTTTCGAATTATCGTGGAAAAGAATGTTTACCGATCTGACACGCATTTCTTCGCCCTCTATTTTTTATATTCAAATTTATATATTTTAGCCATTCTACTGTGTCTTTTAAAATGTCACATTCAGTGTCTCGAGGGATCCTTGTGTTTGATGCCGAAAACCAATAATAGAAACCGCAGTAGGGAAAAAAATTCGCCTAGCCTTTACCGCAAAGGCATTCGAGCTTGCGTGTGTAGCCGCAACGGCCGCCGTATGCACTTTTATTTTTTCTTCCTCCGCGGGAGGCGTTGTTTTTTCTTTTTTCCCTTTTTTCTCTTTCTCCCGCACTTTTTTTAGAAATGCTCTAAAGTCATTGAAAAACGTCAGGTAGGCCGCGCTTCGGAGGAAGGCGAAGAGATAGAAAGAGAGAGAGGTTGCGAAATGAATAGGACAAATACGTAGAGAAGACACAGTCGCCGTTCTCTACATTACTTCCTTTTCTCGAGCCTGTATCGACGCAGCCAATTCTCGCGATCCACAGATATTTTCTATTCTTTCTTTTTCTCGCTTCATTTTTATGTTCCGCCGTTTGGTTCTCGTACAATGGCCGTCTCTTTTCATTCTTATCCTTACCTTCTACTGATTCACTCTTCTTCTAATCGACTCTCTCTTTTTATCTTTCTCGATCGTATGCGATTTTTCGCCTACTGGATTATTCCTCGGGGAGAATTTCGTGAACGAATACGGAAATGAGAGGGCCTGGTGTAAAGAACAAGGAATGCGATGCTTTTTTACTCTTTTTCTCCCTTCATTCTTTCCCTCGGACTAACGTCTTCAGTCGTTTATTTTTTTGCTATGGCGAATTAAAAAAAAGCAGCGGTATAGTGGAGCTTCCGCGTAATAACATTATCAAAAGAATTTCGCCTAACGCGTTCCCACTGGGGGGAGAGGGTGGGGAGGGTACGAGTTGCGTTATCTTTCTTTACCTTTTTTTCTTAACTACTATCGTTATTGCTTCCTTTCTTGCATTCCCCAGTGCCGGAGATTATGCGCGAGAGATGTTTTTTTAAGGTCTCTGGGCGCGAAAGTGTTCTTTCCTTCCTCGCTGGGATATTAGTGGGTACTTGTTTCGCAAGGCGGTGGTTTGGCCTGGTTGGTCGGAATCGTCGTTAACTTCATCATTTTCCTAACCTCACCCAGACCCTCTCCCTTCTTTATTAACTATCCCGCTTCCTTCCGCCATCCATTTTATTATCATTGTTGCCACCGCCGTTATTAGCGTTTTTTGCTGACTTTTATCCCCCGAAATCTTCCCTCACTTTCCCTGCCTTTGCTCTGAAAGAAGTCGTTATAACCTTCGGTTTCAGTCCACTCTCTCAATTCCTTCCCGATATTGCTCTTTTTTCCCCGGAAAAAGTCTCCCGTCGCTCAAGGAGTCTCATCTGATTACCGGGGGAAATTTATTCCGGAATATTTTACGCGGCCTCTGATTCGTGAAATTGATTTCGGCGTTTTCTTTACTTTTCCCTGTTCACCTCAATCGTGTTTTTTCATCGCTTTCCCATGTATTACTTCATGCAAAGGTTTTGCATCTCGAGTCGTGTCATAATTGTGGATTTTTGTTTTTGAGCGGTTCTACTTTCATGATGCGTTGCGAAGGATATATTTTTGTTTGAATGTCAATGGAAAGAGAAACTTTTTGAAGATTAAGCCTGAAGCGTAACGTAGACGTGTTGATGCATTGTTGAAAAGATTTCAAAAAGCGAGAATGTTTATTTAAATTCATGCTTGCTAACGGAGGAAATTCTTTAAAGATTGTTTCCATTGCATTCATTCGATAGGGATTAGCAAAATATATCAATAAATTGTATTAGGTAGGGACTTATGTAATCAATATCCCATCTGCTGTTCTCTAGAAATAAGAATTTAGTGATGTATTTCCCCATTCAACTTCATTTTAATGTTATGATTATCTGAATATTTCATCGTTCATTCGGATTTCAAAAAAGTAAAAATTTTAATTGAAAAAACTCATTTCCTTTCTCGAAGCGAGTAACTTAGATAATAAAGGAATACCTGGGGCATTAATGGTTACTTAAATCTCGCTGTTACCGTCCAAGAATGTGTCGCCAAGGAAATCTTCTAGAGTTTTATGTGCTTCCCCTGTACTTCTATCAACGCTTTCCTAAACCTTCCTCTCCTGTTCATCTTACTCCCTCCCTCCGAGATCCTTCCGTGTTTTCCATCTCAAGTCCTCTCACTCCATCCGAACCGCGCTCCCCCCCCCCCCCTCTCAACCCTCGGGTCTCAACAGAGTTCACGTTTCGAGGTAAAAGATGGAGCTGAGGAAGCGAGGGAGATGGTAGGGGGAGGCGGGAGTGAGGGGGGAATGAGAGGATGAGAACTATATGGGCTTGATGGTTTGTGTAAGGAAAAGAACCGGCCCGAGGGAAGGTCTTGGTGATTATAAAGGACTAAGAAAGACGGAGGGAGAGAGAGAGAGAGAAAGGAATAAGGTGACGTAGTTGGGTGGATGGGTATATGAGGGTGGAAGGGATAGGGCATTGGAGGTTATATGGAAAAAGAGATGAAGAATCGGAGTGTGCGCGTGTAATGGGAACGGTCTGTAGATTAGAAATATTTTCGGGGTTGCTTTGAGTTCTTTAGGGAGATATACGGGCTATTTAAGAGTCAACATTTTCAGTGCAAGCAACAATAGCTCACTAGGGAGTTCCTCTTATGGGTGAAAACAAATTCAAATTAAAGCGTTTATGTATGTATATATATTGAATATAATTTACTTTATTAGGCGTGACTTCTTGGGTGTTTAATATTATTTATAATGAAACAAATACTTTTATATTGTGGAAAAGTATTTGTATCATTATCATTATCAGTAAATATTGAATCATAGGTATCCTCAATAGTCGTAATAAGGTTGTGAAAAAGTTCATCTTTCTATGGCTTTTGGAAATACTTTAGATAAGTACTTATTCTTTCAATTTTTTATACTTAACTGCTTGTTTTTGAGACAGCGATGGATTTTATGATAAAAATTTACGTTCAAGTTGAAATGCACATGCACAAATTCAGCTGAAGACCAAGTTGTGTTTCTTTCTTCCTATAAATTAATTCAAAATTTACCATGAAAATTGTGCGGTCGACCAGTAATTTTTATTTTCTGTTACATTCCTCGAATTAGATTTACGGGTGAATCATGTATTTCGGCATTTTGATGTTCATCAAATTCAAGTTATGAATTTTGGTTATTTTTTCACTTCTGCATGCGGTCACCAATTCTTTGTGATGCACACAATTTTTAGTTTGTTTATGTCTAGATATCGTGCAGCGTTAGATTACGAAATGTGCTCCTCTATAGAGAATGCACGCTAAGTGACGAAGCGATGAATAGGCTCGAAGCGTTTGGGCATTCTCGCCATAGAGAGGTTTTAGATACAGGTCGAGTGGACTGAAAGGTAGATGAGGAGGTGGCGTGACTGCCTGGAGAATCGTTGGTAGCGGAATCTAGTCCGAGGTGCTCGAAAAATTTCGCCGAACTCATAAATCATCGTTCAGAATCGCGAGATTATCTCCGATATTTCCGCGAAGTTGTTTACTTCTTTTTTACGAGAGAGAAAATTGGATTGTTGAAGGCTTATTCAACAATGCATTGGAAAAACGAAGAATTCGAGCGGATAGGTCTTTCTTATTTGGAGAATTCCGGTGAAAGACAATGAAATAACGGGGAGTACCACGGAAAATCTAGCTAGAGGGAAAATGAATAAACTAATGTTCACCACATGAATCCCATAGGAGGAAAATGAGTATGATGCAATTTGTTAGAGAAAATGGATCTTTTCTGGGAAACTCTGTTGTAAGGAATTTTTTGAAGGTATGGATAGGTTCTTGAAACAAATATAAACTTACAAAATATGCTGGGCCAAGCATTTATACAGGTATTTAATTGAATTTCCATTACTGTAGCAAAAACTTGCCCATTTTTCTTTCGGAAAATTGCTATTTCTTAAGTCTCTCCTGAGAAATTTGTGAAATTTTTATTTCTGCCGTTCTCAAATAAATGGCTAGTTAAATAATCGACGCTTATCTCGAGTAGATGTGATGATAACCCTAGTTTCTCAAGAAAAGTGTATTTTTATATGATAAATTGCACTCGAATTATCCGGATAAGGCTATTACTCATATTTTAAATTTTAACGAGGGTATTTCCCATTATGGGAGGCTGTAGTATAATGGGCGCTGAAAAAACGCGTAATTTACTTATAAAGCATAGGAATATTTATTCGCTTTACCGGTCTATCGCAATACTATATATTTACCGCAATGTTCTTTTAAAAAATCCTTTAATCAGTTATATTAAGATATTTGAAACAAAAAATAACTCCGATTTGTTTTTTTAAAATATTTATATCTGAATTTCAAACACACAAAGCTAGATCGCCTTATTATGCTCTTCATCTCCTTTCATTTTGTTTTAATGATGGAATACACCCGACGTAATATTTTGCTGTAATATTCTAGATGGCTATTTTTATTCAATCTGGTCGTAGTATTAACTATGTTATGTAAGCACATTTAAATATTGAATTTATACACGTACCTCCACTTTTCATAATGAAATTGCTAGATATTTTTGGCTCTCCAGAACTGAATATTCTAAATCCACTTGTTTTTAGCCGAGTAATTCTAAGAGGCGTTTTTCTTTTTCTTCATTTTTGCCGGCGGTGCGCTTTGCAAGTCATACTTTGGGAATCCTTCTTGCCTGTTCCCTCCCAGAGGACCTCCAACCGATGGGCTTAATTGGCCCCGTGTAATGTGGTAGTAGGAGTAGGGGTGGGAGCGTCGTGCGGGGACGTGGAAGGAGAAAGGACGGGGGTTGCAGGAGGCAGAGGGGCGGACATGAAGATGTTTCTTTTCTCCCTCTCCTACCTTCCGCGCATTATTCGTTTTGTGTTGCGTGGTCTGGAAAAGAGGAAATCGGAGGGGGAGTGGTAATGGAAAGGGAAGAGGGGGATGTGCGGGAGAAGGGAAATAGAAGAGAGGGGAGGCGGAATGGATGTTGCGCGGGGATAAGGGGGAGGGAAATGAGGAGGAGGAAGAAGGGTGGAGGAGGACTCGGTGTTGAGAGCGTAGGAGGGGATGTGGGGGAGGGGGGGGCAACATTCCGCCCTCTTAACATCAAAGGAGAGTCATAGGTAACCCTAAGGGGTTCTTGCCATCCCTTTCTCTTGTCTTGATACTGCCTCATCCCTAATCCCGGTGTTAAAACCCGCCCCCTCCCCCTCTCACTCCCGCAGTTCACCGCCCCCGTCCCCTCCCCATTCGTCCCCTCATTTCATCTTCCCCCTCCCTCCCAACCACCCGCGTTTGTATAACCGGTTCCTCCCTCCATCATCTCTCTCCGCTCATCCGTTTTACTCCATTGCTCCATTCCCTCCTCCTATTCCAACCCTTCCAACTACATACTTCCTCATCTCAAGTCTGAAACTTATACTTCACCTCTACTCTTGTATCTCTCCCTCTCACTCGTCTATTCTCCCTCCACTCTTATCCAACCTGTCTTCGTATCCTTCTCCTTGTCCTTTTCTTCGTCTCCTCTTATTTACCTTCCTCTTTTTTCCATTTCCTTCCCGTTTCATTCTTTCCATCATCCCTCCCCCATTCGATCCTTTATCCTCCTCCTCCTTCGCCGCCGTCGCAATTTTTTTCCTTTTTTATCATTCCCAGGCAGCGCTCCGGTTTATTACGCTTTCCTTTTAATCTACTTTAATTCCACTTCGACAGTCTCATTATGTTAACGTTGGTCGACGTGAAATTGTGGAATTAGCGTTTTGTGTGTGTTGCCCCTCGTTCTCTCTCTCTCGTCTTCTGCTTTGCCGGGGTCGATTTAGTGGAGGAGGCGGAAAGGGGAGGAGATGAAAATGGGGTGGGGGCGAGTCGCTTCTATCTCATTCTCTCTCTATCTCTTTCTCCTTTACGCTTCGGTTCACAGACTTCGATTTCATAGAGGCTTGTGTTTTTGGAGGCATCTCGGTTGTTGTGCGTGTGGGTGGTGGTGGTTAGGTTTGTCTTGATTATTTTTGCTTTAAAACTTTCGGAATTATCTTATATGCGGGGGAGGAAGAGGGGGAGACGCTTTTTCCGTCTTGGGTTCCATTAAAAGTTGTGGAGCACGTGTTGAGTTCTGTGGCAAATTCGGAGATGTGAGTTTCTGTAAAGGATTCGATAAGGCCAGAAGAGGGTGGGTATGCAGTGCTGGTATCCTTCCTATAAGGCAGTTAGGTAGAACTTAGGTCGGTCGATTGCATTGTTTATTTTTTAAGTGAAATATGCATTGTATCTACCGGTCACCGCAAACGCAGTTCGTTGTCACATATCCGCTGGAATGTATCGAGTATCTTTTGAGGTCTAGTATAGAATTTTTATTTACAAGTAATTAATGGAAAGCACATCACATAATGAATTTTGACAGTAAGCATACCAACAGTAATAAATACGAGCACATATGATCATGCACACAGCAGGATTTGAACCCAGATACGCTTGTCACTCATTGAACAAGACCGACAATACTCCACAAAACCGAATCTTTAAGATTACTTATCGAAGATAAATTCCGACTTGTTTCACAGTAAGTATACTTTTTGTCTTCTGCACGGATCGTGTTTTGTTTACCTCTATCTTTACTCTCCTCTTTTCCGTTTATTAACTCTCTCTTCACTTGCCACGTTCAGGTACTCCTTTTGCCGTCTCACTTCTTTCCCTCCCCCTCTTCCCTTATAACGCGTGTTACCGGGTATTCTCGTGTTCTATTACATCTGAACCCTCCAAGTACTCCTCTCTCTCCCCCTCCCTTCCCCCCTTCCCGTGTCATCCGCCATGTCTCTGAGCCCTTGGGGCTAACCTCGGCAGCGACGCTGCTGCCCTCTCGTATCTTGGTTTCATGCCGACGTCACAGCCACGCGCGCGCAATTTTTTCCTGCTACATCTTTTTTTACGTGAACTTCTATTTGCCAGAGAATATTTTTGTAGCCTTGCTAAAGAGACGGGAGAATATATATTTTTAATATTATTATCCTACAATCAGAGGTCGGAGAGTCATATTTAGCTTTGCTTCGAGCTATATTAGTATGTATTCTTATGCATGAAATATTAGTGTGGTATAGAGACAGAATTTGATTTCAGCCGATTGAACTATTTTTGGGTACTTTTTTGCTGCTCCTAAAAGTTATTAATAACAGATAATGGAATTTTTATATCTAAAACGTCCATCGTAGAATATTCCAGTGTATTATTCTTTACGTGACATTTTTGCAATTAAATGGTAATTGAAATGTATTTTATTTCGTCTGGCCTAACTAGAATTTTGCTTATGATTTTTTTTGCTCTTATTGCGACTCTTTGGCAGTGTCGTTGGGATATTTTTGTTCATTCTATGATTTCCTCTCCTCTGTTATTTTTTAATTTCTCTCTGGGTCTGCTACTCTTTCATGACTCTTCTCTTCAAACAAAAGGAGCATCCAGTGAATAGATTGGTACAGCTTGTCTGTCGCTATGAGGTTAATTATCCTTTCCTTAATTTTTATGCTACTTTTTGAAATATTCATGCATTTCATTTTTTGAGCCTAGGGTACCTCATTCATGGAGTCGACGTGCGCCGTTTCCTTAAAGTATTCCTCCGGTTGGCTCTCTTTTATTCAGACATGTTTTCATGCCCATGCCTGGCAATTTTCCCTTAATGTTTTTGTAATTGCTTCACATGAAAAACTCACGTACGAAAATACGAGCACGTAATTCCATTTTATCCCGTTTTCGTAGCAAATGTGTTTGAAACGTTACGTTATAGAAATGCCATTCTTGTTTTTCTTTTTCACTACTCGATTTATAACTGCACGTTGCTTTGTTTCAGATTGCGTTTACTCATGAAATTATTCTTATTTTATTTCTTGTGAAGATTGGACAGTTGCAATTCATGCTTTGATTTGACTTCGTGGCATTTTTTTATTATTTTTGCGGCGAAAAGGATGTCAGTTCTCGACTAAAGCAATCGGTTTATTTTCTGATCGCGCAATGTTCTCTTAACTCTCGCGTTCTCCGCCATGCAAGCTCAACATCGGTCATTTTTCGCCTGAAATTATCAGGATTTAGTATATCACCGTAAACTTGAGGCGTTTACCGCCTCATTTCGCTCGCTTCTCTCCCAAAATCTGCCTAATTCGGAACCGACCACTTCGTTTCAAAGAACAGGTGTTAACCTTGGTATTTCTCGTACGGCTTTGGTCCAAACCTTTTAGGGCCCCACTTTGGAAGATCAGTGCCTTTTACAGCCTCGCTTTCGGTATCCCTGGGATCAAATCTTCTGTAGCATGGCATTTCTCTCTTGATCCCGCGGCATTCCCCCCGATTTTCTTCTTAATTTTTCAACCACCAACCCCTCATCTCTTTCATATTATAACCCTTTTGAAGTGGTTGTCAAGTTTTCAAAGGTCAAATGCCTTTTTCTTCGCATTTAAATGAGTATATGTTCACTTTCAGTAGGTCCCATCAAAATAGTTTTAATAACATACGACCAAAATGACAATTAAAATTAAGCTTCTGATATTTTGCGATAATGTCGGCCGTTCTCAACTCAATGTCACGAAAAATGCAAGATAAATGCTTAATACTAATGGATAAGGGAAATGTCATTTCATTTGGGTATATTAATGCTTTAAAGTTGAATGAATACCGTTGCTGTTGGGCCTTCGTGAAATCTCGGTATCAAAATACCCTTTTCGTCTTTTAAGCGTAATTTTTTTAAAACGAAAACGCCTTCCAAGCTATAGCGGCGTAGTTTTATTCAAGTGCGAATACAAGTTTCCTTTTTCTTCGATTGATCCCCACGCATTGGATTCGTTGAAGTACAACTGTTTTGAGTCCTGAGGGTAATTATCATGCGTGCCATTGTCATCCCTCAGTTGACATGTCTCTTAAGGACTTTTCTTCCCCATCCTTGCTTACGCGATGACCCCTTCGTACCTTTTGCTCGAATCCCTTGTATCACAGAGACTTGGGCACTCTAAGCCCCTTTTGCGACCTCCACCTTGCCGTGATTACGCTCTCCGCCTTCGCTTCTTACTCCTTGCAATCCCCTCCTCTCCCTCCTTCCACTTTTCCTTCTCCTTGCCCTTCGCTTCCCTCCTTAGTGCTCGGATGTCCAGCTTCATTGTTCCCTACAGCCTATTTAATCCGCCTGAATAATTGATGTTTTTCGAATAAAGGGGATTTCTGTTGAGAGATCTTAAAACGGTTTCCGAGGATTGAGGAATTAAGAGATATTTCCTTAATTGGATCGAGTTGTAAAAGAAGTTGTTGACCTTCTCGTTCACCTTCTTAAAAAATCAGAAGTGGAGGTTTAGTGTTTTTCAAAATCCTGTTTTCCTGCTATTTTTCGATCGTTAGAGTTCCTCACCATAATATGCTTTACACGCAAACCTGCCGTCGACGGCAAGCCTCGAATTCTTCGTTGCTGAACCCGTTTCGAGTTGATTGTCTACCTTGGATGACTGGAAATTGTATTGTTTCTTTCGAATCGCGGTCTATGTAAACACCATTTCTGCGTTTTGATGACTCTGGAGGAATGTGATTTTCTCCGTCGCTGAGGTTCGTGATACTGTCCCAACCTCGCTTTTCATGAATACTTGATGGTTTTGGGGAGAGATCATTTCCCGCCGTTCGTCATGTCAGAATCGTTTTCTTCAGTCAATTTGTAGGCAACGAACTTCTTGCTGTTTGAAATCTTGTTCTGGATTCTCTTCTCGACGCTAAAAAAATTTCCAGTAGTTATTTATTATTCCATTCGAGGCTAAAAGGCATATTGCCGTGCAATTTTTGCTTGTGTTTTCCTCCTTGAATACATTACTACAAATGGAATCTCGGGAGCAATATGAGGATCTTGCGAGATTTTTGCGGTACATTTTGCCCCACGGGATATAACTATCTCATGAAAGGTCGTTATAATACAAAATTGAATAACGACGGTATACACATTTGATTGGCCTTCTTCCAGCAATGATACAATCTTTCGCGGACATTTTTCCCAATTTATGTTATAACAATCAGTTATTGTATTTCTTGGCATCCAATTTGCTTTTTGTCTCCCAATTTCACATATTAGAAATATCGAGGATTAGATTAACCGTCCGCTCTAAAAATCTTCCTACTCTAAGTTGACCAGTTCGGTTTTAATTTAAAAAAGCGCCGGGCATTATTTGCCAGAAATTAAATCGAGGTCTGTATTAGTCTCAACGGTATTGCTCTCATAACCACGTTATACCACTATAAACTCCGACCGTATAAAAATTCGTTCGCGATTAATAAAAAAAGGAATAACGCTTAGAATCAGAAAACCTTTTAATCACTTATCGTTCGAATTCGGTCCGCAACGGCGGTCGTGGGTATTTCCCCCCCGAATTCCGATAGCGGCGGAATACGGATTTAATTAACTTTTTTCCCGCGGCATTAAAAAGCTAAAATTTGACCATTTCGACGCATTTTTCTGCCATCGTCATTCGGCGCAAAATATTCGTTGGCCCTACTACTGCCAGCCTCCTCACCACCCCATTCTCCGTATAGCAATATAGAACGCACCCTCCCTATTTCCTCCCCTCCCCCTAATCCACGTTATTTTAGCCCTCCCTCCCCCTAGTGCAGCACCCGGCTGCATTAGTGATGATCGGTAAAAGCGGCTGCTTAACCCGCCCTGCCCGCCCTTCCCCCCCCCCCCCCTCTCTCCCTCTATTACTGTCCCTCTATTTCCACCCACAATTCCCTTTTTGTCGTCGTCTGGATCGAATTAATTTATTTTGCGCCGTAGTTTTTACTGGGCGGTTGTATTTTCTCCGTTTATTTACTTTATTCCCAGATGCGCTACCCACTTCTCTCTTACTCTCTACCTCTCTCCTTTTTCACGTCATAACTCTTCTACAAACATTGCGTCCCTCATCGTTGGTGATATAGCTGTATAATGACGGCATAGTAGAAAAGTCGTTCGTTCGTCTCACACGGACATATCTCGCTGGGCACAAAAAACTAATCCTTTTCATCCTTTTCCATCTTTCTTCTTCTGCGAGTTTCTCAATTTTTACATAATCTTCAAGGTTTCAGGAATGGCGAACTTCTCTATCAATAAAATTAGTAAAGGAAAGGACCGGCAATCTTTTTCGCGTGGTGGGTCGAATTTGCGCTTGCGGATGCTTCAGAGGGTCACGTTGGACGTTGCGAATACTTCGGCGGTCCAAATAAATTTTTATATCGGAAGTTGCCTTCCAAGTGTATGATATAATGTTAGACAAAATTAAACTTAAACATTTAAAACCTTACCAGAAGATGCGCTGAGACCATAATTCTAGTTTTAAAAAATGAGATTTTTTTGGTGAATTTCACATCGCTTTAACTCCATAGTTTTCCGAGCCGGAGGTTGTCGACTCCTCCTTTTAAGGGTATGTTAAATATATGAATGTATGGAACTGTACTTATTTTTCCTATTTATGACGGAAAAGCATAACCCGAAAAATTTGCTGTTAGTTAGTTGGGGTACTTCATTGTACGCTCTCTCTCCTAGGAGAGGTGGTGATTTTTTTACTATCATTCGCTGGTTATTACTTACTTTCTTTTGCCTAACGTGTTCTCACTTCTCTACCGCTCTCTCTATTTATGTCTCTCTATACATATCTCTGTCTCACTCTCACTCGTGCAGCCTCAATTAGAGATTTTTTATAGCTAGAGGCGTCGCGGCGCTTTTAATGGAGCCATTTGCGCGGTCAGTTTTCCCTGCCGGCCATGTCGATCGGAGGATAAATGTGCCATTGATCGTTCGAGAAGAGGCAAAGAGAGATAGAGGAGTGGGGAGAAGCTTTGCTGATGCTTTCGATGGCCAGCTACCGCGCGTGATGTGCACTCTCCAGGATTTACGGACGAACGCATTTTTTTCCTCCGCCGCGTGTTGCTAAAGTATTGCCGTCGCCTCTTGACGATTTCGCTCCGATCTTTCTTCTCTCTGCCTCTATCCCCCTCTTGTTTTTCGAGGCTTGCCGGTAGGCGTTGTTGACGGACTTTAATCTACCGTGAAAGTTCCACGTTTCTCGATGTCGATATCAGGAAATAGGTGATTGTGATGCGTGTTTAACCCATTGCTGTCAATCTCGTCTCCACTTGAATGAAACTCGGGACTGTCTTCGACATGTTTTGTCAATATAAACGTTTAAATATTTTTCCTGCCATTCATTCTCGTGACTCTATCCGAATATAGGTATATGTAATCAATGTGGATCGAATTTGATAAATATCTTTGGCTAAGCTGGCAATCTCCCGCATACATTTTTATATATAAACGCCATTTATTTGTTTATGTCTTAAAATATATTTTGCGCTTACCATATCTGCATTGTGCTTTTTATCGCGTACCGTTTTATATAGCTATGAAATACTAGTAAATCTTAAATTTTTTGAGAATTTCCTTCGTAACGCTGGTCGCTTCCGTGAAGAGTCATAGCGTATAAATCTACACGTCGCTGTATTCCCTTCGGAGAATATCCAGTCTTGGTCACAAAAGACCTTTCTTAATGAGAGAACGGACATCTGAATCGCCTCTCCGTTCCGAAGCTTTTGATCCGCCTTCCCCAACCGCGTCACTTGTTTGATCTCGCTAATAGCTTAGGGCGTCTCTTGCCACCGCCCGACCATAATCTCCGTAATTTATTTGATCGCGTCCTTCCCAATCACAGGATCGCACCGTACTAAATACAACTCCTCTCCCTCGTCACCCGTCTCCTTTTCATCCTCGTCCCGGTCAGTCCTCTCTACTATTATCCGCCACGCCGATCATCTCCCTCTCACCAATCATCAGATCCCCACCTGTCATCGATTCCACGTGCTCTTTTTCCAAAATTTCTTTCAGTCCATTCCCCTCGCAGGGTTAATGTTTCCATCTACAATTATCACATAGTTGTCAGAGATTTCTCTCTTTTCTCCCGACGATTCGTAATAAAATAGTTTTCGTGAATAAATAGGGGTCGGAGCGGGGAGAGAGCAGTAGTGGTAGGAACCAAGCGGAAAATTGGGGGATATATGACGAGGGGATGGTTGTTGTATGTGTGAGAAGAGCTGGAGAAATTGCAGGCAGGTCCACTGGGAGATAATGGCAGATTTTTCGGCAGAGGCTTGGGAGGGAGTGATGGGAGAGTAAACGGGTATGTCTCTCAGATTGAGGTACACTGTTCAAATATTTAAAGGATTGTGACGCAAAGAGGGTTGGTGGGACGCGGGGGGCTAACGTGCCGGATGAGAGATTGGGGAGAGCGATGAAGGAAGGGGAGAATTGTTGATGGAAGCCGAAAGGGTTTATGCGACGTCTTTTTTTTTAGAATGATGGATAAGAGACCGGTGAGCCTTTATTTTTCTGGTCGGTATTTTTCATCACTATAGGTACTCTCTCTTTTCCTTCCGTTTCTCGGGAACCCCGCTGGAGATGAAAAGGTGGCGCTTTATGACAGAAGAAGGCGTATATATCTCGGTCTGATTCAGGCTTTTGTCGTCTTATGACTCACGGCTAATATTTGTTTGTACCATCAGTTTTCATCAGCCTTTCATATGATTTTTTCCGTTGATGTATTTTGCACGTCGGTGTAGGCTGTGAAAATCATCGCTCTGCAATTCTCGCAACTTACGTTCTCTTTTATATATACTATGTTTGTTGCTTATATTTTTTTTCGCAAGAAATACCGTTTTTTAAGGTTAGATTTTCTGTTTTTACATATTTTCTCAAGTCTGTAAGCTGCCTTATCAAGTGCAAGTTCATGTTTTGATTTTTTTAGTGACCTTTGATATACACGGCTTCTTAATATGCTGGACTGTTAATATTTGCAATGGAAAACTTTTAAAAACAAAATTCGGCGGCAAGGGATTTGGTGATTTTGATTTCGGCAGTTCTTGCTTGCATTTCCAACATGGAAAATATTTCGAAAAACCATCTTCGAAATGTCATAGAACCAAATGAAAATATATAAATATATAAAACATCTGATAATATTTCGAAAAACCATCTTCGAAATGTCATAGAACCAAATTAAAATATATAAATATATAAAACATCTGTTTTATATCTCCTGAGTTACTGCAATTGAGCGTAAAGCACGCCGACGTAACCAGACGCAACGCATTAACATAAAAATATGCCCGCCAGTTTCGGAGTACGGAGGAAATATATTTTTTTAATCGCCAAAATTAACTTTGTCTAAATAAAAATACCTGCAATATGTCCTTACAGGTTTTCTCATAGCTTTCTATCTTCGTCTCACGAAAATTATGCCATCTACCACGGCGAATTTTTAAACGTTTTCATCGGAAAATACGTCCTCTTTTACTTCTCTATTCTCGTATTTTACTTGCATTTAAATCCGCGTTTATCCCTCTAGCGTCTTCAACTCGCGACGAGAAGATTTATAGCGTGGTATATATCCGCAGATAAGGATGAATCCAGGTCAAGGGTCTTCCTAAGCACTTTGGACATTCCATTCCGACGAGCGTGCGTCACAGCAAAAGAGTTTCTTAGAATTTTCGGGTGGCAAAGGAGAGGAAAATGTCGGCCATTTTTGAAATTTAAAGTCTCCTCTTCAACTCTCTCTTAAGATTCGAGTAGAAAGATTCTCGCCATCAAAATGCTTGTCTTTCTCTATGTACATTTCACTCGATGGAGTTATCCCGCGAACTCTTTCTCTATCTGAGGCTCTATCCGCGATAAAATATAGCAGTCTTTTTCATTTGTTTTTCAGTCGATTTCTCATTCCGTCTTTGTATTTGTTTTCCTATCTAGCAAAGCTTTCTTTGCATTTCCTGTTGCCGTAAAGTTAAAAGCTCTAAACTTCCATAAGAGTAATTTTCACCAATGGATATAGCCCTGCATTTCCAGTTTATTTAAAGTCATGGTTAGTGATAATTTCGTGATCTTCTAAAAGGAATACGTTTTGAAAGTTTTTCTATCATGTTTTCCAAAATTTTTATTATCTATAATGTTATTTTTTTCCTATAAATACGCAGAACCAATGACGCTGCTAGATTAATGTTTTTGGTAAGTTATTTTTCTTTCAAAAGAAAAAAAATAATTTCCAGAAATTCCGTTCACGATTTCAAAGGATCGAAAGAAGTGAAATAGTTTTTTTGGTAATACAGTGTTCATATAACTAAATTTCCTCAGCAAAATAATTTTTCATTTAATTTACTAATAGCGATTCGCACATTTTATACCAAAGTTTGACTGGACTTATTACATTAGTTTCCCAGATAGACAGTGGCGACATCTCTCTTATTCCTCTTGCTTAATACACCTAACTTGTCTCATACGTATCAAGGTTTTCTCATTCTCTTTGGCCTATTCTTCCGTCCTCAGCGCAACCTCTTCTTTTCTGTTTCTCCCTGTCTTTCCTTTCCTCCATACGCTCTCATTCCCGCTCTTTCGATGTCCCTAGTTCCTTTTTCTCGTACATTCTTTTCTCGACATCGTATCCCCGGGCTCTTCATCGGATAGTTAGTTGAGTTGTTAATGGAAACAACGACCCTTTCTAGAAAAAAGTCTTTTATATGATTTTTTTAGAAAAATGAGACTATCGCCGGAGTAGGGGGAAATTCGGAGCGATGGTGATATTTTTAAGGTGAAGCGGGATGGGAAAAAATAAACGTAGCGCTTAATTATTTAGTTCTTCTCTTTGTTTTTTACTTATTACTTCTCCGTTTTCTGTACCCTCTTCCTCTTTCATTTATTTATCCTCGTACTTTTTAATAATGTTGTTCTTGAAAAAACTAACTCTCGCTGTTTTTGCTGAAGTTTTATGGGGCCTTTGCTGCTCCTCTCCTTCTCATGTCAATGTTTTCCTTTCTTTGTTGTTTTTACATTCTGGCAGCCGTGGCTATAACGTTGCGGCTCAGTTTTCCCTGTATGCGCGTGTGTCAGAAACTTGCCCTGTGGGGTTCATTTTAGTTTTTTAGAAACCATCGCAGGTGGCGACCTCCAGTTTTTACAAGCTTGTTATTAATTACGTAACTATTGTATAGAAGAACTGCATGAGCGTTACGATGTGTTTTTCGTGTTCTCCTTCGATCGAGATACTTTTTCATAAATTTCCATACATTTTTTCTTGTTTTGATAGTTATTTTATTTCTAAATCTTAGGTTATTACCTTAATTTAGATGGCCTTTTAATTAAAATTAAACTTTTTTTCTGACTGTGGGATTTCCTAAAAAAAATGTTCGAGGGTAGTTGATTCCGCAAATAATAGATATAATATTAATTTTACTGATTTTGTTATCTATTACGTTAAAAACATATTTTCTGTCGATATATTCTTTATGTATTAAATAATTATTTTTTCCTCTTTTTGAGGGGAAGCCATTTTTGTTCCGCATACCCGAGACTCTTAAAAATAGTTGCAATGCGGAAACAGGAATATTGACAGGTTTAATAACTAAATTTTCTTTGCAAATTTCATTGTTTATTATTCAAGCGGAAATTTATAAATGGAACAGCGCATTAGGCACAGCGGAGGTTATCGGTATCAGACTGCATGCTCCATTGAACTTTACTAATGCACTGGATAGTTTGACTATTCCGGTCGAGTGAAGTCAAATGAATTGTGTGTGTGTGTGTGAGAGAGAGGGAACGAAAGTGTTCTTTGTTTTTTCCGTTTCATGTTTAACAACCGCGGTAAGTCTTCGTGATGCCTGCTAAATTCATTTAGCATTTAATGCATTCACTCATACGAGCGAATACGGGCGTTTCTTGTTTCAGATGGAAACTTACTTTTTCTCGTAATATTAATTGGTGTGGAAGTTAAGGTGGTGGTGGTGAGGAGCTTGCAATGTTACCTTTGTTGTATTTATTGCGTAGGTGAAGTTCAGTTACTTCGAGAGTTGTCGGGTTTTATTTCACTTTGAGTTGAAACACACTAGTTTCCTGGTGTTTCTCACGTTCTTTACTCTCCTGTTTCAGTTAACTCTCAAAAGCAACCGAAAGTCTCTTTTCCGTTAATATTATTAATGATTTACATTATGATGCTCATATGTATTTCGAATGTACCGGAAGACTATAATATACTATGCGTTACGTTTTTAATTACTGGCTTTCTTATTAGGATATTAGGAAAAGGCGACTGGAAGGAAATAGCCTTGTTTTTCTTGTTCCTTTGACAATTCAGGGTGTGTGTGTACCGGCTATTGAATGAATGGAAAACCATCGGAATAGAAGTTTTAAACGTTTAAGCCTTCTGCTCCTCTAACCAGTTTCGCGTTTTTCTTATACACTCACTTATTGTTCCCCCAAACAAATTTCTCTCCTTGAACTATCTTTCCAACCACCGCTTTCTCTTTAATTCTTCTATAACATATTTCTTAAACCTGTACATTTATTAAGCAAGATGCTGATACGGTGAGAAAAGGGAACGACGAAAAGGGGAAGGTGAGGTGGAAAAGAATTTCCGCTGCTGTAATGTAACAGTGACGGATTGGCCATACTTTCTCATACTTATTTTTCCGTAAGGTATACGCTTTTTTCCCTCCCTCTCTTGCCGCAAGTGGATCCGAAACTCCCCTAACTCATTTTTTCTTCTTATTCTTCAACCCCTTTGCTTTTATTTTCCTCTCCGCTCCGCTTCCCTCCTCCTTGCACCCTCATCTATTTATCTCACGCGATCTCACGCCTCCCTCTCTCCCCGCTTTTTTCCTTACTCCTTATCTCTCCCTCCCCTCCCGTCTACCCGATGGTGGGGTGGGTATGCAGAAGGTTGGTTTTTCCTCTCATTTCTAGAATCCCACATGGCTTCGGTTTTGGTCCCGGCTATTTTAATTCCGCGGAAAGGGGTGGCTTCTATCCGTCCGACAGTCTTTTATTTCTTTCATACACATAGCTTCCGCTAAGATTTACTTTTTTCTCAAGATTCATCATTTTATTCCGTGTTTTACGATTCATTTTTTCCTCCGTTTCATGCTCTCTTTTGCTTATTCGAAAAGTGTCGGATGAAATCTCGCATAACTTTCGAAGCCAATCCGTATTTTTTTTCCTCACCGCATCTCGTATGCATACTCACTGCGTAGGTCAGCGTATAACGAAGTCTTTTTTGTCGCAGTTTCTTTTTTGTTTTTGATTTGTCGCTCCTTGTTTCATTACTGCGCTTAGCCTTTCATTTTCTCCGACCTCATAAATTGCTTTATCTCACCATTTCCTCCTCTGTCTTGTTTTTTGTCGTAACTGCAGTTATTCCCTCTTTTTTATATTAGTTCTTCCTCACACCGCAAATTTTTTTGGGGGTCGCTCGAAATTGATTTTTTTCCCTTCTTTTTAAATCCGGCAGCTCTTTTCTTTAATTCCTTCTCGAGTTTTAGTTTTATTTTTTTCCATTTTTCGGTGTTTGACGCGTGCTAATGCGTCTGATTTTGCTTGCAGGTATCACGGTTAATAAAACCTCTAAAAATAACTTGGAAACGATTTATCGCCTCAGTGGGTTTTATTTTTTTTACGGAACGTAGCGCTTAAAAATTTCCGAAATTTATAATGTGGAGATATTTCCCACCTTTCACTTGCTTCGGAGCGATAAATTACTTCTGCATTTCAAAATAAAACGGGGCGATCCCTATCGACACGTTGTCCCATGAAGGTTACCCCGTATTTTCGTCGTATTAATTTCCACCGAGGCCCTGCATTTAATTATATACATTTTACTCTATCGTCAAATTCTTTCAATGTGGAAAATTTTAACTTTAAAGTCACCTACTTATTATATTGGAGTTATTTTCGCGTGACCGAATACGCGGTAACACGAATAACTAAATGACTCTAGCTCCAGAACTCTGCTTATTATATGCGTTTATTTATCGCTTGGAGTTCTCTCTCTTGTAGCTAATCTATCATTGACGCGAGAAAATAGATAACTTTTGCTCTCTGTAGTTGAGGAATATTTTATATAGTGCCTGGAAAAGTAAATCGTATAGCTGTTATAATATTAGCAATCCTTATGCTGATATAATGAACAAAAGGTCGTGTTATATTGTTTTTTTAATTAAGCCACTTCTTAGCCCGATAAATTCGGATATTATTTAGATAGCGCTGAAAATTTAAAATTTTAACTTTAATATAATGCACTTATTTCAGGTATATTAAGGCATTTGTATAAGTTGATTGCAATATTTTGTAGTTTTTTGTTAATTTATTGAAATAGATTTTACATATGCTATCTATTTCTAAGCCACATCTCTGTCATACTTGATGCTTTATGCTTTGAGTATAGAAAATTGTTTTAGTTTATTTTATTTTGTTATCCAAATCATTTCGAAAATTTCCCCTTCTCGCTTCGTCATTCCCTTGGTTTCTCTTGAGTGCTCTTACGAGGTCCTCAACATTTATGAAATATTGCGTATAGTATTTAGCCTTTAGCGTAACACGCAATCCTGCCAGTTTCCCAAGTTGACTCAGCTGATTCATCGTTTTGTCGGAGATTATTATCGGAGTCTAGATTGTGTCTTTACATGTGAACGTTTGATTTTTATTATCTGAGTATTTCCTTGGATGTAAGTGGGAAAGTAGAAGAAATCTCGGAGCAGTACTGTGCTGAACAAAGTAAAGGACGATAGTCTTAGGATTATTTTATCGTATCATCTATTTATCTATATTGATTCTGAGAAAACATTGCCATGTAATAATAAAGTAGTAATCAATTTCATAAAGGATCTGAGAAAAGTAAAAATATATCGCATACGAGCATAGTGAAATTCCTACAAAAATAGGTTAATTCCCAAACCACTCTCGCATGAAACTCCTACTTTCTCCAACAGATCGCACTTCAGTCGTTATTCTATTAGAATTCCTCGGCGGTTGTTATATACGCTTCAAACTTTCAAACTTCATCTTCTCAAAACTAAGAATTTTTTGTTGTGACACTGCTCATGCTAATGGGCGGTATGTTTAAGCTGTATACGCCTAATATTTTAACAATCAAATCTCTTGAGTTAAAATGTGTTTCAGCTGCGTATGTACTGCTGAAGTCTACATAATTGAATTAATTTGTTAATATAAATATTTAATTTTGAAACCGGTATTTTTACATTGCATCCAAGAGTGAAAATCAAATAAAACGCAAGTAAAAGTCTTCGAATACCAATTTATCACGCGATGTGCTTAAATAACAAGAAAACTTGTAAATAAAATGCTACATGTTAGATCGAACCTGACCTCTGTCTCTCAGTTCCGACCTCTCCTCAATATTCATTCCGAGCACTTCCACCTCGCCTCGTGACGCCCCCTCGTTTTCCCTCCGCTGCCTCTTCTTCACCAAATCTCCCCCCCCCCTAAGTTCTCCTCCGGTTCCTTATAAGCACCTCCCCATTCGCTCCACGTTTCGCCTTTCTTCCAAATCTGATGTTTTTATACGAGATTCTTTCGCCTCCTCGGTATATAACCGACGAAATAATAAAGGAATCAAATCTCCTCATCCTATCCTTGCCTTATTTAATCAATTTTCCCGAGGATAAGGATGAGCATGGAATAAGCCACTGGGTTATATATAAACGACCCTTTCTCCTCTTTCATTTTTTGCGCTTTCTCCGAGTGATATCTTCGACACCATGCCTTTTCATTTCTTCGAGACGATTCTCAATCGATTTTGTTGGTTGAACTGTAACGGATTGGTCGAATGGCATGTCTTTATGTTCAAGTTTAGCAAGAGATTAGTTTTCCGGTTTACCTTTAAGTTTTTATACCCTATAAGTATTATTCTTTGTGTGCGACGTTTGAGCAAGGAAAAGTGAGATTTGGTGAAGTTGTTGCCATCGAATGGAAAATTTGTATTTTTTGAAGAGCGGAACGCTTTAGTTATTATATAATTTTGCTCCGCATAAATTTATAAGACAGTTTAAGTATTAATTATGACAACGGCGTCTAAGAAATGCCGTTTAAAGGAATATTAATTTTATGAGCTCATTCATATCTATCCATTTTGAGTAAATTAGTCTGAATGCGAGTTCTCTCAGCTATAAATCATAATTTAATATCTCCTTCAGAATCTCATCGAATGGTTTACCTTAAAGAGAGATTAGTTTCATGCGATTTGTTATGATTTAGTAATTTAGTTTAGTTTAGTAATCCCATCCGCAGTTGGCAAGATATTGTATTATTTCGAAGATATTAGCCGTTTAATCACTGTAACGGCACGCCGCTTTTACATTGATCAGGCAAAACTCAAGAATGATAAGTCGTATTGTAATTAAGCCAATCAATGAAATCCAACGAAAAAAGGTTCTCGCACGTATTGGTCTCCAAGGGTCGTAACGTTTTGACTTCAAATCATTCTTGATATTTCTCTTTCGGCGAAATATTTTTCACCGTGTCCTTTTCGTCCTCCCTTTCTTCCTCTCAATCTCGGATTCTTTCGTTTCATCCGTGAGCGTCTGGCGATGATGAGCCCATTTTCCTTTGCACCTTCATCCCCTCTTCCTCGACTTTCTACCTCCCCTCTTGGTAGATCTCTCCTCCTCTTGGTAGATCTCTCCTCCTCATTCCTCCCTCTTGCAAAAACTTTGAACCCACCATCCTTCCCTCCCCCCCTCCCTGCATCTTATACCAGTACCACTTTGCGAAACTCCCCTCTTATTCCGACTCCAGCCCTTACCTCTTTCCCTCCCCCCTCCCATTCCGTGGACGCAAGTTTTCATTTTGGCAGTCCCGTCGGCGAAGGAACCCTCTCCTTATGAAATTTTACCTCCCCATCCACATTCACCACCCCCGTTTATCCGCTCCCCTCCACTTCAAAAGGATCCAATTCCTACTTCTCTTCCTCCTCCCTTCTCTTATTCTCTCTCGTAACCCCCATCTCCCCCTCGAGTCCAATTCCTGCTCCCCCCTTTCCCGAAAACTCACCCCTTCACGTCCCTATTATGCATTCAGTTCGGACCTTCCGTTTTGTGTATCTCTGCTCAAGACGGTTAAGACATAGGAAATTGAGATGGAAGATAAGGATGCCCTTTCTTCTCCTTTTTCTCTTTATCTCTCTCTTTATTTTTTTCTTGAGGGTCGGAGGATGAGGTTGATGAAGGGTTTTGTTCGGATGTTGCGGGAGAGAAGAGAAATATCAAAAAATGAGGAATTGTGGGGAGATGGGGGAGATGGCATAGCGAGTATGCACAAGGGGTGAGGAAAGGGTTGGTTTTTTAAGCGGGGAATCAAGTTGGTTCGTGGCTATTGTTCCAGTAATATCTCGACGCTTCTCCTTGTTCCTTTTCTGAACGAAAAAAAGCCATAAATATTAAGGGCATTTTAAAGGGATAAATTTTAATGCTTTTTTCTTTTTCTTTGCCGATGGGAGTTTTATTGTGGCAAGGAGTGCTCTAATTTACGTGTAATTCATCGTATTGATTCTTATTAAATTTCTAATTCCGTTATTTCAAGGTATAGTTTTGGTTGAGTCTTGTGTGTGGTCATTGTCTTGACGTTTCCTCGTGAATTTTTAATGAGCTTAAGTGAGAGATAAGGTATTCTATTAAGTCACGATTGACGTTTTACCATTTTGATGTAGTTTTACAAATGTTTATAATTTTTTTCTTAAAATAATTTGGTCGAAAAATCCGCTGTGGCAGTATTATTTTCCATGCCTCATATTTTAACATTCTATATCGATAGGAAACTTGCGGAGAAACAGGTAACGAAAGTTTCTTTTTAAGTTATACAAGACGAAGTCCAAAAGTAGGCAATCTAGGGACTTGGAGATTGCCGGTTTATGGATTTTTTTCGGTTTCTAGACTATTTAAGCATGCATGTGTAAATACACACTCACTAACATATATAATGTTTTCCTCTTTTCCATAGACATTGCCGTAACACTGTCAGGAAAAAGCCAATATTTTTTTTTCAGCTTCCTGAGATCATACGCTGTTGAGCTACCAACATCATACTCTTTGCACAACTTACGAACAGATGGGCCATTTTCTTACATTCCCAATAACTCAACCTTCATTTTAATAGGGAGGGAATGGTGCGTTTTCTTGGCAACAATACTCATGAGGCTATCTGCTAGCCATTTTGATATGTAAAGTGTCCGTATAACGTTATGCAGGCCCAAACAGCCGAGTCACAAACAAAACTGATCATCTTTACTCGGAAACAGTGTTTAATCACAGAAACATCATTTAGTCTCACAAGTCCTGCTCCGAATAAAGTAATTGTTTCGCCGCAACTAGCACGAAAGCTTTATGGCATATATTTTTAAATATCCGGTTTTAGGATAATTCCGGTTTTTGGCTATTGTACTGTATTTGAGTTTGACTTCTGCGCATGGTGTCTTACTTGTAGAGGAAAATTGAATTAGTGTGATACGTGCCGGAAATTTTAACTCGTTGCTAAATTTATATGATCGCTAGCCTCTAGCACTTTTAGTTATTCAAACATGTGTCGCAACGGCGGCAAACAGATTTTATATGAAATCTCTTTGCTTCATAAATTATTCCTTTCAAAGAAAACAGGTTTTTGTTTGTTTCTACATATTTTGGGTGCATATTTCTGTAGCTTATTTAAGCCATAGACGACCAGCAGTGGAAATTTCCGTTTCAATAAGGCGAGCGAGTTTGAGCGTTTTTGTTGATTGGACGAATCCTTGGTCGATATCCGTTCGGAATTAGGCATGCATCGCAATCCATATTATTTTAACTTCGTTTTAGATCCGCAGTTTCGAACATCGGATTCTCGAAACAAGTTGCCTTTATTGCGCCATTCGTTTCCCTTCGCCGCTCTCGAAATGAAAACACTCGTGACTATTTTCCGCTGGGAGCTGTATGTTAGACTTTTAGCCATTTGGATACGCGCACCGCGCTTGCATTATTGATCCGAGGGAAAAGAATACCTCTCTTCCTCTCTCTCTTCCTATTTCTCTCTCCCTCTCTCCCTCCCTCTTTCTCTCTTTCTCATGCTCTCGTATACACACACACTCCCTACTTACGAAATGAAGTTTCCGTAGTGCTTCCCATATCTCGCCTAACTCGGTAACACCAACAAAATACGTATGCGAAAATAGTTTCAATTTCTCTTCCTCTCTTCGCACGTCATTAAGAAATGCATTGCCTCCCTCGCCAGATATTTTCCATTTATTACATATCCTTTCGTTTCTTATCGATTTTTTCACGACTATATATATATATATATATATATATATATATATATATATATATATATATATATATATATATATATATATATATATATCTGTAGCTGATGAAGGAATAACTCCGAAAGCTTCTACGTTTGTGATGTTTCTGTGCTGTTTTAGTGTTCTTTTACGTGTGTCGCTTCGACATCCCCAGGGCCTCGCCAACCTGAAGTCGTCTGATTGGTGAGTGCTCACTGGGCTTCCTCATCCCAACATCTTGTTGCCATCCATACATCCATTTTACCTTTCCTTTTCCGTAAGCTGTTATATATATATATATTATTATATTATTATATATATATATATATATATATATATATATATATATATATATATATATATATATATATATATTCTTAATAAAAGGCTGGAGAAAAAGGCAGAAGAAATAATAGAGGAAGATCAATTCGGTTTCAGAAAAGGACGAGGAACTAGAGATGCTATAGGAGTAGTTAGAATCATATCAGAAAGGGCAATAGAATACAGTCAAGATATCTGCGCATGTTTCGTAGACTGGCAGAAGGCCTTTGATAGAGTAAATTGGGTCAAGTTGATGAAGATATTAAAGGATATAGGTGTAGACTGGAAAGACAGGAGACTGATTAGGAATCTATATGAGAATCAAGTTGTAAAGGTCAGGTTTGAGAATGTGGACACCTGCGGAATAAATATCGGTAGAGGAGTAAGACAAGGCTGCTGCCTATCGCCAACCCTATTCAATATATATGGAGAAAGTCTAATGCAAGAAGCTTTAGAAGGCACAGGGGATTTCAAAATTGGAGGAAGGATTATAAGAACAGTAAAATACGCAGATGATCAAGTACTTCTAGCAAGAAAGGAAGAGGAGCTACAAAAAATGATAAATAGACTAGTGATAACAGGTAGAAAATACGGTATGGAAATAAATACAGAAAAATCCAAGGTCATTCGAATATCGGGTAAAGAAGAGAATCTGAACATAACTATTGGGGGAAAGCCATTAGAACAAGTTTCAGAATATAAATACCTTGGAAGTATCATAACACGAGAGGCAAAATGTACGGATGAGATCAAAACTAGAATAGGAAAAGCAAAAGCGGCTTTCAGGAGAAAGAAACAACTACTTACAGGGAATATAAGGGAAGATATCCGCAAGAAGTTGATAAAATGCTACGTATGGAGTATAGCATTGTATGGGGCAGAAACATGGACGCTAAGGAAAAATGACATCAAATACTTGGAAAGCTTTGAAATGTGGACTTGGAGGAGAATGCTGAAGATAAAATGGACAGATAGGATGAAAAACGATGAAGTGCTACGAAGAATAGGAGAGAAGCGAATGATTATACAGACTATTAGAAAGAGGAAGGCAAACTGGGTTGGACATTACCTGAGGAGAGCGAGTATGATTAAAGACGTGTTAGAAGGAAAACTAGATGGGAAAAGGGAAAGAGGCAGGAAAAGGTTTCAGCTGATAGACGATTTGAAAGGGAAAGAGAGTTATCAAGATATGAAGAGGACAGCGGAAAATAGGAGTATATGGAGAACCAGGTTTAACCATGAATAATCACGGACCTGTCTACGGACAGACTACCTATGATGATATATATATATATATATATATATATATATATATATATATATATATATATATATATATATATATATTCACACACACACGTTTTTACAACCTTGTTGTGGCTATTGGAGAAACCTGAGACAATTATTTTTGTAATGCTTGTTCTTGAACTCCCGGTGAACAGATGCGTACGTGTCAAGGGTATTGGTAGAACCCGCTTATCTTACAGAAACGTTTTGTGTACTATATCGTTTTATTCTGTATCTTACTAAGTTAATGCAAGAAATACCAAAACGCATTCCGTGAAAATGGCTTACCCGAAATGATAGAAATTTCTAGCCCTGATGACGTCTACAAACTTAGCTTAGTATCGAGCCCTATCGAATTTAATAACCAGTGTCATTGTTATCGTCCATTTCGCCTCCCTCTCTCCCCCTCCTGCATCATGACGACTCATTTCCCAATGATTGCCGTTATGTCGCTATTCCTTTCGAGTCTTAATAAGCGAGGGTTTTAACGTTGAAGGTTGTTAGGGACTTAATTGCCCTTACTTCCCTTGTGTCTCTCCCCCTCGCTCTCTCTCCCTCGCATTCTCTCCCTTCCCCACTCCCTACCTCATCTTCCCTTTTCTCCCTCACCATTTTGCGACTCTTATATAAAGATTTAATAATTTCTGCCTCCTCATCTCTTCCCCTCTCCCTCGGCCTCCACCCTGCCTTTCCGGCGTTGCTGAATTTCATCTCGAAAAACGATCCATTCATCTCTCTGTTCACACTCGGTCACTTGTTTGCTCTTTTTCTCTCCCTCCATCTCTCGATAGAGAGAGAGAGGGTGAGGGAGGGAGTTGTTTGTTTCGGTATTTGCTCCTTTTGCGCTAATTTATTTCCGCCCCGTATTTGTTGCCAAGTTTCCAAACGAGCCTCGCGACGTAATAACCTCTTCTCTCCCCTCCACCCTTGGCCACTTTTGTCCCGTTTTTGTTTCTTCCCCATGAAGTCTTTTGCGTTTTAAGGAAAAGGGAATTCCTTATTCACCAGGGAACGCTTTTGACGAATGCGCGTTTCCGTTTTCAGAACACACGGGAGGCGTTTGGTTTTTAAATGGAGATTTTAGTTTCTGTTGCTTTTCCTCAGCTTCTGCATTTAATTCCGAGATTATTTGCATTGGCGCCGAGTCTCGGTTCGTTCCAGAAAGTGGGTGGACACGGACGTCTTGTAACTGAAATAGTGCATCTAGGTGTTTTTTTTCAAAGGTTCTTCAAGGGAATCGTTTGTGTCGTCTTAGCTGTTTGCTTTCGTGTTATGAATTACTCCCGAGCACGAAAAATTGAAAGACATTTTCCATACATTTCAATTACCATCGTTTTTTGCTATTAAACTATAGCTTAATGGAAAGATAACTGATATATGTTGATTTCCAACTTTGTACCGTTAACCTCGGTTTATATTTTATTTTTATCGTCTATCTGTTGTTTACATTCTTGCATCAACTTGAACATGTTTTATCTTCATTTTGTGAAACTAACAATTATACCGTAATTGTCTATAGAAGATCGCGATATATTAGATGGCTATCCATATTCTGAAGAGAAAATTCATATTTCAACTTTGTATGAATCCAATGAAGATAATCCGGGTGCTAACCCCCGAGCTACTTCAAAGCCGTCTTCCTGATCTCTTCGTACGACTTAAAGAGTTCGATCCGCACTGCTCAGTGCCCATTGCAGGTCACCGTGAGTCAAATATAGGTGGGTTAGGATAATGAAATATAATTGATTGATCGATGTGAAGCTCACGTCTGGCTCATTCAATCCATATGATGGATTGGCAGCAGAGGGATGTTGAGGTTCGCCATTCGTAAAGAGTAACATCTCAGAGGCCTTGGAAGCTAATTATGTAGTTCCAGCCCCATCTTAAACTTAGGCATTCTTTACTTATATAGTTATTTCTCCAAGTAGCTCCAGGAAAACTCGACAGTTTCACTGCATTTTCTTTACTCGACCGTTAAACTAGATCGTTAACATGTTTTAGTTTGAATCTTAAGTTATTTTCGATACGTTGATCTCATAAATTTTTAAATAAAATTTGTATTTTCCTCATATTTAAACGAATCATATCATTTAGTCATCTTTTAGGAATTCGAGCGTAAGGTCAGGAATCACGTGCCTTTTTATATAACGCATATATGTATTCTCTCTCCGAAGCATATTATCGCTCTGCGGAATTCCTTAAACTCTCAACTTTCAGCACATAGTCTCATTACGAAACTCAACACTCCTCGCATGTTTTCTCCGTCTCATTATGGAAACATCATTCCTTGTTCCTCATCTCTTCCCTCCCCACCCACTCCTCCTCCCGCCCACCCTTTCCCCTCCTCCCGCCCACCCTTTCCCCTCCTTCCGCCCACCTCTCCCATCCAGAAAATCTTATTCCCTCCTCTTCTTCCCGCGGCCCAATCCCACTCTCCCCTTTCTCTTTTTAATAATCCCACCCCTTTGTCCGGAAAAAAGGACGAAAGGGTCGGACCCTCCTCACCCATCCCTCCCTTAGCCATCCTTCGCAAAATCTACCCTCTCGCGCATCCTTCTCCTCCGCTCTCCTCCCTCTCTTCTCTCCTCCTCAACTTTAATACTCCGCCTCCTCCTCTTTTGATTGGTCAGTGGGCGTGGTTTCCCTCGCCGGGGCTCCTCCGACCAAAGTGTTTACCGAATCCCGTCCTCTCATTCTCCTCCTGTTTGTCTCTCTCCCCCCATATTCTCTTCCTCCCCATCCCTCCCTCAATCTTTCCCTCCCCATCCCTCCCTCACTCTTTCCCTCCCCATCCCTCCCTCACTCTTTCCGTCCCCATTCCTGCCTCAATCTTTCCCTCCCCATCCCTCCCTCACTTTTTCCCTCCCCATCCCTCCCTCACTCTTTCCGTCCCCTCCCCATCCCTTCCTCACTCTTTCCGTCTCCATCCCTCCCTCACTGTGTACCCTTCCTCAGCTTCTCCCATTTCCACTCCTCTCTTTCTCATATCCCCTCCCTCTTTCCGACTTTGCCTATATTCTTTTGTCCGCTACGCGTGGGATGGGTTAAGATCCCCCATACCACCACTCCCCTTCATTAGTCGCTAACATTCTCTGATGCTTCTGATCGCGAGCTCTTTCCTGAGTTTTCGTCATATGCTGTTCAGAATCCCATGGGATATATTTGTATGTCTCTCTCCCTCTCTCTACCCTCTCGCATCTTCCTCGCTTTTCGCCAGATCTGGAAATCCGATTTGCGAAATTTGTGTATCGTATATCCCGTTGTCGTGTCTCTGGGGATCGTCGTCGTAATCGGCCCAATTTAGGAAAATTCCAGTTTTGGGATGTCACAGTTAATGAATGCCTCCGAACGGATTTTTCGGGAAAATGGGGGGAGGGAGGGGGGAGGTGGGCATTGTGTTGCCGGGTGAGGAAAGTGATTCGTTCTTTTTTCGTCTTTTTTGTTTCCGTTCGGAGATTAATGGGCGATGATGCAGTCTGCTCTTTAGAACAGTCCTGACGCTTGAGGCGTTTGAGTCGGTCCTCAAAAAATCACACTTTGGTATCCGGTATGCGTTTTATCGTTGTTTGCTAATTGGAAGAAAAATATTGACGATTTCTGTTCAAAATTTACAAGTACCATTTTGAAATACTCTTTGTATTTAATTTTATAAGTATTTTTATTTCAGCGTATGGATCGATCGTTATCTCCAAATATGTGAGTATTGCACTCATTGAAGCATCTGATATTTGCTACATGTTTTTAGTATTATTCTGTTTAATTATATGTCATTGAATAAATTAAAATATAAATAATTCATTTTCGGGGTATTATTTTAAAGCGCGTGCATAAATGTATTCCAGTAGGGCAGGACAGCATGCTGAATAATATTGGAGTCGAATTCCTTTTGATTAAGTAATTAAGTCTCGCTTGTATAAACCGTGGCTGCATCTCAATACCCTTCCTACTAAATTTCAGGCGGATATTCCCTCGAAGCTTTAGCTGCCTTTACCACTCGAAATTTGATCCCTTCCTAATAATCCACAGCTCAAACCTTATCCTATCTCCCTCTCTCCATTCGCTGTTATTTTCGGTTGCAACTTCTCACTTCGGGTTGTAGAACTTCGAGAGATCAGGACATAAACTTCCTCACTGGGCAACGATTCCCCTCTTCCTTCCCGAAATAGGTGCGCCGTAATACGTATGCTTTGCCGTGTCTGTCATCCGCGTCTCCTCCTCGCGAGTAATAGTTACATCGAAGGCTCGTCATCGTGTGTGTGCGAGGCACATTTTCGTGATGAGGTCTTAGATGATGATGTGAGTTTTCGATTGACGGTACCTTTGAATGCTGAGGAACATTCAGGTTTAATGCTAATTCACTTTCTTATGATAGATTTTACACGCCTTTCGCTTCATCATTTACGTATGATCCAGTACGTAAGTGATTAAATCTGGTTCACTAGGAAAATACGAAGGGTTCCGTGTGTCTCGTCTAAATATATATTTATTAATAATTGTAATGTGTTTAGCATCGCTTTAGAACGGAGCGTTCCGCTAATAGACTATAAAGCTTTAAAGAAGTTATTTATTACTCAATGGATTTGCCGCTTAAAACTTACCTATATCCTCGAAGACAGAGACATCATTCGACAATATTTTCTGAAGATTTCTTTGGTGTCTTAAATGCCCCTTTATTTTGAGTCAAGTCGATTCAAATTTTTGAAAGATTTTCTGTGTTGTATCCGGATTATGGTTTTTATTCTATTCTTTGCTCGAAATTGATGGAATGAAGAGAAACACCCGGGTTCAGAAACGGGAGAATTAATCAGCTACGATAGTACAGTGGTAGAATATCCGCGCCGGCAAGTGGAAGACCCGGGTTCAATTCCCGGCCATAGGAGAATTTTTTCTCGTTTAAAAAATATTCCTATTCTTAGCTCCTTAAATAAACCTATCAAGAACCTCAGCACTACGAGCGAACTTAACCAGTCACCTTTCTTCCTAAAATTTTTAAACTGACCAGCTATTCATTGCACTACCTCTTAGATACCATTGCGCGTAGCCAAGAGGGAATCAGCAGGTTGTAAAAAAAAGAACTTAACCTTCGCCATTGATTCTATCCCCAACCCCACCGTACCGTAACCTTTAGCCTATTCCAATCCCATTAAAACGCCGGACACTTTGTTGTACTCCGAACGATTTACCTCTCTTTCTCGCTCCCCTCTCCCGTACTACCCCTTTGGTCGGTTGCGTTGGCGACGCGCTTATCACCTCCCGAACGAACATCTCCCCCGGCGAAGGAACGGCCTACACCGAAAATTCACGTCCTCGGGGTCATCTCCGCACCGTCCACGCCGCCGGGGAATCTCCCTCTAAGGGCCTCCGAAAGCTTCACCGCGTAGGCACGATAAACCCTTTCACCAAGACGAGCAAGCCGAGGATAGGTTCCTCTTGATCCTCCCGCCCCTCGGGTACGTGAGGAAAAGAACCTGCGGGGGCATATTCACTCATGGGAATGGAGCATCTGAAGCACACCGTCGAGGGGCACAGAGCGACTCCTTTGTTCTTGCTGAGCGTAGTCTGTGTATGCGTGGAAGCAGTTGGAGCACCGTCGTCCTGCTACAAACCCCAGTCAGTCCCCTCCACCGGCGTGGAACAGTACGGTTTCTGCGTCTCACACCACTGCCACCTCCCCTTCTCTCGCTCGCGGCCGCTCAGCTCACTCCAGCGCTCCCCTCCCCCTATCTCTCTTATCTCTCTCTTCTAGCTCCCTCTTCTATTCCTTCCAACCAATCCCTCTCTCTCTTTCTCCCTCCACCAATCTCTCTCTCTCTCTTTATCCCTCCACCTACTCTCTGAAAGCCCAGCTCAGATTAGCGGGAAGCCCTGCTTCGGCCAAAGTATCGAGTGTTTACCTCTTCCCGAGGTTCTTTGTAGTCGAGTCGCGATTGCTTCCTTGGGTCACCTCGAGAGACTTGGTTGCATTTTTGGGGCGGAAGGGAGGGGTGATAGCGATTCATTAAGGAGTGGTCTTCGGATGATCTTGCGACGAAGTTATTTGTTGAAAAAAACTGCGACTCCTGAATCCTGTCGTCTTTCATGGCTTTTTAATAAAGGTTTCGTCCTATTTTTCGCACACATATACCTATATGTTGATTTGGTCATTAATATATAGCGAAATGAGTTGGGTGCATCGGCGGTATTTTGAAACATCTCCATGGATGATTTTATTTAATATTAAAAATAAATTGAACGGGTGATACGGAATTAGCGCTGCGTTATTAAAATGGAGAGCTGGGTTTCAATCCTTAGTCCACAGTATGGACTTGTAAGTGGTATCACCACAGTTTTATTCCCTATATAGATGAATGATTGGCCATATTGTTCGTTAATTTAATATATAATCGGAAATATTTTCTTTCGTCATGTTGCTGAGCTGATTTGTGATACTTGTTCTCCTTTTACTTGTAGCGTGTAGGATTGAGGTTAACACAGGTTAATTTCCGCTAATTATTTCTTGAGCTTAATAGTCACATCTATCAATGTTAAATTTTAAAATGTCAAAAATCAGAATATAAACATTTTGCTAATTTTGATGCTGTATTTGCTTTCTATAATGGTCACCACATGTGAAAGTGGATGATTATTCGTTAATATAAATGATTTCTTTGAGATGAGTGCAGAAACTTTAATGAAGACATCTCGTTGGTAGCCTTGGCTCCCTTTTCTCCATGGCTTCCTCACAATCCCTGGAAATCACATTCTTGTTCTCTTCGAGAAAATCATTCGCTTCCCTCACGTGCTGTAAGGCCGCATTCCTGCGTCGATAGAGTGCCTTCATTTACTTCAGTGGCTATACGTGCTCGCGAAATCCTTCGGCGCACCCAAGCCCGATTCGCATGCGAAAGTTTCGGACAGTTTGTTGCGACCCCTTTTCTCTTAAAGCGCGGTATTCCACATTCGCGATGAATAAACCATTTAGTGGTCGCAGATCTCCTCTCCCCCCTTTTATGCGCGACGGAAGGAGTGTAAAAATGATCCTTTACCTGCTGTCACGCAACCGAAAAAGAAACAAAGAAAAATCTCTGATGTGTCTCACGGAATCGTCGTTGCACTTTTTGCTCATGAATCGATTTGCCGCATATTTTCTCTCCGCTTAAAAAAAGTATTTTGTTTTCTATCAATGATTCAATCCAGTTGTACAGTAGCAGCTTATGAATACACGTTCACTGAAAGAAAAATATTTTGTCTATAAAACTTCAGATCTCAAATTATTGTGTTTGGAAACCTCGCTCAGATTCCGCTTAACATTATTTTGTATTTTGCATGCTATCCATTAATTGTAATTCATGAACGACCATAGGTATTTTCTGAAATGTGAGGTATCCTAAAAACATGTATAACGGCCGCATCAGCTGTGGTTTCTGTTAATCATTACTGTGCTTGTAAATGCACATTCCGCGAACACCTGCAGTTGTTTTGAAATAGGGAAGAAATCATGCCAGTTGTGATTTTTAGAATTTCCTGCGGTTATGGAATATATTTGAACCTTTGGCCCTTTTCATGGGAGCTTATGAAAATATCGATGTCGAATTTCAATCGCATTGCTTTCACAAGTTACGATTACCACGGTAATTTCTCTACACCGTCTGTAAAGGTTTTTCCGGTCCGTCCCGATGTGTTCGCTCTATCTCTTTCGCTTTATCCTGCGTGAATATAGGAATTCGATGTCGAAAGCGTCTCTATCCTTTCCTCTCGCCCCTTCTTCGTCTACCTTCTCCTCTATTCCTTCCCCTTTCTTCATGTGCAGACGGCCATTTTGTCCTCGTCGTCTGAGGTCACGTGACGGGAATGCCTCAGTCTTCGGCATCTGAAGAATGTCACCGAAGCTCCTTTATGGCTATGGGGGGCAGAGGAGGGGATGGCGTTTTGTAGATACCCCCGAACAGGTGGCGTGTGTGTGAGTTGTGGGGGAGTTGTCTGAGGTACTGCCCCGTGAAAAAGCGGGGCAGAGGGATGTGCTGAGAGATCCAGTAAGAAGGGGGTGATTTTTTTCGTAAGGTCGTTGGTATCTTTTCATCTTACTTTGCACGAAATGTCGCGAAACGTTCGTATTTCCTTCGCAAATTTTGTCCATCAGTTTTTTGGAGCGCCACAGCCCTTCAATGGCCGATTAAAGCTTATGTCAATGTTGTTTTGAATTCTGTCAACGAAATGTTGGAAAAGAGTTAAGTGATTGACTCGCTGAATGCAGTGATAACGAATCGAAGGTTTTGCTGTGTTTCTGTCTCACGAGGTTTATCCTTTCTTCGTAAAACAGAAGAAACCTACTTTAACATTGTATAGGATATGTATCGATGGACAAGAATGAAATACATATTTATATATGTTCAGTTTTTTTTTAGAGAGAACAAATTATAATGTTGATTGTTATAAGGTCCGATGGTACTTCTCATGCTATGGGATAAAGCTCGTTAGGTTTTCTGCACGGTTTTTCTGCAGCGATGGCTAATCCGGATACCAAAATCCATTATTAATTTTGTAGTTGTAGGTTTTAGTTTTAAATCCACGCCTCCGCGTTAGTAGTGCACCTCGTTTGCAGATTTCCTCAGTTTTACGATCATATCCGCTCATTATCGCCTCGCGTCATCTTTGTAACCATTTCTTACCTTCATAATTACCTATAACGTATTCATGCCATAAATTAAGCGAAACATTCTCCCATTCTGTCTAGAACATAGGGTCAGCGGCTTAACTCAACGTGATATCATTCTCACTTTATCCTGCGTTACGTATTTTTAACTCGTCGGTTTGTTGTTCAACATTAGTGATATGCTTGATGATGCGCATCCGTTTCCCTTGCTGTTTTCCCCTGTTTATGGCGTCGTTACATTAATCTCATCGAATTTTCTTTTCCTCAAGAGAAAGAAGAGGTGCGGATATTTATTAATTAGTTTTTATTCTTTTATAATATCTTAAATCGATCGACGTCGAAATCAAGAATGAGTTTGATAACGAATAAAATTAGTTTCGCGCCATCGCTTCAGTTTTTTGTCGCCAGTTCGGTTTTATTGTAACATAAATCTTCTCGTTAAAAAGTAACATCCACATTATATTAATTGAACGTTTTCCTTCTGAAATCTGAAACACTGGACTGAGATAAATTGCAATTGTCTGTTTTGCGGTCACGTATCCTTCTGTCATTTCCACATTCCCTCTTCCTCCTCCCGCTCTCCTCTCCGAAACCATCGTCGAAAATACGGAATTTTTAATTACTTTTTATCTCTATCGTTCCCTTGTTTATGGTTTGCTTTCTCCCAATTCCCATCCATTGAAATTGCAGAGGCAAAGCCGAAAACCCTGAGGGCAATGGGAATTGGATTATTTTTTCGACCCTGCCCCTTCCCCCATTCCCCCCTCTCCCTATCTCTCCCTCAGCCCTCTTACAGCCGTTCATCCCCTTTCTCTCCACCTTCCATCACTACTCTCCCTCCTTCCCCACCACTCCCAGCAACCCCTCGCAACTTGTTTTTACCGAATTCATTCGATTTCATTCGATTTTTCATCCAATGTGATTACGGGCATTAAAAAATGAATGACCCTATTTGCCCAAGACTTATTTTCTCCGAGAGACCGCTCGTAAGTAATTTGTGCAATTGGTCCCTCTGTTTGCGTTACGGGAAACATTATGTGGTGAAGGGGGTAGAGGGGGAAAGTGGGTTAGTTGTGGTGTGGGTTAGGATTTGGGAGGAAGAGATGGAGAGGCGAAGATACCATGGAGAGAGGGGGGGGAGTGAACTCTGCGTATCGTTTCATTTATTTCCGTATTTTTCTTCTCGATGTTAATTAAGTTAAAAGCAATATCAACCCCTCCCTGCCTGTGTGTCCTGGGTTTCTCTCGTAGTTTTGCTATGGTCATCTTAGCGGTCAGGCGGACTCGACCCAAAAAAAATCTTTCTTGGAGGTATTTGCGTTCGGGCAAAGGAGAAAGGGGGAGAACTCATTGAAAAAGTTAAGGCGATGCATGTGATTTATTATCTGTCATGTCGTTTATTGTTTTGGTAACTGATAAGTTTAACTAATTTGGACCATGAATTATTTATCATTTAGCAGTCAGGAACGGCGGGGCACTATCTTTATTAAATGTGTATATTGTTTAATTCAGCAATATTTTGTTAATAATTTAGTCGCGAGTTATTTTTAATATAAAGCGATTGTTCCAAGAGATTTTTGTATGCTGAGCTACATTGCGTCAAAGACAGTTAATTTTTGCGAGATTTTCCGTGAGTTAAAGTTCTAAATTATCTCTGTAATGTAAAAGTTGAAATTATTATTGCCTTAGAGCGGAAAAACATTGCCGTAGAGTATAAACTACTAATGTGTGGCTTTTTCTAAATTTTTACACCGGTTACGAAACTTCCATTTAAACGTTACCGCTGCCCATCAAGGGTATACTTAAAGCTTCCATCCTTCCCCTTTCTCCCTTCTAACATTCCCTCAGCCCAATAAATCCACCCAGGCCCTTCGCGCGGGCACCTTCTTCGATCTCACCAAAGAGGGGTCGTCTCTTCTACCCTTTTCGTCACCCCCATCGTCGCCATTGTACACCTAACACCCGCCCCTCAACACCGCCAACACCACTACCAGGGCTTCTCCCCCTCCTCCCACCCTCCCTAGCCGTCCGAGGATACCGGCTCCCTTGATCCCTGCCACCCGCATAGCATTGCTCGCATCTTAACACATCAATACCCTCTCAACCCTCCAGAGGCTCGCTTCCCTCCCTCTTTCCTCTCTCTCTCTCCTTTATCCATTCCCTTTCTCCTTTCTTCTATCACTTTCTCTATCCCTTCCTCTCCTTTTGCCTTCGTTTCCCGTCTGGGCTGAATCGCATTTTTCAGTCTTATCATCGTTTCATTGCAACTTTATTCTTCATTTCTCCTTTCCTTAAATTTGCCTTCCACGTTTTCTGTTTAAGTTCTCTAGCGTCATCTCTCGGCCTCGTGCTATACTTGGGTAAACAAGAAATGGAAACTTCTCGATTTCAGGCGCTTATATGTCGGATATTATTTTACGTGAGAGCTGTAAACGTGTAAGGTCATTGCCGCTTGATATTTGTTGATGCTCCTAAAGTCATATGTTGATTTTTCGCTGATTTTAGTTTTTCTATGACAGGTATACAGTGACGAATAAAAAACCCAATTGTTGTTTACAAATCATAAATTATAACTGGTCTACAAGAAAGTGAAATTTTTCATATTTGACGGTTCCCATGGAAGTGTGACTCTCCTTAATGCTTCCAAAGGAGTGTTCGAGTTCAAATGACCAAAGTCGTCTCCTTAGAGAAATTCTCTTCAAAATTATCACCGTATGAATTTAAGCATTCATGTTTAATCGCGATTTCGTCATCTCTAGGATGTAAATTGTTCTCAACGCTGAGGTTCGAATATCCTTTTGAAAACGTTCTTCATTTCCTTGTGGTGTTCCTAAGTTGTTTTTCCTCCCATAACTCCCTCTCTCTCTCCTTGGTTTGGCTCCTCGTCTTGACGCTTGTCCCATTTCCGAAGATCCTGAATTTCTCTTTTAGAGGAGAGGGTCGAAGATCATCGTCTGCCTCCGCTAGCATTTTCATTTCTTCCCCCGCTCTCCATGCGATTACCTTCCTAAGTTATCCGTAATATTTCTTCATCCGACTTGATCATTATCATAATCGTGTTATGATTTTAAAATGCTAAATCATGTCCGTTTATAAGTGCCAAGATTTTAATTTTGCCATGGCGTCGTAGACTAAACATTTGTGCGGAAATATTCTCTCCCTTTTTCGATGCCTTCAATGTTTATTCCTGGATTCATTTTTCACTCTTTTCCCCTTCCATCTTTCTCCTCTTCTACCTTTTAGGCTTCCACGGCGCAATTCGTCCTTTGTGCGAGTTTCTTTATTTTTGCCCCCGTTTCCTTCTGTCTCTTTTTATTGTCTTTTTATTCCTATCTTTTAACGTTTCCAGCTGTTTTTTTGTGTCCGAACTTTGGGCGCAATATGAGAAGCTCTAAGCCATGCTTGCTACGGAGAGGATGGGGCGTCAACTTTTGAGAAGGCGGCGTTTTTGAAACGGACAAGGCGATGTTTTCGTGTCGTGCAAAGAGATGTACCAAAAATACAAAGAAAGCCTCAGGGATTAAACTTTTGCGGTCACAAGGTGTGATTTTAAATCGGATCCTTTCTTTTCAGCTATTACAGACGTAGTACGGATGTTAATATTTCTAGTTCGCGTGACATACATAGTGTTTTCTCTTCTAAGATTAATTCAAAATTGTGCGATATTTTTCTTTATTATGTATATAAGTTTGGGAAAGTATCCTATGATTGAATTTTTGTTTGCTTTAGTTATTCCCGAATTCCAAATGCTTCTCTGAATGTATTAGGATGATAAACTTGTTATAGGTGCCACTTTCAAATTTGACTAGATTTCTTCAGTAGAATAGCTCTCATAATCGTATCATCAGCTTGGATATATTATTTCGTGTTTATTTCAGCTTCGTAATATTTTATTAATATATGGTTCAAGTACATTTATTTATTTATGTAAATTATCTTGCATGGCTATATTTACGTGGATACGATGTTGTGATAAAAACACTTTCGACCGTTGCCATGTTTCAGAACCACTTTTCTAAAGCTTCATCTCAGCCGTGATCGGGTTACCCTGTGGTCGAAGGCTAGTTCGAAGAAAAGTTATTGCGTAGTATCGTAGGTGTCGGATAATCGGCAGCCCCAGAGTGATTCTGCGGAATCTCGCATGCCGCTAAGGCATCAAAGTGGCGCTGTGTCCCCTTTGTCGGAGTTTCGGAATCTGCAGATGGAGAAGCGGAGAGGAATGCGGCGACGACAAGGGAAAGGAGGGATTAGTTGGCCCATAAGATCTCCCTAAAACCTCCTGCATCACGCGTGTCTTTCCAACACGCGTTTCTCTCCCACTTCCGCTGTTTTAATTCCCGTCAGCTTAGTTGAAGTCGATTTATTTCATCTTTCGCGATTTATGACAATACATGACAATACATATACCCTCTGTACCATTTTCTCGATTATTTTAAAGAGATATGGATCATCCAACCTCAATAATGGCGATTCCTTAGAGTAATGACGTGATAGTTTTCTCGTATTAAACATAAGCAGTGTGTCGAAATTCAGTGTTTTTTGTCGAAGTCGTTGTTTCCTGCACTCGGAATTTCCTGCTTTTCTCACCCTAGCCTACGTTCATAATATTTTACCATTAACATTGTGAATTGAGAATACCGTCAATTTGAATTGATTCTATCGATCTTTTTTGTAAGTAATGTGTTTTTTAATGTATTTTACTGGTCTCAAACTTTTTTAAACAGCAATTGAAATAAATCATTGAGTAGCAAATTCGGTCAATAGCGATAATCTAATCGATCGCAACTCTGGTCTGGTTGAAAATGAATCTGTGGACCTAGTATACCATCATGACTATTTGGGCAAATTAGGACGGGTATCCGTAAGCTCAACAGAATCACTGCAGGCGTATCAGTTTTCGATATAGTACCATTAACAGTTGGCGGGAGCGTTCGAACCGCTCCTTTTAAGCGTGTTAATGCGCGCGTTACTGGGGGAAAAACCGCCTCGCCACGCGGTTCCTCTTTCTGTAGCAATCCTGCTTTCCGGGCGATGTGCGCTTATTCCGAGGGCTTTTATTGGCGTATCACCGCGGTCGAAATCTTTTCCGTGCGCTTAACAGGATCACTCCCCCACGTAAACAGACGAAGGGGCGATAAAGGCGTTCAATCGATACATTCAATTAAGACAGAATCCTGTGGACCCAAATGACTGCCCTCTCTCTCTCTCTCTATCCCTTTCCCTCACTGGGGTGCATTAGGATCTTGATTACCCCCGAGGTCGTTAGCGGGGAGGGAGAGAAAGGGCGGAAAAGCCGAGAATACGCCGCCACTTTGTGTGACGGTCCTTCGTTTCCACGAGTTTGCGGTTTCCATTTGCGTTTGATGATTTGCGCGCATCGTCCGCTTCAAACTTATGCGCTCATAATGACGTTATTAGAGGGAGAAAATGATTTGCCGACTGCGGCGAGATTGCTGGAAATTTGTCTACCTTGATCAGCTGGTTTGAAATTGCCATCCTCGGTCGATGGAATTCGGAATGTTTTCTTTCTCTTTCAAGTATCGGAAATTTTTAAATTTTCCCTAGATCGGAATATTTTTATTTTATTTTGTAGCTCTCGCGAATTCCGTTGAAAGTTTTTAAGTCTTGGGTTCTATTAGAATTAAATTATTCTAAAATGTAAATTTTTGTACAAGACAGTTTTAAACCATAGCTGCATATGCTGTTTGTAGTTTCGTGCAGAATAATCTACATAGCTTGAATGTATTATTTTGTTTCCAATTAACGCATTTTTAAAAGTTTTGTCTATATATATATATATATATATATATATATATATATATATATATAATATACACACACACACACACACAGGGTGTCCCGAAAATATGTATACACATTGTCATATAGAATATCTATTAACGGATCATTGTTTGGATGAAATTTAAAGCGACTCATTGTTGCATGACATGTAATTAAAAGATGGCTTCAGTCATAATGAAAAGCAACAATCTAGTACCCATAATTCACAGCGTAATAAAAATGGCGGAGCATCGCTTGACTTTCGAGCAAAGACAAGCAATTTTGAAGTGGTACTAGAAATTTGAGAATGAGTGTGAGGTTCAAAGACTGGAGAAATGATTTCCAGACAGCCTCCTACAGGAACCACAATTTCAAGAATTCGTGATAAATTTGAGACTTACGGCACTGTGCAAAACGTGTGCAAGCAACGATCTGGGAGATGTCGAACTTCCACGAATGCGGAAAATTCTGCTATGGTGTTAGAGCAATTCGAACGATCTCCAAAAAAGTCTGTAAGGTGCTAATGAGACTGGAATCAGTAAAACAAGTGTACACAGAACTCTGGCCAAGTTGAAATGTTATGTTCCGAGACTGTTAAACAGAAATTGGCTGAAGATGATCCTTACTGCAGATCTTGAGTCCTGTGAATGGTTTCAAATGAAAGTGAACGAGAATGTACATTTTGTTGACAAGATTGCTTGAACTGATGAAGCAACATTTAAACTCAATGTTACAGTGAACCGACATAACTGCATGTACTGGTTATCAGAAAACACTCAGATTCATTTAGACAAAGCAGTAAATTTACCCGGTCTTACAGTTTGGTGTGGTGTGTCGTCCAGGGGTATTGTGGGGCCGTACTTCTTTGAGGGGACTGTTACTGGTACCCAGTACCTTAACCTGCTTAAGGTATCTATTGTGCCCAACATTCAACAGCTTTATGAAAGAGAGGAATTTTTTTCCAACAATACGGAGCACCTCCACATTACCATTGTGATATTAGGGTCTTTCTTTATAACAATTTCTCAGGCCGGAGGGGAAGTGTTGAGTACCCACCACGCTCACCTGATTTAACTCCACTTGACTTTTACTGAAGGATAGAATGTACTCATTGAAACCAACAACACTTCAGGAACTAAGGCAAAAAATTCACCAGTCATGCGCAGCCATCCCAGTATATATCTTGGTGGACATTTTTCAGTCAGTTACTACCCATTGCCAATAATGCATTGAAGCTAATGGAGGTCATTTTGAACATCTGCGATAATTTAACTTATAATAAAATGTTATTGCCTCGCACGCACCAATTAGTTCTTTCTTGCATTTTTAAGGGTTTATTTTTTCAGCATTAAAATGTGTATAAATCTTTTTGGGACACCCTGTGTATATATATATATATATATATATATATATATATATATATATATATATATATATATATATATATATTCTCCTTGCTTTATAATAAACTTTCTAATATTTTTTTCTTTTATTTTAGGTAAGACTTCGCTTCTTTCAAATGTCTATCTTATGGACCAGTGGTAACGTAAAATCTAGCATGAATACACCGTACCTTTTTTCATTCAAAGATTATTTTTACTAGGACTAACGTACCGGAAACCTAAGTTGGGACTTTTTAAACAAAGCATTCATTTTTAGACGTTTAATGTGATGTACAAATATATGCGTCGACGAGTGTCATTTCTTTTAAACGAATCGGAAGTTCATTTGATCTGTCCGACGTTCTTCATAACCGGAATGTACGCCCAAAGTTGTTCCGTTTTTTTACAAACCTACAAACTCTTATGACATTCGCAGAGGGGCGAGTTGTTCATGAAAACCTTTATCTAAAAATCATCCTCCCCTGAAACTCTTCTCCCTAATCCCTTTGTGCATTCGCTGCGAGAGACATTCGAAACCCACGGAAACCTAATTACGAAAACGAGTTATTCTGAGTAATCAAATTCCATTGCTTATAAAATTCCTCTTAACGTTTTATTCGCGCAACGCGAGAGAGAGATCCTATCAAAGTAAAACTTTTCGTGCTGTGACTTCTCTGTCTGTCTCTCTCCCTCTCTGTTCTTCAATCGAAAATGCCACGGTGAATTTACAATGTGTGTGTATTCGTATTTTTTTAAATCGCGAAATTTCTTGCCCAGACGGCTGGCGAAAATAAAATAAAATGAGGGCCTAATAGAGAACCGAATTTCGTTAATTCGGCGAAATTGATCGCTTTGGCGTCTTCTTTGGAGAAAAGGAGATATTATAGAAGAGGAGGGGAGCAGAACGTGTCTGTTCCCACCGCTTTTGTTTTCTCCATCTTATATGGCCATTCTTTCGCCGTACTTGAGTCCTTTTCCCTCGACCATGTCGTGGTTTTCCCCTTTTTCCTACTACATCTACCGCAAGCGTCCATAAGGAGGTCTACGTGCCTTCTCCTTTCTGTCCTCTCCAACGTTATTCTCTCTCCCTCTCTCGCTTTTATCTCCAACCCTTGTTCTCTTCTTTCCTTATGTGTCGCTATCCCCTTCGGACATCTTGATCTCCTCGGAAGGCCTGTTGCGCCCCTGGGTGCACTGTGCGCGCGCATGGCTCCTAGCCCTCTACCTCAACCCACTTTCTTTTTACGACCCGTAATCACGACACCTCCATGTTAATGACGGTTGCACGGGGTGCAGTTATTGTGGCGGACACCTCGTTCCCCTAGGAAAGGCTCTGGGAGACCCATAAAACGCGATGCAAAACTTCGAATGTGTGCGTGTGTCCTAGTTTTGTTGTATTTTTTGTTAAAAAAACAACTATGGTTTTGGCAAGGATATATTTTTTTAATCGTCGAGGGCGTCAAAGGTAGTCTCGTGAAATATGCTTATACGCCGGAATGGAGAGATTATTTCTGAGAACGTGAATAATGGCTAGTACTAAATCGCCTTGATGCTGTTATTTTATTCCGTTCGAGGAATTAGCAATAGGATCAGGGTTTTCTCTTTGCATAGTTCGTTAAGGTAATCCCGAGGATTGAAAGTTCTCTGATCTGTAATACGTGTGCTCTTGATGACATTTTGCTAAATAGATTTAGGAAACTGATAGGATGGTCGGGTTATATTTTTCACAGCTTAATCGGTTTTCGTTTTTGCTGGCTCATTATGCGTTGAATACCTATATATTCGTTTTCAAATTGTTTTAAATTTCTTTCAAGTTTTTGTCGTTTTTCGCTATTATTATTTACGGCGTATTAGATGAAACCTTTATCATTAAATTTCTATATTCTGAATGTTCATCAGTTGCGCGGAAAAGAAATATAATTAAGGTGGCCAACACTTCGCGATATTATTTCCAATAATCTCCACGCCCCCGCAAGTTTTGGAACAGTAGCATTAATACGGTTTCATTCCTTATTTTATAAGCACGTTTTTTATTTTAGAAAACTCGAGATCATACTCATTTATGTATTTTTTGTCTCTCGCTCATGAATTTCAATCATACCCATGACTTATTGGAATATGTTCAGTGATGATATCTCCGGATTTCGTCGCCATTATTTCTTCATCGGAACCATTTTTGACCCATTTTATGGCCTCATTATATAATAACAGAATGTTCTAAGAAAAGAATCGGCGATGTTAACCGCGCATTCATGTTTACACATCCGCCGGAAACTGCGCATTCTTCGGTACTTTGCATACATGACGAAAGAGATCGCTCCGTGAGATGAAATTCGTGATGACCGCAAGTTTATCCGGATACGAATCTATGCTGTAGCGTAGGTGCCGAGTCACGCTATTCCTGATGTAGATTGCAAAAACCGTCGGGAGTTGTAAAAGTGTGGCGTGGATGGCGTCGCATCGAGAAGTGCAAGCAAAGGAGAGAGAAAAAGGAGTAAGGTATGTTTGAGGAAGAGGAGTATGGGTGAGGAGAGAGAGGGAGAGAATGTGAGATTGCGAATAAACGTGGATATTGCTTAGAGGAGATAAGAAAGGAGAGAAGGAGTTGAGAGAGAGCAGTTCTGGAAGAGAGAGAAATAAAAGAAAGTAGTTAAGGACTCGAGGTAACAAGAGCTTCGCCAACTGCTGCACTTACCGTTTACCGCATAGAGCACGCATACCCACCCCCACATCCCCTTACCTTACAGACAGCTCTCCTCTCCTTCCACTTTTCCCTCTAGACCTTCCTCTATTCAATTTTCTTATCTCTGGTGGAGAGAGGTTGTGGCGTAGAGGTGTAGGAGTATGCGAGAGAGTGAGGAAAGGGAATACCGGCGCGGTGAGAAAGGGGGAGTGTGAGGGTCAGGTAAAGAGGAGGGGAGATAAGTGGAAGAGCAAACGGAATAAAACCGCGCCGAAGAAAGTAACCACGAAGACACATCATATTAATCAATTACGATTCCCGCATTGGTGCCTGTCCATTTTCCCTCCCGGAAGTCCGTGATGCGCCCCTCCCCGCTGTACCCCTCCAGCGCCAACTCTTTTCCCTGTCGTCTCCTTTCATCCTTCCGATTCATTTTCTTTTCTCCTTTCACTCTCCCTTTCTATCTATCTATCTATCAGTAGTCTGCTTCCGTGTACACACCTCGTATCATTGCAGTACGTTCTCAATATTTTCATTCCTAAAAAATCGTTTCTTTTCCTTTCTCCTTGCCTTTCTGACTTCTTCTTTCAGCCATAACTCTTTTTGCTTCAACCTTATCGTATAATTTTGAAATGATGTCGCGGTCCTGTAATTGGAATAATATTCATAACTAACCAACTTCATCGGCGTGTGTGCTGCAGATCCGTTTTTTTTACTTTTCTTGGGTCCTTTTTATAGATTTTCCTTTCCTCATCACCATATCCTGCTTAATTTTCTTCTCCGCTGTGTTAGTGCCATTCATCCTCGCTTCCTCGTAATTTTTCCATCCTAAACCTTTCTCTACTTCCTTGTTCAATCCCGCAAGCTCTTTATCAAACGCGTAGTCTGAGGTCTGCCCGGAATGGCCTTTATAGTTGGCCCCCACGTCGGCAATTACATTAACAATACAATACGACCCCTTGACCGTTCTCCGCACGTGTTCCCTATCCTCCTACTTCCACTCTTTTCTATTCTGGTCTTATGAGGCGTATAGCACTCACCCTCTCACCCCTCTCCTACCTCAAACTATCTCTCTCTCCGCTCGAATCTTCCTCCCTCCTCTTTTCTATTGCGCCATTCTCATCCCTACCACCTCGCCTCTCATCTTTTATTATTTTTTCCTCAGTAACGTCCATAGTACACGCTTTTTTCGCCTCGGATGTATATATGCCGTGTATATCTGGATGTATGGGCGTTTCGTGGTCGAGATCGGGTAATGGTTTTGCTCCCGCTGCTGTGTATGTTCGCTCTTTCTCTCTCCACTTCCTCCCTTCGGATGTTTTCTGAGAAGGAGAGAGGGTTCTGAAGTTCGTACGGGGCGTGATGAGTAAAAAAATAGGAAGAAGGAAACGGAGGAGAAGGGAAAGTTTGGATAACTGCCGTGATAACGGTGTTCCAGGATGAGGCGCTAGAAGTCGGGGGTTGTTGGTTGTTGTATGTGTATTTTTTTTGCGAGAGGAAGGGAGATTTAAGGGCCTTTTATGTCCCTTCGCCTCTTTTCCCACCCACCGCTGCACCTCATGTTGGAATATTGAAATATGTGGGTTCATTTTTGTAACTTAACTAAGAGAAGCGGTTACGGCTAAGGATATGCCTTTGGTTTTTACGTTCACGTGTCGACAGGTTTTATTTTCGTTGTCGATAATGTCAGCTTAATGTTTGTTATTTTTACTTTTGATCGAATAATATCCGAGTAGTCTTTGTCTTTGCGTTGTCTATATATATGTGTATGTATATCATCTCACGTTTGCAGCTTTTTTGACAAATTCCTTGTTCAGTTCTTCCTGCGGGTATATTACCTTTCGGTTGATGTATATATTGGATTTAGAATTACCTTTAAACCTTGATTTCATCGAATAACGTATACGTTATACGTAGTTTCTTTTATATAAAACACGGCAGCGAGGAATAATCTGCGTCTACTTTGTAATTACTTGCCTATTGATTTTATTTTCCATAAGTAAACGCACAACCTTACGAGGCGTTTTTCCCGGACTAATCGGCATATATCCAGATTAAGAACATGCTGTTTTCCCTCGTTAGGAGGCGTTACTCGGGTGATAATCAAGCACCTTCCTTTTTTACTGCCATAATGCGTTATGCCCTCGCTAATGGACGCTTATTCCCTAATACACTTCTTTCCCGTAAGTTTTGCTTCCTTTCTTCTTCGGAGTAAGCAATAAATCCTTATTTTGAAAAAAAAAGCGTAGAGAGCATATTCTTTCTAAGTTCATGCAGAGGAGAAGAATAAATTCGCACCTCTCTCTCTCTCTCTCTTTTGCCCGTTCGATCTTCGTCGAAGTGTTTTATTTTTTCATTCCCGTTCTTTTTCATTACGCTTTTCTATCCGCGATGTGGCGAGCCGCGTTTCTTCTTCCTATATTAAAGTATGCGCGTTCATAGACAAAGGGAATGAAAGTTTACCGTCCCTAAAAAGGTCACTTTTCAATGTCTATCTTCGAGAATCCAAAAATGTGTTAATTTACCGGAGGGATGCGAAGTCTATGATGAAGGTAGGATTGAAAAGATTATCGTAAAGAGGAACGTGATTTCTTCCACAAAATTCGTAGCCGTAATATATATTTATATTATTAATAAATTGTTATTCTCGCCTCTCCATTTTTATGCCATATTTACATTCATTGTGTATTTCGGTCGCTGTGTCTTCAATAGCAGAAGCATTATATTTCTTTATTTAACCTGTCTGTCCAGGGTGAAGAACTCTGTAAAACGATTGTTATTTCTCGTTCATTCGTTCCCAATTTCTTCGTTTTTTCGCAGTTTATATAAGACGCTAAATAAGCTATCGTGTGTCCTATTTATCCTCCCTTCTTCAGGGCACGCTGTAGGATTTCCTCGTCCGAGATGAACCTTTTTAACGATCCTTGTCTTCCTCGGGGCCTCGTATAAAACCTTTTATCGTGCCGTGTTCGCAATCACGTCGCGGAAGGTATCTTTCTCTCCGAGTTTTTTGTTGATTGAAAATTGGAGGCAATTCCTGAAAGTGTCGCGAACAACCATTATGGGTCGGACAATTCCCATTCCGTTTACACGTCTCCTTTTAATCCCTCTTCCCATCTCTTTTTTGCCCTTAAATTCTCATTCGATTTCGATTAGGAGACGAGAAATTTCGCCCGTGTGTGCGAGGTTTCTGTCGTTCGCCGCATCGTTTAAGGATGGCGCTGCGGGCGATACTTTTTTTTCATTCCATTATTTAATTTTACTATTCTTCCTTTCGATCGATTTACCTCGAATCCTCCACGCGCTTGATCTCTGAAAATGGGAGCTTTCATTGATAATTTCAATAATGTAAAAAGTTTTGAATAATTTAGCGCGCCGAGTTAATAAGCACGTCAGGAGTTTTGGATCCGAGCTAACATTGACGTTCAATTTATGCATATTAATATGTATATACCATGCACGCTTTAATGAGATGTGATGGGCGGGGTCTTGTTTTATTCCAGGAAAAATGAGAAATTAGCGAATTTTCGGGGAATTTGGCGTTTGCCGCTTCAGTTTTCGTTTACGTTACCAAGAATTTTGGTGCGCCAAATGATGCGACTGTAATTATAAACGTGTAAAAGAGCTATAATAATAACTGGGAGATTCATATCTTATAATCATGATCATTGAAAATTAGTTTCGCCATCCCAATTTGTTTGTTTGATATAGTCGCCACGGGATATTTGCTTTGGATTTTCTTTGCTATTTTATGACGATCTTTGCTGTCTTTAGAGCTAACCCTGTGCTTGAACCTGATATTTGTTTTAGGGATTATCTATTTTCTCTCTAAATATACCTCATAGCGAGAAAAAGCAAAATTATCAAAACCTCGACATCTATCAATCAATGTAACATTTGAAATAATTTAGATGCTGAATATTTTCTCTCTGAACAAAGTCCACTTGAGAAGGCTCCACTTTGTGGGAAGATTCCATTTAAATGAAAAAGAAACTTGTAAATTTCCACTAACAATTTTAATATCACCTGATGATGCTGTAACAGGCGAAACCGGTCGTTTATTAAAATTGTTAGTTGAAATTCACAAGTTTCTTTTTTATTTAAATTTCCTCTATGGTACTGGTATTCCTCGAAAAAAGATTTACAAGCTTTGTTTTCGAGTCACGATACGCTTCTCGATAATCTTAAGCTTTTGTCCACTTATCCTCTCGACCAGATAACCCATTTCGGTTTTGGCAAAAATATCCACTCCATGTCAAGGATTCGCCCATGTTAATATGACTGTCGGACAGAATAATATTGTAGATGATAGAGCGATGTAAATTTTGAACGATCCCGACCTCTCCCAGCTTTAAAAGATATATTTTGTATCTTGCGAATCGGATTAGAGGTAATCCAAAAAAGGATCAGAAATAGGCAATGTAATATCCGCACGAAAACAAAAATTCGGAAGCTGTTGAATTGGTTAACTTTTTTACTTGGGTTTCGGAAATAACGGAACATGCGATGATGTTATAGGCTCTGCCAGAATTCTTACCAAAATTATAATAAAAAGAATATAAATCACGAAAGTAATAGGAGAATTTAATTAGGCTAGTCCGTAAATCTCCTTTTCATAAGCTAAGAGCTCATGCAAAAGGTCAAAGAATAATAACAATAGTAATGCATATTGGTAGCTTCTGTGCAGAAAAAAATGGGAGTTAAGATGGAGCAAAAGAAGCGAGAAAGCAGAGATGGAGCATCCTAGAGAAAGATTCCAAGGCGTTCATTTAGCGAGATGTGATGAAGAAGAGGATCGCCTACTCTCTTAGATCCCCTCTCCAAACACCCCGATGATGCTTTCTTTCTTCTACGCTTGGTTACTACGACCTCTCGTGGGAACTATTCTGCCAAACCTACCTACCCTCCGATTCTCCCTCCCTATTCATTTCCCTTTCCAACTGTCGCACTTCCTTTTTCTGCCGTTTTTATCTTCCTCCTTTCTCTGTCGTTTCTATCTTCCTCCTTTATCTGCCCTGTTTCTATCTTTCTCCTTTATCTGCCCTGTTTCTATCTTCCTCCTTTCTCTGCCCTGTTTCTATCTTCCTCCTTTCTCTGCCTTGTTTCTATCTTCCTCCTTTCTCTGCCATTTCTTTCTTCCTCCTTTCTCTGCCCTGTTTCTATCTTCCTCCTTTATCTGCCCTGTTTCGATCTTCCTCCTTTCTCTGCCCTGTTTCGATCTTCCTCCTTTCTCTGCCATTTCTTTCTTCCTCCTTTATCTGCCATTTCTATCTTCCTCCTTTCTCTGCCCTGTTTCTATCTTCCTTCTTTCCCTCTTCTCCCCGGTTTCGTATTTTCTCGAATCTCCTACGTTTTCGGATTTATGATTCTTCCGTACCTAATAAAGAAAGCCGGTCTGCACCGGGAGGGGTAGGGAGAGAGAGAGAGAATGGAAGAAAGCGGCGAAGTTTTTTGAGATGGGTTGGGAAGAGAAAATGTTTGCTATAGCATCGGTTTTTTTTGGATTTGCCGTAATTTTGGATATTGCCTTTGTTTGTCCGTGACACGACCTCTGCCCCCTCTGTTGTGTTCCTTCTCTATTCTCGCTATCATCTAACTCCTCAATAATTTGGTGTTCTACTGTTACATTCTCTCGTTCTGCTTCGAGAAAGACGGCGTATTGCTGAATCAAGACTTTTCCCTCGTGACCCAACGCGGATCGTTTTACCTAAACATCCCTAGCTGGGAAATGATAGGATTCGTATCGATCTCGTATTTTTCCCACCATAGTTTGTATTGCGGTTATCCCCTTCTCTTATCTATTTATTTTGGTTTATCCATTCGCCTTTATCCTGTGGAATTTTTTGTAGTCTTGGTATTTTATGTTTCGTTGCGCTAATTTTTAGTGCGGTGTTTACTTGTGGATTGATGAATTGAATATATCGCAAGTAAGTACGACTAGGTTTTCCATTTTATTTTTTTTTTGTTTCCTTTTGTGACACCATTTCAAATTTGTTAAAATTGGTTTTGATTCAGTAGTAGTCTAATCTAGTAATCTAGCTTTCGTCAAGTTTACCTGATGATTTTCTTTGTTTTCTTCAATGCTTGAATTTTTAGATTAACTGTCGTTGCTGTGGGTCTTGTTGTCATATATAGATTTACCTGCTATTAAATATCATTGCATTTTAACGATAAGTTACCTGAAAATTTCTGCCTATTATCCGCGGTCGTCTTTTTTGAGAAAAAAATCTTATAAATGGAGTATTTATTAATGTTATGGGTCTCAGAGGTAGAATTTTGAACCGGTCTTCATGGTATGAAAAATATGCGAGGGTGTGTAATTTTAACGGTGTAGCTGGGGGATGTAAAATCGCCGGTTTCTCTCGCCTATATCTCACTCTAGTGTCGCCTTCCATTACCCTTTGCCTTAAAACCTCCCAAAACCTTTTTAAGTTGGATATTCTTTTAGTAGTTTTATGCTGGGTGAGATTTTTGCAGAGCAGACCGTAAAGATAAGCATCATGGCTCTCCTAACTTAAGCCGGCGGTTTTTTGAATCGTTGATTTCGATTTTTAGTTTGCTATGTGTTTCCTCCTACAGGAGAGTGTTTACGTGAATCTTAGAATGTTTTCAATAGAAAATACGAGCCTAACGTAAGTGCGTCGATGAATATTTTGATTGGTATGATTTATTCAGTTAAGTTATATTTATTGCATTTAATTTCTGATTGCTTGTATTGATTTTATGGAAATAACGCGTAATCACCATCAGATTGAAAACGACATCACGTTTTAATCATTAAATAATATTCTTGGTCCTGCTGCATTTGGAGATTTCAACGGCTGAGTCTTAAGATAGCTTTAAAACATGATATGCGTATCATACATAGGCTTAAACAGAAAAGTCGCTATAGAATTAATCGTTATAAAGAAACTTTGCTTCATTTTTCTTCCACTCCCATAATCCCTTTGCCGATTTTTTTCTTGTTTTCCACGGTCTAATTTAATATTTCTAACTAAGACAAATGACTCTGCTTTACCTAATCAAATCGCGGGATTTGATAATCTCTTTCGGTGGAAGCTCATGCGTCTTAATAACTTCCTCCTTTTAAGGTGATTGTCTTTATTTTCCCGGTGATCTATTTGCGGTAAAGATGTTTCTTGTTATTTTGGTAGCTCAATTCCATTAAATCTGGATAAACGTTTCTCGTCGCAGTTCGTCTCCCATTTCCTAATGAAATCCCCTTTAAGTATTTTCCCTACTACGACTTGAGATTTATGTGCCTTTCCTCTATCTTCATTTGTTTTTCACGCGCTCACGCCCGCTTCCGCTTTTCGTCTCTTCCGAGATATTCTAGCTCGGTAGTTTACCTTTTACAATAACGACGGAGAATCGTCATATAATTTCGTTTTCTCCCTTTACTCTGAAACTTGAGTGTCAAAATATTGGGTTCAATGTTCACAATGCTCGCGAAAAAAATTATTTACGTTTTGTGGTCTGTATGATACAATAGCTGCGTTCCCCCGCTGATGTCTTGAGCTTTTGCGTTGGCGTCCGTCCTTGTCATTGTATAGTTTACGATCCGTAGGAGAGTTCCTGAAGGATATAAAAAGAGTATCTAGAAAAAGGGATGTATTTTGTTGAAAATCCGACTAATGAACGCCAGTTTGGTTAAGATGTTTTTGTGGAAAACTTAGGCGCGTTGGGTTAACTTTTAGTGACATCTTGGTGAAATAGCTTACTCTCTCTCTTACTCTCAAAATGTTTTCTTTCCGCCATAGTCTCGTTTGACTATCTTGGAGAGATCTGTCGAAATGTTTCGAATGCGTCACTTTCCCATTGGTAATTTGTACTCCGTTTATCGATCCTCATCGCCGTATTACTCGCTCAAACTCTACTTCTCCATTTTCCTCCTAGTCGGCTTCATTCAATCCCGTCTTTTTTATATATATACACACACACACACACACACATACATACATGCGCCCTTGCTACTATGCTCGTCTCATCTCTCTCCTAACCCCCACCGCCCTCCTGCTCTTCCCTTTTATCTTGTTAACGCCGCCCTTTCCCCCTACTAAATAAAGACGCATATCTGTCTATCTAGTACGTCCTCCTCTTCCCTTTTTGTTTTTACGCCTCTTTCTTTTCTTCTTTTATCGCTTTATTGGTCCTCTCCCTCTTACCATCACACGCGCCTGTATATATTGATATCTTTTTTTCATCTCGCAACCTTATCCGTCTGAAAATAAGAAACGGCGCCCTTTATGCTTTTCTTATTTTTTTCCGCAGTTTCCGTCTCCTTCGTTCTTTTGCGTTCATTGCTTTGTAGGTTCCATGCATGTTCAATCCTCCCTCGCTTTTTTGGGCATTATTTCTGCCGTTTTTAGCGAACCTAATCTCCTAAATCCTCCTCTTTGCCTTTGAATCATATCCCGGCGCTCTCGGAATCATGCACTTTAGTGCATTCAACGTTCCGGAAAATGGCGTTATACGTTATTGAATAAAACGGGCATAAGCGGTTTTTTTTTTACTTGTAAGGTTATCTCTTCAAATTATCTTCAACGGTATGGCCTTAAAAAGTTACTCCCGGAAAAAAGGTCGTTGGGAAGTAAAAATCCCATCGTAATTACTTGGATTTCCTATCTTACATAAATTTGTTATTTAAAGCTACGTTTGACCTGTTTCCGTTTTAACTTGGCCCATTTGCTATTTCTTTATATCACTTTTTCTCACTCTTTTATTCCAGTCTTTTCTTTTAAACCTCGTTCCATGCATGTCGTAGAATCTCTGTTAACCACCTTCTCTGTCTCTCTCTCTCACACACACACGACTGTTCTTGCAGCTTCTTTGCGGAGACCAACTTCGCTATAATTCTTTTCCCACGCCATCGTATTATCTCACCCTATCCCATTCTTCTCCAGTTTTGCCTCACCTTTCTTCCTCTTTCCATCCCTCCTGCCTCCTTTCCTTTTCTCCCCTCAATGTTATCTCGCCACCCCTCCCCATTCCCGCCAAAATCTCGGCGGAGTTATCCCCCATGCACCACTGGATCATCTCGTCTTCCTACTCAGAATCCCATTTCCTAATATATGTCTCCCTATTGTATTTTCTTCCTTTCTCCTCTTCCGTTTTGTTTTCCCCACATTACTCCTTCCTCTCTCGCACTCTATTTCTCTTACTCTTTTCTCCTCCGCCCATCTTATCTCTCGATCCTTCTTTCCCCCTCTCAACCGTCTTTCCACTATTCCATAATGCACACATAGCCGCTCTTCGCTCCTTTCTCCCTTGTCTCCAAATCCTTATCCACCTAAAAGGCACCTGCTGCCCTGAGTCCTTTCGCTCCCTCTCCTTTTGCCTACCTTACCCCCAACCTTCGCTCCATCCATCGCATTATTTTTTTACCGTTCTCGCCGGCATTTCTTTCTGTTCTGCGCTTCCTTCTGTCTTTTGCTCTCTTTTAGTTATTTTTTAATTTCCCCCTCCTGTTCCCCTCTTTTACACTCGGTTCCCTTTTTTTTTATCTGGACCCGAAGTTGATTCCGGATTTCTCCTGTTCTTTGTTATTCTCGCCCTGCTTTTTTCCTTGCTCTTTCTCACTGCCTTGCCAATTTTCAAATGATCAACTCTCGCTAGGATTTTTTGCCTTTCCTCCCACCTCTCTCTCTCTCTCTCTTTCATAATCTTATTATTCTTTATTATTTCACTGATGTGGTTCTCTCCCTCACTCCTGCTTCTTTCTTTCTCTATCCCTTCCCCTTTGCGTTTTCTTACCACCTCACCTCCACCTCTTCCACCTCCACTCGCGAAGCTTGTCTTTACTAATTGTTCATTCCTCCATGTTTCGCGTTTTTGCCTTCATTTTACATTCATTATGTTCTCTCCTTTGCTATCCTTTGCGTTCTCTCTCTCTCTGACTATATAGTCAAATACCCGCTGCGCCATTATTCTGCATCTTATTTTCTCTTTCGCCGTATCATCAGAATATCCATCGTCGTTGTGACATTGTTAGCTTATTTTAATTGAATTATAGGACTTTTGATGAATTGCCAAATATTTTCTGCTAGGTATTATCAAATTTAATAATTTGATGAGAAGCTTGTTCATGATCCCAATCCTGACTTAACTCATTCATTCATTTTTAATTTGCGCATTTTCAGCTATTTTGATTTAAATTCGTCGTTATAAAAATAAATTTTATATGAATGAATGAAAAAACCACGAACGCATTTATATACCTCGCTCGGGTCTATAATGTCTATCGTAAAAATTCAAAGCGATGTCTGGGGCGTTTTTAAAACCTTCTTTGGTTCTGATGCGTTAGGAATCGAAGGCATAAATAGATGCGGACAAGATTTCTTTCGTGGATGCATTGAAGAGCAATAGTTGAGAAGACGTAAAAGGTGGAGAGAGTGAGGGAGGGGGCAGCTAAAGGATTCCAAGGAAGATACTGAAGGATATGTTGTCTTGATTGTCAGGATGCTCGGTAGGATGGAGATAGCAGATTGTAGGGATCACATTTTCTGGTTTTTGCTGTCTGACCATAATTTTTTACTTTGTCCATACATAGGGGAAAGTATTGTTTTCATGAAAAAAATCGATTTCGAGATTTAAGCAGAAATACACGTTTTGAGATCCCCTGAACACGTTTTGAACATTTTTCTCGATGTTGTGACAGTTTTTTGTGGGCACTCTTACTCAAAAACTATTAATCAGGTCAACGCGAAATTTTATAATTCACATTTTTATGAAAGTCACAAGACTTGATTAGTGTTTAGTAAAAATTGGTCAACCGGAAGTGGGTGTTTACTCTTGTCACATCCGTTATTTTGAAATATTTGCTTTAATATTTGATATATGTAAAATGTATTTGAATAAAAGTTGTAGGAATTTTAATTTTCTACTACCTTTGTTTGAAACATTTTCCCATATATTGCATAGTTTAAGAGATCTGATATTTTAAGCTGCCACCACCACGCCACCTATCGACGACTATTGTTAACAATTTACGCTTAGTTACGTCTTAGTAACGCTCCTTTTTCTTTTCTTAATTGTTGGAGCTATGTGGCTATTTCCAATATTAGAATGATATGGTTTGAGTTTATTTCTGTTCTTTGTAAAGTATAGATTTTTCTCGCAGTTTCTTAAAATATTTATTATTATGTAACCAATTTGGAATGTTTAGAAATATTACAGATATGGAGAAGGTCATGTGGTGGCCACATCAGATTTTTTCTTAATTGTTGGAGCTTCGTGGCTATATCCAATATCAGAAGGCTACGGTTTGAGTTTATTTCAGTTCTTTGTTGTCTAAATTTTTCTCCCAGTTCCTTATTATATTTATTATCATTAAGAAATTTTAGAAAAATTACAGGCATGGAGAAAGTCATGCGGTGGCCACATCAGATTTTTATTTATTTTTTACTAGCGCGTAAACAGCATTTTACGGCCTCTTACAATGGGTATAACAACAGAGACGAACATATACGAACATGACCTCCACAGGATTCGAATCCGCGGCACGGGTTCCGCCCGTCAACCACCCCTCTACCAAGGCTAGCACTTAAAAAGGTAGAATAGGGTGTGTGCGAAAAGGGGTGGTAGTAGCGGGCAGGAGAGAAATTTTTGGGGCGTCTTTTCCTTGCGAAGGGTGGGTTATTCAGTGGTGGGGTTAAAGGGGACGAAGTGGAGAAATTGCTGGCGATCGTGATGGAACTGCGGAGGAGATGGCGTTGACGCCAATCAAATGAAGTGGTATGTTCTTTTGTCTCGGGAGATGAACGGAAGAACACAGCGCACGGCTGGTGTTTTTTTATTTTTTGACGACTCGTACGATAAACCGAATTCGAGCTGGCTTACGCGCTCCGCATCTAGCATTTTTGTGTGACGAACTTCCTACTTTAAATGCTCGGGTGGTAAAGGTTAACGCGTGTTTCAATGCGGTCCTGCGCCTTTTTCTGTTGACTAGAAGTTTTTATGGCGGAATAGCGTATGTGTTGATATGTTGATCCTCGTCCTGCTTTATATTTACTATTATGAAGTAGTCTTTATGAAGAATTTGCTCAAGAGTCTAGGTTAATAACGATTTATCTGATATGTTTTATCTGTTAAAATGCATTTTTCTAACCCCATCTATTGGAAATTCGGTATATGTTTATAATATTTTTTGTTGATGTTTTTCGCGTTTCGTGACTAAAGAAAATTATACATTTTTAACTTGTTCACTAATGGGCTTGATCGGAGAGAGAATCTTCAATGTCTTTAAGATAAATTCTTTCACCAACTGAAAAGGTTTGTTATAAAAATTTTCGGGCTTTGACGTGCCGAAATATTTTAATCAGCCAGAAATTTACGTATATGATTTGCATATTTTTTATTTAACCCATTCAGCACAGAGGACGAGTCACCTTAGTCCTCCGCATTAAATGGTTTAATCAAAAAATTGGCATGGATTTTTACTTTATCCATACGTAGTATGAGTGAAAGTATTGTTTTCATGAAAAAATCGACTTCTAGATTTCAACGGAAATAGACGTTTTGAGGTCCCCTGAACGTTTTGACCATTTCCTCGATGATGTCTGTGTATGTGATAGCTTTTTTGTAGGTGCACTATCTAAAAAAACTATTAATCAGGTCAACGCGAAATTTTATATTTCACATTCTTATGAAAGTCGCAAGACCTGATTAGGTTTTGGTAAATATCGGTCAACCGGAAGTGGGTGTTTACTCTTGTCACATCCGTTATTTTGATATATTTGCTTTAATATTCGATAAATGTAAAAATTTATTTGTGTAAAAGTTGTAGGAAATTTAAGTTTCTACAGCCTTTGTTTTAAACATTTTCCCATATAATGCATTATTTAAGAGATATCTCATATTTTTAACTGCCACCACCACGCCACCTACCGACTATTGTTAAAAATTGACGCTTAGTTACGTCTTAGTAACGCTCCTTTTCTTTTCTTAATTGTTGTAGCTTTCTGGCTATATCCATTATCGGAAGGCTGTGGTTTGAGTTGATTTCTGTTCTTGGTCAAGCCTAAAATTTTCTCGTAGTTTCTTAAAATATTTATTATTATGTAACCAATTTGGAATTTTTAGAAATATTACAGATATGGAGAAAGTCATGTGGTAGCCACATCAGATTTTTTTAAGTAAACTAACCCAGGGTTAGTAAAGAACGAATGTGACTCGTCCTCCGTACTGAATTGGTTAATATATTTTTGCCTATAACATTATATTTGTGTATTTTGTATAGTAATTTATTTTGTTTGTGGTCTTCCAAGGCGTACGAATATGTGGATTTAAAAAAATCCTTTTCAAATCATTGAACAGCCCGCAGATGTTGATAGAAAATTTGGAATACAATAATTTCATTTCTCGAGCCGAGGGGCTTTTAAACGGGCCACGGGCCGGGTCCGAATTTGTATGGGTCGGGCCTAGAAAATCAGGCCCGTACAGAGCTCTTATCCCGAAAATTGAGCTTCTCCTGGTTGAGGGATTCCAAAGATAATTCCCGTACAGACGGGGGGCAGACAGACCGAATATGTACTACATAAGGCTATTAAAAACACTAAAAATAATATATGGATAGGTAGGAGGTGTAAGGTCCCATGAGGCCGTCCTGTGGGAGGAGGAGATCGACTGAGAGCCTTATAGTAGTTTCGTCAGACGTAAGTGACGCGCTTGGCCAATTCCGAAGATATCTGCCCGTCTGGGCGAAGGGAAGAATTTGAGTCATCCCCCGAATGCCACGAGTTTCCTTTGTTCTATTCCTCCTTTCTTTCCATTCTCTCCCGCTATCCTCTTTTCACCCTACATCGCGGAGCCCATTCTTCACCTCTTCTTTTTCCCGCGGTTCCTTTCTTTTTTCTTCATTTCTTATTATTCTCCTTTCTGACGTGTTTGGTAGTATTTTTATCATAGCCCTCGCCCATCTTGTTTTACAAAAGTTTGCCTAGTGAACGGATGATTCTATCTAGCCTGGATGGTATTTTATTAATTTTATGTTTAATGTTAATACTCGACCTTTTTTCTACGAAATTTGCTGTTTTAGTTTTTCGAAAATGGGATTGAGCCAGTTTATGCTTTCCTGCTGTTTGCATTAATTCATCGTCAGTTATTTCACCAATTTCGAAGTTGTTTTATGCTGGATCTTCCTCATAAATCATTGGAATGCTCCTGGTAAACACGATGGTCTCAACTTATTCATTTTGTCACGAGGAATTAAAGGTTGTAAATCACTCCAGCTGGATTGTTTTCCCGACGTATGAGGAGATGTTCTCTTCAGTTTTATCTGCCGTAAGCTTCTTTTGCCTAGTCAAAAATATCTGCGCTAAATATAAGCGGATTTATTTTCTTTTTACTCGTGTCCTTGCTCTGCATTTTATCTTCAAGCTCTTTTGTGGCGTCTAACTAAAGGAGTTATTCTTCTCCTCTTAAAACGTCGCTTTTATTCTTTGATTTATTTTTCTACTGTAAAACCTTGCAAATCGTAACGTTTATATTTATTAATGAATAAAATTAATTTTCATTTATCAAGTTTTTGTCTCCCACAAAGTATGGAAATAGGAATTAATGAAAATGAAATCGATAATAACTTTAAACTCTCTCGATATGTTATGTTATTGTTTGTTGAAGTCATCAATGACACCTACTCGCTTGATTGTGACATTGAGGATCTGAAATGGGTCAAACCCTACATAAGTAAGAAGTACGAAATATATCGTTTAATTACTGATTACCAATTTAAGTGACTTCTCATTTTGAAAAATGCGGAAAGGTATATCGTCTGCTTGTTCCTATGTTTTTCTCTCTAATTAGTGTAATGGCCATTACCAATTTGCGAAATTCACAAACTAATTATTTTATATTTGACTAGAGATTGAGAGGTGGATGAATATGTTGGTGTCGGTATCTGAGGAGAGTGTCTTCGTGTGGTCACTGGCGCTCGAAGTAATGTCATTTTTACAGTTTCTATTCGGTAAAGGCGTATGAGTCTCTTACTGCTAATATAGACATGAGAAGTGGATAGTATTAAAGACCTAATTTTCTAACATGCCTGGAGCTAATCCTGAAGAATGCTATTTTAATCTTTTTCAAAATTCGTTGGGAGAAATCGGTGTTATATTTCTTTGATATTTATGACATACTAGAAGCCTAAAGTTTCGGATACACAAAAAATATTTTTTACTACAGATTGGTATTTATGGATTCAATGCTTCGGAGTCCAAAGTTCTTTTCCGAATAATCTCGCTGTCCGGTTTTTTTTCCGGTCCTCTTCCGGTTTCGGGGAAGAAAATAAAGAAAGCAGGACATCCGCCTCACGCAGTAGCCCGGGCATAACTGATGTGCGGAAACTTTTTACGGGGGAATTTTTCCATATCCTGCCTACCGCGTTGCATTCACATGCTATCACGCATGAGAGGATTAAATTCGAAGAGTCCCTCTTGACGTTTTTCCAAACTTACGCTTCTTTTCTTAAAAAAAGGGTGATATTTTATTTTCGTAAATAATTCTGTGATCTTTTCTCCTGTGATGGTTGCTTCGACATGGACCGTTAAGAACCAAACTCTTGTGTGTATTTTTTTTGCGGATAAAATGTTATTAATTTGCAATCTCACGTAGGACTGCTCTCTATATTTACTCTGAGGCAAAACATATTTTGCGGAAATAACACTTACTTGAAGTATGTTTTTATTCGATTTTCGGCCAGTAAGTCCGTTTTTTTTTTCAAAACATTAACGTAGATAGAAACGATACCGTCATTCTTTCTTTGCCCGTTATAGTTTTTCATGAACTTTCATTATTGCTGTTGGTTTTATTTACCAATGTATTTCATTGTATTGCGAGGAGAATCTGACAGAGTATTTGGGGTCCGTGATTTTTCCTCTTTCCGATCCTCCCCTTGTAAAGTTTTCCACGTCGTCCATCACAGCTCACCATCCGTACCAACGTGTCATCCGACTTTCTGCGCACTTTCTCCCGATACCAATTGTTTTCCAATGCCTGGACAGAACAGGACAATATTTTTCCCGCCGTCCTCAATCTTCCCTCGCCCCTTCCGCATTACCTTAACTTCAAGTTCCTCGCGTTTCCCTCCCTCTCATTTTCCGATTCGCAAGAAGACTCCATCCTTCGCTTCGCTTCCATCCATTTCTCTCTTTCTCTTTTATTTCCATCAGACTTTTTCCGCATAACTTCTTTCTTAGTCTCGATATTCTACTGTCCGTTTTTCTATTCCAGTACGACCCATCGTCAGCCCCTCCCTTTTCTCTATCTGTATCCCTTTCCACACGTTCGTTCTTCCCTCTTCCGTCATTCATCGCTTTGTTATCTGTTTCTTTTATTCGGCTCTCCTCCCTCTCTCCCTTCCCGCATCGGCGATTTTTTTCTCCGGGCATGGGAACAGTAGCACGTGTGCCTCCAGTTTCTCGTTTCCCTTCCCACACTCCTCCCCGCCTCCTCTCCCTACGTGTCCCCTTTCCCCCTTCAGTATGTTCTCTCTCTTCTGCTCCCTTTTCTCCCTCGCATGCACGAGTTTTCTCCTTTGCTCCCTCTCTCTCTCTCTCTCTCTCGTATCCTCTCGACGTTTCTTTCGTTCCTTCACTTCTCTTCTCCTTCCCATTCCTCCCTCTCTGCCGTCTGTGTCACTGACGAGTCAAGTCAAGCGTTTATTTCCCGCTTCCCCCTCGCTCGTCACCAGAGCTCTCGCCCCTTCTGTCTCCCACTCTATCTCCCTCTATCCCGCCCTTCCCCTTTCTATGCGCCCGTGCCATGCCTCCCCGTCCGCCCCCTCCCCGATTCAGTCCACGCACATATCATCCCCTCGCATTCGTCTTCTCATCCCTCACCGTCCTCTAGTTTATTTCTACTCCGATCTCTCTTCTTTCTACCCACTACTATTTTCCAATTCTCCCTGCGTCTGCACCCTTTACATCTTTTTCTATCGGTGTGTATCATTCATCCCTCCCATTTTCCTATCGTCCTCCTTCCCCTCTAGTCTGTCCTCCTCCCTATTTCCCCTTTATCTCTCTCTTTTTCTTTCTATTTTTCATCTCTAATCCCCGCCCATATGAATAAATTAAATGAATTTTTCGAGCGAAGAAGAAAAATTTAGCGCGTGGATATGTATATTTGTAATCTACTCTCTTTTTGTCATTGGAAACTGAAAAACCCTTAGGGCATTGCACACGTGTTTGTGTTTGTGGTATTATAATGTGTGTGTGCGTATCGCTCTCTTCCTCTTTGTGTGTTTATTATGGCACCTAAAGCCGCGGAATAACATGCCATGGGTCGGGATAATTGAAAATCGACAGATTTCGAGCGTCCAGGTGAGTTTGAAAAAATCCAATTTCATCCGAAGCGAAAGGGCGGTGGGGTGAGGAAGAAGGGACGATGATGCCGATGACGTAGAGAAATACAGTTTTCCGGAAAGTTATCTTTTAGCATTCGTCAAAAAAACTCGTTCGCTAATGCTCTCCAGTGTTTCCCCTCGGTACTTGTATTTTTCAATTCGTTTTTCTTTTTTACGTTCGCCTCAAAACCCTTAAAGTGCCCTATTTTTAAACGAATTGCGTTCGTGCGGTTTAATATTTTTATTTTTATATTGCATTTCCAAAAAGCGGCGTAATTTTTCAATTGTTTTACCTTTTGAAAATATTGCCGATGGAAAGAAAATATTCGCCCAGGATTAAAATTTTAACAACGATGGAATTCTCGATCGTAATCGAAATAGCTATTCCTGTGAGTAACTGATATGTTTTTATATAACCCGATGAAGTGTATTTCTATTTGCGGTTTTAAATGTCTCATCTAATTGTGGGGAATTATAATCAGTATTTTATACCCGTAAGTTTGAGTACAATATTGTGACTGTGAGTGTAGATTGAAAATCGTTGCAAAATTTGATTTTTATTGTGTATTTCATGAACAATTTAAAGTATTCATATCTCACACTATTTGGATGAAAAACAACGTAACTGTGAAATTCGCTTTTTGGATAATTATTTATATCAGGTTTCTAATTAGAGTTATCTCGATTATATAATTTATGCTAACTTGCTCGCTGTCCCCTATTACCAAATTAATTACGTGGGAATGCATATATATAAGACCACTCTACGACAAGGGTGCTCAACCAATTGCGCGTGCACCACTTCATAAGTGGGGCACTGTGATCACAATTTATATAATTTGATTTTTTCACAATTAAAATATATATGGAATTGAAAACGATGATCATAAAATTCATTAGGGTTTACATTGCAATACATATTGGATTTGTTTGTGAGTAAAAGGTAAGGTTTATTATTATTACGTGTGCGTTCATTGCACGCCAAAAATTAAGCGGTGTATCGACACATCTGCCACAGAGAAAATGGCGCACAAGTGAATGGTTGAGAATCAATGTTATAGGATAAGGCTACTTAATTAAATTAGGGGATATAACATATAATCGTAAAATAAGAAAATGAAGCTCTGACGGTTTTACTCCCTAGCCCAATGGCTAGACGGCGGAATCGTTTGTCCCGTCCTTAAACTTTCCTCGAGTCCCGTAGCAATGGGTACTCCTAAATTTTTCCCACATACAGACGATTTGTTTTTTTAAATCCCGACTGTTCTTAGTTTTCATTCCGATGGTACGGGAATGCTTTATCCAATTAGCCAAATTTGCAGCTAGAGCCATTGAAGGCTCCTTTTCTATCTTTCGAGAGGGAATCAGCTGTTTTCTTGGCGCGAGGCGTTTTAGTGCGCGTGAATTTAACGCTTAGGTATAATCGGATGATAAAGGATAAATTCCAGAAATGCGTCTGGAAACTTGCTCCTTTTACGATTCGAATCCATTATTTTCATCCATAGTTCAGCTACTGTTCCCATTCCATCCCTAGTTTGCGTTCCGAGCGCATATTTTATTCCTATGCTCTTCGTTACATGGCTTTGGGTGATGCACAGTTTCTTCAGTTTCCCGGTGCTCCACGTCATCGTTCTTTTAATTTTTAGGTAACTGCCTCTCTATTCTTCCTCGCAAATTTTACGTTCCTTGCAAATTCTATCGGAACCATTTATTTTACCCTCTCTCGTTAATTTATGAAGCTTTTAGGGCCAAAATTGCCCTAATGGGCGTGGCCACTTTAAAAGCCATTGATGAATGAAGTACAAAGCTGAATTTTCCCTGAATTATCTAATTTTCATGTAAAAGCAAATTTTCTTTTGTTCCTTTGTGTCTTTGTGTATTTACCAATATATCATCTTTGGTAAAATTTACTATATATGGGCGTGAATTTAAATCTTTCGCTTTTAAATACATGAAAATCTTGTTTTTTTAATATAAAAAAGTCAGACAGCCATTTTTCAAACTCGATCTTAATTGCTTGGTTACTAGGGATGCTACGGTTGATCCTTGGCAATCAACTTTCTGGCCAGTTGCTTCAATGCTTTTTGCCCACGTTCTTCTCTAACTTATCCATCGAGGCCTAACATATTTCGAGACTTCCTCGGGCATGTGTTTTGCCGACTGATATCCCGCTGGCGTTTTCCCTCACTCGGTAGAAACTTCGCCTCGAAGGGAGAAGACGCCCCCCTGCACTAGAGCGCAACTTGTTAATGTCGGTCAGACTTTTTCTTAAGACTCGTTAGGCTTCGCGTTATGTGCAGTCCTGGTCATTATGCCGTCTGGTTCGCATATACTATTTCTTTCACTGTCTGGCCGAAAATATTCGTCTGGCAGACCGACGACCGCTAATGAATGAATCCTCTAAAGCAGGGGTTTTTTAACCTTTTTGCTCCTGCGGACCTCCCCAGATCCTCCAGTATTACCCATGGACTCCCACCAAATTTATACGACGTATTTTCAAAAGGCTCCAGTAAATTTTACAGAGAATGAGGCGTTATTATTTAAATTTAATGCTTGAGTCATGCATACGGGTCATTTTTGATGGGAAATTATATTAATATATTAGTTTCCATGGACCCTCTATAAACCTCCTGTGCCTACCCTATGGACCCTAGGTTAAGAACCGCTACTCTAAAGTCAGGAGATGAATCTAGTTTCATTGCACTGTTTATTATCCGTATTAAAATTTTATTTCTGTGATTTTGTTTAGCAATTAATTTAAATATATCCTTATTGACAGCGGCGGTAATTTAATACCAGCTCGCGTACCCTGAAACATTCTCCGCTGACGATCTAGCTTCTAGATTTGATTTTTTTGCCGCGGTTTCTCTTTTTTAGTTTTATTTATAATTCCCGTAAACATTTGGGTGATGCCGGTTGTTTCTTCATCGTTGTTTACGCTTCGTTTTTATATCGTAAGCATGTGGCCACGTGAGCACCTGCCTCGCGCCATATTTCATCCATCCCGACGGCATTCTATCGCTCCGGAAACTATATCACACACTCGGAATGCACGTGGTGTGTTCTCCCGTCAAGAAACAAATCGACACAATTTTTTTCCGCCCGACTCTGACCGAGATTCTGTTTTTTTATCGGCGCTCTCTTCCGCGTTTCATATCTCGCTCGCTGTCGTACTTTTTTTCCGTTCATTCCGTTCGAGAGGAAATGATTCGACGGTCCGTCCGTCCCGACCGGGCATCAAGCCCCACCCTCCCTTCTCCCCCTCCTCCAAACCCTCCGATTCGGATCAGCTCCCCCGCGTTCAACTGCTCCAGTCTGGGGACGATGCGAAACGAAAAGTAATATTCATCGCATCCATTTGTTCTCCCGAAGGGAGGGACGTGTGTATGGAAGAGGATGAAGAGTCGGGTATGTTGCATAATAGGAAGAGTGAATTGTGTCTGTCGCTTCTGTTATTTTCCTGTTTCGAGGGAACGGGGATCGGTTGTGATTCCTTTACTTTGCAGGGATTCTCTATAAATTACTCAATCGGGCGAGTTAAAAATACCAGAGGGAGAGAAATCGTCGTTAACTCTTTGACTAAATGGATGAATTAATTGAGTCATTTTTGCGCAGTTTGCTTCACGCAACGTATATCGCGAGCTGTTATCGTTTCAGTAATGTTGTATATCTCCTTTAAGTTTCCTAGTTGTTGCAATGATCTATGCGGATTACTTCCTTTGTACTCTGATTTAGAATTTCACGAATGAAGGGAATTATTTTATGATTTCACGCTAATCTGTAATAATCTGTCTAGAGCAACTTTCTACTGAGGAATGAAATGTAACTTACTGACAATGGAACTAGGTCAATATAGATATGGCTTCATTTTACATACTTAATAGCATCGATGTCTATTAGCATATATTCATGTTGTATTTTTAGTCGTCTGGAATTCATAATTGTGTAGAATTCAATTTCAGACGAGATGATTAATTAACCCTTGCCTTACAACTTCCCACTTAATTCACTCGGATAAATTAATCCTTTCGAAAAAAGTTTCGTCCTTTATAATTCATTAAATTCTCAGGCAATGAGTTGGGAGGGAGATGCATTTTTACTCATGATTAATTCACCAGATTATTTGTTATACACGTTATAAGCTGTTTATAGATTTTTCCTCGTCCGAATGAAGAATTTATTAGCATCGGCGCACTAAAAGCTGACTCTCCCGCTTAAAACGCTATTCTTGGCGCCCAGTGGTTTATTATTTACGTAGGAAATGGGAGGATGGCTTTGCCTGCATGGGGTGCTTCGTTTCAGTTCGTTCTAGATTTATGAGCCGTGGAATTCGCGCGGAAAATAGGGTGCCGCACTGATTAATGACAATTGGGTTACTGCGAGAGGTGCGGCCTGTGTGTGTGATACCAGCAAAGCGTCCCGTATGTGTATACGCTAAACAAAATTGCTGGTTTTGATACTTTGCCTTTGCCACACAATGGGACCCGCCTATATAGCTTAAGTCTCCCCTCCATGTTTCTATTCTCTCCTGGTTTTAATCTTGCGCGATGAGCTCGGAAAATGCTTCGCGAGAGTGCGCGTTTGGAACTGCACGCATTTGCATAGTGCTTGATCACTGTCGTAAATTTCTCCCTTACCCTCCCCTATCCTCACCGCGCGAATCTTTCATGATTTTTTTATATGTGAATCCGTTCGTTACTTATTAGATGGGAGAAGAGGACTTGCTTTATCGCTTTCGCAGTTGAAATTCGTTGGACCGAGAAGTCCTTTTCTTGCTATCATCCAACTGTATTTTTAGAATGTTTATTGTAAAAAGGACGAGTTTCATGGCGAATGTATCGTTCGGAGTTTGAGTTCTCTTTGATTTATATCAAATCTCCGCAATTTCATCTTTTAAAACTTTCATCTCGCTAAATCATCATGCAAAATTCTTTGATAACATATTTTTCATCTCATAATGTTTTGGGAATATTTCTATGAATTCATATTTTCGTTCAGACGCGAATCTCTTTAGTGTGTGTTTTATGTTATCGTTAAAGATTAGGAGAAGACAAAGAATAGAACTATGGAATTTTATTTTTCCGGTACTTACATCAATGGATGTATTTGAGAAAACATACTGCGATGGCGATAGATTTTTGATCATGAATCACATCATCACATTACATATAAATGAGTCAACGATTGAGCCAAAAATTAGTCAGATATCTTAAATGTATTTTTCTTAATAGCTATGAACATATGTGTAGTACATATACACTTGAGACTTTTCTTTAGAAAATCACATATATTTACTTCATTTAATCCAGTAGCGGACGCATCTCTGGCAAACTCATTTAACCATTACGTAATTGTCTTATTTTTCCTTAGAATATTGATTTTAAGTTAATATGTATCTGAGTACTTAGCTGCCACCCGGATTTGAATAAACTTCTATTCCCTTTGCAGTTGCTAATGAAGACGACATTTTTCTCAATGTTCGCGTATAAAGAGCAGGATTTTCCCAAAATATTCCTAATCGTTAATCTTCCATATGCCTCCCCTGTTTCGCTTTTTTATGCCCTGCTTGAAACTTCTCCTTCTCTGCAGCCATTCGGGCGAAAGATCCTTCAGGTTGCCTGTCAGGTGGTGTCGGAATAAAAGCAATGGTTATTTTTTATTTTCCCGCTGCAAAGTCGGTTTTTTCCACTCTCCACCAACCCACTTACCGTTAGCCCTTTTCCGAGTTCCTACACTTCCCAGTATGCAACGTCCATATGATAAATGGCCCAGAAATGCGCCCGCCTGGGTTGCCCTGTTTATTCCTCTGCACATTTCTGCCGCTGCTTTTTCGCGCCCCCCCCCCTCCCTCCCCCGAGAGAACGTTCCCCCGCCTCACCTAGACGTCTCATTTATATTTTCCACCCCCGAATCTCGTTTTTCACCTTTTTTCCGAATGTAATTTTTTGCCGTTGTTGTTTCTCATCCATTTAAACTTTCTCTCCCTTCTCGTGAAACTTTTGCTCGACGCCGATGTTTCGTAGATTCGTTTTCTTCCCCGTGGATTTTTTAGACTCCGGTTCGCCTCTTCGGAACTCTAAAAATCTCTTTTTCCCTCTCTCTCACACACACTCTTTGTGCGCTAGGTGTTTTGTTTGCTCTTGATCTTTATCGGATCTTTTCGGTTGCACCAGAGAAATCACCGGAAGCGAGGACAAGCTCAATGCATGTTTTATGGTTGACATTACGATGAAATCACGAGAATGTTAGTTTTTATACATATTGATCTTAAATTTAACCGTATAATGAACATAAACACGAGATGTATTTTTCGTACTTGATAGTTTTATAACGATTGAGAGAGAGCCATAAAAATATTGCGGTATAAAATAAGTAATCCTTCCAGATAATATTAAATACGATACAAAAATCGAGTAAACCTAACACTCGATTGCAAATCAAGTACGCGTGGACTTTTAAGAACAAATTTGTTAATTTTCTACGTCTTCTTGGAAATGTTTTATTTATTATATATATTTTTTATATTTTGACATTCTGCCTCACTTCCATTTTTTCATTCCGTCAAAAGTTTTTTTTCTACGCATTCGCGTCTTTTTTCGAGCACTCGGCGTGGCTCGGTTCGTCCTAAAAAAAAAAAGTCTCCCGCGTCGAGGAGCCTTTGTTTCCCAACCCGCTGCTTCCACCGACTTCTCCATTTCTCCCCCCTCTCCGCCTTTCACCCTTGCACCTGTGATACGCGCGCATCATTACCCCATCACTTATCTCCCTCATTCCGCCTCCCAGACAGTTCTGGCCATTTTTCCCGCGTCGCTACACAGGCTGGAGAACTTTTTTTCCGGATCTAGATTGAGAAGAAGCGAGTGGGCGATATTGCGTTTTGTTTTTTTATTTTTAGATTTCCGGTTATCCGGAGGCTACGTGCATTCCCCTATGACTCTATCTTGTGCTCATTTTTCTTTCTTTTCCTTCTACCATTAACTCGCTTTTAAAAATTCTTAATCGAGAATTTTAGTTGCAGCAGGAGGGAATATCTTGACGGATTTTATGGATGACTCAAAATTGGAGAATTTTTGCCAAATTTCGTCTTAGTGGATGTGAAAAATTTTACTTTTTATTTTACGGCGAGATTTCTTGGCATAGTAGCTGGGACGAATTGTATATATATATACCTATTTATTTTTCACTAGTTTTTCAACTTTTGACTTTTAGTTGAAAATTAAAGTAGATTTCCCCTTTTAAACTCTTACAGCTCTTTGTAACTTTCCTAAGCGACGACAATGACCGAAAGTTCTTTTAGGGAATGATTTTATTTCGTAGATGCACCCGTAAAAATGAGCATACGTCTATTGCGAGTTGCGAGCCCGAGAACCGCTTTAAAGAAGCGACGAGAGGTTAGCCCCGAAAGAAATGTGCCAGGGAAACGCATTGCTCTTGCATTTCGCCGAATCGCCGTTCGCGTCATAACAGTATATTAACGCGAGGGCCGTAAACATTCCGAAAATACGCCGCTCCGAGTGAATTTCGGAGGAGACGGCGGAAATTCCGCCGCGAAGGATATCGCCGCCATTTTCGCGATCGTATTCTTTCTCCATTCTAGTCCCTTGCGAAGTTGTCTTCGAGAAGCTAATGACAGTGTGCGCGACGCTTCCGCATAGAGAATTGCGCTCCTCGCGGGTGGCATTCCCAGTTGGTTCGCCTCTTTATTTCCATCCAACCTTTCCACAAACTTTTCTTACCCCCGCTCCGCCCCCATCCTCGGCCTCGGTGCTCCGCCTCTCTTCACCTTTGCACTAATCCGCCTGTCTCTCTTGCTTCGGTTCGCATTTTTACGGAGGCAATCTAAAAAGATAGTGTCTTTCTCTACTCTGCCGCGTGTATATACACATCGCAATATGGCAGAAGGATGAAGAAGGAACTCTCTCGCCTCCAACTACATCCATCCCGCCATTGCGCTCCATACTATTTTTCTCGACCATAATGTCTTGCCTCGCTGGTTTTTTTGTCCGCGTGCTGGAGACGGTCCGGAAAATAATAATAAACGGACTTTTAAAAAATTTTACCGCCGAAAAATCGCGCGTTGACGTAGTTCCTTTCTCTGCTCCATTCCTTTGCCCCGTCGGTCGGTCGGTGGAAAGGATTTTTATGCATTCCGGATCCTCTTCAGATGCGCACTCCATCAAAAATATTTTTAAAAATATTTTATAACGCTCTTCGTAGGCGAAAACATCGACCGAGGCGCTTCGACTCAAGTGCGAGAGGTATGCGAACTAATAAATTCTCCCTCGCGTTCTTAGTGCAGTCTTCGTTCCTTTTTAACTCCCATATCTTTTTCTAGTTTCCCATCCACATTCGTTCCCGCCACCTTGACTTCGGCTTCTTGTCAGCATTTTTTACTCTCTTTTAGTCATTCTATCGGGTTCCACTCCTGACCTGCGCTTGTGCACTCTTAAATGCAATAGTCAGTATTCATCATGAGGGTTTATCTCTTCCTTGTAGAAGCTCAGTGATTTATTTTGTTACCCATAATGTTCTGATTCATGGGCATTGTCGCGATATCATCGTTAATTCGTGCCATCCTTCGAATTACTAGAAAATAAGGATGTTCTTCCTCTGTTTATGTCGTAGAATACCTCACCTAGTAAAACAGCCATGAGAGTATTTTTAGCGTTTTTCTTCTATTGACCTCTTTATTCGATTTTCAACTCCAATTTTCCTACCTTCATCTGTACAAAATTTCTTTCTTTTGGTTTTATTTAACTAGAGATGCGAAAGACAAGCATGAACGACCTCTGAATTTTCTCCAGCGTAAGTAATAGCGACATTTCCTAATATTCTGAATCCTTGTCATTAGCAATAATAACGTAGTAGTATACATTTTAAATAAGCAATATATCTATACTGTTTTAACCCACAGAAATAATATAATAAATGCGCGCGCCATTTTTCTTTCTAAGTAAAAACGCATATTGATTGTTATGCTCTATTATTATTTTAACTGTTATAGTTTTATTATTATTATTCCACCCTTTCATTTTTATTTGCTTTCCTGCAGTAAATGTGCTATATAGTTGGGTTGTCATTTTCGTCAAACATTTCGGAATAATCCTTGACATAGTTCAACTTCTTAACTTCTAAATATAAATTTATCTCGCGATATTATAAAATGTTATTTATTTGAGTAATTCTAGATCTTAATTTTTAAAATAATACTTGGCGTATATAATTGTTTTATTTTTATTATTTTAGGATGAAAGATATGGCACCTGCAATTGTATATATTTTATGTACATCTTTCAGAATGTTTTTGAAAATGTTTCCATCCAAATCGTTCGCCCTTTCTAACAATGAACTATGAATCCCACCGTTGTTTTCTTCATAAAAACGTCATCGGCAATGAAGTGGAAAACTTTCTCTCTTCTTATTCTACCTTTTTTGTTTCTTAAGCATATTATTTTCCAAAGCATTACTTATCATCCATTTTAATTCCCGTTTCACTCTCCTTATATCCGTGTGTGTATATATATATATATATATATATATATATATATATATATATATATATATATATATATATAGGTATATTTATTTATTTATTTATGCCTGTTATTTTTTCTTCGTTTCTCGTCCACTTCTTTTTTATCCGCAAGGGTGCACATTCTCGTCCCTTTCATATTTTCTTCGTTCATTGACCGCACACTCCAACGGACCTAAAAAAATAAATAAAATCCTTACCTCCCAGCATGGCTCCTCTCCCTCCCCGCATCTACCATAACCATATGGTTTGATTGAGTCCGCGAGACTGTGAGCTTCCCAGCTGGGGAGGCAGGAGAGCGTGGATGGAAAGGGAAAGAGAGGTCTTGTGGGGATGAAATGGGTGGATAACTTCCTATTCCCCTCTTTGCTCTCTCTCTCTCTTTATATCGGTGTAGGAAGTAGCGAAATGGTTAGGAGAAAGCGGGAGGGAGCCATCCTATTACTTCCTCCAGGAGAGGAGGAGATGGAGTCCGTTGGTTGCGGACTGGAGAAAGGGTATTTGACGGTCGGGGGAATTTCTCTCTCTTACTCCTTCCCTCCCCACGAGTTTTCGAAGAGGGAGTTGATAGAGTCGGTTTTGGTCTTGGAGGGACAAGATTTGGGGGTGGGGGGAGAGAAGTTTTGGGAATTACGGCGAAACACAGCGTGTTTTCTGTGATTGTCTGTGGTTTTTACACCCTCGCCCGCGTTTAAAAATGTCGGTAATGTCTCCCCGCCGCTCTCTATCCCTTCAATTCCAGGTAAAGAACTAGTTTTTCGTGGTTTTATCGTTCTTTCCCTTCCCTCCTTCTCGTTTCTCCTGTATTCGCCTCCTTCATATCCTCGCTAACCGCTCCTTCAGTAATCGCCAAAAGTTCTAAACCAATAGCGTGGCTTGAGAAGGGACAGAAATGGGAGAGATTTTGTAGGCATACCAATCATAAATCCGTGTCTTTTTACGTCCCACCCGCTAAAATACCTCGCTTTCCCTCTGTTCCCCTCTTCTCTTTATTGCCGCTCTCTTTCTTTGCTTCGTTTTCCTCCCTTATTGCGTCCTAAGAATTCTCCGATTCTTATTCTCCTTCTGGAGTGAACCGTAAACAAAGCGATTCGGTCCTGGTGACCCTTGCGTACTCTACGTGATTGGCCCAATTTATTGGACTAATAAGGTCATATTCGTATATGAATTCCCGTGTGGTTTAGGATTTTCCTTCTAGATTTATTTGAAGCTTATATTTCTCTGCCTTTTCCGTGGTTTTTTTCGAACGATACGTTTTAATCATCTTAAACACGTTTTCTAGTTTACAGTGGATTTGCATGGCCTATTCTCTTTTGAAATGAATGCATGCTTTTAAATGGCATAAAGCTAGCGTATTTATCTGTATCCGAATTGTAGAAATTATCATGACTGACTACTCAGCATCGAGCATTGAAATTGTTATATTGTATATCGCAACGGACTTTCTGCAAGTTAACGACATTCCAAGTTTTAAGTTGACTTATGCTTTGCATTAACCCAAATCTTGAAACATATTCTCCGTATTGATCAGATCGCCAGGACAAAAATTTCAATGCCATATCCATGACTCGTAAAAAAAATCCGTTCTAAATCGCTCCTTCGCATTTTTCAATCTTTCATCCTCATTTTCAAAATCAAAATGTCTCCTTTTACCCATATTAGAAAATTCTGTATTGGCTGATGTCTCATTTTTGAGTTATTTAGCTACTTCTAGAGTTTGATTAAATCCTTCATTTCTATACGTATTTAATGCTTATTTCAAAGCATGCAAATGTTTAGCTGCCATATCTAACGGAATTTGAGCAGATTGTAAAACCTTACTGACTTTATTTATTTATTTAGTATGTCATACCAAATTACAATGGAATTAAAAAATTCGAAGCTGTTTAATTCATGGGAAACCTGTGAATTTTATTAGATTTTTATTTTCGGATCTTGACAAATGTTTCCTACTTCGAGTAAAGATTCTATAATTTTTGATAGTTAAAAACGTAGAGCTTTTATGCTTTCGAGTCTGGACTCCCACCTATTATTAGACAAGGGTTTTAGTGATATATCTGTATACCTCTTTAAGATATTGCATCATGCCCGGGAGGCTGCGAATATAGTGTACATACGCTGAATAACACCAAAAAGTGACATTGCTTACGGGCAGGAATAAGCCATATCACAGAGAACCAAATGTAAATTAAAGGGTCCACGTAACATGAAAAATACTCTTGAATTTAGACTTAAAATTCATGCTTGAACTCCCTGTTGATAGCCCTTCATATTCGCGCCGTTGTCATATCCTTGTCCTCTGCAATACTTCAAGGAGATTTCCGTATCATTCAGTTCTTTTAATATAGTTTCGAAAAGTCATTTTCCTGTTGCATCTGAGATTTTCAGATAACTTACGAAGTGTTCAACTAATTCTACATTATTCTTCGTCGCCGAACGGTGACGCTCTGCCTTGTCATAGCATCTATGTAAAGCGATGTTTTCACGTCCCGCGAACGTTGTATCATTTTACATGGAGTTGCGCTAAATTCAAAAGTGGAATCGGTAGGCACGGGGCCCTGGGCGACTGTCCACCTAGACCCCCCCCCCCTCCTCCCTTTAAGACGGGTCTGTTCCCAACCGTATTCACTCCATCCGACTCATGGTCCCGATCCGTATACCTTCGTACTCTGCACGATACACTTTCCTGCCATCCCTGCCTCCCCTCCCGAAATGTGAAATTGCAACGGAAATGAAATTCGGACCCCAGACCCATCATCGGAGAGAGAGAGAGGGAGGGGTAGACCTTAGTGAGGTTTTGGTATGGCGGGGAACAGATGGGGGGGGAGGGAGGGAGGGAGGTGTGTCGTGAAATGGATATTTGGGGCGAAAATGGTAGGAATAGAAGGGGGTGAGGGCTGGGGAAGGGAAATGGAGGGGGGTGGGGGAGAAAGGATGAAGTGGCATTCTGTATCGTTGTAGGTTTTGTGTCATGTGGGCTGGAAAGGGGCATAGCGGTGTATATATATCCTGCGGCTGTCCGAAATTTGTAGTTTTGTGAACGAAATATATGTATTTGCCGCTACCCTTCCAAGCCACCCTTAACCCACTCACTCCTTTTCTCGTCCTACTGGACGTTCCTTGGGAACGGAGGGTCTGCTCTTTTTCTCTTAACCTCCTCTTTCTTCCCTCTCCCTTTTCCTCTCGCTCCTTTTATTTCTCTCTCTTATTTTAACCTTTTCTCCGAAAGTACTTTTTTCGAAATGCTACGATTCTGTATCATAGCCGGGGTTTTTTGCCCACGTTTGTTTGTCGCCCATGTCCGTAAGCGTTGTGCTCGGCAAAACTAATCGAGGAGAATTTCAAGATTTTAATAGTTGTGTTTTTTCTTCTCTGAGTCTGCGCTTTGTTTAACAGTCTGGTAATAGACTTTCTTTGCAGAATTTAGGGAACTTGGGGTTTATTTATTGGAAGCAGGTTTATACTGTCTTTCATATCTAATTTTTTTCTCATTTTGAGAAATTCGAGGTCTATTTCGTAGCCATTTCTCCTTTTCAGATCTTCGCTCGGTGATTAACCCTGAGAAGTGTATGTTTGGTGTGACTTTTCAGTGCCTTATATTCCAGTTTAAGCAATCGTAGTCGATTATCTCTTTTCCGGCATATCACATTTAAGACCCCGTTTTAATTTCTTCCGAATGACGGCAATATTTTCCGGTTTTCATAATGGATAACCTTCTGGATTATCTAAATGTATAGTTGTGTCGATTTTCGTTGTCATTTTTCTCGTAATTAAGCTCTAAATGTTAAAGCTAGCGTGTGTGCGCAATTTTGTCGGCGGAACGTAAACATAAAAACGTAATCGTAGGAACTTTGTTATTTCTGTTTTCCGCCTGCGATGCGTTATTTTTTCTTTTTTCTGCGGACATATGTCAGTTAGGAGGGGAGGTCGAGAGTACTGTTTTATTACTATCGGTAAACCTTCGCGCGCCATTATGGAGTTTATCTTGCATTTATTTTATATGTACATATATATGTATTTTTTTAAGTTGCGGTCGGGCAAGGGATGTATTTATTTAGGGAGGGAGGGAAAACATGGGGATCCTTGCCAGAGTAACAGCTGACGTTTGATGCCGGTCACCGCTTCTGTTTTGTTTTAATTTCGTGCTTCGATGTCATAAATCCATCAAAAAAGCTACCCGCAATATTTATTCTGGTTCTTTTTTCTTTTAAGTTGCAATATTTTCACGCTTGCTTTCGTTTTGAGGTTTATATTCTCTGGCTCGTGAAATCAGAATTGCTTCCCTCCCCCTCCCCTCCTCGCCATCCAGTTCGATTTGCTAGAATACTCGTTTTTGCCGATGCACTATTTTATTTAAAGCTAATGTGTACGGACTGCAATTATTTCTTGCGAAAAACCTTTATGCCTCCTATATTGTGAAATTTCGCTCAAATGCGGTAATGCGGTAATTAGTGGCATCCAATGCTTTTTATTATCTTTTTTGTTTATCAATCAGTGAAATGTGTTTTATGGCGATGCTCGTTCTTTAATCTCTGCGGTAATTTTACTATTTAGCAAGACGGAAATAACACAACGTCAACCTACTTATGATTTTTTTGACTAAGCGATCTGTTTGACATGGGTGACACATCGCCGTTGTTCTTAATATTTTCGGAAGAATTTAGCTGTCCTCTATAGCGCTTTTGTTAAAGTTGTCGGATTCAATGATGATCAAGCCATAATTTTACTAATCCAAGCTTTTTATTCCTTTATAGCTGATAAATAAATTCATCTCGAATTTTCTATTTTACTTAGCAGCGTCTAAACAAGTAAAAACAAAGTAATCCCTGCACTCGGAGCACTTGTGAGGAAATAGATGTATTATGGGTATGACCTTCGGATATTTAGTCAATAACTTGCACAAAGAGACTTTTCTGTGCTTCGAGCTCGAAAGCGCACAAGTTATGATAATTTCTAAGCCTATTTTATTACATTCTTTTGATAACGAATGGAAATTTTCATTGCATATCTGGATTTGCATCTAAAAGGGAGAGTGGTAGGAGTTCTACTAAACGAATTTAGGTGTAACAAGGAATCGGAAAAAAGTTTTAGATGTCCAACTTGCGGGAAGAGAGATACGAAAATTTAAAAGCATAAATGAGAAGGAAAATTTGGGTTAGTGGGGAGGAGATTATTTTTTGGAGGTTAGGTAGGTTTTTAAAAGGAGTGGAAAAGGGGGTTTTGGAGGGAGGCAGAGAAACGCTGCCGTGGGGGGCGATAGTGGTTTCCCGGCATGCAACGTCGCGTGAGCGGATGAAAAGGAGGGTGGTGGGATGGAAAAAATATGGAGATGTAGGTTGGAGTTTTTTTATGGCGTTTTTCCCATCCCCGCATCCTTACTTATTGCCTCGGCATGCCAGCGCGCGCCCTCTATCCGTGAATCTTCGCACTATTATTCCACTTTGCTAGGTTGGCTTTACACAAAGATCCGAGTTCAATTTTCCCGCCAATTTCTATTGTATCATCCTTTTTTGTCGTACCTTCCAACGTTATTAAGATGCCAATTTATTCAAAGCGTACAATCATCGTGGCGAATCAAAGTCAATTAATTTAAATCGTGGCAGTTTCTGACATGTTGTCTTTTATTTCGTATAATATTTAAAATCCAGCAGTTAATCCGTTTTTGCATGGCTTCTCCTTTCGTTTTTGACGCAGTAAGCTAGGGCAATCGACACGAGAAGCCCCGACAGACGCGTTCACACAGTGTCTGCCAGCTTTCTCCCTCCCCTCTCTCTTAGTCTCACGATCCGTTTGAATGCAGGGTTAAAATGTCCCATCGTCCGTTGACTCACGCTTGATGTGTGTGATCTCTTCGCCATGTTCGTAATGTCCGCGTCAAGTGTCTCGCGTTGCATTTCGACGCGGTTCCAGTGTCAAATGAGGCGAGCTCACCTCACGACCGGTCTCAAGAATAAAAAGAAGCGTAAAAAAAAAATAGAACAACCGTTCGAACGCTTGCCTCCCTATGTCCCTCGCTCGCGTTTTGAAGTACTTTGTCCTCTCTTGCATCGTTGCGAGTAACGAACGAGCGGTTTAATATGTGAATAAGTTCACCTGGCCTCGCCTTTTGTTCTCTCGTATGCACTGCGCTTACTGCTTCCCTTGGTTTCCCATTGCTCATCCAGATCCATGCTTTCAATCATAAAGGAAACTTATTTTTGTCGTTTATTTCCGTTTATATAATATTTATATATTACGGTCGAAATGTCTCGGTGAAAATGCTCCTTCTTTATAATGCATACTAAGCGGGTGGAATGGTTTTTGGTTTTCAAATTCCATTGCACCAAGTGAGTTTGCATATATCATTCGCAAAGTATCTCCATGAAAGCCTTTTTCACATTTTTGCCCGAAGAAAGAAAAGTTAAGGAAAATGAAATATATCAATTCAAGTATGTAATGTCGCTGTAACACACTGTCTTCGATTTTAACTTGCTGTTTGGTATTTTCAATATTTTTTATATACGTGTTTACGAAAGTTTTCATAAAATTAGGTACAGAGGGGAAATTTTTTGAATTAAAAAAAAATATTTTTAATAATAAAATATCTCTCTGCAAAATTAATGTTTTTCAAGGTGAGATGAAATGCTTGCAGAATGCAAGCACCTTCTACTAGTGTACTAGTGTGTGTGTGTATATATATATATATAACAACTTACGGAAAAGGAAAGGTAAAATAGATATATGGATGTCAACAAGGTGTTGGGATGAGGAAACCCAGTGAGCACTCACCAATCAGACGACTTCAGGTTGGCGAGGCCCCGGGGATGTCGAAGCGACACACGTAAAATAACACAAAAACACAGAAACATCACAAACGTAAAGCGTTTGGTTTTTGGTTTTCAAATTCCATTGCACCAAGTGAGTTTGCATATATCATTCGCAAAGTATCTCCATGAAAGCCTTTTTCACATTTTTGCCCGAAGAAAGAAAAGTTAAGGAAAATGAAATATATCAATTCAAGTATGTAATGTCGCTGTAACACACTGTCTTCGATTTTAACTTGCTGTTTGGTATTTTCAATATTTTTTATATACGTGTTTACGAAAGTTTTCATAAAATTAGGTACAGAGGGGAAATGTTTTGAATTAAAAAAAAATATTTTTAATAATAAAATATCTCTCTGCAAAATTAATGTTTTTCAAGGTGAGATGAAATGCTTGCAGAATGCAAGCACCTTCTACTAGTGTACTAGTGTGTGTGTGTATATATATATATATATATAACAACTTACGGAAAAGGAAAGGTAAAATAGATATATGGATGTCAACAAGGTGTTGGGATGAGGAAACCCAGTGAGCACTCACCAATCAGACGACTTCAGGTTGGCGAGGCCCCGGGGATGTCGAAGCGACACACGTAAAATAACACAAAAACACAGAAACATCACAAACGCTTTACGTTTGTGATGTTTCTGTGTTTTTGTGTTATTTTACGTGTGTCGCTTCGACATCCCCGGGGCCTCGCCAACCTGAAGTCGTCTGATTGGTGAGTGCTCACTGGGTTTCCTCATCCCAACACCTTGTTGACATCCATATATATATATATATATATATATATATATATATATATATATATATATATATATATATATATATATATATATATATATATATATCTGTCATTTTTACTCGGTCAGTATTGATAAAGCTACAGCTATGTTTCATTCCGAAATTCATCCTATTGATGGTTGGCAGGAGTGAAGTTCTGCAAGTCCTGTAACACTTGGGTTAAATATTGTCAAAATCACCTAACAATATTACTGTATATCTGTATGAGAAAGAGGGCCGATAAAAATTCGATGACATCGAATTGTGAAGAGGTTATATTTTATATATTTTACAGGATATTGTAAGTAGGGAAAGTTATTTTGTAACGAGGCGGATGGAATGGGAAGTCCTTCGGGATTAAGGAGCGCGTAACGTTCTTGCGTTGCTTTTCTCATCGCTTAGCTGAGTTCTCCGGAAAAAAAGAAGAAGCGGGAGGTCTTCCTCACTTCGGCTACTTTGCCCTTCACCTCCTCGCACCTCTCCCGGGACTTTCCCCACGTCCAAATTCCGACCCTTTTTTAATTCTCCACGCTCATTAAATTCCTAGTCCCCCCTCCCACATTCGAGCCGCTGCCTCCCACATTTGAGCCTCCTCCTCCGACTCCTACCATCCCATAACCGCTAAGATCATCATTACTTTTATAGCATCTGCATATGCATGCTCCCAACCGTCTCTACCTACTCCGATACACACCTCTCAGACTCCCCATCTTTCTCTCGCTCTCTCTCTCTCTCTTCCTCCCTTTTCCTATCCTTCCGACCATAGTTTTTAATGTTTTCTCTCCTTGTATAAGCTTCTTAGGCAGGTAGAAAGAAATCCGTGGAGGAGAGGTCGACAGGGGAAGATAAAAATATTTTCATCGTAGGGAAATGATGCTGAGAAAATGAATTTTAGAAGAAAAGTTCTTCGACGTTGTAAGATAGGGTTAGGAAAGTAATAGCGTCGCGCCGATGCGAGAAATATGTGGGCGGAAAATAGAGCGAAAAGGATAGGGAGGTGGATGAGAGGAACGGCTGTGAAGAGAGCGAGAGAAGGGAGGGGAGTTTTAATGTTGCAAAAAATAAGTTCGCGGAGGTGCGAAGTAATTGATAAATTACTGCCGCTTCCACGGTTCTTTTACACCCTCCATCTCGAGGAGGTAAGGTCTGGCGTTTGGATATGGGCAGTCTAGCTGTGCTTGCTGGGATTAATCTCGGAATCCAAATTAATGGAGGGGGTCATTCTGGCATTAGTGTGTTTCCGTTGAACTTTTCTTCGCCTTTCAATCAGATAGGCTGAGATATTTAGTCCTTGATAAACAGCTTTTTTAGAACAAAAGTCCTGCATTTTCAGATAAGCCACTTACCTTAAACTTCAAATAGCATTTCTGAAATTAACCGCGCGAAACAATCCCGTTAAAAGACGAATGATACATAATTATTACATTGAATTGTAAAAAAATTTCAATTACTTTAACAAATAAAGATCGAATTACTTGCATTCTCTCTCTTTTTTATGGTACTGCGAGACTGTTTATAGATGGCTTTTCTAATTAGGAATATAAGAATCCCCTTCAATTCCTAGGTCGTCTTCCATTCCATTTTCTGCCTCGAAAAACGCTGCTTCCTAATGGGGAAGATTATTCAGTGATTGCTTCACTAGCTTTTAATTTCATCGTATTATTTTTAAAGCATTTTCCTCCTTGGCAGGAATGAACAAATTAGTTTTCCGAGAATCCATTTAATGATTCATTTGGAAAATAACGTCTATGCGTAAAGAAGATGATTTTTCTGTCATAAAGACAGGAGTCTTACGTCCCTCATGGCAGGTGCGCGGAAGAAAAAGGGAGAGAGGGAGGATGAAGAGAGGGAAGACGCGATGATTGCTTTCTGGAGGAGGAGTGTCCTCGATGGGCGCGAGAAACTTGAGCATTACCGGGCACTTGCGGCGCATTGAAGATGTCCTTTCTCGCGCTCTCCCATCCTCTCGCGGGGCTCTCTTCGCAAATATTGAGTGGCTCCGCCATCGTGATGATGTCAAGAGATGGCCGAGGTAACCTTAGTAGTTGGAGAAAGTGTTGATGCGGCACGTTCGTTAACATGTTATGTTTTAGGGAGTTGGTTGTCACGAGGGCGTGGTTGTTGCCCAGGGAGATCTTTTTTTTGGAAGAGGGAATGGTAGCGGCGAGTTTTTTTTCCTCTGCCGTACAGGTTGGGGAGGATGGGAGAAATGAGGGGTGGAGGGCTCAAATTAGGGAGAAAAGAGCCGTCGCTAAAAGCATGCCCCTCCACCCCGCCTCCTGTCTCTTTCTCTCTCCACGCCATTCCTCTCTTACGATTCCGTCGCCATATTCCCCCATAAAAGTCCTCTTTCGGTCCCTCGGGACGGACGCTCATTATGCGACCTCTAGAAAAATACCTTCTTGCCGTCTGTTTCGCGAAGTATAAGCCGATTTCCTCGCCTCTCCACTCTTTTGCATTTTTTCTTCGTTTTTAATCCCTTTCGTATCAACCGCTCTTATTTTCTGTACTTTTCCTGTCCATTTTTTAGCGTAGTTCTATTTGTTTAGCTTTCTGACTTAGTTATTGTTATCTAAAGCGGTTCTATGGTAATGTGAGTTTATTATGATACGGTACTAAGAGAAATGTTCATTCATCCGGTTCCCTTTGAATGAAAATAACTAAGGATTGGATTTAATCAGTGGGACCCGTTTGGGAGAATCATTCTTTGATCAACATTTCGTTCTTGAAAATCTCATATGGCCTTATTAGGAAATTTGTGGCGTTGATTTTGATATTTAACATATCGTTTCCCCGCTGGAATTATTATGATAACATTCGAGCGCGGCATAGTATTGTCCTGTTCATTATTTTTCAATTCCTTAATGTTTTCCTTTCCCGCCAAGCTTCCACGCTCTCTCCTTTTCGTGGGCTTTATTTTCCTTTACCTTTCCTCGTTCCATGTCAGGCCCAATAATTCCGAGAGCAAACTCTCCCGGTAGACTCGGAAAGACCTCGGGGGAATCGTTTTCTCATCAAAACGGAAACGTCACCGCTGCGTGCCCCATCTCTTTAGGGGCTAAATTGTTTCTCGGATTGCGGGAATGGGGTTTATTAAGTGGAAATGGACAGGAAAGTAGGGGGCGGAATGGGGGGAAGTTTCAAAGGGGGAGGGGGGAAATAAAGAAGGAAGGTTGTTTTTTTTACCTCGCGAGTGAATCTCTTTTTTTGCGCTAAGAACCCTAGAAATACTAAAGACCTTTCCTCGGCCTTGCATTTATTATTTTTATTTATCGCATCCATCTCTTCTTCCCGACCGCTCCTTCTTATAAGTCGTTTAAGTTAATTTTCTCCGCATAAAGCCCTTCTTCTCCTCTACCCACGGCGAATAATTTACTTTCCGAAACGGACTTAGTGGGCGAGAAATTGCGTAAGAAGGCCATGTGAATTGAGGAAGGGGAGAGGAGGGATTGCGGTGATGATGTAGTTGGGTGGAAAGTCTCCTTCTCTTTTCCCCCTCCTCCCGCTGTCATTCTCTCATTGAAAAAATTGCTTTTCCATTTCTAAGAACATGGAAAAATGCGCTAATTGACAAGGGAGGGCGTGTTTATTTTTCGTAATAGTTAGCATACTTTCTAATATTCCCGGAATCCATTCTGTATTTTCCCCGCCTTTCCCGCCTGCATTTTAGCCCCCAACTTTGTGATTTTAATATTTTATTTTGCGAACCTGTTTTTAATCATTGGCTAACATATGCCTCCATGTTTTATTAATCGCAGCTCGTTAGAAAATTGTTTTTGTAGAAGTAAAAATTTTTAAAATTGCCAGCAAAGACAAAATATAGTTCCTCTAATATGTTTTCAAGTTAAGACAAAAAGTCTTTTCAAGAGTTAAATTACAGGTTTTATCCTATGTTATAGCAATACAATTGATCCTTTACATGCATTGTAACAATTTACATCATTTACTATAAATGAATTTAGAATTTATCCATTTAGGGCTGGGGCTGGCAGGAAAAAACGCTCAAAAAAGGGTAGGGAATATGTGCTGGGTAAGATTTATTTACAGTAACAATATTTATATTTAACTAGGGACCTTGGAATCGAATGCAAACATAGGCCTCGACCTTCCTTTTGATGAAAGTGAACTCCATGCAAAATTTGTTTGCGCTGACTCTTGCGGTGTCCGAATGCGTCGGCGACAGACAGACTTTATATATTAAATTTATGGTGAGTCAGTCTCTGAAAAAATATGGCCTGGCATCTTGTATTTATATTTCCGTTTGAAGATTTTTTCTTAACTCGATCACGTTCTACAAATATGTATATTGATATTTTTACAGTTTTTAAGTTTATTATGAAAGGTCGTTTTGGACAGTGTAATGGAGCTCTCTTTTCACCACAGTGTCTGCCCTATAAATATGTGATAATTGAGTAAAAACGATTCTCTCGATAACTTAAGATTCCAAGAAAAAAAAGTCTCTAGGGTTATCTTTGTATCCAAAGCAAATGGAGACAGTCTTCGCAATTAATTAACTCTTTTATCGTTAGATAGCCCGAAAAGTTTCCCCCCTGTGTCTTGCCGTCCTTAAGTGTAGTTCGCAGCGTTCCTTTGCCGAGTTGTGTGCCAGCATCGGTCGTACATACGTGTGTGTATTCACACCCAATTCACTCCGGCAAGATTGCCGCGGTTTGCATGTGTCAACGGAAACCTAATACGGCAAAGTGACGACGTCCGTCCGATACGCTTTGATGTTCTCATTAGTCGCGCATGTTACACTCGGAGGCACTCGTGGCGCCGTCTCGCCCCTCCTCCCTCTCTACTCTTCCCCTCCCCTCCACCTTACTACACATTCTGTCCTTCCACTTTTTACTACCCCCTCGCTTTCCCCGTACGACCTCTCCAATTCTTCCCAGTGTCTCCCATGCTTCCTCTTAACGTGACAGTCTCTTCTCCTTCCGATTCGAGGTCTGTGGTCGAAAGAAATAGGGGTTTCTGAGGGAAAATCCGGATTTCGTGGGAAGAGACCACTATGCCATTATAATCGCATTGGCGCGGAAGATACATTTTTCGAGCATGGAAATGATTTTTTTGGCAAATTTCTCAGTTTTTCTGTTAAAATTTATTGTTAAGGGAGCTTAAGATTGAAAGTAAGGAATCTCACGGTTTCACAAGCTTAAATCGTCAGTCTAGCGTTTATTATAGGCTTTTTTGCCTTTGAGCAAACGTCTGATCGGTGTTTAATAAAAACTTTTCACCGTATATTATAATTGTAATTCGATTTCGAAGAGCATATAGAGTTCAAATGGAGCAATTGAATCGAGCGGCCAAAGGAAAGGTCACAAGTATTTACATATGCCTAAGGCTATTTATTCCGGAGAACGTTGTTATTCAGTCTCATATGAATAATATGTTCCTCTCCTCTCCTTCCTCTCTGTATATATATAAATTAATAACGTATTATATGCGTTTACCTTTCCTCGCTTTTTTGAAATGGGAAACGATGTTTGCTTCCATACGTATATATCCATAAAATGGTGTTTCCACCTCCTTTTAATCGAAATAAAACCCCTTGACTGGTTCGACTATTCTTTCTCAAATTAAATTAAATAATCGTCGAATGAATTGTTTTTTGCCTTTCGTTGTTTTGTTTTTATCGTCGTTCCTAATGTATATATGTAGGTATCGCGTTCTTCTCTCTTGTGAAGATAAGCATTAAAATCTCTTTAGATATATTTAACTTGTGTAGCTATAAAACTATAATGAATCGAATCAGGCATGACTTCGTGGAAGTAGACAATATTGTTCATATTAAATAATAAATCTGTGGTAAAGTATAAAGGTTGTCATTTAATATGAATAATAGCTATAAAGCGGTTGAGGAAAATACATGAAATTTCGCCAATCCTATTGCTTTACTTTTTTCCGAACGGTTTGTGCTATTTACATGATCGTATATGTAGCGTGCGTCCTGGTGCGTTCATAGAATGGAGTTGTGGAAGAAGGCTATAAATAAAAAATGAAAGTGAATGATAACTGTGATGAGACGCGAAATAAACTCTAGTAGTACCCTTATTTGCGCTTATTATTATTTTCACTTAATATCCGTAAATTAGGCATTTTAGCCCGGTGATGTGCATATACGCAATTTTTATTGTATTTACAATGGTTTTCATGGCTTGAGTTTTCACAGCTCGAGGCAGGCCTTCGCGGATACCGTAGCGGTCTCATTGCCTGTGAAATCCCTGCCGCACATCACCTCCTGTGAAATCCCTGCCGCACATCACCTCTTTCGATAGATATTGCCTGTCTTTATAATCTGGATGCAACGATTCATCAATGATGAAAGCACGAGTGCAGGTTTTTAGCACGTTTTTTAATGCGCTTATAGTTTTACTTTGGCGTCTTTCTGTCTGTCTGTACACTTGCTTAAATTGAAATTGTATCGAAACCGTAAACGATTGGTAGGTGAGGAGGAGGAGGGTAGAATTCTGCACTGCTGCCATATGTTGTAATTTAGATTTGGGTTTTGATAAATATACCCGGTCGGATTGGGGTCCATTTAAAATTGTTTTTTTTTAATATCTTCGAAGGTGTACAAGATAAAATGCTGAAAAGTTGAGTGTACACTTCCACATAAATACCACTTATTCATGAAAAGTTTGCACCGGGAATGTCGTAATTTATTTTGAACCTCCAGAATTTCTTACACGGTTTAAGAAAAAGAATGTAGCTTCTAATTCTTGTCACCAAATTTTGATAATTGATCGTATTTTCTTGAATTTCTACTAAAACATCGTTTTTGCGTTTTAAGTCGCATTTCATCGAATTGTTCCCATGAGGCGATTATTACCGAACTCGGCTTGAGTATAGACGAGTGAACAAATGGGTTGGTTATTATTGCCAACTTTTATATTATCTTAGTATATATATATATATATATATATATATATATATATATATATATATATATATATATATATTAGCGAACACGCTTTCCTCAGGTGTGAGTTCTCATCCAACACTGGCCGTGAACTGCCACCACTGCCGTTCACTGCCCTTTTTTCTTCATCGTCCTTTCCCTTTATTTCCTTTTCTGCCTCTTCTCTCTTCCTCTCCCTCTTTCAGCCCTCACTAACTCCCTCTTTCTTCAAACACAAAAATAAAGTGAACATCGGAAGCGCTACACTGCCTCCCGAAAATTTGAGGTCTCTTTTTCTTAAATAAAAAAATAAAATTATTTCGCCCACTTTTACAAGCTTCCATAATATCATTAAAACTTATTTTAACAAATATATTTTTTAACGTTAAACGATTTTTTACTTCTTCATTTCACCTTAACGACTAAGAAAAGCAAAATTTCTTTATCACAAAACCATCACATAATATAAGACATCAAAAATATCATAACATTTTCATAAGACCAGTGCAAAGCAAAATACGTAGTTTCATTAAATCAACCAATCGAGGGTTTCCAGTTGCGTAAGGTATCAGGCAGGAAAAGTTGTAACTATCGGTTTCTCGGCCACGTCATCTTTCAGGTAAAGTGTATTTAGGCCCACAAGATGCGAAATCTCGTAAGGACTTGTGTGAAGATGAAATAATTTACAGAACAGTTTCAGTTTGGTGTCCGATGTTCGTGGAGTGCGGAGTAGGACTATGTCCTCTTCATTAAAATTGAACGGCTCTCTTCTTTGCCTCTTTCGCTGCCTCCTCCTTCCCGTCTCTTTCAATATCCGGTAGGCCTGTAGGATCATACGGTACACCAGCTCTGGAAGGAAATTTTTTCAAATCATCCCACTCAGGATGAAGGGGTTTTCCGAAATGTAGCTCATAAGGCGTAATACCAGTGCCCTCATGAGATACCTCTTTGAAACATTTGTTGATAAGAGGCACTAATTCAGGCCATTTATGGTGATCCTCATTACAATATGCTCGAAAGATGCGAGAGTTATTTTATAACCCTTTCGCTTGTGTTCGATTTTGGTTGATAGATAGACGTGAATAATACTTCAACACCCACTGCGTTTCACATCTCTCCCCAGCGAAAACTTTTTAATTGAGTGCCCTGGTCACTGAGGACATGTTTTGGTCTCCCACACAACAAAAAGAATTTCTCCTTTAAATATTTTAAGTAGGTTGCAGTGTTAGGTTTATTAATTGGATACGTCTGCATAAATTTAGAGAAAACATCTATTACCACAAAAAGGAATTTATTTCCTAATCTGGACTTTGGCAAAGGGCAATATAAGTTTAGGGCGAATACATGTCGTGGTGCTTTAGGGATTATATTTTTCATTTGACCTGAATAACATCTGTTCGGGTGGTTATTGCGCTGGCACGTGCCACAGTGTGCTAATAAAGTTCGAACGCGTCTCCGCATTTCCTTCCAATAGAAGCATTCTTTTCGGTGAAATGGCGTTTCGTCGATTAGTTTAATTCGATGAACAAAGTTTGAGACAAGGCGCGGACGATCTGAAAAGAGGTTCTTAAATACATTTAGTAGACCATTCAATTTGTCTCTCTCGCTAAAGCTTAGTTACGATGAACAGGAATTAAGTGATCATCTTTTCCCTCCTCAGTGGGACCGACTTCTGCTTCTGTACTGCCATTAGACACGCAGGCAATTTCTTTAGAATAAATGCCGCTAGGCCCGGCCTCAAAAGGGAAGTTCACCGTGACCTTTTGAGAAATTCATTACGACCCGGTTTCGGTCAAAAAATCGATTTCCAGTATAAGTGGTTTTATCAAATTCTTAATTACTAGGCAAACGATTTTAACCATTCTCTCGTCTATCCAGAGCGGTAGGAATACTTGTTTAGAAATAGGAGACGATCTCTTACCATCTACACATACTACGTGAGAACACGAAATGGAGAGAACAGGATTTTGTGAATTCCGTTCAGAAATCTTTTGAAATAACTCTTCGGAAACGGCAGAAATTTCACTACTCGTGTCTAACATAGCTTCGACTCCTACTCCACAACACACGATATTTACTGCGGGACATTTCCGTTTCACGACTTTAGGTTTTTCCTCCCGCAAAAGATCGTCATATGAATTTCCGTCGAATTCATAGGTCTTCGTTGTAGGAAGATCCACTTTAAAATTGCCGTTTGATATTGGGGATCTGTTCAATCAAAACTTAACTAGTTTAACGGGGTTGACAAAGAGGAATCTCCGAGGTTCTGACGACGCACGGGTAAACCAACATTCCAGGCACTTTTCCCATCAGGCTCGGTAGGCACCGATTCTCTGCTGTAAGACTGGGAGTTTGTATCACCAGGGTGGGATTCGTATCCCGGACGTGATGAGTACGCATTGCGAGAGTTCCCGCGCTGGTTAGGTCCCCATTGGACTCGAGGGCGTTCTCGGCCTCCCTGAAAGGTCCCATGGTCGTACGTATTTTCTCTTTTTTGATCGTACCGACACATTAAATTAGTACTGTCGTGGTGATTCAAAAGCTTATGCATCCTATTTATGTCCAAATCCCCCGCGCTATGCAACATTTTGAATATTTGGAGGGAAATTTGTTAATGAGAGTAATTATAATTTCTTTGTCTTCCATAGGGGGTTCGCGCAACTTCACCGCCTTTACTTTTTCTATAAAATAATCCGACATCCTATCCTGGGGTCGTGGATGATATGCGCCTGTAATAAGAGACAATTTATGTTGTTGTTGGTACCGAGCCTCGAGGTCACAGTAGCGCCCCAAAAATTTATCTTTAAACTCGTCAACATTCCTAGGTGGTGAATGCCTTAGCACTCCCTTCCAGCATGCCAAGCGCCAAAATCACTTTCTGTCGCGGTGAGAACACAGAAAGGCGAAGGCACTCTTCAGCTTGTCGAATGAAGCCAACGTGTTCACTAATTCGAGCACGAAAAGTTGGCTTGGGAAACAATGTAGGTACTAAGAAGGGATGCCCACATTCGCTTGAGGCGGAATTCCTAGCCTGATAATCGTAATTTTGCATTAGGGACTGCTTACGCTCCACCGCTTCTAATCGCGAATCTAGGTCTTTTACAACCAATTCAACAACTCAATATGATATTCCGACTTCCCTTTAACCCTAGTTAACAACTTGACTTCTTTTTCAAACATAGCACTTAAAAAACGTTTAAGATCGGCGTCGGCACCATCTGAATCGCCCATTTGACTCGATTTCTCGACTCCATACACGAACGTTGGGTTTATCTTCGATAGGCATTCTTTGCCTAGCAGCATTAACGACAGGGGAATTGAGAGTGATCTCTTCATCCGAAGAGCTCCCCCAACACTTGAACTTCTTTACTTTCTCGATATGACATAAAACTATTGTCTTCAGCCATTGCGAGTATTCGCGAATACAGTAACGGGGCCTATGTAATAAAATAATCTAAGCCATAACCGCACTACTCGAAAAGGTTGGCATTGAAGGAACTAAGTCTTCAAGCTCAGAGACCCGTCAGAAAGACTACACTATGGAGAATTGGATGGGCCATAGAAAGGGATACAAGGGGTTTGGAAATTGACAAAAACTAACTAAGCCTACGAACAAAATTAAAAGTGTATGAATTGCATAAATATTCCGAAAAACCGCGAATATATCTGCGGGACTGCCGCGAGTTGGACGCCAAAATATGTAGCGAACACCCTTTCCTCAAGGGTGGGTTCCCATCCTACACTGGCCGTGAACTGCCACCACTGCCGTAGACTGATGTGGACTGCCGTTTCGCTACCCTTTTTTTTCCTTGTCCTTTCATTCCCTTCTCTGCCCTTCTCTCTTCCTCTCCCACTTTCAGCCCTCACTAACTCCCTCTTTCTTCAAACACATAAATAAAGTGAATATCGGAAGCGCTACAAGATATGTTTTGGGCCCCATCTAATCCAAAGCTACATTCATGGTTCGAACTGTCTCACCTGAGATAATCATCGCGTAAGACGAGTAATTTAGTCACCTCAGCCAACAGATGTACGCGTTGGCGCTGCGATAAATGTTAATTTAAGTTCACCTAGGAAGATAGATATATAGTATTAGTGGTATTTTTCATATTTGTCTATTTTTTAAATTGTTTTGTTTTTAGTTGTTTATTATTATAATTTAATTATTTTGACAACAGCTGTCACATTATTTGTACTATATAACCTTCTGTATTTATATTGTTGAAGCGAATCTGAACAAATTACTAGCGTCCATCATAGCAACGAGATTAAAAAAATTATTGTCATGTTCGTGGTGTAGTAGAAATCGCTCTATTTTAATGTGGATTTGTATTGTTACGAGCATTCCTACGTTTTTTGAAGGGATATTTCTGCTAATAATTGTGTTTTTATGTGTCGTAATTATTATTGATAGTGAGTTTTTATGTATCTTAAAAACTTTTTATCTTTATTCATTTAAGATTATTCTGAAAACTGTTTTCTCTATGAAAAGGCTATTGAAAACCTCGTTGGTGATCAACAGTTTCACTCCTACTAGTATCTAAAGCTGAATTACTCTGAAATAGCAGTATATTTTCGTTGATTTTAAGAAATATGAATGGATAAGTCAGTGTTTTCATTAATGAAACAAAAGATACTATCAAACTTCTTACTACTTATATACCAAACATTCTTACGTTTGCCACTGAGTTCTCTGCTTCTGTCTGCCATTCTCTCAACAGTAAAAATATTAAAGATTAAATATAGAGACTCCCACATCACTCAACAGCTGGTAGACACTTGCAAATTTTTACGCCCATGCAAGCAGAAAGGTTATCATAATTATTTTATAGAGTTTATTCATATTCAAGTATTAACTATATAAAAGTTGGTTATAAAAATTCATATTTATATCTTCACTTGTTTTCTTTTCCACTCGACTACCCTTCAGCAATGGACAGTTGATCCATACAAATTACCGTATAAACAGTAACATTTATTAAATTTGTTTATTTAAAAAAATACATGCAAAATATAATGTCAGAAAGAGATGTTGACATTACTTTTAGTATTTAAACCTGATAATACTCGATTAGTTTTTTCCCCATTTTTTCTCTATCATTGATAAACTATGAATTTATGAGAATTCCTTGAAATGACTAAGACATACTGAAATATTTCCTGTCAATACAAGTAATCAATTCGGGACTTCAACTACGGGAAACCAGCCTGCATTATTCCTGGTTTGGACTTCTTGTATTAATTGTTGTCAACCAAAACAATTAATTGTGATGCCACTTATTCTTAAAAAGATTGAGTTTTGAATGCATACTTACATACTACATATGCAGATAAGAATACGTTCAAAATTTTATTAGAAAATTCATTGCGTTCTAAACTTAAATATCATTTTGGAAGTAACGGTTATCCAGAAAAGTGTATTTTTAATCAAAATATATGTTTACGTAGAGTTATGATGCGAAATACATCGCTAACTTAGCAATTAATCATCACTCATTTAAACGCTAACCTCACCTTCACGTGGTACATCATGTTATAAAAAAAACGCGGCTCTAGCAACCAAATGTGTGGCAGTATAATCACATGAAAAATAAAAGACCCGCTAATTTAATCCGTGCTCATGGATAACACTTTACTTGTTTATGATTAACCTCTTTGTACGGCGTTGAAGCCTAGATCCGTCAGATTTTCTCACTTCCGAGGGTATTTTCTTGAACAGCCACTCGGTGGATGGGTTTTTATCGCGTCGTGACATTACCTAAGAACGAAGATGACTTGTCTCTATATTTTAATTGGTTTATAATTAGTTGTTATAAATATGAATGGCAAAATGAAAATGGCTTTTATTGTACGATATTCAAGGTTAATCTCTAATTCCTGGGTAAAACTTTTCAGCTTATCGTTTGCACTTGGAGTTTGCTGACATCTTCTTGGAGGGGAGGAGAAAATATGGTGTACCGCGGGCTTTATAATTGGTCATTTGTCACTTTCTCGTCACTCTTAAATAGTCATTATTTTTTTGCTGTCTTTTTCACTGATGAAAGGCAAAAGGACAAGGGTTTGAGGCGGGAAGGGCGGCAAATGACCACATGCGAGACTTAGTTATGGCTGTCAGGCTTCCTCGCTGGACTCTCCCTCCCTCCCCCACCCACCCCATATTTTCTCCCCCTCCTTTGCCAAACGAGGGAAGCCACCCATTTTTATTTTTGTAATCCACCTTTTTCGCGTTCGATCTTTTGGCTGTGACAGGTAGTTTTCCCGGTGCGTGAGGCACCCCCCGAAAATCTCGTTCGTTTCATCATTTTTTGTCTCACTTTCCCTCTTCCTTCCCCGAACCGAGTTCTCGTCACACTGCCGTCTTCCCCCTCCATGAACCTCTCAGCCTTTCCCCATCCTCTCTTTATCCTTTCATAACTATCGCCTCTCTCCGCGAGCGCTATGTGTGTGCGTGGGCTGACATCTTCTCGGTCAGAGAGAAAAAACCGCATCGGCAATCAAAATGCGACACCCCTATGCCGTTACGGGCAAAGTGGACCAAATAAAGAAATAAACATCAAAGGAAATGAGTTCCCCAGGCGTTCTCCACCGCTGGCCTTGCTCCCACGGGTCGCCCTTTGACTCCTGAGCTTCCTCATGTTCCCTCCTCCTCCCTATTGTCACTCACAGAGAGAGCGAATAAAGAAGGAATATATCCGTTACCGTACGGTCGCTTTTGTATTTTGTTTTTTCTTCTTTGGGAAGGAGAGAGCGAGAGGGTGGGGCATGGGGTAAAATACATTTGAAGAGGAGAGGAAAAAATGAAGATCGGCGCGCGCGCTCCGTTTTGAGCGCGGATCTATATGTGTATATATCTTCGTGACGCACCTTTGTTGCAGGTGAATCTGCGTTCCTTTTGACCTAGTGAAATTATCTGGTATTTGGGGCTGACGGTGGTGTTTTTTTAAATTAATCTATTTGTTGGCCGAAGTTACCGGGTTTTTTCACTGGCAACATTTTGTAATCTTCGAGCGTAACTTTGAGTGTGTTAGCCTCGGGGTGATATGTTTATTGCTGCTGTCGCGGAGTTAATTTAATTTTCAAACCGAAAAATATACCCATTTCAAAATGACAATTAAAACGTCTTTTTGATACGTTCCTCCTTATTTCATAGCGATTGCTTGGTATTAGTTGTATCTAATAACGCAAAGGTAAGATTTTGTGAACGTATATTACATGCTGATATTTCCTGTGGTACTTTGTTTAGTCGTTATTATGCGTTCTTTGCATGACGTAGGTAAACGCATATAGGGGAGGTCGTTTCCGTTCGTCCGTCCGTCCGCATGTTAAAACTCGGGGAACCTCTGTACGTTTGTATTTTGATGAAATTTGGTATTGGGGAGTTTTAGTAAAATTGATTTCAGTTTTGGTTTTAATCGGGCAATTTACGACCACATTACGTGGACCTATATGTAGTTTACAACGTACCTCTGTTTCATCTCGGAAATCGCAAGACGTATTTTGATGAAATTTGATATTAGGAGTTTTAGTAAAATTTGTTGACCGATTTCAATTTTGGTTAAAATCGGAAGATAATTATGACCACTTTACATGAAGACCTACATGTGGTTTACAATGTACCTGTTTCAACTCGGAAACCGCAGGATGTATTTTAATGTAAATTTGGTATTGGACAGTTTTCGTAAAATTTGTCGACCGATTTCGATTTTGGTTATAATCGGACGATAACAACGACTACTTTACGTGAAGGCCCACACGTAGTTTACAGCGCACCTCCGTTTCAACCCGGGAACCGCGGGACGTATTTTGATGAAATTTGGTATTGGGCAGTTTTACAAAAAAATTTCTGTCTCAAAGAATGACTTTGGAAACTCTGTGTACTCCGACATGGGGTAGACCTTTCCATACTTGTTAGTCTACAAGGACATATATTGAAAACGAAGATTTTAAGTTTTCTTATTTGTCTTATTACTTATCACGTGTTCTTTTGAATATATTTTTTTCAAATTCTCTCCCGTTTTTCATTGAGGTTTTGCGGTATTTTTCCTGAATCTCCTGTTGTCTTCACAAACCTAATTATAGGGTGTTGGCTCTTTTTCTCCATGCTCAAAACAACCGTTACCTTTTGTTCGTTTTTTAGCACGCTTTCTTAAAAGAAAGAATACGTGCTTATTTTGATCTTTCTATCTGTTCGTCTGTGGCCGATCAACCTCTTTTGTTTTAAGAGATATTTGGAAAATTCTTTTTGATTTCTTTTTTAAATGGTATTGTAGCCAATCTAATGGGGATATTTGGAAAATCTTTTAGCGCTGATGAATGTATGAATTTCCAATGATTGCATTTTCCAAGTAGTTCAGAGTTTTACCGCATGGTGGCTTCAAAATCGGAAAATTCGAAAGTTTGAATTGGTATTGTAGCCAAACTACTGTGGCTTCAGGAGTGAAGTTTTCACGCATGGGAAGGTCTAGTAAGCATCTACATTCTAATAGTGCGGGTTGTTCCCTTCACACGGGGGGAGGCAAACCAGAACCCTGAAAATTTTTAAGAAAACATGCTTCCACTTCTTACTTTAGCAAGGGTAACTTACTAGTTTCGTATAGTCGGATACCGTGGTACAAGAGATGGCGTGGACACACACAGTTGTAAGTGGAGAATATGATGAGTGATAATTTTCTTACTTCTCGATGTTATTTCATATTTTTTAATGATTAAAAACTCAAAATAAAGGTTCTCAGAGCTCGATGCAAATTGTTTAGCCTAATTTTAAAAGCAAGATGTTCTTTGATAATTGTTGATGAATGAAGATATGAAACAAATGAATTTTATAAATTGTTGTTAAACGTACACATAACAAAAGAACAAATGACAGTCTTTTAACTAATTAGAGCGGAAGAATGCTTTACCTAAATTACTTTTTGATGAAAAAATTAATTCTAAATTGTAAAAAAGTCATCGCTCCCTTTGAGTGAGCATCGAACGTTTTCGCCAGTGCATTTAAAATATCAAGATGTATTTTTACTTTTGATACTTAATAATTTATTTTTCGTTCTGTGTATTTCAGGAGATGAAGGTGAACTGGGCTACATCGCCGGGCAACCAACCGAAACAGGACACAAGCAGTAAGTACCGTAATTCAACGATTTTCCCCGACTTTTGAGCGTTTTGGGAGTAGATGAACAAAACGGAAAAATTATCGGATTAAATAAAAGGAAGTGATATCCTATCCGTAAACTTTTAGTGGGAAACGGTAATTAACGTTTTATTTTTCGCCCTAAAACTTTGCGGATCGCCGAAATCTATTTATTTGTCTGCGTTTGGTCGTTTCCACGAGGCTTTGTTCAATTATTGTAATTAGATTAGAGTTTTATTTTTAACATTTGGAAGTGATATTCCCATATGTGGCCTTCTGACGCAGCTTTTGATCAACGCTTCATTCCAATTCGAATTACTGAGGCAACTAATTAAATTAGCAAACGCCCTCCGGCGAATATTTATATAGACTCGTAGTCATTTTCTACGGAATGGCTAATAGATGACTCACCGTCAATTCCGAACAGAATTGGAATTATTTTTTTTTAGACAGATATAAAATGTAATAACTCTGTATCAGTTCGTCTCCAATCTACTCTAATATCTTCCCCGCGTCGATTTTATCGTCCTTAGCGCTCGGATCGATGGGATCGCATTATATTATATTTTTTCCGAATGAATCGACGTGCCATATCCGGTAATTGGCAGACATCGCGATCTGATATTTTTCACCTGACCGTTGCGCAGTTTTTTCCCGGAGTGCTTTGAAAGCCCCGTCTCTCTATCTCTGGAAAGTGTCATAGTAAGTGGAAAGGGCTTCGCCGTTTTTTATTATTTCGTTCGTTGCGTTTTTTGCACCCGTGAAAGGCACTTTGTCAGCTGTAATTCCTACACTCAATCTTTGTTCCCCTTGCGTCAGTCGAGTGCATTTTAGTACTCTCTGCAGCATGTTTCGTTTTATTATATTTTTCGCCGTCCACATCATTCCCGCCGACACCTCCCGTCAGATCTCGTCGGTAGCTTAGTGAAAGGGGGATACGGACGTCGGCGGTGCCGGCATCGTGCCTCTATTTGTCTCCGAAGGTTGCTCGCGGAAGATCTTCCTCGTCCAGGGCGCCTCACTTTTTTCGCGAGTGACGTCAGTTCCTTCTCCGGGCAGCGTGAGGGTGAAACGTCTATTAAGGGGATGGATACGTATTAATGCCCCGCACACGGATCTCCTCGCGACCATCCAACCACTTCCCCACCCCTTCCTCCCCTACACATCTCCCCTTCCTCCATTCCCTCATTTTTTCCAGCCTCTCCGTCTGCAAGCCTTTCTTCCTCTTCCCCCTTTAACCCCATGTTCGGTTTTCCACATAATTTTTCATATACGCCACTCTCCGAGGTCCCTGCATGTCAAAATCCTTTTTAAAGGTACTCGTGGACATGTTCGTCTCTTTCTCTCTTGTCCCTCTTTCCTCTTTCGATCTCTCTCTCTCTCACTGCTTACTACGCACTCTTCTCGTTGCATTAGGAAGGGCATGCCCTTTTATTATGGCTCACCGCGCTTTCCTGATGGTTTTTTAGCCTTATGGTAGAGTAATATGAGAACCACGTCGTTTTCTCGATGGTATACAGTCGGAAAAGCCCAATGCCCTAAGAGTTTTAATGAACGTTTCTGTTGTTTATTACGAATCGTATTTTTTACAATCGTATAGGGTTTGCTAATGTATTTAATCTTTCCTGTTTGTGTGTAGATCTTTCAGTAATACTCGACTTGTAGGAAATTAAGGGTTACAAATTAAGTCTTTAGGTACACGGTTGCGAAAGCGGTGAATTTCAAAGTATAGCCGTTATGCGTAGCTGGTGATATGTCAGATTTTGTTTCTTGTACATGGCTGTAATTTTAAATGTGTTTGCACGAGGAATATTACTGAGCCAGTTGCTTTTCTTGTCTTGAAAATCACTTAAAGAATCCTCCCTGATTATTTTACGCAAACGCGGAGGTAGACACACCGATCCCTTTTAAAGAGTATATCCTGAATAAAATACTTTTAATACGTCTTAGAGAAGTGGCGTAACGCCCCTCAGTTTCATTCCAAAAGCGCTGTGTCCACTCCACTAAACGGCTACTATGTCTATATCTCCACCCCTTACTTTTCCTGCGCCCCTCTCGAATCCGTTACCTCAAACCCTTTCCTTATTCCTCGCCCTATTAAATACCGTGATTCATCCCTTCCATTCCTCCACCCGCAGCTGCCGGGCTTTTCGGTATTGACACGCGCGGGAGAGGATGGCTGCGTCGCTATGAGAGACGAGGACTCTATGGCTGTTCGGGGAGATGGAATGGGTTGTTAACTGCGGTCGGTAGTTCATCAAAGGGAGAGATGGAGACGGGAGCCGGAGTCGGGGGCAGAGAGAGAGAAATGAAGGGTAAACACCGGACATGTGCAGGTGGATGTTTTGTCCGTGTCTGAACTGACGGAGGTAGAGGGGGTAGTAGCCGTGGCGGTGATAGTGCTGCCGTGGGTGTGTATGTCTGCGTGCGTATGTGTGTGGAGTCGGGGAGAGATGGAGTTCGAAATGGTTTGGTGCCCATTTCCCAGAATGCTCTGCGGTGCGTGATATGCGTTTTATGACGCCCCAGGCTACCTAAGCGGCACCCAAAACTCCCGCCGAACCCCCTCGCACACTTCCCAACGTCCCTCATCCCCTCCTCTCTCTCTCTTTTCCTCCCGCCTGCTGACTACGCTACGCTTTTCACCATTCACTCCATCTTATCGTCTTTCCCCTTCTCTCCCTCTCTCTGCTTCACATTTTTTTAAAAAGCAGTACCTCATATCGAACCATTCCCGAAGAGTTTCCCTCCTCCCCTCACTTCTTCCGCACTGCTTCTGCTCATATTGCCATCCTGTTATTCCTCTCCGTATCCGGCCCACTGGTTCGCTTTCACGTACGCGAATTTTCCCTTCTTCCCCCGGCGTTAACGACCTCCTCCCTTCCTTCTATATATCCTCCCCCAATGCCTACTCCAGATACGAAGCAACGATTTAGATATAAATGCCGTAAAATTTTAACGTGCGTACTATCATTTTTAATTATCACTGCTGTGTGAAAACGGTTTTCCTTATTCGATGACCACAGTGGGAGATATGCCGGTTCCCTCGACTCAAAAAGCGCAAACGGTGGTGTTTCAATTGAATTTATCGTTCTTCTAGATTTATGAAAATAGTCGAGTCTTATATATACGCCTAAGACGGTAACATGACATTCGATAATTAACGAATGCGTTTTACCTCTTGGAACTTCATCAAGTTGAAGGGTTCATTTTCAACCGCTGCGGTTCTATACTTTTATTTTTCTCCATACGGTAGGTATATGTTCGAATAACTGCGGCTGTGAGCGTAACTTGGCGTTGGGAAATGTCGCGTTGCCTGTCGTCGTCGATTTTTTTAATTCTTGCGAGCGTCGCTTTCTCGTTTTGGAGTAGTTCTTTTTGTCTTGACGACGTAACGGTATATATGATCGTAATATGCGGACTTGTTGTAGCAATTCAAATTAATTACTTCTCCGACCGGGGAACGTATTTAACACTACGAAAATTTTACATTTCAATAGCTAAAGTGCTTGTGACATCGTGGGCCGAAGTTGAGAAAGATTCCATTTCCGTGATGACGGAAAATAAAAGATCATTATGAAGGCCCTCTCGCTAATTGTCTTGTAGGTGTCTCGAAAACGTTGGCGCATTGCGTTCCATATAGTAAAAACGGGCGAATTTTGGGATGAAAACACGTTTTTCGCGGAATACGCAGCATCGCCACTCATAAGCACCGTTTAAGTACTGCGTTTATCTCCACATGACCTCACCCACATGCACCCACACACGCTCCCATATATGCTATGCCATCGAAGCGGACGGTTAACAATAACTCCGTTTCCAGGCAGCAAAACGCAGATCTCTTGCATGAATTATGCCTCGGTGCTCCCGCGGCGGGTATTGCCCATGGGGCTGTGCATGGGGCCATGGATGTGGCGAGGAGAAAGGTGTGTGGGAGGAGGAGGGACGAGGGTACGGGGCCGTGTGCGCCGCCTGCGCCGTAGTGGGAGAGGTTTAAGCGACGTACGTGCTTTCGAGGGTGGGGACGCAAAGAGGTACGGGAACCAAAGTGCTCGCATGCCTCCAGTAATTATAATTATTATTGCCGCTGCCATAGGTAAATCAGAGAAGGCGGGAGTAGATGGCGGAAGGAAGGGGCCGGGGTAAGTAGCCGGTCGCTCACGGTGACCTCCTCTTCCCATCCACCTAATATTCCTTCTCACTCCTCTGCCGCACCATTTGCCTTTCTCACTACGCTATATCGGTCAACCCACATCAACAGAAACTACAACGCTTTTGAATTTTTGCGTGGCGTCATTTTTCCCTTTCATTATAAGTTGCATTTTGCGAGGACGCGAGATATTTTTTCCACCTTGCACTTTATAATTTGTCTCTTTAAAAAATAAACGACCTAGCGGAAAGTCAACAAGATCTGTCGAAATATTTTCCGCACGCGTCCTGCTTTGGTGATTGTCAAAAGTAGTTGAAATTCTAGGGTCAAAGGTATGAATAGCGAAAAATAAGTGAAATGTTGGCGGATTTCAAAAGGAGCAAATTTTATTCTCTCGCGTCTAAATTTGGAAAGATGGCGAGATTAATTCGAAATCTTCTTGACTAATATGAATGTTACGGGCGCAAATGTGAGATAAAAAATAAGCACGTGATTTCGTTTTTAAAGGTAACACAAAGCGCTATTGCGCATCTGTAATACAAATAAATGCTGTATTCTTGTGAAATATTCCGCAGCTGGTTGGTATTTCAAGCAACCAATTTTTGATTCACTGTATTATGAGAAAACGTGCTTGAGTTATTCGAGGAAATACAGAACAGGTATCCCTCGTATTACGCGATTAATTGGTTCCGAGAAATCGCCGCGTAAAGTGAAATCGCGTAAAGTGAATTGATAATTATAATTGGTAAAATAGGGATGCGTTCCCCACAATCGACCTCCTTATACAATGTACACATATAAAATTACTTTACTAATTGCTCCAATTCCACCGGTCGTGCAATTACATTGTACGCAGTTTTTATTTTGATTTTTTTAAATCGCGTTATGGCGAAAACGCGTAAAGTGAGATCGCGTATAACGAGAGGTAATTTGTATTTGTAATTTGTAATGCAAATAATAACTTACCCAATAATATGAAATCCGAGATAACTACTGAAAATCGGGTATATGTATAAAAAAGATAAGGGAGAACGCACGCCTAATAGCCAAAAAAGATGACGAGAAACTAGATTAAAAATGTTTTTAAATTCCTTTCGAATTATCGCCAAGGATAAAATTTTCCCTAATCTCACCAAGAGAAAGGAAACGCCATAAAAATAGCATTAATAACTTTCTAACACGTATCCTTCTGCTCGAGGAGATGATGCCAAAGTGGGTGGGAAGCATTTTGTCGGTATTTACGGAAAGAAGAGCATTCGGGAGTTGTTCTAAAGCAAGGAGAAGATCACGAATAATGCAGGAGTATTTAAAGAAAATTGTCAAGGCGTTGGGATAAATCTGATTGTAGCAACAAAGGGTCATAAATGCGTATCTATCTGTTACTAATAGAATAGAATCTCGATTGTTGTGTGTCTCCCTCTGAATCACAGTATTTTATATGGGAGTTATGTTTACGGGAAGCAATGCAGCATAATTTTCATTCGGATCTTAAAATTGGAAATACGCGTCGAATCGAACCATATACATATTCGTTTTGAACATGAATATTTCGCGTTTTTGGGTTTAAAAATCTTCCGTCGTCAAGAGCAATCGCATTGTTGCTCTTGGACAAATTTAGGACATCACTTAGAGGTACTCCCTCGCGCTGTCAGTCTCCTTAGCGTCCAATTCTTGAGCTTCATGCATGAACTAATAAGTACGAGAATTTAATTTAAATAACAAATAATACATTTCTTCCCGTCATATGGACGGACTTTTGCAGTATATATTTATAATACTATCATTCACGGCCTAAGAACAAGCTAGTCGCTTTTTCAGGTAAATAAAGTGCATGTAAATGATCCAATGATTTTTCTTTTTTCATAAATTAACTTGATGGTTGTAGGAAGACCATAGGACCGCCAGTTTGATGCGTCTGGACGAGAGTAATCGCCTCGCGTTATGGTATATTTATTTTTTATGCGTTCCGTTTATGTATGTTGATTTTCCTCGAACATCTGATTGAATTCGCATTTTCCCACCTGTATCCAGATCTATGAAGTTTCGAAATGCTGCGCAGTTTTTTTTTATTACCAGAAGCATATAAAGCAATGCGAGGACCCTCCTATGCTAGCTTTTATCGCAAAAGGTATTAACGCCTTTAATATTCAAATGTATTCAGTATTTTTTTCAGACAGAGCCTGGAAAATTTAGCGCTTCATAGCAAACATACGCCATACGAAACGCGTTACGCTTCAATGCATTTCGGAAGCGAAACATAATTCCAACAGCTGACGAGATATTACGTTACGAATCGACCGAAAAATTTCGTGTGTGAAAAAAAATGTTTTTGTTTTCTGATACTTTTCTTTATATCCATAGTTTATTTTTAATGTTAAGTGTGTACACACAAAATTACCCCAGAATTATAACCTTTACGTTGAGCCTTTATAAGGGCTTCCTATTGCCCTCAGATCGAACGTAACCCCGACGGTATTTAGGGCTCGGTCGTCGCGGCAGCATCCCGCCCTCGCATACCTGTCGCTGAATCATTTATGTAACTATTGTTTCGATCTGTTCGTGCATTTTTCGCCCGGTGCCAATGCGTATCCCAAATAGCAAAATGAGGCGGGAAATTCAGCTGCCTCTTCTATTCTGCCAGTCCTTCTTTCGCCTATACTCCGATCTGTTTCCCACGTGCTGTTTCCCCCCCCCCCCCTTAAACCCATCCCATGCAGTTTATTCATAAGCCATTCTGTTGGCGTTTCGAAGGTGCGTAAACCGATTCGACTCATCTTGCCACACATGACTATTTTAAGTGCAATATCGAGTTTTTGGGGCGTAGCGATGAACGGGTTAAAAGCATGTCATTGACGTTATTGCCATGTCCCCACATGCGGGTTGTTTCTGTATCGGTCTCGCAGTTGCGAGCTTTGGAAGAGGACCTTCCATTGCGGCCGTAAACTTGTTTTTTTTTCGTATTTGTAGTAGTCGTGTTGGCAGAGAAAATAGATCACAGGGATTTTTCTGTTGTATTACATTTTTTCTGTTATTACTAAAATAAAATAACGAGTAAGCGAATGGCCACACTAAATTTCTCTTATTGCCAAGGAGTATAGCGTGTTAGCCAAACAATGAGGACACAATTTCAAGTTTGAAATTCGCTCAAATTGGAGTGATATTTCAAACGGCCTACCAACGAAATCCATTAATTTTATTTTTTATAATTTGCATTTAAATGGCCGAAGATAATCAAGAGGAGGAATGTATTAAAGGAGTTCAATTAAATGTGCGCAATTAACATTTATGTTGCTCGGACGGGTAGTGAACTACACATTGGTGACGGAAAGTTTGCTCAGCTGTAATCCATCTCGTTCCAATTATGCATTTCATAATTGTTCGAGAGAGTTCAACCTGTGGATAGTTTAATTCCGGAATTTTTGAAGTACCGGTGTAGTTACGTACTATTATTATCATCCTCGCCAGTTTTGAAACTGCATTCTATTTTTGAAGTTGTTTTATCCATAATGCCTTTTTTTGGTGCGCGCGCTTTAGTTAGCGTCGCGTCGAATGAATTTATTTTACCGACATTTTCCGATTTTTCAGAATGTAATTTTTGATCGCCACTGGCAAATGAACAAATCCCTCATTTTCCGCGTGGAGGAGCGCTAAGAGATTTTCATCTATTGTTGTTTTTGTCGCGGTCGAACTCATGTGGTCGAGTAATTAGCATATTCTCGATTACGTTTTAGAGTGATATGTTAAATTTCTATTGGAATACGCCCCCGGCATTGCACTTAGCAGCTATAGAGTTTTTTCCGCTTTTGTGACCTCAGCCCTTTCGTGTATATCTACGTGGAATATTTTGAATAATTTTCTCTAAATGAATTTCGCGATTGGTATATTTTGTTTGCTTCCTACTTTTATTATTATTATTTGCGATAGTGTGCTTATAACGTTTTGCCAAAATTGTTAATCGTATTCTCGGAAATAGGCGAAGCATCAACTGCATAAGCATAATATTTTGTTTTTATTTTACGTCGATGTTATATGTACAATAATCTAAGCATTATAAATAAATTTTGATAAATTTTATCAACGTTAAAGCTCGTGTACTTTTTATGTTATTTGATCGACTGTCTCGTATGCGCGTCTTTTAACCTTATTGACTCATCTCTTTTCCTTTTAAACAGAGTCACAGATTTCATGAATGGTTACACTTATTCCTTCTCTCAAGCCCCAATCATAGTAACCTTATACGTTTGAACAATGGGAGAAAATTTTGTATTTCCCCGATTCTTTACTATTCGCAAGAATAATCAACAAGGCAGCAATTTTCCTTACGATTACCCTAACTTGTAACCTTGCGATCCCATTCTTGTCGAATAAGTTTTATACCTTTCTCTCCCTCCAATTTCCGCGGTTTTTCTAACGCGCGCAGACCGAATGCGGTATCAATCCGGCATTCCTTCACCTCGATAGCAAAAATGATGGATTTATTTTTTCGTTCTATTTCCATACCCCATCTCCCTCGCCCTCCCCCCTCTCAATCCACCCACTCCTCGTACGGGAACAAGTAAATAATGCAGCAGGCCACCTATGCGGAACTTTGCCCCGCGCACCTTTGTGGCGTTTGTGCGTTAGCGGTGGAGTCCGCGCCCGTGCGTTTGTTATCGCCGGGTGAGTAAGCCGCGTGGCCCCCATCCCTCCTCTCGCCGCCCCAACCTCGCTTCGGCCCGATAAACCACGTCCCCCTCCTCCTGCCCCCCCCCCTCCTGCCTCCCCCCTCCCCGTTCCTCCCTCCTTCGTTCTAACCCTCCCGCCACGCCCACATATGCAAACGCACACATGCTCCCTTTGTTGCGCTATCGTCGATTCCAGAACTTCTCTCCTCCACTCGAGTAGCTCTGCTCGCTTAACCTCCGCTCTCGCAACCGATTTTCATTTATCCCCCATTTGCCTCTCTCTCTTTCCTTTTTCTCGAGCGTGGTGCCCGCATGTAATTTACAATCTGCTCGCATAGGGTAAGATTTGTTTATTTTTCTCTCTTTTTTCTATCGCTAATTTCCTCTCGGTCGCTTAAATGTACCGCGAGAAGAAGGGCGCATATTTTTTTTATTTTATGCTTCCTCGGTGAATTTTACATGCGCTTCGAAATGTTGGATTTTTTCCTCCGATTTGAAGGGTAGCCTGGGGTTTGTAAAAGGGTGAAGGGATGGTTGCTGGAGCTTTCGATTGGTGCTCCTCAGATCAGCTGAAGGAAAATATATTTTTTTATCTTCAACCCGCATCTTACCCCTTTACTTCTCCGCCCCCTTAGTATTCCTTTTCCCTCGGTCTGTTTTTTGAGGCGATTCGAGAATCGGCCCGAGTACCTTGGGGGATGAATGAGAACGGGTTTATTTTTCTCGCCGTCCATTTCCTCTTTCTTTTCTGTATTTTTTACGCCTGTTCCTCAGAAAAGCGCCATTTTGTTTGCCAATCTGTCGGTACGCATATATCAGGCGAATTATCACTGGATGCATTTAGATGTGATTTGTGATTTAGGCAAAATAATATATAAAAATAAAGCCTAAAATTATACCCTCGGATCTAATCACTGTCAGAACTGCCACTAAACTGAAATTAACGTTTTTGCTTAAACTCAAAATCCATCCGAGAAAATATTTTTAAAGAATATGTAGGACAACAAAATAAAAATTTCTCGCTTTTTTATAAATTTAGTAGGATATCTATTTGTAAATTAGAAGATGGTGGTCTAAAGATTTTTTTTATATCATGTATCAAGTAAATGCTTCCATTTTAACGCTGTAAACTTATTATTTATTGAGTAGCGAGACAAGAAAGGAATATCCGAGTCATTTAAGTCGACCAGGGCTGTCAATTTTCATTTATATTCAAGTGCGAAATGATAATGGTATAGTTGGGCCTCTCACTCGACCAGGACTGCCATATTGCCGGATCTTAATATGTGGACTACAGAGGTTGTAATCCTATGAGAGACCTTGATTAAGTTTGATATTTTGTTTTTTTTTTATATACTGTGAAATAATAGCGTATTGCAACCACGCCAGGATCGCCACCTTACTGAGAAATAATCTAACTTTATACTCTTGAATCTCATGAGAAAAAATAACGCCAAATTTATTCCTTGGCACTCGCGTCATTTACTTACTACTTATTTCTCTCTATCTTACTTTTCCTGTAAATATACCGTTCCAATAATTCTTTCCTGTATGCCTCGAATGGTTTTCGTTTATGTTTTTGGTAACTTGTCTGAATAGTTTGGGTAGCCCTCCTATGAATTGTAGATTTCCGTACAGATTGCCTACGTTCCCAACAAATTTATTAAATTTTCATTGAAACGGCTGATATTTTCATGTCGGAGACCCCAAATAGGGCGACTTCAGCTCTTTAGTAAATATAAGTTAAAATGGAGGGTAGTTTTTTTATTATTTAACCCCAGGGGAAAGTGTTTGGCGAACGTTTCAGAACGAAACGTAGTAAAAGAAACTTAAAGTTCGGTTCCTTCCTTCGGCGAGAGGGTGAGTTGGGAAAAGTCCGTATAGAGAGGCGGACGAGCACGTATATGTGGTTTCGATTCGTTTTTGTTTTTGCGGTTCAGTGAAAGGAAGACATAAGCTCGTGTGTCCGTGCTCTCCGCGGAGTCGGATTGAATGCTAATACCGTTCTAACCAAAGAACTCGACGCCTGGAGACTATTGGTTACATTCATAGGGAAAGCCTTCCACTTTTCTCGGAGTGTGAGCTAGGGCACAGAATGTTTTCTATGGCCACAGCGTGATGTGAAAGTGATGTGCTTTTGAGTAAAACCCTTCGCTTTATCCTGGCCGTTTATCCGTTATATTTTTATATCCCCCTCCCCTTCTCTATCATGGCCTCTTTGCCAAGTACCTACTGTTTTATTCGAGCCGCTTCAGGCCTGATCCATATGATTATTCCGCCGATCCCATTCCCTCCTCTCCCTGTCCACACACCTCCAGCGCCCCATCCCCACCTCTCCTCTGCCGCGTTAGATTATTCCAGAATTATCGGACTGAAGAGCTGCGGAAACAATTTTTCCCTCAAAAGGTTGAAGTGAAATCCCCTCCTCCTCTCTATCTCCATCCATTTTCTCCACCTCACCCTCCCATAAGCCACACCCTATCCCTCCGATACTCCGTTTTGTCCGAACATTTCCTCCCTCTCTCTTTCCCTCTGTTTATTGCCACCGACTAATGCAATCCTTCTCACGTAGGAATTTGTTTTAATTGAAGTTCTGTTGGGTGCTGATGGAAATTTCATCGCTTTTTGCGGCTGGATTGTTTTTAATACGCTTATGGCTGAGGGAAGTTTATTTTTCCCTCTCCCTTTCTCTCTACCGTAGTTTTTGTAAACGTGTCCGTAATAATTTGTGTGTGGTCTCGGTGGAATGATTCTATCACTCGTTTTTTTTAATTGTGCCAAGTGTTAATTTGAGGATTTTTTTCGCCCTTCGCCCGGTCGGATGTGACATTTAGTAGTTCACGCTGGTTAGTTATCCAAGATATTTTCTGTATTCTCGTTCATTTGTTGTTTTTTTTTTTTCGTTTTTTTATTGCCCAGTAACACTTTAAAACCTGTGTTGAGCATTTGCTGGCAATATGAAAGGAAGTTTCAGTATTATTGGGGTTTATTTATAATCAGTGCTTAGTAGTTGGTAAATAATAAAATTGTTGTTTCAAGAATGAGATTTTTGAGCACGCTTTTTATGAGTACTTTTGTTTGCATTTGGACAGATTTGAAGGGCATTGTTCTATAAAAATGTAATTTATCATTAATATTTAGAGAAGTTATATCTCAGCTGTGGTCAGCTGTAGGTTCTTATTGTCATACTTTTTCACCTTTACAGTCGACAAGTTGATTGACGTAAATTTAGTATGAGGCTACCATTTTAAATTTTATTTCTTATTCGCGTCAAGTCTTATATCACCTGTCTAACTGAATCATCCGTGAAATTGAACGTATTACCTATTTAATTACGAGGCGAATAACGTTTTTATCTCTTTCGACCGATTAATTTGTTTTGTAAACTCCTTCCGAAATTTGTACTCCAGCCTTTCCATAACACCCATACCATTACGGCATTTTCTTCTTTGTGCACAGCGCCGTGCAGAATCAAACGATTATCTTCCGCGCTGTTTACCCCGTTTTGCACTGGGAATCACGTTTACTCAATACATTTCTTCGAAATTTTTCGTAGGGGAGGTCCTTCACGGTATCATAATTTTTTGAGTGCGGTCCTAATATTGTTCTCTGCCTCTCTCTTTCCCTCTCTTTTTCTCTCTATATATCTATCCGACTCCTCGTCCTAACTCCGCCCTTTCGACCCAAAAAACTTAATACATTCCCTTTTCTCCATCGCGTGCCCTGGAGACTTGTTCGTTTGTTCCTCCCGTCCGATTCTCCTTTGTTTCGTCGTGTAGGTTTTAATTCTCCTCCCCCATCCCACCCTTTCCGTTCCGCCTGACATCAATAACAGATTTCTCTCCAATTAAGTCCATTTGAGTGGAGCGTAAAAGGTGTTGCCCCGAGGCACACTTTTTTATATAAACTCTTATATACTGTTTATTTATTTCCCCTTCCCATCCCACGCTGGTATTCGTTTCAGAGAAAGAAGCATCGATTTTCCGTACATTGCTTCCAGGCTCGTCTTCCGTTTTCCGAGTATTTTTTGCTTCTTTATACTTGAGGTTTTGCATAACTCCCCCACCTCCTCGCGCAAGCTAACTCAAGCTCCCGAATCAACGTTTGAAATTTCGTTCCGATCCCGCACTTAACGTTTGTTATAATTTTAATCTGAAATGTTATTATTAATCGTTTCTGTGTAATCTGGCTTACGCCCTTTTGTCTCCAGAATTGAGTTTCTTCGAAAAATATATTAAATTAATATCGAAGAATTATTTTTGGCCTGTTTTTTGTGGAGTTGCGTTTTGCGTTCGGTTTGAACGATTCTAATGATTTGTTCGAGCACTCGCGTTGCGTTATCGTCTTTTATGTCGTGCTCGGAAATCTCACACAACTGTCTATTTTAACGTGTTTTTAACAATTTTCTTATCTTCTGCGAAATTAATATTTTAGACTTAATTGACGGTTATGTGATTTTAATTCATTTGTAGAAGTTTTCCACATTTAGTGATTAATTATTTCTTTTTTCTTCTTATAACTGTATAGATGTCATCGCTATATACTTAACTGGTGAGGTGTGTCTACCATCTTCTTTCCTGACTTTCTTGTAAAGCATACACGTTCTTTGTCGCGAAGATGCCTTGCTGGCCGCACTTGGGACAAACGCTGGTAAAAACTTTGTCGTGCCCGAGGCATTGGTGGGAAATCGCATTATCGGGTCTCACCGATGTGTTTTACGTTATGCCTGAGGTTTCCTTTCAGCTACATCGAATGGTAGACACGCGATACCTTTTACCAACCTGCATTCCTGATGAGTAGAATTGCGCGGGAAGCCAACCCTCTGGCAGAATAGCCCATCCATGCGGAGGTTTGGGAAGATAGTGCTTCACCACTCCAAAGATCAAGTATCAAAAGCGAGCGGTCAACTTGTGGCCAAGATCGAATTTTCATGACGTATATCCGTTGCATGCCGTGTTTCTGTTGTTCCAAATGCGCGAATAAATGAGACTCGGAATACGTGAGATTTTGTTCTCTCCTCATGGTCGCCGTTGATAAAAGATGTTTCTTTGGCATCTTTTTACCTCTAATCAAATCAGTACTGATGAAGACATAAAATATTTCCACTATCTCCGGTAGTCGTTATAAGACTCAAAGCACCGATGCGGATTTAGACTACCAGGCAGCCTTCATCAGTAGTTCTTTTCGAGTCTACCGAAATACCCATTTGGTTTTTTCATAACTTTTTATGGCTATTTGAGATAACCGAGATAAAAACAATTTTTTTAAGACATTTTTGTTCGTAAGACATTTTTGTTGTCTTTATTTCTTCTGTTCCGGCTTAATTCAGATCGATACACGATTTTACTAGGTAAATGTCTTAATTAAATCTCTATAAGAATTTAACCTTCGAAAAACGTAATTTAGAACTAGGAAAAGTATAAGATGTAGTTTTCAATTTGACCGAATAACCTCGTAATGATTAATTAATGACTTTCATAGATTGTTACCAGATACTTTAATTTACGGAATATCTGTAACATATATCTCAACTATTTCTGCGGGGGATCTCAATGCGTATAAATGCACTATAAAAATTTTGAACAATGCTCACCTTCCGCCTTAACTAAGGCTAGGAAGTTCACTCTCATTTTCACGCTCCAGCGTGTATAGTTAGTCGGGGGTTATGCATCAATGCTCTCCATCGACGAATAACGCGTCGCAGCCTCAAAAATTCCATCGCCTGGGTTTGAATCGGTGACCTCGCACGGTCGCAGTCACCGTGACTCGAAACTCTCTCGTCCGCAAGAGAGGGAGGCGGCTTAGTAACTCGTAATTACACTCCGCGCGAAAGACCCAGCTTACCATCCGTTGAGATCAAAATTCTCTTGCACAGTGCATTGCATTTGAGAATTCAACGTTAACGGATAGAGGCAGTCTGAAAGAGGAATTTAAGTGAGCATTAATTGAAGCCTAGCGATGCGCTAATTGTAATCCGCGGGCGCCGTGCCTTATGCACCACCCACCTGTCGTTTGGCAGGACACTGTAGAGGGGAGAGGAATGGAGGAGAATTCACATGGTCTGTAATGCCGAGTAATTTTATTCTATTTTATTTTTTTAATTTCATCCTCACCCTCTAGGTATCCCCTACGCTTCTTCCTTTTTCCCGCGCCATTCTAGGATCAAAGTAACTAATTGCAACGTTTGAAGGCGTTACTTTTAATCCGCGAAGGGGGTCTTAGCGAAACCCCACATGCATGCAGGCTCCGTGCCATCCCCCTCTTCCTTCCTCACTCTCCCTCCTATTCGCGCGTATCTATGTATATGTGTGTGTGTGAACTGCAAGGCACGTTTCATGGGGTGCCCAATTAGGGTCATCTACTCGACATGAAATTGTGACCTGATTTCGCTTCGGCATTTCTCGCTGCAATGGTCCCTCTTTCCCTCCCACCTTCATTTTTCCCTCCCCCTCTCCGTTCGTATATCTGAGGATGAGCTTTTGTACTCACCATCCAAACGATTACCGTATTGCAACTGACTCGTACATCTTTGGGGGAATAGCGAGGGCGCATAACCTCCGCTCAGGCATTCCTTCATGTGTTTGATGGCGACGTTTGTTCCCGCGAGTATATTACACAGCGGGGGTAGCCAAAGCGTGACTCGCGAGCCGCATGCGGCTCTTATTCATTTAAATTTAATGACGTATCAAGGCATATCACTTTAGAATGCAATAACGCGATGTGACTATGAGGTTTTGGAGATGCTTAAAGGACATCCATTCTCTCTGTATTGCTTCGAATACAAGTTATGTTTACTGTTCATACAATTTTATGCGCAGAATGTGTCTTGCGGCTCTCGAACTTTCGAAGATTATAATATGCGGCTCTGAGAGTAAGTAGGTTTGGCCACCACTGTTATATAGTATACTATATTCTTATCCTCGCCATAAATTTCGGTCCAAGGATGCATTTTAAGAATTTCTCTCTCTCTCTTTTTTACTCTTAAATATTTTACGTGCTATGTTTGCCCCAAATCTAGATCGGAAAATATAGATTAGATAGAAACCGATAAAGTTGATAAAACAAATCCTCTCGTATAAGCCATTTCAACATAATGATGTTTTTTAAGCATATTCTTCACATCTGTATTCATGTAGCTATAATCTTCGCTCATTTATTCAGTGCCCGCTCTTTTGGTGCAATTTAAAATGTAATGGCTAATTGTATTTTTTTGCCAATTTTTTCATTTCGTTATAAATGTGATTATTATCTAGGTGGAATGCGACCATTATAAATAAATATCCCTGCCATGTAATGATGTTCATTTTTTAATCTTAGGATCTCTCAAAGTTAATTTTGAAGCCGCTCTTTTTATAGTTTAAATCAGTGGTGGGCAATATTTTTTACGTGGCGGGCCGCGTTGGTGGTTGCGAATTCTTCTGCGGGCCGCATTGTTAGTGGTCAGTGCTTCGACGGGGCAGATTATACATTAAATCGGTCATTTACTAGAGATTGAGGCATCACATCAGTGAAAATCTAGTCTAAATTAGGTTTTTAGGATAAACATTTCAATATAAAGTGTTTTATTGCCGTAATTTGAACATATATTTGTGTTAAATCTCTTTTTACATTCTCCATATACGAAGTATAGACAAAGTATTGTTTACCATATCTTCGCGGCCCACATGTGGCCAGCAGGCTGCTCACCACTGGTCCTAACCTTCAAAATTAACTATCATTACAATCTTACCAAAATATTTTTTGCGACAATAATTTTTACTACTGAATGCATTAATTGTCGTGTTAAATCACGGTCGATTTCATAATTTTATACTTACCGCGGATTAATTTTTATCCGTCCTGAATTCCGTCACTTCCGCAAGATAGCGAACAAATTAATGTGCGTTTTCCGCGTAATGTAACGCACCACGCGCCCTCCCAACCATTGCCCAACCTCTTTCCTGATCCTCACCCCCGATCCTCCACCACATATCTTCCCTGCACATCTCCTCACCACCCTCCTATACCTCCATCGCTCTTCTCCTCTCGTACCCCGTTCCCCTCCGATTGGTCCGATCCTACGCGAGAGTGGATGGAGGATTGCAGAACCATCCCTCGTGGGAACGGCGAAAAATCACTCCGAAATACTCCCGTGTTTTATCACGGTCACTCGTCCACATTCCCCCGTGCTCCTCCCGCTTCTCTTTTTTCCTCTCTCTCGCCAGATTGTTGATCTTCACTTTTTAATAAATACCTCTCTCTTCGGTCTGCATAACCGAAAGTACTTTAAAGTGCTCTCAGGGGAGATATTGTGACAGGGAATACCCTTTTTCCTCCCCCCTCTCTCTTTCTCTCTCTCACCATTCCATCCCGTTGCAAACACCTCTCGCTCCCTCCTTTCCCTCTATCCCCTCTCTGTTCATCCGTCTATCTCCCTCTCTCTTTCCCCCAAAATCGAAGCACACGCGGCCAAACAGCGTGGCGATCGCAAAATGGCGCAAAGGGTGCATTGCGGGTGGTGTAGATATGGCCCGAATGGGGTAGTTATGCAGTCGGATTCGATCAGCGCTCACACACACACGTAGCTAAGCGCGCGCGCACATACACACACCGGCGCGCGCGAGGAGAGGGGTCTTCCGCCGTCGCCGCCACCCGCAAGCCAATCCGGCTGATGAACGGGTGCCGGGCCGCCAAGTTAACGAACACGAGGAATCCGTGTCGTGTAAAACCCGATGAAATAATCCAAATTAATGCCTATGGGCAGAAATGAATGTTCTGTTTTATGTTTTGGTTTTTTCTCGAGGTGTTATACGTATTATCGGAGGAGAACGTATTTTCTTTTTAATTTTGCGGTACACATAGAGAGTTTTTTCTTATTTAAGTAATTGTTCCTCACACTCTGAAGGAAGAAGCTTATTATAGGTGATTTTTGTGTTATTTTATTAGACACTGTAGTTGGAACTTTTTCACGCCATACGTTTTGTAGCCAAGTAATTGAAAGTTTTCAAGCTGTATTATTTCAGTGTAAGTAATTTTTATGAATTGTATTTCATAGCCGCAGTCCGTTAACAGCATATTTATATTTTTTGTTGATTTAAATATTTCTCATTGGAGAGGCGTTTATAATTCAAATTCAGATAACGCCCACAATAAATATAATTTCTGAATTCGTAGAATACAGTACATCCACATTATATTCTATTACTAAAATTGCTGTGTGTATGTCTTTTAGTATCGCGTTTCCGCATTGAATTTTAAATATTATTTATGCATACTAATTATCTCAAACGTGCGGGAGAAATGCTTCTTCTATAAAGCAATGTAATTTTCTCTTGCAAGTTCTTGATCCCTGACTGATACAGTTGCCTAGATTTATGTGTATAAACTTGTTGTAAAGGGCCTTTTCTCTTTCGTATATTTTATTTCCTCTTCAAAGTCTTACAGCTCTTTCGGTTAAATTCGGTTACAGTTGAACATGCTACGGAATCAAGGCGAACAATAAAACGCTGGAAAAGATAGTTTAGTCTATGTCCTTCGAATGTTGAGTCTAGTAATGGGGCGTACATTTATTGTACTCTGTATCATTTTATTCCTACAGTTGTGTCTCTATACACGGTTATTTATCCATAAATCTCACTGTAAAATGAGAGCCTGTGTTTCGTTTTGTCTTATGATGCAACCTTATGTGACATAGGAGTTCAAATAGATTGGGTTATCTGGGTTGATATGTCATAATACAAAGGTAGATATCTCTATAATTTAAAAGTATAATTTAATTGGAAACTTTAATTCTAAATACCCCATTTGAAGAAAATAAATATATGTTGGACAAACTTTTAAATCATTATTTTGCGTTCGATACAGCTGAATTATATGAAGTGAAACCTTTATTTCATCGTAGCACGTCAAAGGTCGTCATCAGTCAGTATTACTCTTGAGAAGTATTGCCGGCGCAAGAAATGAATTGTCGGTAGGACAATTGTAAAAAATGTAATAATGAGTTTTGGTAAAACAACGATTCAGTATAAAATTTCTAGAATATATAGTTATATATAACTGTCGAATAAATTTGAGAAAATTTGTTAAAAATATTTATGCAGCTAGGGTGATAGTGCTATATTTTGAGACTATAGGGCGAAATATGGGCACTTATGTAGTAATTATAGATAATCGGTTTCGCTTGATTGTAAGACATTCCCCTTTCAAATGCTTGTCTTTTCTCTTCCAACACCCAACAGCTTTTTTCACCAACATATATCACCTCTACTAACCCCATCCTTTGCGAAACTCCCAGATCCTGACCATTCCGTACTTGACATAATACACACCATCGTTCTCGAATGATAAATTTTAAAGGAATTCTTGAGTATTTCTGCTGAGTTCTCACTGGAGGGTATTCCATGTAAAGTAATAAATTGCTTCAGGTTTGTGATTCTTGTGCTTGATCTGGACTAGTCATTCACAGTTCAGTTGTTTAAGCGTAATTGCCTTTTTGAAACTTATTGTTTCCTTTTTCTTCCCATTCCTTCCGTTCTCCATCCCTCCTTATTTTTACATTCGTTTTGTGTTTTAGGAAACTTCTCTCAAACACCTTTCTGAATGATACGCTTTTGTCCAGTATTTGAAAAAGCATTTGTATATTGTTTTTTGTTATAATCATATGCATATTTATGTTCATTCTTCGTGCTTTGTCGAAGTTATTCATTATTTTTGTTGCTTTTTGTATTAAATCACGAAAAATTACTTTAATGTCGGAATATCGCTCCGCTGTTTTCTTTGATGGTGAAAAATCATTTGTCAGATGCTCTGGAAGCAATGAAAAATCGCTTTGAAAAAAACTCCTGAAACCCAAATCGTTCATATCTTTACCTAGTTAGCCAAATAACTCTGGGAACTGAAATGTTGAGCACGCCATTCTTGCGTTTCGAGTTAACTAGTGGAATGGAAAAAGAAATGCTATGTTATTTAAGGATTGAAGAGATTGAATTACGGCATGGAAATTCGCTACAGTCGCCCGTTAGAAAATGTAAATATGGCTGGTGTATCTCGCTTTAACAGTTAAAATCATGTGCTGAGTATAAACCCACAACTTAAATTTCAAATAAAAAAATCGATGATATTTCTTCATAAAAGGCATGTATCACGTGAGTAACCAAGTTAAAATTTTTAATCGGTGCTTCAGATGTGGATAAGTTGTCACAAAAACGGAAAATTGCTCCATTGCGCCCGAAATTCAGTCATTTTACGTCGCGCTTTGTGAATAACTCAAATTATTACTTTTCCGAGTGATTAGTAACTTTCCACATTTCCCCGTATATATTCGGTGCGATCCAGTTAGAAATTTATCTTCTGCGCTCCGTAATGCAGATTTTTATCGAGGGGCGTAATTTCCGTCGATGATCTAACGAAGAGTAATCGTTTTTTATTTATTATTCTCGGATTAATCACGTGCCAAGGAAAATGACGGCGCTTAATCTTATTTCCAAATAATGTACATCCACTTCAATATCGCGCGATGTGATTAACTTTAGGATTTAATTTTAAAAAGATGACAAATGTTATCATATCACTCTGTCAGCGCATCGGCAGCTTTTATCATTCAGGGGTCTTTTTTATTTAATCGCCTCGTAATGAATTTTATTGCGAGCGATGCAGTTGGAGTAGATAATTTTAATCCCCATAATCCAGAGCATGCGGAGCCGTATCCAAAAACAAACTAATGAAAAACGCATGAACGCGAGTTTTTTTTATTTTTTGCCACGATAAAAATACTGACAAGATAAATGATTGATGTCATAAATAATTGACAAGCGCCGCCATCAAACGCGCGCGGTAAAAAAAAGAATGCAGCGGCTCGCATTCATCCGCTGCCGAACCGGACTAAATAAATTAACTATAAAAAAACGAGTGCATAGAATTGCTAATCAGTTTATTTTGAGGGCGCGTGCGGATTGAAATTTTTAACAAACATATTCTCCCCCCTCTCCTCCCCCTGAACGTACGGATTTATATTTTAACATTTTTACACCTGGCACACGTATACGTGTTCGAATTTGGGCATAAAGTGGAACCTCTATTGCACGAATATTAATTGTGAGCAGGAATATCAGTGATGATAATGACAGGCCTCAGGTAACAACAACTTCGTGGTTCCATTAGATTCGAGTTGTAGTTACTATAGTTATTTTGTGCATGTTAACACTTGTTGTTTTAATGAAGGTTGTTGAGGGTAGTATTTTAATCATGGCCCTAGGTTAATATATTTTGCTATTAATTGCATGTGTATACGTTGCTGTGGATGTGAGCGCATGTATGTGTTTGCATACATTTTTACGTACAAAGATGCATGCAATTATACTTAGGTACCTTCATGCTTATGCATTCTCACATGCGTACTAATATTAATAAATACGCAAATAAGCGTTGGCCTATTAATATTTGTTTACTACCCTATGAATAAAAGGAGAATATTGAGTGAATACTCCTGCAAATATCATGCGTATCTACCGGCAGCTTCATTGGAATTATTATCTTCTTTTTTTCACCTGGTCATATAACGGCGGGTTATCCCAGTCGCGACACACGTACTGTAAAACAGTTGAAGCTCCGGCTGCGTGGGATGAGGTGTGTATTTCATGAGTGGGTAGTGGGGAGAGAGGGAGGGGAGGAGAGAGAGAGAAAGAGAGAGAGAGAAAGAAAGGGGATGTAGAGTGGGTGGTTTCATGGCCTGGGTCGTGGGTAAAGGAGGGACTGGGAGAGGGAGAGAGAGGAAAAGCGACTATGCGGGTTTATGCGGGTTTATGCGGCTACGCAGGTGGACGTCAGGAGGTGGAGTGGGTGTGGCGTGTTGGGGGAGGGTGGACCCTCCCTCCCAGATGGCATGGGTTGGGGATGAGGTTTTTTTGGAATGAGGGGTCGTGCGGGAGTGTGGGAAATAGGAGTTGGGGAGGTCGGAAGCGGAGTTCCCGTGGTCCCAGCGCTGTTCCGTCAAATGACCTGAGGCCCCCCGAAGGTATGCGCGGATCGTGTTTTTCCCTCTCTCGCGTTAGTGTTCCCATATCGACTGTCTTTATTTCCTCCTCCTCTCAACCTCGTCCTCCCCCTCTGTATCTCTCTCCCGCTCTCCAAGCGCTTGCGTGAAGTACGCATGCACAAACCGTCGGAAAAACGTTATTTCAAGCATAGTTTTCTCTTATTTTTCGTTGCTCTTCTTTTTTCCCCCTCCCGGTGTCTACGTCCGGCGCGCGCCGCAGAAAGAACAGTTCGGTTAGTCTCGTGTTATTGTTTACGCTAATGTACCCTTTCCTCTCACTCACTGACTCTCTCCCTCCCTCTTCTTCCCTTTCCCTCTACCTAACTTCGCTCCTCTCTCTCCGTTTCAATTGCCCACGGAAGAAGTATATATACGCGCGCGGCGTTTTTTTCTTGTTTTGTTTCGTGCTTCGTTTATCTTTTGTTTTTTACCTACGCCCGCCCCGGCGTTTGTAAAAATTCGACGTTTTGTGTGTTTTCGTTCGGGTTTGCGTTTCTCATAAGTTTGATGGCGGCGGCCTGTGTAAACTTTTTCTTATTCTCTCGTGGGTTGTTGTTTTTCTGTTTTCGCGAGGGAGAAGGGCGCGCGCGTATATGGATTCAGTTTCCATGCGATTTCGCCAAAACTTTTCCGTCCCCTTTTTTTTCCTCCTCCACCTCCTCTGTATTTTCTCCGCGTTAAAAATTTCATTTTTCGAATGGGTTTCCCTGGAAGTTGCTCGTTTCACCTGGGGAACAAGGAGGGAGCTTTCGGGAAAAAAATCCCAGCTTCCCTCGGAAAAAATATATCCGCTCGTATTACGGTACCTTATGCTTATTGTTCAATCGAAAATTTCGCGCCCAGTAAAATTGCCTCGTTCACTATAACCCTGATTTGCGTTCCGAAGTTGCGGTAAGCGAACGAGATAAGAAATGAATATGTAAATTCAAAAATTAATGTTTGAAAAGTATTAGCGGTTTTTCGTATTTATAGCTTGATGGACTTATAATTCTATTCTAATCGTTTCGAAGATTCCAGAAGGGCGAAATGACGTAGCCTAGCTTCAGCTCTGACAGCAGGGACGTTTCCAAATCACAAGAAAGGACGGAAGGGAAAGACGAATACAACGATTACACTTATAAGTTTTGGAAACGTAGCTTTTCAGTGATTGGCATGAGTTTTACTTGAGAGCCTCTCCTCTTAGTTTTCTTTGCTCTCCTAGCTTCTTAGACTACATTTAGAGTTATACTACATTTAGAAATGGCTGGTAAATTTTTACCAAGAAGAAATTGATCCATAAAGTTATTTATTTATTTTCCTTATTTATCTCCAAATCAGCAGTTACACAATCGTTAATCTTTTATTTCGAAGCAAACTGCAGGCTTCGAAGTTTCGGATCATTTCTTTGATATTCCGCTAGTGTTCCGCTGTTTCAAACTTCCACAGCGTGTGGCAATGAGAGCAGAAGTATTTTTATATCCGGCACATCGCGGGGATTATCCAGGCGTTATTAATTCTATCCGTCGAGTGATCTCTCTCCTCTTTCCTGTGTACGCAATTCCTCCGTGAGACGCACCTGTTTCCCTCGATGCATCGCCAAGCCATTTCGCTCAGTTCGTCCCTTAAATAGAATATAAAATGCAACGTTTTACGTTCGGTCATTGTAACGCCCACTGGCTCTTATTTCTCTCTTCCTTTCAACTCCTCCCGCCGCATCCTGTAGTCTGGACCGATCAGAGGTCCGCCCACGCGGTAACAATGCGATCTCAAACGGTGGGCATTCCTACGGTGCGGTTGCACATCTAAATGCCCCCCGGAAAACGTTTCGTAACTAATGGGGAAGGCACGGCTGCATCTGTAACCTTCTTTCCAACTTATACTCGTTTCTTCGGCAGTTTTCAACGAACGATACTGTGGCATCCTTATCAGATTATCTTTCCGTCACTTCGTAGTGGAATATCTCCGAGACTTCGAGATTTTCTACCTTTATACACACACACACACAAGGAAATTAATGTATTTACGCATTTGTAGTATATATTGTTTATCCCCATTAATAAGAAGATTGTTTTCGTTGATAACAATTAATAGAACCGTATAAGAAATTTTCTAAGTTCAAAATAAATTACGACTTGCTTATTAGATTTTGTAAACTTTTCGAGAATAAGTGGCATTAATATGGAAATGTAGACTGAAATGATCAGCTTTCCATCTTTTACAACTGCGGAGATACTCAAAAAGCAAAATATTTCTGAGATTTCGAGATTTTCCTCCTTTATACACACAGAAGGAAAGTAATGCATCTACGCATTTGTAGTATATCTTATTTATCCCCATTAATACGAAGATTGTTTTCGTTGATAACAGTTAACAAAATCGTATAGGAAATTTTCTATGTTCTAAATAAATTACGACTTTCTTATTAGATTTTTCAAACTTTTCGAGAATAAGTGGCATTAACATGGAGATGTAGGTTGAAATTATCAGCTTTTCATCTTTTACAACTGCGGAGATACTCAAAAAGCAAAATTTTAAATGGGTCCCAATCTGACCTTGTAATTTTTTCAGAACTCAAAACTAAAGAAAAATAAATGGTAGAAGTACAGAAATCTACCCTCCAACGTTCATCTCTATATCGCTTACGGTTTTGTCACAATTTCAATTTGAGCAAACGCACTGACAGTCATACAGACAAACGCCAAAGTGAAATTATAAACTCCTATTAAAAAACGCTAAAAAGAACGTTTTAGTTTCTGGAACTCATTTTTAGAATACACTCCAGTGAAGACGGCTGCATTGTAACATGAATCTGATTTTCCATAGCCTTGTTATGGCCATTAGAGATACCTATGATTAGTACTTTTTTCAATTTTAATGCTTAGCGCTTATTCTTGGATTTTTTGTCTGTTGTGTGCTGATTGTACAAAACAGAAGAATTTTATTAGTATGGAAAAAAGGATGTGGCACGAGTACTAAACTTATTAGCCTTTGAAAAAGTTAATATTTCGTTTGTATTCGTGTCATATAGCAGCGTCATCCAAGGATAAACTAGCAATTAAGAATTCATCCGACGACCTTTTGATTCATCGCGTGTTCCCAGTCCAATATATTTTTTTCAGAGTACTGCGTAATTGCACATGAAGGCCTGAAACTCGTATTTGCCGACTACTATCCTTTGTATGGTCTTTTCTCCATTAATTCAGTTGGCTTTATGGCTCTATTCCTAAAATAAACTTGTCAGGTATACAACTGCCAGCGTAGTACGGTAATTACTTGATTGCTGGATAACAACAGTAACTGTTTGCTTATCCATACAAAGAAAAATTCCAGATGTATCCATGCTTCTATGAATATTTCATCGTGTGCACAGAATTACATTTTCCTTTTCGTTCCTATGTTATAGCACATAATTCGCTTGAAAATATATCTTTCTAGAAACTTGGTAGTGAATTATTTCTTACCAAATACAACATTGTAAGCGGCTTGTCGTAATGCCTTAAATGCATAGTTGCATTGAAATCCGAGCGATGCTCTCTTTTTTCCTTTAATGCAGAATAACGACCTCGGCATTTTTTTCAGATAACGTTTCTAACCATTTGGAAACGATCTCAATGCATCTAAGCCATTTAATTTGTCTTTTTTATAAATTGCCTCCCAGAATGCAGGAGTTATTACTTGTTGTTTTGGGAATAGATTTATTCATTTCCCTCGGCCTGCTAAAACCAAATGCAACATTAAATTCAACTTATAAAGCAATAAAAGGCCATTGAATGATTGTTGTTCTTGAAAATTACAATGGTAGAAGTGTACATTTGTAAATTCGTTCGCCAAAATACCTCGGTTATGAATGTTTTAATAGTAAATTAAGGTCATTATATGACTGATGTACTAAAACGGGCGTTTGTGCGAATTGAAGGTTAATGGGTTTTAATTCGATTTATCTCTTAGCATTTAGAATTAATTTTACTATCACAGCCTCATAAGTAACTCCTGTTTTGGCTATTTTCTCCTGTATTTTACTCATGATTGATTCGAATAGGTACAGAATGTATTTTTCATCGATAATGATCTGATCAAGTCATTTTTTATATTCAAATTTTTTACAAGCTTCCAATGAACGAACATGCAGTTATCCGACCGTAGACAAAGATCTTCTCGCGCGCTTATCATGTAATCCTCTTCTTCGTCGAGAGAGAGAGTCTTACCCTCGGAAAGAAAATCTCCTCGTAGTCTCTCCTCTTCCCCTTCCTTCATATCCTCGGCCACGAACGATGTCCAGAATAAATGCATTCTTCTCCCGCCTCGTTCCCTTTGAAACGATGCGCCCCTCTACCTCCCTTCCTTTCTATCTCCCCCCTTCCTTCCTACCTCCCGCCCCTCCTCCGCTGTCACTGCCCTCCGCTGCCCTTTTTATTGCAGGCCTATATCTCTTCCTATAGCAATACCGCCCCTACTCCTCTCGCGCATACTGCTCTAGACCTCGCAATTTTTACCCACTCCTCCCTCTCCTTTCATTCTCCTCTCCTCCACTCCAGCCCTCTCTCCTCCCCTGCCCTACGCGGTTGCTCTCATCCCATCGCTTCTCCTATCCGCCTATAGTTCACAAACCCCTGCCGACCACTTCCTGATCACGCTTCCATTTTTACTTGCTCATATTTTATACTTTGATGGCTATGCTCTGGCTTTTCCATTCCGCCTCTTGCGTTACACGTCGCCCTCACTCTCTCTTTCTCTCCTCCTCACCACGCCCCCTTCCTCTAACTTCTCCCCTCTAATCCCCCTTCCATTCGCAGTTCCATCACCACCCCTCCATACTCCTTCACTAAGGCTGTTTACTCGATGTATTTCGAAAAACCACCACTCACTACCCTCCCGGCGGATCCTCCTCCGCCTCTGCACTTTCCCTCTTTCTCTGCGTCTCTCGCCGGCTTTTTATTTATATTCCCTCCCACTCTGCGTTTTATATACAAACCGTGGCAACCTCTCGCAGTGCTATATCATTGGCAAAATATTGGAACAAACCTCTCATTTTTTGCAGTTTTTATAGCGGCGAGGAAATGTGTGGCATGTTTATGTGTTATTGTTTAATATTTCAATGGTTTATTGCCCGGGCGGTGGGTTTATCGCGTTAAATTCTTCACGATTCTCAATGAAATATGTAAGAAACTTAGTGTAGGTGGACGGCTGTCGTGGTTAATTGGACGACTGTTATGTTAATTTCGCAAAATGTCTAGTCGATGAAGACTTTTCGTTTAATTCTTCATGCTTTCACATCACGTTTCCGACGTATAGAATTTGTGTCATTAATTCATTCTTTTCACTGCGACCTTCTCGGAATTTCCGACCCTTTCTGATTTGATATTATCTGCCGTTTCCCCCGTTCCATTACGAGCCTACGCACTCGTTACTCTATAATCTTTCATACTTCTACTCCTTTTAGTCTTGTCAAGGATGCATCCATAGCCTTTTATATCTGCTGTCTCCTTCTCTACCTCCCCCTCGCATTATTCTCCTCCCTTCCGCCTCCCCCTTTTCTTTAGTCGAGGTCGCCATTTTTCTTTGTTCTTGATTTGAAGAAAATCCTTCCACTCTATAACACTCCCACTCCTTTCTTCTTATCCTTCTCCTCACCCGCCCTTTGCACTTCTCCCTCCCCATTCGTTTTTATTTATTTCTCATATCTCCATCTTTTTACTAGCTCGAAATCTCCCTCCATCTTCGTCCTCCCTTGTAAAGCTTGACCGTCTCTTTCTCTTTCAGTTGTGAGCCCCCTCTTCTCCCCTCCCCCTCCCTCGCTCCCTGGAAGATTGCCAGTCGACCGACAATCCCTCCCTCTTCCTCCGGACAAGGAGTGGGTGTGCGTGGTTGGTTTTCATCTCTCTCTCCCTCTGCCCTCTCGTTTCTTTTCTCTCCCTCCATCCACGCTCTTTATTACTAGCTGTTGTTGTAGCATAGTCCTTGGGAGAATTCTGGAAAATGGCATTCCTTTCCTTTTCAAATCTCACGGAATCCGGGTTTATTATGGGTTTATACTGCGCCTCTCCCCCTTTTCCTATCCTCTCTCTCCCGCTCTTACTCGTGTTATTCTATGGTTTCGGAGTTTTTTTTGCGATTATTTTTTTGCCCTTGCCCTCAAAAGAATCTCTCCAATGATCGCGATTCGTTCGTGGGTTACGGCCGATAATTTGGTGTGTGGCGGATGATGCGGAGGAAGAATGGGCGCGAATGCCGTCCCCTGAGCCTCGGCGGTGATTGATAAGAATGATAAAAATGGGGTTTTGGGAATCCCGGGCGATTGCGCACCATTAATGCGCCGACTCGTTATTTTTCGTTTTAATTCCCATTTTAACCCATTTTCAAAATAATTGGACTGATTGATGGGAGTTTTAGGTTAACCCCTAACGCCGTCCTAAGCGCGAAATGTTTGTCGCCGGTTAGTCCGGAATATCCGAACATTCGGCAGCGTTTTCAGCTACGGTCGATGTCCGCGCAGAGTGTAGGGGGGGAAGGAGGGTTTTAAGCTTATTAAATTCAAGCTGCTATAAATCACGCTTTCCTTTTTTCTGTTCCTCTCTCTTCCCATTCTCTCTCTCTTTTTCTCTCTCTCTTTTTCTCTCTCTCCATTTCTTTCTCGGGTGGAAATACCGCGACAGCCAAATTAAACTCTTGTGTGAATCAATTTACACATTTCTCATTGCAGCGACCGTCAGAAATATGCGAGAATCCTCGCGCTCTTTCCCTTCACTTCCTCCCCCATCCTCCCCCGCCGCCAAAATCGGTCCCGAGGATCATCCCCTCCCGCCAATCCCCTCCCCCTCAGTCGCACCGAGAGGGAAAATAAAGGGGCGGACGGAAAAAAGAGAGGGATGAACAAACTAGAAACAAATGAGTTATGCAATTTGTTCCGTGCAATGGGGTGTCGCCGCGGCATCGGCGTGGCGAGGATGAGGAGGTGGGAGAAAAAAATTTTTAATCGACAGAGCGGGGAGCTCGCTCACAATGTGCCCCAATGTAGCGGAGGGATAAAATATAAACGGTATAGAGGGAGGAAAGAAAAAATAATAAAGCTCGTATTTTCGGATTAAGGGGTGATTTATGGTATTTGGACATGGGTTTGGGCTTTCAGCGGGCACGACCGCGTCACACGATCCCAATGAGAGAGTTCTCTCGCCAATGGCATAAAGAACCCATGCGTGTGTTTTATAATAAATTGCTGTATAAATAAACAAATAATAGCTTTTATGTTTTGTATATGTATTTATGAATGCATATCTGTCTGTCTATGTATATAAATGTCCGTTATGCGCACAGACGTGTTGCATACCTATCGATTGATAATTTTTCTTTGCATTCGATTGCGTCGATAGAATTTTCCCATCGCCCACTCTTATATTATGCAATCTTATTAAGGGTAGGAGATGGTAGAGAAAAAGGGAGAGATGGAAAACCAACATTTTTACAGTGAAGGGAAATCCCGTCGTGAGGGTGTGTACCAGGCGGGAATATATATATATATATATATATATATATATATATATATATATATTTTAATCCGTTGAAAGTTGGTAGGGATGGACTGTTTGTAATAAGTGATGGGAATGAGAGAGGGTTGAAAATCATACGAGGAAGAGAAGAGGTGGGTGTGAAGATTTGGGGAAGAGGAGAAGGGAGTGGGTGTATATGAGGAGTTGGAGGGAGGGGAAAGGGAAAGAGTGCAGTTTGGAAACCAGGCCGTCCCGATGTATAAATCTGCGGCATTCGGGGGCGATGTATCGGCGTAGAGTAGGAGGGGGAGGGAGGCGGTGCGGAAGCGTCGAGGGAGGGATGGGGCAAAAAATGCGTGCTTGGGGAGGGAGAGTGTGGGCGAGTGTATTGCACGGGTTTGATCTGGTAAATGATGGACGTTATTCTCCCCTTTCCTCGCCATGGCCGTCCCGACTATATAACGACGCAATGGTCTGGTGGCGACCTTGTTTCCCATCGATATTTTTTTTATTCCAAATAACCTCTTCTTCGCTTTTTTTCTCTTTAGCTCAGTTGATCTAGAGGTGTAGAATAAAAATTCTCTCTTCAATAGCAATGTCTCCAGCATCTCGGAATAAAATGTTTTGTTTGCGGAACTCAAATGAAAAGCAGGAATTTTTTTATCGTGGCAAATGTGTTTTTAAAATATAATATTTCGGTTAGTTTCTTAGATCTGATGGTTGCCTGTAATCTTCTGACGAACTTGTTTAACTTTTGATAACCTTCAAGAGGTAATTTTATGTAATCTCAATGCAAATGGAGCACAAGCTACCAAAATAGTTATAATAGTATAAATAGCTTTATCGTTTCTTCTTGTAACTATAGATGGAGAAAAATAAAATAATAAAAAAGGCTATTAATGTGGCATAGCGTTAAACTGATTCTCTACCTTTATACTAGCTCTCTCTCTCTTCTCGTTATCCTTCTTCATCTTCGCAAATGCACACAAGTTTTCATTGTTTTTCTATCTGTTTTTCCTTGTGCACTGACACAGAGCAAGATTTAAAACTCGGTATTCTCAAAGGATTCGAATCCTTACTCAACGACGCTTTAAACATCTCTACCAGCGACTCCCTTTTGGTCCAGAGGAGTACATAACGCACAACCCTGGTCCTCTTAACTCTCCTTCCTTCAATTAAACTCAGATTACTCGCTGGGATGGGAGGTGGTTTATAAGTGGGGGCGCCACCAAACTTGGTATTTCCAACCCCCTTAATCTCTCTTTCTCCCTCTCTCTTTCTCTCATCTCTCTCTCTATCTCTTCCGAACTGCCTCAAAACATAAACATGTGAGAGGGAGCGTGCTCTGTTACTATGAATAATGTAATGCAACCCCTTTGACCTGCCATCCCCTATGGCAAAACGGACAAAAACTTTCTCAGCCTCCGACCTTAACCCTCTAGTTACATGATCGCACACACGTACTACCCCTTTACCCCGCTCTCTCTCTTTCTGCTTCCATCTCCTTTCGCCTCCCACTTGTCGCATGAATTCTGGTAGGAGAGATTTGTGCGTCTGAGAAGGTTTGACTTTTCTCTCTCTGGTTGTAGTTAATTTGATTGTAAACTCCAAGTCGCTTTAATCTTGAACTGTCTTACGTAAAAATATTTTGGGGTTTATTTGAGAAATTTATTGACGAAATATCCTTCTGAAAAAGTTTATTTATAGTGCAGGGTTTAAGTTTATTTTTCGCCAGTCCGCTTTAACAATGAGAGTTAGTTTATTTGTAGTTTTGATTCATTTGTGAAATTTAATTATAAATTTTAACTGTGAAATAAAATTAATAATTTGGGATATTAGTGAAAATCGCATCTAAATTTAAAAAAGCACAGAATTTAATTTTCATGGCTAAAAAACGCGCATATAATTATACAACTAAACCTATATATAAACAAATATTCAGTATTGTTCTAATTAAAACAAATTTATAATGGTGTTTTATCTTTATGGAACCTTGATGTTCAAATATAGTATATAGTATTAGCTTTATATCAGTAAATTTTAAAATAATTAATGTGATGCTATCATTCTAAATATTTAAAATAAATGGTAACAGCAAGCATTTATATAATGAAAACCTACTACGTGACCGGAACGCACTCGTAGCGAAATCTATTTTTGAGATACTTTTTGAATTTATATACACTATCAGTCTTCGCTTAAGAATACAACGCAGGCTTCGTTTTTTTAGAAAATGAGCGGTAATGAAAAGCCGCATCAAAAATTGATCGTCGCGCGAATGGAATAAAAGGTGCTATTCTAGGTTCGGCAACAGGCTTTCTAAATAACCATTCGAAAACGATGAATTTTTCCCTTTGTGTTGCCCACCCGTCATAAATGGACTCGCCCCGGGGATGAGTCGCTTTTAAAGTCGCGCGACGCTGTTCAAATGTTATCCCATGCGCTCGCTCCGAAATCCGCGACCCGGATCCGTTGCAGGCTGTTTCGGTCCACGGGCCTTAGAACTCGCCGTAACGGCTATTCATCCGCGCCGTTGTATCATTGTTCATCGGGAATTAATTCGCCTTTGAACTTATTATCAATTTACTCTTCTCTCTCCCTCTCTCTATCCCAGCCTCAAATCGCCCTTTTGATCCCCTCCTCCCTTTCTCTACCCCTCCTATCTCTCCCACTCCCTCCCACTCTCTCTCTCTCTTTCTCTCTGTGTTTATCGCTACGTCAGTTATCGTTCAATTGAAACTGCGTGACAGAGATCTGAGTGAAACTTGTCGAAAATCCCAACGTTTTTCGTTGCAAATTGGAATGGAAATACCGTATTTAAAGCAGGAATCCCCTCGGTCTCTAGTGAGAACTTCGAATGTTGAGGTGGATTGCGCGTATAGAGCGGCTTTCGCCACGCCAACTGTGGTATAGGCGTTTGTAAAATAAAACTTCCCATAATATGCGTGCGTTTGAGTGCAACGTTAGCGCTTGTTTGGCTTCGTTGACTTAATCCGTCGCATTTAAAAGGCGAGTTTGATTGATTATGAGAGTGATCGAATTATGTGTATTTAAAATTGCAACGCTTTGCTGGGCGGAATGTGCTGTTAAAAAAGGATCGATTATTCCTTTTATGTCAGCGAATGTTTGCAATTAGTTCACGCTTTGAATCTCAATCAATTAATTAATCGAATTTCTCCGCATTTTTCGAGCGTAAAACATTGTTGCACACAAAGATTGTCTATACTTCACTAGTTGTCTCGTTGAAAAAAATGTCGATCGCATTTTTATTACCACGTTGAAGTGCGTGGAATCGTTGTCTCAAGCGGTCTTGCGTCTGCATAAAAGTAATTATCGATCTGTGGGTATCTGATGGGCGAACTATTTGCGAAATTTCTGTGAACTTTCTCAATTAAGCGCAATGGCTGCGCAAATAACTCGGGAATTATTTGTTCCTGCCAACAAGCAATTTAGCCTGATTTGATTTGACCCTATTAATATATAATTTTAGCCTCGGCTACCGTATTATAGTTTTGTTCTCCGCATCCTGTTTGTATTAGACAGAAGGAAACCCATGCATATTTAATGTCGAATTTCCGGAATCTTAAGTTAACCTCCCCATTACCCGGTAAATCCTTCCCCCTCGCTCCCTCTTTCGCCATCGTGTAATTTTTGACCGGGTCTCGCCCTTCCTCCACTTCACTCCTTCCTTTCTCTCTCTACTTCTCCATTAACCCCAGCCATCCCTCCTCATAGTAACCATATATTCCTAATTAATCACCATCCATTGTAAATATTTAATTATTCCTCGGGTAGTGGAAAACCTTAAATACATATCGGCGAGTAGAATTCCGAAGTACGTTGCTCTAATGTAAACCTGGACGTTTGAATTTGCCTCGGAGGAATGGAACAGATGTCATTTTCCTCGGTTTTGGACCTCAGAGTAAATACCAGGAGACTGCTCGCCTCTCTCTCTCTCCCCCTATGTCTCTGACCCCGTCGGCGGTCGAATCCACCCTCCCACTCACCTTTCTCTCCTTTCGTCAGTCAATTAAATTGAGGGCGGAGGGCATCCCTCAGTCTACCTACCTAACCTCCGCACTCGCCTTCCACCTCTATGCCCTTCGCACTCCCCGCAAATTGCGACTCCATCTGTCCCACCTCCTCCTTTCCTCCTCATTCCCTCCTTCCCTCCTCATTCCCTCCTCCATTTCCTCCTTACCCCTTTAGGCCCTTTCTCCCCGGCCTCCTTCACCTCTCTCCCTCTCCTCTCCTGCCTCTGCCCTGCTCTTGACATCCACGAAACGGTCAGGCGTTAACGGCGTAAAAGAGATCTTGTCCGCACGCGCTCTCTTAATGAGGGTAAATATTGCGTTATTAAATGACTGTCTTCTCTGGATGGTATTTGAGTTTATTGTAGTTAACGTTATTGCTCCTTCCTAATTTTTTTTAATCTGCGTTATTCAGTTTGAAAACTCTTTCAGATATACTTTACTGCTGTCTGTATATTTGTCTGTCATCGTTCTCCAAATCTTTCATGTAGCATAATTAGTTATTCCATAGCGTCAGTATTTCTTTAATCCTTTCTGTAGTTATGTAGTTTTTCTCTCTAAGTTTATCGGGCGACTTTTAAATTCCAACGTGTTGACAGAGAAAATTATCTGCGAGAGGAAACGTCTCTCCTATTCAGTTAATTTTTTTTACGGATTTTTCGTTGATACACGAGTCCTTGCTTCACTTTGAAGGAAGAAGCATTTTGACATGCAGTCGGCTAACGAAGTTTGCGCGGAGAGAATTATAAAATTGTCTCCATTCTGTGTAAGATTTATTCAAGGCTTCTAATTTTTAAAAAGAGATGGCTTGCTTTTCCGCAGCATACCATCTTTCTGCACATTGGTAATAAGCGCCAGTGTTTCTCAAACTATGGGCCGCGGCCCCCCAGGGAACCGCAAATTTATATTAGATGCAAGGTGAAATGCTAAAAATAAAGTTTTCGCGAGTATGAAAAATTTATCAGGGAATTTTTTGAAAAGACGATAAGGTAACAATTATTAATAGTTACATAAAATGAAAAAATTGCAATTAAGTTCATTATTTTTACTATTTTCAATTCAAAGGAGACAGCATGATATTCAAGGGGGGCGCGACAATTTAAGAACCACTGGCCTATGCGTTGGTTGGATAGAATTTCTTTGCGGTCATCGAGTGTACGTTTTCATGTCTTCTCTCCGTCATTCTCTTCCTTCACGCCCCACACGAGCGGCAATCAAACCTTTCCGTCGCTCTCTCCCGTCCATCTTTCCTTCTGCAATCTTCATCGTCCGTTCCGCTTTTTCTGTACGCTGCGTATAGCCCCCGTTTTCCTCAACCAGTTTCCATAACTCTTACCTGCTCATTTTCCGACCTCTCTACCTGTTTCATTTTCTCTCATCCATACTTTTGGATAGATTTCCTGGCGGAAGCAATCCTTGTGCACTTCTTCTCTCCCTCCACTTTCATCTCGACGAAGTCTTCCGTAAAATTCTTCCCTAGGGCACATTTCTCTCTTTCTTCTGCCTTTTCATCTCCCGTGCCTCAACATCCGTTTATCTCTCTATCTCCCTTTCTTCGTTCCGTCCCTATATAAGGCTTCTCATAGCGACCTCCCTTTTGGCCCTAAAATCTCTACGCTCACATCTCCCCTCCCTCGCTATCCTAACCCTCTTTTGCCAAGGCTCCTTCTACTCATTCATACTCACCTGCCTTCGTTGCCGTGAAAATTAGGAGTTATGGGCTCCACAAATGTGCCTGCCTGTCTGGGATGGGTTAAAACAGTAGTGAGGAGAGGGGAAGAGGGCGTTTTCATAGGGAAGGGAGTGTGTATGTGCGCGCGCTGCGTGTTTCGTGGTAGAGGTGCAATGAGCGTGGAGAAGGGGCTTGAAAGGTATGGAGGTTCCCGGAAAAAGGGGTTTTATATTTTTTGGTGTGGTTTTTGGACGACGTTGAAAGGGTTTTCAAGTTTTTTTATAAAAAGAATGGAAATCGTACAGGAGTTTGGTCTTAGAGTTTATTGCGTTCTCGCAAATGAAATATCGCTTTGTAATTAGGCGCTGTTTGCGTTTTGATAAATGATCTGTTTTCCATGTTAATGGAGATATCGATATGTTATTCTCTCGTTGTTCTAATTTTTATTAAACTTAATATAGGTAAGTACGTTCTGCAGCTAAAAGTAAATCTCAGTGATAAATGGATTTCCTTATGATATCCCAGTTATAAAATGTGTATTTTTGAGTGATTGTGGAAGTTGTATTATTTTTCCTTGTAGTTTTAACACGTAAACATTGCGTTAAAATGATAATGTATCAATTATTGTATGATAAACATAGAGAACTTATGCGATCGAGTAAAACGCATTTGGGATTCAGCTACAGCTATTTAGTCCTCACGAGCGCAAATAGAAAATTAAAAATATTTCGTGTTCTGTAAATGATTACACAAAGAAACGAGATTTGCTTGGCTGTTGGGTACACTGGCGGGAGCCTTTTAGTACGTAATAATTTAAGGGCACCGTCGTAAACGGTTATCTTGCTATGTCTTGGGTGCGACGGGTCGCGAGAATACTGGCGCTGGCTGATGGAGTAAGAAAACACCGGTATGACCTACGTAGTCTCCTCACAGGAAAATGATGGATCGAGGATGTTATAGAAGGGTTTCGCGGAGAATAGGAATTAGGGAAGACTCATAAAGAGATGCTTTGGAAAGTTTGAACAACGCCACAAGAAAATGTTTGATTTATGGGGAGATAATTTGGACCATACCCTTCGACATTGTCGCCTTGCTAAATAATGATTGAGCTGTATTTTTATCAAGCGTTCGGTATTATGGAGTAGTCCAGAATTTTTTCGCAGAAAGCCACGATGAAATGATAAAATTTTCATTTTAATGAAATGTGGCGTGACATACGGCATTAAAATCGGACTGCTGATAATAATAGGGATAAATAGGGAGAAAGGTGGTATAAAACTGTTTTTTTTAGTCTTCCTGAAGTTGACATAATTTTGGAGATGTGAGAAAAGTAAGACAATCAGCAGTTAAAAAATGAATGTTAAGATAAGAGAGATAATTATATCCAACCGTAGATGATGGAGCTTCTTTTGGCTGTGATGAATGTTTTGTAAAGAGCCAAGTGGTTGAAATTCTGGCAAAAATTAATTGTTTTACTTTCTCTTCCCTCTTCTTTGTTATAGACCTCTTAAGATACGTTATATCCTTTTTTTTCAAATACAAAAAGAGGCCGATTATCCAAAAGTATGTCATGTGAGCTACCTTAATTATCCGATCTATTTTGACTTCGGGGTTTTTAGCGAAAAGTTTGTTTCGATAAAAAATCCATTTTCATTAAAATGTCACAACCTTATTCATCGCTATTTACTGAATTACACCAATAACATGTGTACAGCTATTATTCCAAGAAACAAAGGTGTTGAAATGACATGCATGTTCGCATAAATCTGAAATTAAATTTTGACATTTGAGATGGATAAAAAATCCTATACTTGACCGGGAATCGAACCCGGGTCTCTCCGTTTGGCGGATAGGTGTTTTAACTAACCTATCAAGCCAGCATGATTCTCCATTCTCGGATTGGGGTATTTACGATGAAGAAGGGCTAACTGAGAAGTAAACCTCCAACACTAAACGTTCTCAAAGAGGCATCGCGGAAAAACCTCAACTTTAACTCAAGAAAGTGAGTTGACTTTAATATAACAAGAAACAAAGGTGTTGAAATGACATGTTATGCATGTTCGCATAAATCTGAAATTAAGTTTTGACATTTGCTATTATTCCATCCCATCACTGCTAGATTATTCAAACAAGTCGATAATCCGAATTATGCTCGTCCCCAGTTATTTTGGATAATCAACTATGTACTGTATATCAATCTCAATAAATGAAATTAGTCGTAGCTTTGATGTATGCCGTTCCATAATAGTTAACTTGTAAAACCAAATATTTTATGTATGTGTAGTTAGATTACAAAAGTTATATGTAGAGTTTTCTTTGATTTACTGGTATTTCTAGCTATTATTTTTGCTTGATGTATGTAGATTAATTAAAAGAGTTGGGCTTTTCTGATAAATCACTATTTTATGTCGTTATTAGTAGCGGTTATTATTTTGAAAAAGTATTATCCCATTTGCATCGCAAGATCTAATTTAAAACGATCGTGGGAAACAAATGCAACTGTATTCATTGCATTCATTCAGAATTAATTTCATTTTGTCATCTCTCTTGCGAGTCACTTTAGTCAATTCCTTCAGTATGTTGAGGAGAGGCGTAGACTTCACCATCACCTCAAAGTATCGTGTTACAAAAGAAAAACTTTCAAACCGGATATGGTGAGGACGGCGACTCATGGTGATATTCGTAGCGGTTGTTTACCGTAGATTTTTAGTACCTCAGTACCCCTTTCTACGATGAGGAAAATGCGACTAGGAATATGTGCTGTAGTTCTTCTCAATTCGGGTAGCTTTTGCTCTATACAATGTGTCTGGCGCGAGATGCTGGGAACAAAGTTGCTCTTTGGTGCCGTCAAGAGAGGAGTAGTTGACTCCGTAGAGGTTGGCAGGAAAACGGGATGGAGAGTTGGTGTTGAAGGAGATGAGGCGGGTCAGGGCCCACGAGTGCAGAAGAAAGAAAACGGCCACCCTCGCCTCTCACCCTTCCACTATCACCTCTGTCTCTCCTTCAGCCGGCCACATAATTAGTTAATGGTCAAAGTAACCGGACCCGCGTGGATTACATCTTGCTCCTCTCACTCCCCGAGTTGCGTGTTTATTGATGGTTGAGGAAGAGTGCGGAAGAGAAAGAGGGAGAGATGGAATAGGGTGTCGGAGTCGAGGGCGGGATGGTGAAGAGGTAAAGAGGAAGAATATTGGAGAGAGAATGTTTCTCGTTGCCCTCGGGGAAACAAAGTCCCTTACCGACATTTCTCTTTTCTTTCTCTCCTTTCACCGCTCACGTTTCTCTCCCGACTTGCGCCATTTCCTCGTATCATCCACTCACCCGTCTTATCTTATTTCAATTGCGAGCTTTTGTCGCTCCACCTCTCCATTTTCCTCTTCCTCTCTCATACATTTCCTACAATTATGTTTGCGGATTTCCTGGAATCAAGTTGCTGTCGAATAACGTCCAAAAATATTGTTCGCTTTGCTTTTTTTACCCGACTTTAATTTTTTAATATGGTTAATATCTTTGGAGGATTCGCTGTTATTTTTAGCACAGACTAGTGTAAACCAAAGGCAAAAAGAAATCGCGAAGAGCCGCCGCGAGTGTATACATACATATTTCAACGCCAAGGGAAATTTAAAATGAATTACGTCGTTTTATGAACAGCAAAATTCCCAAGATTTTCAATATAATCTCGCATCAGTTTTTATTATTCGCGATAAAGCGGTTAACTGCTGGCGATAGCGAGTGTATCGAGTATGTGAAATTATCAGCGAGTACTTTAAGAGGTTGGTCGATTATCGCATCGCCCGCTCTTATTTTAGCTTTTATAGTCCACGTCAAGTCTATCGGATATGAAAAAATGTTAATTTTCTCCCTCAGCCTACTCTCGCACTTTTCGCCCTCTCCTTCCTCCCGCCTATTACGGAATTCCCGCGTAATGCACGACCGATGGCTAAAATTCATCTCTCCCTTGTGTTTTCTTTCGATTTACCCCGTGCACGCCTCCGATCCGTCCAACCGACGGATGGATTTGTCCACGCTTCCCCTACTCCGCCACCTTCTCCTCGCGTATGCCCGAGGTATTATTCCCCCCGCCCCAGGAGCGAGAGCGGCATTAATCATTGGAACAGAGGAGGGCCTTCGAAAAGCGCTTGACGTAGTGATATACACACGATCCCCGTGTCGCTGGTGCTAGGGGATGGAGCGAGGGTGCGGAAGGGGGAAGGTTTTGTGGAGTGGGGGGAATCGGGAATCTGATGGCTAGGACGGAAGGAGGGAGAGCGTGGGGGGATGAATCACCTCCCCCTCCGTGTAGCGGAATTCGTTTGCCCAAGCTTTTCCTGCCGTGGGCCTTTTTTGGGGAGGGATGGAAAGGGGGGAGGCGGGATCGACGTAATCAGCGCAAGAACTACAGGCGTGCCCCGGGAGATGATGGATGCGTCTTCCGGGAACAACTGCGAGAGGAGAGGGGAGTTTCACCGATAGGGCTCGGTGCGATGGTTTTCTCTCTCGTTGAATTTTGATCTTCCTCGTTTGCAGGCGTTAGTATTTCTGAGCGTCAAGGAGGTTGAGGAGGAGATGGAAATGAGAACAGGCTTCGTTTAGGTGTCCGGTTGATTGGGGATGAGCGTATGTCTTTATTTTCTTAAAAAAATTGTACGAATCTCGTGTTCTTCATCTCTTAAAATGGTGTTCAATTTACTTGGGAATTGATATATTTGCGTATGTCGCTGAACTCGGTGTTTCCGCCTGGTTTATTTTGATACGAATCTGATTCGATTCTTTGCCACTGTTACTTATCTTTCGATATTAACTCATATCCACGAATAATTATCAAGTTGCAAAGTTTTGTAAATAAAAACTCGCTATTAAAGTTAATGAATGCTATCCTTTAAAAAATGTATTAATTTTTGATCATAACCCTTATTTTTGTGGAATACCCATGTAATTTTCTTATCCGTCTCTTTTCCACATTAACATTTTTTTAAAACTCCGCTAGAAATTCTCCTTGATCTCTACCAATTATGTTTTAAGCGTACCTCGAGGCCATTTCGCCGTAATGGCGGTATTGTATTCCGAAATGCCTCTCCATGGCTGAATCCTTCTCCGTTGCGACGAAGCTCCCTGTTATTGCTCGTGCTTTTCTTTTTCAGCGAGGATTTTGATTCAGAAAAATGTTTTCGTTGTATCGGGACGTATTTACCATTGAAGCTTTTTAAGTAGTCCGTGTTACCACAGCGAGCGCCCGTTTATCGTATTAATTGGTGCTCATACTATACACATACACACTTCTCAATTCTAAGAATTATTCCCAGGAGTTTTAGGAGTTTTTTCCGTGTTAATTTTGGGTCCGGATGGCTAGCAAGTGGTAATCGAGTTTCTTTGGAAATTGGTCGACATTTATCCTTTAAGACGGTCGTTACGGTTCTCTCCTCAATCCTTATTTGGGCCCCTTGTCTGTTTTTTCCTTCGTGCGAGCATTATTTTCAACCTAATTGTAGAATCAGAGGCCTGACTAAAAAGTTCCTTCAAGAGACCATGTTTTCAGAGAAGATCCTTTTGCATTCTGAATTTTATTGCGTGCCCTCCATTACAATTACATGATAATTAGCGGCGATAATCACGCAAGGTGTCCCCTAATTTTTTTAGCTACAAATCCCACTTTATCGCTTGTTTGTGTGCTTAGGGTTCTTCTACACGGATAAAGGCTGTGGGGCCTGTGATGACTGGCCTCTCCCTCTTATGGTTATTTTGCTTTTAGGCTTTGTATGTACTATCATGGGGCCCTAGCGCAGTTCTCGGTTGGTTGATATAAATAGCTGTCTGCCGAGTTTGTGATTCTCATTTATCCTGTGTGAACGAGCGACAGGGTTACATAGCTCTATATCCGCTGTAATTAAGAAGGGTGTTTTCACGTCCTAACGGCCTCTCGATAAAACTTCCAACAAATATTTTCTCTATATTATTAAATGTTATATATCTCTAAAGATTTATTCGAAGACGTGTTGGATAATTTTATAACAGATCCTTAGTGATC